>JALGQZ010000014.1:14572850-15315350 GCA_023105745.1 Austropuccinia psidii
GATATATTTTTTTAATAAGAGTGCAGTACAAAAAATAACAAAAAAGAGAAAATCCAATGGCAAATAGAGAAAGAATTAAAAGCCTTTAATCATAGTGTTAACATTTTGAGAAGGAATTGTTTAATGAGTGAGGATGTGACCACCAATATCCACTGAACAGGTGAGGAAAAGGTGAAAATTACTGAATTGAAATAATCAGTATTTACTTTAATTATGATAAAAGATGATAATAATGATTAATATTAGTAAATTGATTAACTGTGGGAAACTCTTCATGGTGTGGAAGAGAGGCCAATATATGTGAAAATCTTAGAGGTTGATTGTTATACGTTGTATTCGAAGAATTTCTGAAGCTGAATTATTCAAGGTATGAATTTAATAAAAATTTCATTCTACCTCAGACTTTATTGAAAGACTCAGGAGAACCTTGATTTTATTGAGATTTTACACCTTGAAAAATGGTTTAGACCTTCCTCTTGAATAGTACTTAGTATTTATTGGCATTATTACCTTGGTGGAGTACTGGATGGATTGGGTACATGATTTGAGTAGGGTATATGGCCGTGTGCTATCATGAAAAGGACCCCCAAAGGGGTGTCATTGATAATTGAGGTCTTACAGGAGTTTCTCTGTCATAATTGAGATTGTGAAGAAATAGAGGCCAGAAATCAAAACATTGTAAAAGATTATGAATTAAAGTAATATGATCATATTTGATATTTGGTGGCCATTGAAATTGGATGGCATTGAGGAAAGCAGGAGTTTTGTGCTATTTTGGGTTAAATAGGAATTTTGGCAAATTCTTAGGATTTAGAGCCATTCTTTCATTGTAAAAGTGTAGTGGCCCTGTTATATGTGGCCAAAGGTCCAAAGAGCCCATCAAATTGAATAAAGGGGAAAGTTATTTTTTTCCTCATTATAATTTGATCCCAAGATACAATGGAAATAGTGCCATGGTTGTTCAATTCCTGAAAATTTCAATGTTGCTGATGTCCCAGTTATACCTTGAGCTAATGATTGAAAACTAATGGCATATAAGGTGCTTTTGTGAGCCTGTGAGGTATGTATTAAATATCCATAAGGTGACAAATAGTGTTTTATAAATTTGATTCAGTCAAAAATTGACTTATCAAAATGTTTTAAAACAAAAAATAATGAAAATGGATATAGCTTGATTTTTGATAAACAAATTTCTGATTATTATTCAATTTTTGGATTCCACACCAAAATTAACCTAGGGTTTACCCATAGATGGTTATACCCAAAAGTGGATATTTTAACCAGTATTTGAAGGTTTAAGAATTTCAAAGTACACTTACCCAATTTCACAAATTTTGATCAATTATTATAAACTGTTAATTCCAACCTTGGTTTAAAATTGTGTATATTTAATGAGTTGTCTAAGGATTTTTCATCCAGGCTTTGAATAATGCATGAGCTCAGTTGAAATTGGTTCAAAGCCCTGGTATGGCTTCAAATAAATAAATGGGCAAAATCCATGTAAAAAGTGGGACAAAGAGAAAAATGGAAAAAGGGGCCAGGGTGCCAAAAATTGGGTATTTGAAAGAGCCCAAATAAGGTTTTCCACTGGTATCAATGGCTTCTTAACCTTATTTTAACTTACTTGAACATTGAAGCTTAAAGAGGTTTCACCCCAATTTCAACAGGAATTACAAGCTGCCGCAGGGTAAATCCCTACAGGAAGGCTTGTAAGAATCATTTTGAGAGCTTTAAAAGGTCAATTGAGTTTTTATAAGCTTGAATAAGATTTTTATTAAAGTTAAAAGCATGAAATCCATATCATAAGCTAATTATTAGTGTAAATTGCTACTTGTAGGTGGAAAAGAACAATAAATTCAAAAATTCATAGAGAATTCATTTCTTGATGGATTTGTCTAGAACTTTAAGGTTTTCTACAATACAGCTCTATATGTGTATGAAAAGGATTCCAACTATCTTCTATAAGGAGGATTGTTTGTTATTCAGCCTTGCAAATATCTCTTTTACTTATTCTTGAAGAAAATGAGGATTTCTTTGAAGATTAATTAAAAACCTTTTCTAGAAGATTTTTGCTTTAAGTTTTGTTTTTCCATTATAAATATGAAATGCTCCAATGAAAATATAAACTTATAAATAATAAAGGTATAATTAATCTTCATAAATGAGGATTAAAGTCTACTTGAGTTGAGAATAACATTGGCAATATTAAAATAAAACTGAAAATAAGTTATCTTTTGTTAAGAAACTTATTTTTGAGCATGGAATTTGAGTCCTTTTTTGAGAAAACCATTTTAATCCAATATTTATTATGAGAGTTTCTATTAATGCATAAAAGAAACCTTTTAATCAATTTCTTTGTCAATCATCATCAGAACAATAGATTAAACTTTTTAAACCAGGAATATTTTATTAAAAATGAAATTTGATATTATTAAGTAATTTTTGAGATATTTTTCTCCTTATTAGCTATTAGTAATGAAGCTGAATAATATAATTGTGCTTCTATGTTTGTAAACACCAATAATTGATTATAAAATATCAAATTATTATCTTAAAACATCTTCAAAATCCCAAACTTTCCCCTAGCAATTGCTGAATCATATTTTATCATAAGCAGTTTCCTTATTTATTCAAAATATTGATTTTTAGGCATTTATTCAGCTTATAATTAATATTTGATAGTATAAATGATGTCAGCCTGTGACTCAAAGCCAGAGCACAAGCAGGAGAGAAGAGGACCATAAACCAATTGTAGAGAAAAATACCACCAAAAATGTAGCTGAGCCAAAATAGTTTATAAGAGATATGAAAAGAAAGAGGAAACTCACCTATTTCCAAATATATAGCTACCATAATAATAGGGAAAAGAATTTGTATGTTATCTAGGCTCAAAGAAAGAACTGAGCATAAGCCTTAATTTTCACCTCTCACCTACAATCCAGAGAAAGAAGCAGAAACCAAGCAAATGCATGTTCAAATTGGAGCCCTCAGTCAGGGATATCCAATTCTACTTCCCAAATTGCGCTAGAATTAAAACTATCGAGGTTAACAATAAAAGAAGGCCAAATAAGGTCAAAAAAAAAACTCCCCTCTCATCTGACTTATAAAGTTTTAGTTTGCGATAATTGAATTTTGGTCTTTTTGGGAAGAGAAGAATAAGATATTTATGATTATTCCCTTGATTTTCCAATATTCATCCTAGAACCAAAGTTATCAAGCAAAAGAACTCAATACAGGATTTGAGAAAAATCCATGTCTGGACAATGGAACTTAGAATGGGTATAGCTTTTCCATATTTGATGCTACCCATAGGAAATGAGGTAACATTTCTTAGATCTGATACAGGGCTACAAAACAAAGCAAATTTGAGATTTATATCTTCAAAACTGACAAAGGTATAGGAATTGTAAGGGAAAAAATCCAACAGTATTTTAAAAAACCAAATACGGTGGGATACAATCCCATATCCTTGAATATGATGTTCCAATTATACAAAGGAGCTTTTTATAATTCAATAACTTATAGTTTGGGATGTATTGGGTCCTCATACAGGCTTTGTACAGCATTCTAGGAGTCATACACATCAGAAGAGAGCTGTGAGGCCTCCAGATGCAATTTTTCACCCTGTATTAGGGAAGAGTGTAAGGTGTGGATATGAAACTTTGATGAAAGGTCAAGTACTTTTCCAGTCCTAAAGCTTTGTATAAGGTAAAATTTAAATAAAAATAGTAAATTTTGAGAGATTCAAGAGAAAACAAACCTGATTTATTTCTTTCAGCTTTGTTACTATAAAACAACAATATTATAAAGATAGATTGTTTTACCAACAATGAAAATTTATCCAAAAATACTCTACAAGAGATATTTGAGGCTACAAAAAAAATTTCTTCAAGAGAAATTTCAATTGCAATTGTTTGAGGAAATAAGTGAAGGAAAAGAATATGAGAAAATGGTCCTTAAGAATAATATTGAAGAAAACCACACCCAAAAGTGACCAGAGTGAATTTTGAGACAAAGTGTAAGGTGTGGACATGAAACTTTGATTAAAAAGAAAGTACTTTTCCTGTCCTCAAAATTTGTATAGGGTAAGAAATGATTAAAAATAGTATGAAATAGTATTTTTACGAGAAAAAAAGCCAATTTTACTGTTTTTAACTTTATAAGTATAAAACAAGAATATTCTAAAGATTTATTGTTTTACCAACAATAAAAATTTATCAGAAATATTCTACAAGAGATATTTAAAGCTACAAAAGAAGTTTCTTCAAGAGCAATTTAAATTGGAATTAATTGAGAAAAGAACTGCAAGAAATTAAATAAAGAACCAAGTATTTAAAAATATATTTAAACAGAAAACACACCCAAAAGTGACCAGAGTTAATTTGGAAACAAAGTGACAAAGTTAACAGTGATGAAAGATGCTTTAATTCACTTATGGGGTGGTTCAAGGGGTAAAAATGATTATAAGAGTTACAAATAATGATTATAATGACTTTTTCACGTGGTTGAAAGGTTTAAAATGATTTTAAAAGGGTGGTTGGAGTCTTTTATTGATTGGTTGAACAATGTTTAAACTAATTATAAAAGGAAAAAAGATTCTAACATGAAGAGAAAAGTGGGGCAAAGAAGACATTCTTTTATAGCCATAAATTTTCTTACTCCAAAAGTAAAATTTACTCTTGTCAGTAGTTGAAAACACTCTGACACCAGAAAAGTCAATTATGGCATCATTGAACCCTGGTTTAGGCCAAAAAAGGGCGGGGTTTCACCATTTTAGACCTTTAAATCAGCCATTGCTCTAGTAATACCTGGTCTAGAGCCTTCAAAACAAGTCAGAATGTGTGTAAGAGATGTAGAAACCAGTTAAGACTTTTTTTACTAATATTGTTATAAGTTAAGTGTCAGCCTGTGACTCAAAACCAGAGCACAAGCATGACAGCCAATATACCATAAATCAATGGTATAGCCAAGATACCACCAAAACATGAAACTGAGCCAAATCAGCTCAAAAGGTATGAAAAGAAAGAGGAAACTCACCCCTTTCTGAAAATATAAGTCCCATCACCATAGGACAAGAAATAACCAAGTTATTACTGCTCAAAGTTATTGCTGAGCATAAACCTTAATTTTCACCTCTCATCTAAAATCTAGAAGGAGAGGCTTAACCCCATCAAATGGGTACTCAAAATGAGCTCTAAGCCAGGGCTATCCAATGGTACCAGCCAAACTGAGCTAGCACCAGTATTACTTGAGTTGTGGTCAAATTCAGGCCAAATAAGGGTGAACAAAACATTCACCTCTCATCTAACTTCTACAGTTTTAGTGTGGGATACTTGAAGTGGGGTCTTTTTGGAAAGAGCACAATCAGGGCTATCTGATGGTGCCATCCACTTCTTCATATCTCAACTATAACAGAAGTTATGAGGCAAGCAAGCTCAATACAGCTTTTTGCCCAAACCATGCCTATGTACAAAAAACCTTGTACATAGGATAACTTTGTCATATTTAATGATAACCATACCAAATTGGGTATCATTGTGTAGAGCTCTAACAGGGCTATCCAATGAACCAACTTTGAGCATGATATCTAAAAAACTGACAGAGGTATGGCTGTTTGAAAGATATAATCCCACAATATGGCCAATACAGCTGTATTATGACAGGATACAGTTGTACTCTGACTATGAGGTGTCAAACAGACGCTGAAGCTTATTTATACTTCAATACCTCATAATTAAGTCAAATACAGAGGTCCATACAGGTTCTGTACAGTTTCTGACGCGTCAGGAGCACCAGAATACACCTGTAAACTCCATTGGTGAAAATTTTCACCCTGTATAGGGTAAAAATGACTACTTGTGGTTCTAAAACCACATTTCAACCCAATACTAGCCTGTATTGAGTGTATAGAACCCCAAACCAGCCCACAGTAGTGAAAACTTTCACTCTGTGGTCGTGTGCAGAGGTAAGCCACCTCCCACTACCCCAGAACAAGATAAAAGGAGGCTTTGCCTCACCAGGAAGAAAATCCAGCATCCTGTTCTTGATATTCTTACGTGGTATAACTTCTTAAAAAGGAAGTGATACTCTTAGAATTTAAAAGGTATACTTTAAAGTAAGTATTGTAGGGTTTGCTATTGTAAACCAACAGGCAAACACTGCACCCAGGGCTATCAGCAGTACTCACCATCACTAAATTATTTTAGTATAGCCCTTTTCACACATATTCTCACTCTAAATATAATCATTATTTTCGTGTCACACTCAGAGTTATAGCTTTTATTATCTTTCTGAAGCTATATCATAGAGTCACCCTGACATTAAGGGTAGTTTTACCCTCTTGGCACCAGTTAAAACTGCCCTGGTTGGTATCAAAACCTCATCATCAAGTGAGTCACAGACCCTGTGACTCAATTCCAGGCCAAAAGTGATGAATTTTTCATAGATTTTGACATCTCATGCCTTTCAGCAAGGACTTTGGGGGTCTGGCTCCCCCATGGAGCTAGAATACCTTTCCCCCCCAGAGTTAATCTTTCCAATTTTTTTTTTAATTCCTCATCATGTAATACACTTGCAATTTACACATAAAATTCAATTGAGTTTTAAAGTACACAACTGTAATAATTGATACCTCATATGTAAATTACCGTTTACTTATGTAATACACATGCACATTTTGACATTTCAATTGAAGATACTTCAATTCCTCATAACTTCTAAACTACACACAACACCTCAATTTTAACACAAATATTGCTGGTTAACACCACATGTGGTGTGAATTATATTAAGGTTTTGAGGATTTTCAACTTCTGTACAGAAAATACTAAAAACGTAATTTAAGCTTATTTAGAGTTGTGTTACAGAAATTTTACCTAGAGGTGACCCCATGTAAGGTGTGGATATGAAACTTTGATTAAAAATCAAGTACTTTTCCTGTCCTCAAAATTTGTATAAGGTAAAATTAAATTAAAAATAGTAAGAAATATTATTTTTAAGAGAAAACACGCCAAATTTACTTTTTATAACTTTATTAGTATAAAACAATAATATTATAAAGATTTATTGTTTTACCAACAATAAAAATTTATCCAAAAATACTCTACAAGAGATATTTAAGGCTACAAAAGAAATTTCTTCAAGAGAAATTTCAATTGGAATTAATTGAGCAAAGAACTGCAAGCAATTAATTAAAGAAAAAAAACACGCCCAAAAGTGACCAGAGTGAATTTGGAAACAAAGTGACAAAGTTTACAGTGATGAAAGATGCTTTAATTCACTTTTGGGGTGGTTCAGGGGTAAAAATGATTATAAAGGTTAAAAACAATGATTATAATGATATTTTAACGTGGTTAAAAGGTTTAAAATAATTTAAAAAAAGGTGGTTGGAATCTTTTATTGATTGGTTTAACAGTGTTTAAACTGATTAATAAAAGGAAAAGATTCTAACATGAAGAGAAAAGTGGGGCAAAGAAGAAATTCTTTTATAGCCATCAATTCTCTTACTCCAAAAGTAAATTTTACTCTTGACAGTCGTTAAAAACAGTCTGACAACAGAAAAGCCAATTATGGCATCATTGAACCCTGGTTTAGACCAAAAAGGGCTGGTTTAAGCCATTTTTAGCCATTTTAGACACTTAAATCAGCCATTCTTATAGCAATACCAGGCCTAGAGCCTTCAAAACACGTCAGAATGTGTGTCAGAGGCGTAGAAACCAGTTAAAACTGTTTTACTATGATTGTTTTATCTTAAGGGTAGCTTTACCCTCTGGGCAACAGCTAAAACTACCCCAGTTGGTATCAAAACCTCATCATCAATTGAGTCCACAGACTCTGTAACTCAAATCAAGGCCAAAAGTGATGAACTTTTGCGTGAATTCTGACATCCCACACCTGTCAGCAAGGATTTTGGGGGTCTAGCTCCCCCTTAGAGCTGGAGTTCCTTTCCCCCCCAAATTTCATCTTTCCAATTTATTTTTCCTTTAATTCCTCATCATGTATTATGCTTATAATTTACATATGTAATTCAATTGAATTGTAAAGTAAAATACAGTAATAATTGATACCTCATATGTAAATCAAAGTTCACTTATGTAATACACGCGCACATTTTGACATTTCAATTGAATTCAATTCAAAATACTTCAGTTCCTCATAACTTCTAAACTAAACACAACACCTCAATTTTAACAAAAAAATTGATGGTTAACACCACATGTGGTGTGAATTAAATTGAAGTTTTGAGGATTTTCAACTTTGGTATTGAAAATACTAAAAACTTAATTTAAGCTTATTTAGAGTTGAGTTACAAGAATTTCACTCAGAGGTGACCCCACCTGATTTTTTATGAGGAATCCAATGGTGAAATAATTTTTATATGTTTATTTTTTGGATAAAAAGTTATAATAATTTTTATTTAACTTTTTTCCAAATTTATTTCTTTTTTTACAATTTTGTTAAACTTTCATTTTTACTTTATTTTTTCAAGTATAAATGTAATTTTATAATTCCAAAATTTAATGTAATTTTATTTTTAAATTGTAATTAAATTTTGATTTTTAAATATAAATTTGTATTTATATTTCAATTTTTATTTTTATAATATAAATAAATTAAATTTATTAATATTTGTATCTTAATTTATCTTTTGTGGTCTTTTGGGTATATGAAAATACCTCTAAGGCTCACACCCCACCTTATTTTTTATGAGGAATCCAATGATGAAGTAACTTTCTTAAGTTTATTTATTGGATAAAAGGCTATGATATATTTAATGTAATGTTTTACCAAAAATATTTTAATTTCATTAATTTTATTAAGAATACATTTTTACTTAATTTTTTCAAGTAAAAAAGATTTTTCATAATTTTGAAATTTAATGTAATTTTTATTTTAAGTTATAATTAAATTTTTATCTTTGTATATAAATTACTATTTCTATTTTCATTTTCATTTTGATAATATAAGTAAATTCATTTCATCTATATTTGTATCTTATTTTGTTATTTGTGGTCTTTTGGGTATATGAAAATACCTCTAAGGCTCACATTCCCTCCCCCTAAAAAGGAAATTACTTTGTAATATTGTTATTTCTAGTGTGTCTGAATCTTCTGAGATGTTTAGCAGATTTAGTTATGTCCTTTTCTGGTAACCATTCATCTTCACAAGTTGGATCACTGTACCTAACAAGGTATTCCGTAAGTTTATTGGTTCTCAATTTTCTTTCTTTGAGAACTTTGGTAATCTTCTTAATACCAGATGATGCAATATTAGGTATAACTTGGGGAACTTTATTCCTCAAAGGAAATTTTTCAGCATCACTAGATTTTTACGGCTTTATCAAGCTCACTGGAAATGTAGGATGCTTATTGCTAAGCTCTTCAGATAATTCTAATTCAACAGAATTTTCTCCATGGAGGGCCTGAATAACAAAAAGTCCTGCAAAGGAATTTTTAAGCTTTTTACATCCTTTGATGTTATTGAAGTTGGTGGTGGATAAAAGTACTAAATCCCCCATTTTGAGATCTGCAGTGGCATGTGACTTTTCCCATTTGTCCATAGAATCTGCAAAAGAGTCATCCATGCACCTTACTGCATGCTTTCTAGCTTTGTCTAGAATTCCTTTGAAGCTAGCAGCTGTAGGATGTATTTCAACCAATTCTTTCCTCAAGGAATCTTGAGGTAATTTGGGATTCCATCCTTTTTCTAGAATAGCAGGAGTTTGCTTGGTACTGGCATGGATGGATGTCTTATGTTCCAATTCTAGTGCTGGAAAAAGGGTACACCAATCATGGGTAAATCCATAACAATCTTTGAATTCAAGGCCATATGCGCAAAGCCTTCTTATCATATTTTCCAAGGTTTAGATCATCCTTTCAGCCAGACCATCAGTTTGTGGGTGGTAGGCAGTAGAGAAGGATAATTTTGTCCCAAATAGTTGGTGAAGATTTTTCCATAATTCTGAGGTTAATTTGGGATCTCTGTCACTAATGATGTTTGTGAATATGCAAATCCATGATATTACTCTATTCCATATTGAAAGAGCTGTATCCATGGCTATATCATCCTTGTGACATGGTAGAAAGATTGGAGTATTACTAAATCTTTCAACAATCACTAGACAAGTATTATAAATTCTGTCACCCCCTGGTGGCAGGGCAGTTACCCAATCCATATGGAAAAATTCCCAAGGTCTGTTGGGTTCTTGGATCTTGATCAGATTTCCAAGTATTTTGCCAGTGCATTTATTTGCTTTTTGACATCTGTCACAGGTTTTGAAATAATCTGCAACATCTTTCCGCCACATTGGCCACCATATTCAGGTTTTACTTTTTTTCTGGTTCTGTCCTCAGACAGATGTCCTGAAAAAGGGGTGTCATGGCATTCTTTAAGAACAAGATTAATCAAGGACCTGTCCACAACTGTCATAACGCATGTATTCTTAGTTCTGTGGTAAATTATACCATCAATCAAGTGGAATCTTCCTTCATCATATGCTTTTCTCCAGATATTATCTAAGGCATGTATCAAAGAATTGTCTTTATAGTCCTTAGTAAGTATTCAGCATAAAATGCTACAGTTTTCATTATGAGTATAACTGTTTTTTACATTCTCAAAGAAAGTGGTGTTCAGGTCTGTAACACTGATTACTTTGTTGGGGATTTGTCGGGAAGCTTCCTCTGGAACTTAAGCAGGATTATCAATATTATTTGGTAATGGACATCTGCTCAGTCCATCTTCATTTTTATGAATACTCCCATCTTTATGAACAATGGTCAGATTGCCCCTATAATCTTGTATGGCTATTTGCCATCTGAGAATATGCCTTTTAGGAGTCTTCATTTTTAAAAGAGACTTAACAGTGGTAAAATCTGTTATTACTTCAAAAACACATCCTTCCAGAAAGTAGTTTAGCTTTTCTAAGGCGCAGACAAGGCATAAGGACTCCATTTGACTGGCTCCATATCTGGCTTCAGCTGGTTTGATTTGCCTGGATATGAAGCATATGGGTCCTTCCACAGGTTTATCATTGATAATCTGGACTTGATGAAGTGCAGCACCAAGCCCATCTCCTGATGCATCAATATAAAGCTTAAAAGGCAGCTTAAAGTCTGGAATCAGTAAGAGTGGAGGAGTGGTCAAGGCTTGTCTCAAAGATTCAAAGGCCTTGACTCTGTAAACAGTCATTTCAAATACTGTGTCTTTGTCACATAATTTGTAAAGAGGTCTCGCTATGGATGCAAAATATTTAATATGTTGCCTGTAATATCCTGAAAACCCTAAAAATTACTGAATTTCTTTCTTGTTCTGAGGCATGAATTTCAGAAAGACTTCTGCAACCTTGCTCTGGTCAATTCCAAAGGATAAACCAGATACTACATGTCCAAGTGCCTTAAGTTATTTAAATCCAAAATGGAATTTCTTTAAAGAAATTTTCATGTTTACAGATTGGACTTTTGTCAAAACTCTGGATAATGTGTACTTATGTTTTCCCCAAGTTTTGGAACAAACAATAATGTCATAAATGTAAATGATTAACCATCCTTCTGAAAGTCCTTCAGAGAAGATTTCATTCATCATTCTTTGAAAGTGTGAAGGTGCATTCTTTATTCCAAAAGGCATCCTCAAATATTCATATACTCCACAATGAACAATAATTCTAAAGTATTTTCTTTCCCTTGGTGTCACTACATTCTGATGAAATCCCTTAAGGGCATCCATAGTGGTTATATACACTGCTTGAGATATCTGGGTAAGGGAAATTTGGATTTTTGGTATTGGGTACCTGTCTGGAACAGTGTAAGTGTTCAGAGCTCTAAAGTCCCCAACCATTCTAGATTTTCCATTATGCCATGCCACTATGACTGGTGTAGTTATTTCTACTTCTTCATTATGGCCAACATTCCTTATTACACCAAGGTCTAAAAGTTCTTTAATATGGATTTCTAGAGCTTCTCTTGATTGGGAACTTTCTGAATATGCAGGTCTTCTTAAGAGTGGTGGATAAGGGCTCTCAATATTAAGGATTATGTCAAATAGATGACCAATAATTGCCCCCAAATGTTCATTTTCTCATGCAAATGCTTCTCCGTGGTCATATCAAAGGGCAGAAAGTTCATTTTTCTGACTATCAGTCAGATGAAGGATTATTTCAGCTTCATTTATCTGTTCAGATTTGAACCTTTCCAACTCTAAGCTGACTGATGCTATTTTACTAACTTTAATTTGTCTTTTAAATGGTAAAAAGGCAAATATTTGATGCTTATTGTCTCCAATAGCAAAATATCTGTCCTTGTTGTTATGTAAATCTATTACATACATGATTAAATAGTCATTTTCCAATATAAAATGGGTACTAGAGAAATTTTCCATAACAACAAATACAACAGTGACTCTTAAATTTCCATTAATATGTGGAAATATGACATTGGTATCAAATATTCCCAATGCTTTCATTGGATTACTTGCACTATTGAATTTTATTCCATCAATTGGTAACAATTGGTCTTCAAAATTTGGTACACAAGTCTTAAGAAAATATTTTCCAACACAAGAGCAGAAGGCTCCTGGGTCAATTAAAGGTTTAGTGGGTTTGTTGGCAATTAACACTTCTGTTATACAGGAGTTACCAGCTGTATCACCTTTTCCCCTGTTTGGTTTGGTTTTCATAAGTTTTGAATCTTGAACTTTGATAAATAAAGTTGTCCATTTCCAATTGTGGCATGTGGGAATAAGATTCCATGATGTCAAAAGTGGAATTGATATTTTTTATATCTTTTAAAGATTCAGAAAATATTGATGAATTATCATCTTCATTTTCTTCAATTATATTATCATCTGTTTCAACATCAGGTTCTTTTTCAATGTCAATTTCATTGATTTTTCCCCTTTTTGGACATGTATTGGCTAAGTGGGTGGTGCTTTGGCAATTATGGCACTTCCTGATTATATCTGAAGATTTATACTTAACATTATTAGAATTTCCTTGGGGATTTTTGTCCACAGAATCTCTCCAAGGTGTATTAAACCTTGTTTTGAGATTCACCCTACTAGAACCAATTTTGGTTCTGGTGGTTACTTCTTCTAATATATTGATAATATCCTCTGCTGAAGATTTTTCAGTAGTCCTGCTTTTGACAGCATGCTCTAAGTCACCTCCACATTGTCTCAAAATCTTCCTATGGATCATAAATTCTGACATGTCAGGGTATGAAGCTGTTAGTATGTCTTTTTGTTGGCAAAACCATGGTAAAGCTTTGTCTTTATCAGCATTAAATTTGGCATATTCAAAGGCTGTTTCCACTTTAAACCTCCAAGCATCATTGTCCCATATGTTGATAATTTGGGTTTTCTACCAAGTCCAACTTTGGTGTCCATCTGCTTGTCTTAATTTGATATACCATCTGTGGGCTGATCTGGTAATCAAGGTGTTAAATATTTATGTTACCAATCTGTCTGGTAGTTCAAACTCTTCTTTAATCATGCCAATAACTCTGATGAATTCCATATAGTCATATTCTCCTTCACCACTGAAGTGAGGCCATTCTTTAAGTTTTGGTACTTCTTTCAGGAGTGCTTGGCCCATTGATGGTTCCAAGTTATGAAAAGAAGTGGGAAATTCATTTCTTAGCTGTGAGCTCTAAACCTCCAATACTTGTGGATTTGGAATTCTTGTGCCCTCATTTTTATTCAGAGGTGTAGACATTCTTGGTAAGGTTTTCAGTATGTATTCAATATCATTCATTTTATTGTGTCTACACCTTTGGGAATTTCTGAATTAATGTTGGAAGGCTTGTATTAAATTTATTACTTCAATTTTATACATGTCTTCCTTATGTGTCAGTTCTTGCCATAACTCTGTTTGTCTTGTATTATCAGCAGTGACTTGATTCAATTTCATTGTTAATTTTGATACTTCTTCTTGTGAAGCATCAAAACAATTTTTAAAGGCTATTGTATATTTCTTTACTTCAGTGAATGAATTTGAAATGTCATCAAGGACTTTCTTGTTATCTGTCTTGATAATATTTATGGCTTGTTTAATTCTTGTTTCAATTATGTCATCAATATTCAATTTAGAATATTTGTCTATTAATCCTTTAATAATGGCAGATTGTTCATTTATCTTATTGCCAAAAGAACTGTCATTATTAGAAGTTTTAATTGTTCTTAAAGCTTTCTCAAAACACATTAGTGTTCCATTTATTTTGCTCAGACTTAAGTTTTTTGTTTTAATATTGTTACAATTGGATGAATTTTTATTAGAAACATGAGTTTTTACATCATTTATAGCTTCATACAACTCTGGGATAGAATAAAAAATGTCAGAAATCATTTCTGATATTTTAATCTGGCTTCCTCCCTTTTCTGTAATTCCATCATTGTTTTGGCCATCTGAAATACATTTTCCATGGCATCCTGCTGAATCTTGAGGATTCTGTAGCCCTGGCTGTAAGGTTTTGTGGCTTGTGCCTTTCCTTTGCAATTTTTTTGAGCTTGTGGCTGTTTTCTCACGTTGGAATTGCTGCTGCTGGCTACTGGGGTTGTTTTTGGCACTTGCTTGGGTGGTGGAGGGTTGTTTTTCCTCCATTTGGTTGTTAAAAGCATCATATTCTTCTTTTCAATCCATGTATTCCATCCATTGCATAACTTTCAAGTGTTAGGATTTCCTAGGAATTTTCTCACAGTCAGGTAAGAATTCATGCAGTTTTTCCACAGATCTGCAAGGATCTGGTACTCTTTGTGCTGCAATGCATTGTTGTAAGACTTCTGGCTGGCTTTGTATATGTCTACTGAGGCTTCTGGTGGCGGTGTAAGCTCTTTTTGAAGGTAAAATAGTATTTTCAGCTTCAGAGTGACATAATTTATTAATTTGGAGAGCATCAACTGACCCTTGTCCTTCTGTAATTGATTGGCTTCTGACAAAATCATGTCTATGACCTTTTTGGGAGCTGCTTGAGGGGTTATAGCTTGCTCCTGATCTGGTAGAAGGCATATTTTATGATGAAAAAGCTTAAAACTAGTATCTTTACGTCCAAAACTTACTATTGGCCAAATTCTTTTGCTTCTGAAGGGTATTCCTTACATCCAAGTTAATTAATTCAGAAGAAATTAATTCTGGTTGATTATTCTGAGTTATAATAACTGTACTATTATGGTCAGAATTCACAGTACTTTCAGGAATAATGCTTGTTACTGATGAGGCTGTTTCAATATTTTCTTGTCCTACATCGTTTCAGACACCAAATGAATGAAAAAGCCAATTGATTAAGTAAAAAAGATTTTTTCAAGAGAGAAATAAAAAATTAAAGCCTCACTTATAATATGAAAAAAGTTAATTTTTATGTATTTTTTATATGTTTTTAAATTTTTCAATATAAGAAAAAAAGATTTCAAAAGAGTAAAAAATTATGTCACAGGTAAAATATCACGGCTGGGCCCCCAAATGTAATGTAAGGATTGACTATGAAACAATAAGTAAAAATTACTAATATTTTACTTATTGTACTATGAATGTCCTTATAAATAAAATAAATAAGATAAAAAATAATTATAATAATAAAGAATTATTATAATTATGGCATAAAAAGAATTATATTATTAAATAAATATAATAATATAATTTATATTATAATAAATAAATATATTAATATAAGATAATAAATATGTTTAAAAGCACTTTATCATTGTTACCAACAAATAATAAAGGTGTATAAAATTGTTTTTTATTAATAAAAACAATTAATAACAATAATATTACTAATATTAAAGTTATAAACTAATACAAATACTATTTATATTAATAAAAGAATTATTAAAGTAATAATAGAGAGAAAATTATTATAATAAGAAGAAATAAGCTACTTTTCATACTTGATATAATAATTTTGAATGATTTTATGCCAAAAAATATAAGTACAACTTATTTACATTGTATTTACAATAAAAATTAAGAGAAATTACAATTTATCTTGATTTTATGTGGATTTGAGGTTTTTTAAGATAAATTTAAACAAAACAGTTAAGTAATTGAAGTAATCACATCAGTAATTATCTTTGGTCTTGAATAATATAAGAGTCTTATATATAAAGAATAAAGAAATTACCTTTTTGTTTTAATTATATATTGTTTTGTAAGTGTCTGAGGGGAAAATAGAGTAAAAAGGGCTCTATTTATAGCAAATACCTCCCTTCTAGAGTCCAACAGGCTTCTAGTAGATGTGTACGGATGCTTCCTACTAAAATTGATCAATATTTAAAGGTTTAGTGATGATTACATCATGATCAAACCATCTGACCTCATTATTACACCATTTTTTAGAGTTATCACTGTAACTTTAAGTTTGATGATGTCATAGGCTTGGAAGAAGCCTAAGCTTTGTGGATTTTATTAGTATTAATCATAATATAATAGTATTCATCACATTTATCATTTATATGCCTGTTAAACGTAAAATAAGATTACAGTGAGTGATCACAAATGTTCAAATTTAAGCTTAGGTTTTAATCATTAATAACTTTTAGGTTATACACGCTACAGTTAATCTGAGAGTGGATTCTGATAGCTTGGAATGTCCTTATGAAAATGCCAAGAGAATTTTATTGCATAATCAAATCTCCATTTTTGATGATTTTTCTTGTATCTCATCTGTTCTGTCAAAATTCAATATTTTAAACTTCAAACCATGATTACAAGGGGTTATACCGTGAATATTGTAATAAGAATTACATAATTCTTCACAAATGAACTAGTGGAATCTAACTGTCTACTTGTTTTTAAGTTTGGGCCACTTTTACAACAAAGTGGTCAACAGCTTTATTGATTTTATTCAATAATCCATTACAAGCTTTTACCTCGTTTATAAATTGTGAAATAAAGCTCATATCTGTATTCTTACAGTAACTATATGGTGACTTTATTTTTGGTTCATCTCTCTATCTTGTATATTTCAAGAGATATTTGCTAAAAACCATGAATATATGTGCTGACCAAAAAGTGCATATATTCAGCTTAATTCTTTAGATATTGACTTTAGAGGTTAGCTTTATAATTTTTTTATATGTAGAAATTTATGGAGAATGCAATGGTACAATTTGTTTTACATTTTGCTACATTGGCGTCTGAAATAAATGAGGTTTTATACCTTTTTTAAGGCATTATTACTTATACTTCAGTAATTATTGACTTTTCAGATATGCCATAAAAGTAACATATGTGTATTTTACCATGAGTAATCTAATTGTGTAATTTATTTCCCATGTTTATTAGTTATATTCTGAGTTAATTTAGATTTTGTGCTTATTTATGGTATCTTACTAATTTTTGAGATAATTATCATAAGTATAATTATTACAAAAATTCTGTTGTGACGTTTTTGGATATGTGGTCATATCTCAAAGGCCCACATGTAAGGTGTGGATATGAAAATTTGATTAAAAATCAAGTACTTTTCCTGTCCTCAAAATTTGTATAAGGTAAAATATAATTAAAAAATAGTATGAAATAGTATTTTTAAGAGAAAATACACCAATTTTATTGTTTTTATCTTTATAAGTATAAAATAGCAATATGATGATGATTTATTGTTTTACCAACAATAAGAATTTAGCCAAAAATACTCTACAGGAGATATTAAAGGCTACAAAAGAAATTTCTTCAAGAGCAATTTCAATTGGAATTAATTAAGCAAGAACTGCAAACAATTAATTAAAGAACAAATCCTTTAAAAAGATATTTAAAGAGAAAAAATGCCCAAAAGTGACCAGAGTGATTTTGGAAACAAAGTGACAAAGTTAGCAGTGATGAAAGATGCTTTAATTTACTTTTGGGGTTGTTCAAGGAGTAAAAATGATTATAAGAGTTACAAAAAATGATTATGATGTTTTTTTCACGTGGTTCAAAAGGTTTAAAATGATTTAGAAAGGGTTGTTGGAATCTTTTATTGATTTGTTTAACAGTGTTTAAACTAATTATAAAAGGAAAAGATTCTAACATGAAGAGAAAAGTGGGGCAAAGAAGACATTCTTTTATAGCCATCAATTTTCTTACTCCAAAAGTAAAATTTACTCTTGTCAGTCGTGGAAAACACTCTGACAACAGAAAAGCCAATTATGGAATCATTGAAACCTGGTTTAGACCAAAAAAGGGCTGGTTTTAGCCATTTTTGTCTATTTTGAGCCATTTTAGACCCTCAAATCAGCCATTACTATAGTAATACCTGGTGTAGAGACTTCAAAGCACGTCAGAATTTGTGTAAGAGAAGTAGAAACCAGTTAAAATTGTTTTTACCAATATTTTCATAACTTAAGGGTAGTTTTACCCTCTTGGCAACAGTTAAAACTGCCCTGGTTAGTCTCAAAACCTACTCATCAATTGAGTCACAGACGCTGTGGCTCAATTCCAGGCCACAAGTGATGAGCTTTTGTGTAGATTTTGACATCCCATGCCTTTCAGCAAGGATTTTTGGGGGTCTGGCTCCCCCTTGGAGCTAGAGTACCTTTTCACCCCCAGAGTTAATCTTTCCAATTTATTTTTTTCTTTAATTCCTCATCATGTAATACACTTGCAATTTACACATATAATTAAATTGAGTTTTAAATTACACAACTGTAATAATTGATATCTCATATGTAAATTACAGTTCACTTAGTTAATACACGTGCACATTTTGACATTTCAATTGAAGATACTTCAATTCCTCATAACTTCTAAACTATACACAACACCTCAATTTTAACACAAAAATTGATGGTTGACACCACATGTGGTGTATATTAAATCAAGGTTTTGAGGGTTTTCAAATTTGGTATGGAAAATACTAAAAACTTAATATAAGCTTATTTAGAGTTGAATTACAGAAACTTTACCCTGAGGTGACGCCACCTTATTTTTTATCAGGAATCCAATGGTGAAGTAATTTTCCTAAGTTTATTTATTGGATAAAAAGTCATATTATATTTCATGTAGCTTGTTACCAAAAATATTTTAATTTAATTAATTTTATTAATAATTCATTTTTACTTAATTTTTTCAAGTAAAAAAGCATTTTCATAATTTTAAAATTTAATGTAATTTTTATTTTAAATTACAATCATGTTCTTATATTTGTATATAAATTAGTATTTATATTTTCATTTTTATTTTGATAATATAAATAACTTTATTTTATTTATATTTGTATCTTATTTTGTTATTTGTGGTCTTTTGGGTATATAAAAATACCTCTAAGACTCACATAAAGTGACAAAGTTAACTGTGATGAAAGATGCTTTACTTCACTTTTGGGGTGGTTCAAGTGTAAAAACAATTATCAGAGTTACAAAAAAAGATTATAATGATATTTTCAAGTAGCTTGAAGTCTTAAAATTAATGAAGGAAGGTTGTTTTAATCTTTTATTTATTGGTTTAACAGTGTTTAAAATAATTATAAAAGGGAAGGATCATAACATGAAGAGAAAACTTGGTCAAGGAAGACATTCTTTTATAGCCACCAATTTTCTTACTCCAAAGTAACATTTATTATTCTCAGTTTTGAAAAACACTATAACAAAAGAAAATCCACTTATGGGATCATTTAATCCTGGTTTAGACAAAAAGGAGCTGGTTTTAGGCATTTCTGCTATTTTCAGCCATTTTAGTCCATTAAATCAGCCATTTCTATAGTCACACTTGGCCTCAATCCTTCAAAACACAAAAGAATGTGTGTAAGAGCCCTCAAAATCAGTTAAATCTGTCTTTACCAATATTGTTTTAAATTAAGGGTAGTTTTAACCTCCTGACAACAGTGAAAACTGCCCTGGTTGGTATCAAAAAATCATCATCAATTGAGTCACAGGTTCTGTGACTCAATTCCAGGCCATCATGATGAACCTTTTCATTAATTTTGAAATCCCACACCTGTAAACAAGAAATTTGGGGCAGTCTGACACCCTTCGATCCAAGATTCCTTTTCCCCCAAAAATAATTTTTTCAAATTTATTTTCCTTGAATCCTTCATCATTTATTATACTAAAATTTTAACTATGTAACTCAATTGAAAGTTTAAATTAAAGAACTGTAATAATTTATTGCACATATGGAAATACAAGCTCACTTATGTAATATATGCAAACATCTTGACATTTCAATTGAAAATATTTCAATTCCCCATTACTTTCAAACTACACACCACACCTCAATTATTTGGGGTGAAATAAATTGAGGTTGGGATTATTTTTATACTTTCATACAGAAGATACTAAAAACTTAATTTAACCTTCTTTAGAGTTGAATTACAGAATTTTCACATGGAGGTGGACCCACCTGATTTTTATGAGGAATCCAATGGTGAAATGTTTTTCATAAGTTTGTTTGGTGGAAATAGAGATATGATAATTTTGATTAAATTTTTTTCCAAAGTTCTTTTGATTTGAATACTTTGGTTTAAAATTCACTTTGACTTAATTTTTTTTCAAGTAAAAGTGTATTTTCACAATTTTAACTTTCAATGTAATTTAAATTGCAAATTATGATTAAAATTCCAATTTTGTATCTAAATCTTATATTTGTATGATAATTTCTGTTTGTATAATACAAATAAATTTATTTATTTATAATTATGACATAATTTTGTCATTTGTGGTCTTTTGGGTATATTAAAATAGGTCCAAAGCTCCCAAAAAGTGACCCAATGTGGCGTCAAACAAACATCTGAGCCCAATAAAGTGTATGGAGGCTGTTTTTCAACCACAAGCCTTCCCTTGCAAGTGACAAAATTTACCCCTTCTTCATGGTAAGGAATAATGGCCCTTACACCCGATTTCAGGATAAAAAGGGACTTTTCTCTGCCCAAAAGAGGAATCCCCATTGTGATCTTGAATTCATAGATAGTACACTTATTGAAAACCAACCAGGTATAGCTTACCCTGAAGTATTGTACTACTTATTATAATTAATTAATTGTTAATTACTGCACCCAGGGCTTCCAGAATCACTCAAACCCACTATTTTGTCACAGTAAAGGCCTTAAAACTTAAAATCAAAATATTTATTGGACTTAACATCTATGACACAGTCTTAGTTGAGTCTGTAAATACTTCTCTTATTACTCAATGGAAGACTCAGCCTGACACTTTGGGGGCCTGGCTATGTTTTTAGACTAAAAAACACAATTTTTTGGTGCAAAAGTGAGTAAGTTGTTTATTTTATCTTTTATTCCTATCATCATTAATCTTTTTCTAAAAGAAAACCACCATTAATAAAATGATAATATATAAAATATTGTATATTATTGGGTTTCAAGTGGTATATGGTTTTATACCTTTGTGTTTTTGCATTTATTTGAATTTTTTACATAGTTCAATTATAATTTCACAGCCACTGATTCAATGGAGAATGCTTCTGCTATCAAAAATCAGACCCTTGTATAATTAATTATTATTGTTAAAAAGAATACCTATGTACTTTAAATAACAGTGGCAGAGGGGTGGTTGGATATACCAATAGTTTCAGTTGTCCATCACAAAACCACCTGTAAGATTAATATTGTTAATTATAAGATACTATGTGAGATATTTAAGATACAAAACTAAACCATACATCCAAAAGGCAGTATTTTTGATTTGGAATTGATAAATTGAATAATACATGGTACCACAAGGGTTCAATATACACATATATTGTATTAGAGGCCAACCTCTGACATGCATAAGTATAATAACAGTCTTAACTGACCATAAGCCCTAATTTTTTGATCTCAGTGGAAGAAAACTTCATACCACTATAAACCAAGTTACAAGGTGGCACACCAATGTCACCCCAGACACAGATGTGCAGAAGGGCAGAGGGAAAAGGCGCAGTGCAAGCCTCATATCCAGAAAAATAGGGACACAAATTGCAGCTCAGAGGAATAGAAAGCAATGAAACTCTGCTTCCATACAAATTAAATAAGCCTTGATAACTTGTACAGGGAATATAACAGTTATTAAACCAGTTGTAACCTCTAAATGGAAGCTTTCCAAAGCAGTTCAAAGAAAACTTGTACAAAGAAAGGTCAAAGGTCCATACCCCGAGAAAAAATTTCTTCCCTGTGGCTCTGTTGGCTTTTTGACATCTGTGACAGGTTTGGCAGTATTCTGCAACATATTTCTTCCAATTTCCCCACCAAGAGCAAGTTTTCACCCTCTCTAGTGTTCTATCTTCTGAGACATGTCCAACTGCAACACTGTCATGACACTCACATAAAATAGTGTTTATTAGAGTTCTATCTGTTAAGGCCATAACACATGTGTGTTTTGTTCTATGATAGAGGATTCCATCAAGGAGGTGGAATCTTCCTTCATCATATGCCTTTTTCCATATTTAATCTAATTTTGATGAAATTGATGGGTCTTTACAGTCTTTCATTAAAAGTTGGGTTAAGATATGGAGATTCTTATCTATCTTATATCTTTCTTTAACTTGGTTAAAGAATTCTGTGCCAATGTCTGTGACAAATATCCCTTCTATATGGTGCTCCTCCTGTGGTACCCATGCTGGATTTTTGGGAGTATTTGCTAGAGACCATCTGCTAAGACCATCTGCATTTTTATGAATATTACCACATTTATGAACAATATTCATACTTCCTCTATATTCTTGGATATAAATTTGCCATCTAAGAATATGTCTATTTGGAGCTTTCATATTTAATAGAGATCTTACAGCATTACAGTCTGTAATCACATCAAATACTGTTCCATCCAAGTAATAGTGTAATTTTTCTAAAGGCCACACTAAGCAGAGGCATTCCATTTGGCCTACTCCATATCTTGCCTCTGTTGGCTTTATCTGTCTTGAAATAAAACAAATTGGTCCTTCCACTGGTTTAACATTAATGATTTTTGTCTGGTGTAGTACAGCACCTAGTCCTTCTCCACAAGCATCAATGTAAAGCTTAAAGGGTAGTTTCCAATCTGGCATTAGAAGAAATGGGGCATTTGTTAAGGAATTTTTCAATTCTTCATATGCTTCGACTATTTCTTCAGTCATTTCATAGACTTTTTGTTGGTCACACAGTTTATACAAGGATTTGGAAATTGTTGCAAAGTACTTTATATGCTGTCTATAGTAACCAGCAAATCCTAGAAATGATTGCATTTCTTTTTTGGTTTGAGGCATTGGCTTAAGTAGTACTGCTTCTACTTTATGCTTGTCTATGCCTAGACCAAGTCCAGATACAACATGTCCTAGTGCTTTTAGTTCACTATATGAAAAATGACACTTTTTCAAGGAAAATTTCTTATTCACTTGCACTATTTTCTGTAGTAACCTTTCTAGTCTTGTGAGCTGATTTTCCCAGGTTTCTGAGCAAACTATGATATCATCAATATAGATAATTAACCATCCTTCTGATAATTCTCTGGGAAATATGGTATTCATCATTCTTTGATAGTGGAAAGGTGCATTCTTTATACCAAATGGCATTCTTAGGTATTCAAAAATTCTACAGTGGACTACTATTCTTAGTAGTCTCTTGGAATTGTCTGTTAGGAAATTTTGATGAAAACCCTTTAGAGCATCCATGGCTGTGATGAACTTAGCTTGTGACAATTGTGTCAATGCCTCATGGATTTTGGGTATTGGATATCTGTCAAGGATGGTATAGGTGTTCAGGACTGTGAAGTCACCTACCATTCTTGATTTTCCATTATTCCAAGCTATAATGACAGGTATAGTGACTTCTACATGTTCATTATGTCCTACTTTCCTTAATACTCCAACGTCCAACATCAGGGGATAAGGTTATTTTTTTGGGAAATGGGGTTGTCTCATTTTTTGCTCCTCTTTGTCTTTGAATTCCATCAATGTTCTGGCCATGTTGAAGACATTTTCCATGGAATCTTTTTGGATTTTTGGAATCCTGTAGCTTGGGGAATATGGTTTCCTCCAATTCTTTTTCTTGTTCTTCTTCCCTTGTTGGGGAGGTTGGTTGGCTTGAGGCTTTCTGGTAAAAGCTACTTGGGCTTCTTCCTTGCTTGCCTCCCTCTTTTTGGAGTGGTACTCCTTGATCTTTCAATTTGAGGCTTGGATGAAAGTGAACTTCATCCATTGGAGTATACCACTATCTCCTCCTCTGTGAGGAACCTTTTGAGGATGTGCCAGGAGTTCATCCCTCCTTGGTGTATTTGAGGCAATATTTCCCAGTCCTTGTCTTTGCACACTGTGTAGTACTGCTTGTACTGACTCATGTAAATGTCTATTTGAGCCCTCTGAATGTGAGTTGTACCTGTTTGAGTTACTAATACCTAGTTCTAACTCTGGTTCAGATATCATGGGCATTTCTGGGACTTGCCCTTGGGATAAGGCACTTCCTTGTGTGGATTCTGTTCCACTGGGGATATTGCCCTTTCTTTTCCCTTTTGGGGAGTCAATTCTACCCCTGAGTCCAGCTCCATCTGATTGGATGGAGTATTGGGAGCCTCTTCTGGTAGTCATGATTTAAGAAATAAGAAATAAGAGGATTTCAGGACAAGAATTCTTCTTATGGAGATTTATAAATGAGGTACTCACCTTCAGAGTCCTGAATAGTGGGTCCTAGAAAGTCTAATTTCTTGGCTTTCTTTTTCTTAATGACAGTTGGTGTTGGAAAGCTTGGGCAAGTTTCTTCCACCAATCTTTCAACAGTGTCTTGGTTGCTTTCTTATGGATTGTCTCCAAACACTAAAAAAGACAAATAAATATAAGTATTTTAAATAAGAAGTGTTATTTTTTGGTAAGATATGGCAATTTTCCACGTAAAAATTGCTTTTATATCTTTGAAAAAATGAAATGAATAAAGAAATGAATAAAATTAACTTTTTGTATTGGTTTTTAATATTTTTTAATATTTTTTATGTTTTTTTTGAAGAATAAAATAAAAATGAATATGATTCTTTTATGAATTAATTTATAATATAATTTTTTTTTTAATCACTAGAGTCACTCAAAGAAAGTTCTTGCAAGTCTAAGGATGTGAAAAACCACATGTAAGACAGTAAAATTGCTTTCCAAATCCCTCAATAGCTTTTAAAATCAATAAATATAAAATTATTATATAATTTTATGATTATAATTATAATTTGTTATTGGATAAACCAAATTAGAATCTCTTTTAAAGGCCTTTTAAAGTAAATATAATGGCCAGGCCCCCAAATGTAAGGTTTGACTATGAAACAATAAGTAAAAATTACTAATATTTTACTTATTGTAGTATGAATGTCCTTATTATTAATGAATAATAAGATAAAATAAATTATAATAATTGTGAATTATTACAATTGAGGCATAAAAAATGATTATATTATTAAATAAATATAATAATATAATTTATATTATAAAAAGATAATATAATAAACAAATATATTAATATATAATAATTAATATATCTATAAGCACTTTATTATTGTTACTAACAAATAATAAAGACGTAAAAAATTGTTTTTTATACATAAAAAACAATTAATAACAATAATACTACTAATATTGAAGTTATTTATTATTATAAATACTATTTATATCAATATAAGAATTATTAAAAGTAATAATAAAGAGAAATTATTATAACAGAGAAAATAAACTACTTTTAACACTTAATATAATAATTTTGAAAGATTTTACACCAAAATAAAGGAAATACAATTTATACAAACTGTAGTTACAAATGAAATTAGAGAAATTACACATATTCTTTGATTTTATGTGGAAATAGAGTTTAAAGATATTTTTGAGCAAAACAATTAAAACATTAAAGTAATCACGTCAATATTGATGAATGTAATAAAGATGATCTTTGGTCTTTAATAATATAAAGGTTTTATATAAAGAATAAAGAATTTACCTTTTTTGATTTAATTATTTAGTGTTTTGTAAGTGGCTGAGGGGAAAATAGAGTAAAAAGAGCTCTATTTATAGTAAATACATCCCTTCTATAGTCCAGCAGGCTTCTAGTAGCTGTGTAAGGATGCTTTCTACTAGAAATGAGCCATATTTTAAGGTTTAGTGATGATTACATCATGATCAAACCATCTTATCTCATTATTATGCCATTATTTAGAGTTATCACTATAGTTCTAAGTTTGATGACATCATAGGCTTGGCAGAAGCCTAAACGTCGTGAATTTGATGAGTATTAATCATAGTCCAATAGAATTCATCAGTTGTATCACTTATATTACTGTTAAACTTAAAATAAGATTACAGTGAGTGATCATAAATGATCAAATTTAAGCTTAAGCTTTGATCATTAATAACTTTTACTTTATACACGCTACAGCTATTATGAGAGCGGATTCTGATAGCTTGGCATGTCAGTATTAAAGCGCCAAGAGAATTTTATTACATCATCAAAACTCTATTTTTGATGATTTTCCTGGTAACTCATCTTTTCTGTTGAAATTTAATATTTTGAACTTCAAACCATGATCTCAAGGGGTTATACCTTGAATATTATAATATCAATTATGTCATTCTTCACTTATAGACTAGTAGAATCTGACTGTCTACTTCTTTTTAAGTTTGGATCATTTTCACAACAAATTGGTCAACAGCTCTATTCATTTTATTCAATAATCCATTACAAGTTTTAACCTTGTTTATATCTTGTGAAATGAAGTTCATATCTGTACTCCTACAGTAATTAAGTGGTGAGTTTATTTTTGGTTTATCTCTCTATCTTGTATATTTCAAGAGATATTAGCTAAAAACCATGATTATATGCATTGACCCAAAAAGTGCATATATTGAGCTTAATGCCTTAAGTATAAGCTTTGGAGATTAGCTTTATAATTGTTTTATGCGTATATATTTATGGATAATACAATGGTACAGTTTATTTTACATGTTGTTCCATTGGTTTCTGAGATAAATGAGGTTTGGTACCTTTTTTAAGATATTATTACTTATACTTCAGTAATTATTGACTTTTCAGATATGCCATAAAAATGACATATGTGTATTTTACCATGAGGAATCTAATGGTTTAATTTATTTCACATGTTTTTCTATTATATTCTGCTTCAATTAAGATTTTGTACTTATTTATGGTATTTTACTAAGTTTTGAGATAATTATCATAAGTATAATTATTACAGAAGTTTTGCTGTGACCTTTTTGGATATGAGGTCATATCTCAAAAGCTCACAAGTTCCTCTTTTCACGTATTTGAAATATCTAATAATAAAGAAAAAGAAATTTTGTTTTTTATTATTCACCTCAAAGATAATTTCTTTTTGTATAAATTATTTTTCAAATATTGAATAGTTGATTTACAAATGATGGTACATAATAAAAGTTTGCAATGGTGGGTAAATGTGAAATAGATCATTTGTTACAAATAGAAAAGGAAATATAATAGTGGTTAATTTACTTCACATATTTCTTTGAACAAAAATTCTTTACCTGTTAGTAATGAGGTTTATTAAAGTATTTTCTGTATTAGTGGGTAGTTTATATGTAATGAAATATTGAACAAATAAAAATAATCAGAAATCTATAATCTTATGTTTAAATTGAGTAAAATTTCATTTCAAGGTTAAGAACAAGGTCTAAAGAAGGTTAGACTTGGGTTGGACCTGCTACCCCTGCTGGTGGGGATAGCTTTTTTTATGGTAAATTACAAGTTAAAGGTTTGTGTTCTCAATGAAGGGCTGAATTTTTTCTTTTCTAATGGTAAGGTTTACTATTGTGGGTGTGAATACAAAGCAAACTTATGTATCTTTCACCTCAAAAGTATGATTTATATTTATCCATGGTAAAAATAAAAATTTCTTGAATATGAATATTCATTTGTACACTGGAGTTAGTGACAGATATATGATCCTCTTTGGTAAGCTTTAGAGAAGAATTACGAAGTATAAACACATTTGGGAGTATGAATAAATGGTATATCAAAGTAATAAAATGAGGGATTGGTAAACCCACATAAGCTAATTTATGAACTTTTGTATATAATTTTTAAGTTTTCATATCTTTATCTATATTTTTTTTGCCCTTTTTGAGAAATGCTAAGTCCCAATTGTATTTTCATATTTTTTTACTTTTCAAAATCACAGCTATTTTTGCCATCTTTTTACCAAATTGGCAGGAGCAAAATAGAAATGTCTTGTAATGGTATTTTGATTTTAATATATTTAGAGTTTAGGCATATAATTTAGTAAAAATATTCATGGCCAAATTTTTACTATGTTTTTGTCATAAAATGGAAGAAGCTATATTTTCCTATATATATTTTTAGAAAAAAGTTACAAAATAGTTCATTTTTTCATGGAATGATTTGCCAATGGATACTTCTGGGAATGTTTTTATCAAAAAAAATACCTACAAATTAATAAATTCTTTCATGGAGATATGAAATAGGAAATTTTCATTTAAAAGAAATAACTTTTATTTCATAAATGGAAACACATTTTAATTTTTTTCTGTAGAATTTGTAGAATTCTTATCTGGAAACTTTGGCATAAATATTTTTGGAAAAATTCAATTTTTTTCAGCTCTTTTCATGTTTTTTTGACTTAAATGTTTTTGGAAAAAAAAACATGATTTATTAAAAACTAAAAAAACTGAACAATTTTCCAAAAAAATGTAATTAATCACTTGAATTTAGTAATTCCATAAAAATGAAAGTCTATTGAGGTTGGTCTGAGGAAGAGAAAATTGTAATCAATGGATCTAATAATAATGTTAAAGGGTTTTAATATAATGATAGACTAGAAAACCTAGCAGTGATTAATCATAAGGGTGACCAAGAATATCAAAATTAAAGTAATTTCTATAGCTCTGCTAAGAAAAAATATTCTATTCGTCTGAGAGATATGAATTTTGAACAGGAAAAATAAGAGGAAAAAGGTCTTCTTCCACCAAAATACTGCTTTTATCTATTTTGGTGAACGTTTCAAGGTTCTAGATATAATGAATTTGAAACACCCCACTAAAAGGATTTTCTGAGTTAAAATAGATGTTTTCAGTATTTCTCAGAATTATAAAAAGACAAATTTCATACCCCTGTAAATATATTGATGTAGCTCATAATAAAAAAATCTGATTTTTAAGAATTGTTCATATGATATCTATTTGGGTACAGAATTCAATTTTACAAAAAATGTTGAGGATTAAGGTTTTTAGTTTAACTTTAACCAAAAGATTTGTAATGAAGATACTTTAAAATAAGAAAAATGTTAAGATAAATTTGAATGAAATACAAAACTCAATAGTTTTAAAAGAATTTCATATTTTTATTGTTTATACTTTTAGTTAGCACCCTATGTAGGAGACATGGGGCTTGAGCTCTTGATAAATTTGGAGTATACGAATTAGAAATGTGACTACTAACCCGTCAAAGCTCAGTTTGATTTATAAATGTGAGAAATGTAATATTTGAAAATTCAGACTTATAGTAAGGCTGACTCTATGAAGTAGTTGAAACTAATTATTGATAAGGCTAAAGCTATTTTTATGAAGTGATTAAAAACTTGAAAAAAATGTTGGAAGTCTCTCATTTGGTATTATTGTGGTGATGAGTCTTTTGAGAGGTATGGTTACAGAAACTATCAGCTTGCTGACCATATTGGTAGCTAAAAGAACTATGTTTGTAATTAATTTATATGGGCTATAGGAGAGATACTATGTTGAGAATAGTTTTTAGATGATATATTTCAATATTCAACCGTTTATTCTTCATCTATGCTGAAAAAGTTGTACTTTTATCTTTTTGAGGTGCCCTCAAGGTGATTTCGGTTTTTTTTCCAGAACTAATTCAACTTTTCATTATTTCCACCAACACTTTTGGACGCAATAATCCAGTTCAGGATTTCTTTTACCTATATACTGGCAATTGAACTTCTCAGTCAACTATAAAGCCCTTTTTACTAATATATAAAGTTAAAAAATTCACTTCCCCCAACAAGAGTGATAATCTCTGGCGGGGGGTTGTGAAGGTTATAAAACCTTTCTTGAGCTTTCATGGTGATTTTTTCAACACTCATTTCAGAAATCCCTGAAATTCCCTTCCCGTGTTGAGAAGCCACGAGCACATAAACCATCGCTTCCACCAGTACATGTTTCAAAAAGTCTAAAATTTCCATTAGAGAGGGGTAAACTAGGTGTGGAAATATTATAAAAACATCAAAAAAATACTCAAAACTCACACCCTTAGCTCTATGAATCTCATACCCTTTAGAAATTTCTGTTTCTGAGATTATGGAGCTCCTACAATATTATAGATGTATTCTGTCCCAAACAGAATGAAAATATTCCAATAAGTGTAGCTCACTCAATTTTGGATATAAAGAGCTCAAAGAAAGGCTAGATATATGTTTCTTGGTGATAAATTCAATATTGTTATCTAAAAAAGTTATTTAAATATAGTTATTCCTCAAATACAGGGTTTCGGGTGTTTTGGGAATATCTGTATAATCTTCCAAACCCTCCATACAGGATATCATTGTCAGTTTTAAAGATATAAGTCTTAAAATTGAGAAATCCTTTGAGCCTAATTCAGATCTTCAAAATAGTTACTTACAAGACTAATATTTTAATTATGAAACAAATACAGGCCCTTTTATACTATTACCCTACAGTATTTGATAGAAAAAAACCTCCAGCTGAAATAAGTCAATAATTTCTTAAGATAAAGACCTCAGGAAGGGTTTCTTATTGACCACTATGAGATATCTTAAATCTCATACCCTTCTTTAGGGGTAGATTTATTCTGTATTTACGCGTATATAACATTTTAATGCGTTATCAAAGAAACATTTTTTAGTCAAAAGCTAGCTTTGATCTAGGGGTACTATAGCCACATGGCTGGTAAAAATTGATAACCTCAATTGAAAGCTTCAAGCATGAAGATATTTGGTTTCGGCTCCTTTAATGGAAAGGTCGTGATTGAACATCTGATTTGAGGTTTCCCTTTTTAGTTTTCTATTATAAAACTAAGAGTTCTGATACCTTAGTAACTTCCTATTTGATATTTCTTGAAGTGTTGTATTCTTATTGATAATAATTTTACCCATTAATCTGTAGCCTGCATGAGACTTATTTCAACCATACCAGATTTGATTCTTGTTAGCCTTCAGTTATTATACCTTGGTTTTTCGTACCTTTATTTCGTGCTTGTGCTCCATTTTGCTTAACCGCCTGACTTTTCTGTGGAGCTATTTGAGAAATTATCTTTTGATATTTCATTTAACAAAATTAACGAGCTTTGGGAATTTGAAGTGTCATTAATTCTGGTTTGCTTCTCAAATGAATTGATCCAAGATATCCTTTTTGCACTTAAAGATACCAGGTTTTTGGATGGCTATAATAAAGGCTCTTGAGAAGATTTTATTCTTCTAAATATTATTAATATATATATTTGTATTATTCCAAATCTCCATTAAATATAGCTGTTAATTTTAATTCCATTTTACAAGAAGAACCTAATTATTAATGTAAAATTTTTATAGGCTGGTGAGCTGAATAATTTGGTATATATATATCAATTCAAAACCTAATTAAAAATACTACACAATGTATTTTTTATTGAATTTTTTTTGTTCAGAATCTTTTGGTAATTATCTTCAGCTCATTGATTTGATTAATTTCAGAAAGAGAAAATAAATATTGTAGTACATTACCAGTACAAGACTTGAATTAATACCTCTGTTTGCAATTGATTCAATATGCTTTCTGACAATGATCTATTGAAATTTTGATTTCATTGTTTTCCTCTGGGTTTTAATTAAAACTTGAAATGATCGTGTTGATAATTCAATTTCCTTCATCAAGGGAAATTATGTCTATTATTTTTCTTCTGAGATTAATACTGAAAGATATAATTAATTTTGAGCTATATCAAAAGACTTATTGATTCTATATTAAACTAATGGATAATATTGAATAAATATATCGAATTATTCAAAATTTGGTAGTTATGGAATACAGGTTATATAAGACTTTTTGCTTTCAAAAAACTTCTCATTTTGACCAGTTCTGGAAACTTCACATTAAAAATTTGCTTTCTGATAGAATGCTGAAGAATAAAATGAATCAGCTGTGCTATTTAGGTGTGGCTTTGTCTTCATAATGATAAGATCTCAGTCCAATGGTCTGTGCTAAATAAAACTATAATAATTTCTGTCATTTATTGATTGGTTTTGACAAATTGTTTCTATTTTTGAGGTTTTCTGTTTGTAGATTTAGGAAAGAGTTAGTTGTAGCTTGAAGTTTTTGATGTTACTCTATTACTTTCACACAGAAATTTCAAAGGGTGATATCACATACAATTGATTATAGTAATAATGGTAGTATGATGATTCAAAGTAGTAAAAAGACAAAAATAAATATTATTAGAGGAATAAATTTCAAGATTACTATAGTCCCACTACGTGCTATATTATATACTCAATTAAGGCTTCCTCCCATGGAAATCCCCCAGAAAAATGTGCTGCCAATCCCTGCCCTTGCTATATTGGCAGGGAATTCTTTGATGAGTTTTCCTGACTTTTTCCAAACCAAATGGTAAGGTAAGAGCAGGTAAGGTTGGTTGGAAATAAGAACCCCACTGGTTACTAGTGGGGTTTTCCACTCCAAATTTTTTATTTTGTTCCACTGAAAATTTCTCTTTTGTTGACAATTGTCAGTTTACATATTTTGAATTTTTTTCTTGTTTATTTCTCAAACTTGATATCAACCTCATCTCTTGTTTCAATATGGATTATTATCCATTTCTACCCTCTCACTGATTAATTGGACTGATTCTCTTTATCAAAAGATTAGTTCTTATTTTTGGAATCAATCACAAAAAGTTTCTGATTTATTTTATATAAAAAGTGTTTAATTTTATTTTTTTCATTTCATTTGCAATTTTTTGTTTCCCTCAAGGTCAACTCAAAACTAAACCATTCCCCTTAAGCAATTTCCAAAGCCTCAAGCCCTAGTGAGTCTGAAGCCACCACTTGAGAATCAGGAAGAAAAGCACTATCCAGAACCAAATGCTCTTGGGTATGGCTGTATTACACAGATATTAATTATGTAGCTCTCAATTTACAAAAAGCAAATCTGGTGCTTTATGTCAAAAGCTGTTAATAAAGGATTGTACTGGAAGCAGAGAGCTTATAAGTGATCAGCTTCATTATTTTTATTACTTAACAACCCAAAGAAAGGTTTCTTTAAGCTGTGGCATTGTTAATAAATATATCAAAAATGGAAAAGAAAATAATGTGATTACCATTAGAATATCCATCTATTCTATCATAGAGCTTTTAATTTTTCTTACTTTAAAATTCTTACAAAATCCAGACTCTATCTGCAAAAGCTTTGAAAACAACAATTGCTTATATGATTTCTGACTGTGATCTCCCTCTATTTATTACTCAAACTTAATTTTTGCAAGCCATTCTTCAATATTGTAATCCATCCATAAGAGTCATAGTTTTTGGACAAACAGTTATTTGAGAACACCTATCAAGGGTGTATTTTATAGCCAAGAACATATTTTGAACTTATTATCCACCAAAACATTATTTTCCTCATTCACTACTAATACTTGGACAAGCCCTCATATAAAAGGCTATATGGCTGTAACATGCCACTTAATTGATCAAGACATAAATATATTTTCAATTCTGTTGGGTATCACTGCAGCTGAAGGTAGTTTTTTCTCATATAGCTTAATATTGTTTTATTTTGACATCTTTGGTTAGGTGCTCATTAGGGAGATTGTTAGCTCAAGAATTTTGAAAAATTATTGATAAATGCAATCTTTAAGACTGTATTATTTCAATCACCATTGATAATGCATCTGTAAAACAACAAATGTGTCAACAAATGAAAGGTCTTTTTGCTTTTGTAATTATTATAACAAATCTGATTGGTTGTATGTCTCATACAATCTTCCCTTCAACTTGTGATGAAAGTCATTCTCTGGGTAAGGGAATGGGGAAAAATGAAGCAAATTCCAGAAATGGCCAAATGGCCAACTGTAGTATTGATGACCCACCAGAAGGTCAGAATTGAAACTAAATTTCCATAGTATCTTTCATATTTCACCTTGGCTCTTATCTTGGGAAGAGCCCACAAAAAAAAGAAAGATTAAGTACAATTTTGAAGCTATTTTATGAAGATATCAAGGCCAACGCCCTTCTAACAAAAGTTTATAAAAGATGGAGCTCAACATAGAACATTTTGGAATGTGAATGGTCACTCAAAGAAGCATAAAATCAATTTTTTGGGACAACAACAATGCAGAAATATTGACTATTGTCTCTGATGGGACTAAGCCAAGTTAATAATTGACTTCCTTTATCCCCTTTATTAATCCACTTCCATAATCTGTGGATCAAAATATCCAACAATTAATTATACCTTACCAATTTATATCTTACTTATTAAGTAAATTAAGCAGGGAAGCCTTTTTTAAGATTTTCCTTCTTTTTTCTGCCAACTCACTCACAGGCTTGGAGAACTATAACATTCAGAAAATAGAATTGGCCATGGAAGCAATAGTGTGATCCTGTGAGATATGTATGACATACCCATAAGGCCACAAATAGATTTATATGCAGTTGATTTAGTCTTGAAAAGACTCATAAATTGGATTCAAAATAAAAAATAACAAAAAATAGGTATAACTTTTTTTGGATAAAAACAGTTATAATTATTATGTCATTTTTGCGATCTATATCAAAAATAACCTATGGTAGACCCATAGGGTGTTATAACCAAAAATGGATATTTCTTATATTATTAGAAGATTCAAGAATCTCATAGTACAATTTAAACTTTGATTAAAAAATTTTAAGATTTTTAAATTTAAGATCATTTAAACTTAAATTTAAATTCACATAAGGTTTATACAAACTTACAAAAATTTGGGTTAAAATTGAGGTGTTGTGTATGTTTACTGAATTGGCTAATGATTTTCCATACATAATGTAAATCCTGTGTGAGATCCATTTAAAAGGGTTTAAGGACATAGTATGGCTTTGAATGAATAAAAGGGCAAAATCCACACAGAAAGGTGGGACAAAGGAAAAAGACCAAACAAAGCTGTGGTACCCAACTTTTTGGATCTGCAAGGATTAAATTAAGGCTTTCCACCTGTATTGGAGGATTTTCAACCTTATCCAAAGTTTAATATTAGAATTTGAAACAACCTTGAAGTTTAAACTAGTTTTATCCCAGTTTGGACAGGAATTTCAAGCTGCCAAAGGGTAAATTCCAATATGCAAGCTTGATTTCAAGGTTTCAAGGACTTTCAAAGATTAAATAAGGTTAAAAATATTAAATAAGCTTAAAAATTTAAAGTTATAATTATCAAAACCTTATCAAAAGTTGAGGTTTGGTGTGTATTCCTATTTTATATGGAAAAAAGAGCAATAAACTAAAAAATTAATTAAAAATCCAATTCTTAATGAATTTTCTTGAATCTTTCACACAGATTACAAATAAATTCTATCTGTGCATAAATGTAATCTCAAGTATCTTTTTTAAACAACTTCAATTGCTCATTTCAATCTCCCTAAAGAAAATTAAGCTTCCTTTAAGAATTCATTGAAAATTCAGTTTGAGAGATTTTTGCTTTAAACTTTATTTTTAAGTTTTTCATGTGATGAAATTGAATATTAATTAACTTACTTTAAATTAAAGCTTAAAATAATTAATCCAAAAGAGAATTCAAGTTACTTGGAGTTAAGAAGAACACTGGTAACTTCATATTGGAATTAAATATAACTCACCTTAAGTTAAGAACCTTATTTTCAAGAATGGTCTTTCAGTTTTGATTTTATCATGCCTTCTATATCCATTGTGAATTATGAGAGCCTTTCTGTAGGCATAAAAAGATCCTACACATGACTGTCTTTTTCAATAGGCAAGAATCAATCCAATCAATTAGACATTTTAAACAAGTAATATTTTTTTCAATATGAAATCTTTTATTATTAAAGAAATCCTTCAGTCATATTACTCTTTATAAATTATAAATAGATAATTGAAATCATAGAATTCATATTTTATTGTTGTAATCACCAATAATAGATTTTATTACATAAAATTGTTCTCTTGAAATATCTTTTAAATCCACAAATTCCTCTTAAAAACTCTCAAATCTTTTTTTATCATTAAAAGCTGCTTTAACTTTCAAATTATTGATTTTTCTGTGTTTTTAACTTATACAAACTACTCAATATGATAACTGTTTTTGTTTTACTTGTTTTATTAAATAAATATTATAAATAAGCTTTCTTGAAAGTTCTATATCTTTTTTATCTAGTATTAGTTTTTTTACATAGAGTTTTTCTATAAGAATTATCTTTTCACAGCGTGTGTTATAATTTATTTTATAAATAATATTTATTTATTATTTATAAGTGGATGAATATTATTATTTTCCATGTGAAATTGTGTCATTGAGAGCTTTTCACTTCTTATTGCTATAATTGTCAGTGACTATAACAATGATAGACTAATTATAATTTATTATAATTATTATGATATTTACTATTATTAAATTATTTAATAATAATTCAACTTATTTTATTTTTATATAATTATTTTTAATAGTTATATTCAATTTGTGGTGATAATACTTAATTATATCATATTTTCTACTGAGGAAAGTCATAGTACTCTTGATATTTGCTACTATTATCAATATTTACATAGAAAAACCTTACAAATGGTCTCAAAGCTGACAAAATAACTCCAGAATTTTCTGGTGAAGACACCAGAAATTTTTGAAGCTGTTCTTGAACCACATTTCAAGCTCAAAGTTTTTGAGAGCTACAATTCAAAATTTGCAAAATTTGGGACTTTGGAAAGCCAGTTCTCCAGAATTTTTGAGGAACAAGAAAGGAATCACATTGAGCAAAGTCCAATTGTGAATTTAGGAAAGAAGGACACTGGATTTTTAGATGAAATGTACTGATCAACTGCAGTCAAAGGGAGTACTTCAAAACATGAACTTGATCAATACTTATTAGAACCAATTTAACCAAAGGCTACCAACATTCTACACTTTTGGAGCTCAAAAGCAGCAATGTTTCTTATTCTTGAAGTTATGGCTTGTAGGTATTTAGCTATACGTGCTACAAGTGTCCCATCTGAAAGAATCTTTTCAGGGCTCCAAAAGATTCGTAATTATCAATTGGAAACTCTTTGGGTGATGCATTCAGAATGTTTGGATTATGTCAAAAGCTGGTTATACAGCTTTAGGCCTCTCTACTCCAGTGATTGTTATTCTTTTTGTTCCTGAATTGTAGTTTTATTATTATTTCTTTCTATTTTGAAATACATTTTATTACATTAAGCACAAAGACGTCAGGGACCTGGTTGTTCTTGAGCTTCAGAATGGTCCCCGTCCCCTGAAGAGCTCCGAAATGCTTTTGGTGAGCAAGTTGTGCCCAGACTTTGACCTCGAAATCCCGGGTACGGGCGGTAGCCTTATGCTCAACACTACATTTCAATTGCAGCAGTATAGCTTTTTGTAACAAATGATTTAACATGAATATGAAAACAACAGTATTTGAATACAAATGAAATACAACAGTCTAACTCCACTATACTAAAGAATCACCCATAGAGGATTAATATTCAATTTCTAATTTTGTTGTTCATGTTTGGATAAAATGGTAATAAAAATAAATAAATGAATAAGATAAAAAAGAAAAAAGAAAAAAAGAAAACCCAATATTTTGAAACAGGGGTGAGTTCAGTTGCAATATTTAGAATGATCAAGCTACTAGCTGCTCCTCAATCACTGTGACATCATTGACCAATACGTCAAAGAACACTCTGGATAAATCAACTTATTACGTCAATATTTGAGTGTGTTTCTTCAAACTTATTCTGAATTAATTTGACAATCCTTCCTAATCGATGAATGAATTGATATAGGTGCAAGAGAGTCTGACAATTATCTTCAATTACTTGTTTGTAGTAAAAACTAATTCGTGGTATTACGAAGATACAATCAGGAGGAGTCTCTTGTTAAGCGGCAATAAATATTGGATTAAACAGTCTGAGAGATAAAAGATATTCTTATTTGTCTTTTTCCTGTAATTATCAATCTATATAACATAATATGATCTTAGTCAACAATCGCAGGTCCACGAGTACAATAACCTGTTGCCACTTTTCGAGCGAGGATGAAAGCCAAGAATCAAGATGAATGGCGATGAAGCTGTTTAAGACGATTTTTTTGATGAGGGGAGCTGGGGACGACCCCTATTTAACACGAAAAAAACAATAGCTTATATGTGAACTCATGGATGTATGAACAAGATATCTGGATATCCATCATAAAGATGAAGTATCCCAATGGATTCTTATATAAAAAGGATGATTCAAACGAACAAAATATTCATAGTCTTATTGCAACTCGTCCTTCTACCCAACTGTCTTAAAACTGATGATTGATTACGGTTATGGCTGCACAGTTTTCGCGACTAAGGTCAAGCTCTCTCTGAAAATAAGCTCTCGTACAACCCGAAATCGAGGAGATTTTCCACAGGATGTTGCGGCGGCGTCTCACATCAATAGGAATTTTTTTGGGACTGGCAAATCTTCGGCTTTAGTTCCATCCATGGAGATATTCTAGATGTGTGGTGCGTAGTACAATTTATCGCAGTCATCTTTCTGGCAGAAATGTTTCAATGGCTAGGCTTCACCTTGATAAAACGCGGGAGTTTAGCCAGATGGGTTGGTGAAAGGCTTCGTTTAGGAGGCAGCTGGACCTTGTCTTTTGCCAACAGTGCTTTATTGATATGGCCTTGCTCATGATACTAGCTGTGCGGTGTTATCCCTACGTTAAGGATAAGCTCATGAAAGATTCCGAAAATGGGCAGACGCTCTTTTGAGCAGCACCTTTGAGCTCAACAGTAAATTTGATTTATCGTAGCATATCCTCAAATTGTGTCTCCATCCGACGATGTTTGACTCCAGAAAGCTCCAGGCTGGCCATCCCTCTGTTTGGCTTGCATTAGTCGTTCTGCCAGGTTCCATTGCACATCCCAGCTTTTGGTCACCTGGATGGCCTCATTACGCAAATCAAGCGGATGAGATTTCGCAGGTGCCCAATAATTTGATCAACACAGGCTCAGCGTTCCCTTCAGCTTCAGATTATGCAGCGCCCTGGACTTCAGACATTTGGAATCAAGATAGTGCATATCTTAATGACAGCTACAGTCCACCGCAACATAATGTCCACGCTTCCAGTCATCAAGCTTATGGTGCGTATTTCCTTGCAATGCTCTTCTCATCGAGGGCTAAGTGACTCACCAGCGCGTCAATTGAACTGCAATTTAAGGGGGAGAAACGCTGTTGATATTTCGAATTTGAGCTCTTTTTGTAAATTTAGCTGGCAGTCACTCATTCAATGAAGATATGCCTCATCATAATGAGGTTACCCCCATTCCCAACCAATCCTTGACTAACATCGATCCACAATCAGTTCTCCCTTCATTCTGGCTCCCTGACCAACACTTCAACAACGTACACATGTATGGAAATCATTTTGTAACTTTGACGAATGAACCCGAGTCTCAATCCTCAAGCTTTTCATTGTATGACTTCGAAACTGAAAACCTCGATGAAAGAAATCTCTTTTGGACAACATGTGAGTTATCACAATACTTGGTAATAGTATTTCATAATCCCTTCATTCTAACATCCATATTCCAACTGTCTTTCTTGCATGGTACTCTTTATTGAATGAATTTGTTGCACTACTCATATCTCCAGATCCGCCGAATTTCGTCAACACATTTCTTCCACGCGCCCCCGATTTTGATCAAGCCAGTTCTTCGGACGAAATGGCACAAAACGCTGATTTGCTTTTTCGTTACGTTGGAAGGGGTCAAGGACCTACCGGCTCTTATTTTGACTATTTGGATGATGACAAACCATTGAGAGGCAAGTGAAATCAAGATCCCCGTTCTCCAGCCGTCTCGTTCTTTTCTTCTCAAGGAAATCACCCGGATTTTTATGCAGATCTCATCTTTCTGGAGCGGATCGAAAATTGTATTTCCCCAGAATTTCTAAAATCACAAAATTGGGATGAATACAACCTCTTGTCGTGGATCAAAGAAGGGAAACCTTTCCTACCCAATCCAGTATGGCCTAGCTCAACCGCCCTGGCAATCAGCGCAAATGACGTCATCATAATGCGACCTTTTCAAATTTGGGGTGCTTATAAGCGAATAGAATTTTATCAAAATTTGAAATACATCTCAACACAGGACGTGGGAGAAATTAACAAGATTGTGGAAGCATTCTCTGATTCCGTCAAAAAGAAGCCAACCTACATCAAGCAAACATTTACACATTGTATAACCCTTCCCATAGGATATAAACTTCACAACGGTTCCAATGAGCTTAAACTCTTATCCTCGCAAGGAAAGCAAGAATACAGATTTTTGACACAAAGGTTATCAAATTTCTTGAAAATTCTAAGCCTTTTGCACAATTTTTCTCTTGATTGGCTGAAAGTATCGGAAAAGGAAAGGAATAATCTAAGTAGGGATTTTTGGGAGTGGATACGACAACAAATTTTTCAACCTGGAAATTCTTTAATAATTACTGGAACTTGTTCAAAAGAGCGTACAAAACTTGAGGTTGAAGAATTCGGAATCACACAACGGTTGTTCATTTTTGTAATTACAGCAAAATCATTATATAACATTGCAGATGGAACTGGACTTTCAATAATTTCTTTGTGGTATAAAAATGTGAAGCAACAATTGTGGCGTTCAAAATTTGAGTCAAATGATGGATTCTTTAAAGCTATCATGGAAACTATCTACAGTAAAAGAAACACATATCCAATTCGAATGGAGTTTTGGCTTTGAAACATTTCCAACGGGAGGAAAATCTCATAACGGATTGAATTTTATAATGGAAGATGATCACGTTAGAGAAAGTTGTCGCAATTACCGCCTGACCCTAACCCCAGCCATAAACCAGAACCTACCCTCCCTCCAACATTAGGAGCGGGAGCTTTCTTCAACCGCAGCTTCACCTCCTCACCTCTTTCCTTCCCAAATAATGATCGCCACCCTTTCTATCTCTAGCTCTCTCGCTCATGCTTACAATTTATCTCTTGCCTTCTCTTTTCCCTCTTTTCAATTTATTTTTTCTTCTGTTTTTTTTTCTAAATTCTTTGCTACAATAACGACTCACCTTTGGTTTGTTTCCTCTTGCTTGATCTCAGATTATATTTTTAATTAGTTTTCTTAAGTGAGGTATATCCTCCACTTTAATATATGCCCGCCCTGTGGCTCCTCTAGATCTAACCTTGAGGTAATTATTATTTTTGCATGAACTTCTGAGCACAATAAACTTATTAAACTATCATTTAACTGAAGAATCCCAATAGGAAAACTCACTTATTTCACTATAGAGATCTCTTTGTTTCCAAAAGTACCTTGTGTTTAAATCCCTAACCCAAAGCGCGTTATGTCAGAACCACACTGGCCACTCCTATCTAAATGTACCTACTTATTCACGCAAAGCATAAAGCCTAGACTAAAAAACTAGATCTATTGGTCATATCTACTGCACATCCATTGATGACCCAACCCCTGGTGACACCAAATGAATCCAAGATATGAGCTCCCGAAAGAAACATCTTCAAGAAGAATTATTCCTGATCCATTGCCTCCGGTCTTGATACTTTGATTAACTTTTAAATCCGTCTCATTTACTTTAGCTTTTTATCTTAAATAAATATTCTATTTCTTATCTCTCATTGACTATCCATTATTCTCATATTGTAGTAAGAAAGATTTCTACTTCCCTGTAAGGATTAGTATATTAACCTGTTTTTGAAACAAAGGTGTTTGGATATTTGTATATCGTTATTGTACTGTTTCAATCATAGACTTTATTCTGCAGTTCACCTTTAGGTACATCTCTAATATTTTGTTTCTAGAATATTTTGTTTTTTGCACTAATATGATTCAAACCTCTCACAGACTTTCAGTCTCAAAGCTCCAATATATTAATTTAAGAACAGTGAATTTCAATACAAAGACAATGACTAAAAAGAGTACAGAAATCAACAACTAAGCATATCAACACTCAATATCACCTGCTACAGTCAGTGGCACATCTGCATGAATATTCAACTAAGATAAAAAGAACTATTGTACATATGAGAAAAGCCCTTTGTACAAGATGTCACTAAAACAACAACAAAAATGGAAATAATGAAGCTACTAAGCCACCAAAATCATAATTTCTTGTATCAGTGACAGAGTATTCATAGCACCAGTAAATCAAATAACTACTTAGCCAGATAGCTTATTGTGGTCAAAGATCAAAGACCAGTATGCATCAGCAGGAGCTGTCAATAAATGTGGCATATGGATTGGTTTTCAGAGAGGATTTTACAATGGGAATATTAAGTTTAATATTAATTACTGAAGAAAGCTGCTACTTTAGCTAGAATCAGTCAGTATAAATGCTACAAATGAGTTACTCTCTTACTATCTTCTAGGAAAATTATCTGGACAACCTCAACTTGATCAATTAGCTGAAGCAATTAATCTTACTGAAGATCTAATCAAGAAATTGCATGTGGTTCTGAAAAAATTACAAGATTACATGCATCTTAACCAAAGAAAAACCCACTCCACTGTCTCCAATTAAGTGTCAGCAATAGTATAAGACTCCAAAAATTCATAAAAAGTCATCTACTATTTCACCAATGACAAAAATAATCACAAAATTGCAAACAAAAAGACAGGAAAATGTTGGGTTGAGAACCAATATCTCAGAGGCAATGAGAGAAATAAAAAAGATGAGAAGAGAGAATCCAATAACTATTTTCCCTAATAACATCACTAAAAACGGCATTGAACAATCAAACAGTTCTGGACTGTGGTGCCACTCACCACATGTTTATCTCTAAGAGTTTCTTTACTGCCACAACCATGGGAAAGAACCCCCCAACTAGTGTTTAGAAAAACTCTAGAATGACCCAATTTGTTTCAAATTGGCAATATTATCAATTTATGAAAAATTGGGCTTTGGGCCACACCCACCTTTCCTGGCCAGCCTTGGCCCCCAGGCCATATCCTGCTCCATTGGCATTCTTGGACAATTCACCACCTCACAAAGCCCCTGGCTAATTCCACTGATTTTGGCACTGGGGGTCTCTGGCCCACCCCATTTTATTAGGGGGTTTTGGGTAATTTAGACCCCCTAAAGCCTCTATTCACTGTGTGCCATGGAATGTTTAGGCCCATTTTTGGCCTAAAATCAATGAGGCCAAAAGGGGCCAAGGGACCAGGCCACAAGTGGGCCCACATGACCCCAGTTTTGGCCAGAACTTCAAGATGCCCATCATAGCCTCTGGAAACCATCAGAGGCCACAAGATTACTTCCAGGAGGGGTTCCTCTCAAGAAAATGGAAAACCTCCCCCCAATCATGAACGCTGGGCTTCAGGAACCAGGAATGGGGCATATATGGTATTATATACCATTATGAACAATTTTTCCTCAGCAATCCAAGGAAGATAGTTTTAAAACTCCATTGCCTCATTTCATGTCATGTAAGCAGTCCAGAATTTCATTTAAAAGGAAGACTTAAGTTACTCAAGCCTGCAATCCATGGTAGTATCCAGAAGACCATTCAAGGACACCAATCACCTGGCCCTTCATGTTTTGGACTTTCCAATTCAACAGTATTCCCCCAAGGGAATACTGCCACAGGATTCTTCAACAACATTTTCAAGAGGTTATTAATTATCAAATCAGTTTTCAAGGAATCAGGAGCACCAGCACTCCTGTGACAACTTAATTGGCCTGTACAGGCTGTATGGAATTTACCCTTTTGGGATAATTCATAATCCATTGTGGGAATTCAAAACACACAGTTCAATTCTTCAGAGGGCCAGATTGGTATTGACCCCAAACAGTCAATACAGTTGGGGGATCAACCTTCCAGAATGAATCTTTCAGATTTTCATATACTGGCCCCCTTTCCACCCCTGGGGACTTTTTCCCCAGTTAATTAATATACTGGATTCATTATCATTTTATTTCTATTCTTGGAAGTAAATACTGATATTCATAAGTCAGTCATTTGCACCTTCTTCTTTGACTTTCAGTGGATATTGGTAGTGTAAGATGTGTCTATGAAACTATTGATAATATTAATATTAAGAAACAGTACTATGACTGTTCTTATGAAATATAATAATAAAAAATTATTACAACCACAATTAAATAATTAAAGAATTATTTCTTTTATGTGTTATACACTACTAGTGATTACAACAGTAAGCAGTAATTTTCTACAAGAATCAATTACAAGAAGAATTTAATAATAAAAACTTCTTTTATTAAAATAATAAAATTATTTTAATATAGAAATATCTTTTAAATGAATGATTATAAAGATAATTCTTGAAGAAAACTATTACTAGAGAAAAGCTTTAAGAATTGAGATAAATTACTCACTATTAATCCAATGAACCTTTTAGAAGATAATACTAGAGAAATTTGATGTGGAATTGTGGATCTAATGGATCAAAATTGATTTATAACAGTATTAAAAAAAAATATAGTTGATTTCTATGATTTCACCTCTTTATTATTTCTTTATTAAAGAATAAAACACTTAAGAAATCGTTTTAAATAATACTTACTTGTTTGGTAATAAAGGTATAATATAATAATGTGATTATTCTGGAAAAAACAGCAAGAGGAGGCCTCTTTTAAGTCTAAGACAGCTCACAGAGGCATGCCATAGAGGAAACTGAAAAACCAGTGAGTGAGAAAACAATAAACCTTTTTGGATTATTCATTTAATCATCTGTTGTCACATAAGATTATCATAATTGCTTAATTGAGGCTTTTACGTGACTACCAACCCATTTATGGTTAAGAATAAAAGGAGTACTGACTGTAAATCTTCTTTTATCCCAAAATAATAATTGATTTCCCAAATATATCAATGTTATTGGAAAATTCATAAGAGAAAGTATTTTTTGTAAATTTTTAAAGATTCTGTGTTTCATGTAGAATCCTCAAAAATGGACTGTAAGTGAAACTTTTAATTTTACATATAGAAGTATTATTTTCTTTGGTTTTATATTAATCATACAGTTCTTAATTGGTCCTGAAAGCTTCAGAAAGATTGATTCAGAATTGTATTTTTAATGAATTTTTGAAGTTTTTACCTCATTTCCACATAGAATTGCAAATATCAGTCTATGATTGGTTGCTATGAGGTAAAACAATGGATACTAGTCGAAAAAGGGTTTTAATTACTCTTTTGGGGTTTATCCATGGAAATTCATTGAGAATTGACATGGTTGAAGGAGTCTAAGTAGCTTTTTACCTCCTTGGCATGTCAAAATAGCATGTTACTTGCTATTTTCTTATGATTTACTGAAATTGTAACATGGTAACCAAGTTCCCAAAAGGGTTTAGTTTAATAATTGGGCAAAGATCAGCCATGGATATAAGCTTTGGCGCTGTCAACTCCTCAGAGACCTCAGAAGTTGGGTACCCTGGCCCTCTTTGATGCCTTTTGTCCCCCTTGCCTATTTTTCATGTCAAAATAGAAATTTAAGCTTAGTGAGATATCCACTATGGGTGTACCAAAAGTGCATGTAGGAAAACCATAATATTAAGTTCCAAAGACATGCATAACACTATCCTTAGTGTATATGTAACATGGGATTTCTCACATTCCCATTATTTTGGCGTGAAATAGAGAAAAACAAAAATTTTCACGGATCTTTTATGTGGTATTGATGATGTTGTATTGAAGTAGTTTCCATATTACCACCTCAAGGACTTGATTTGAGCTTATTCACTCTATGGAGCTACCTTGGGTGAATGTTTGTGTAGAATCCAAATCTGGCCTTAAATCCATGGATTTACTTACTCAATAAAAAGTTATTCATATTTTCTGAAATCAAAAATGAAGAATTTTGAATATATTCAGGATTTATGGGTTATGCATAGTTCAGAATTTGTTTTTAAGATAATTGTGGCCTATCTGGGTATGTAAAATATACCTCAAGGCTCACAGGTAGTCATATCCCTTAGTAATTCCATTGTTCTTTATGGAAGATCTCCATTCACCAACAGTCATTTTGAAAATATTCTTCAAGAATCTTTATTCACAGCACAATTTTCAATGGATTTTAATTTGAGTGATTGATATGACATAAATTTAATTGTGACCTCAATATTGATTGACCTAAATCTTCCATTTGATTTGAGTGATGTGATATATTGACTTATTGACTTCAAGAAGTCATATGACATTTGATTGTTAATCTACCTGAAGTTTGTATTTTATTTATTCATTGTTTTTCCTCAAAAATTCATTTATTTGCTTGACTTCCCTCAAGACTTATTGATTGACTTCCTCAAGCTTTACTGATTGATTGATTTATGTAAGGTGTGGATATGAAACTTTGATTAAAAATCAAGTACTTTTCCTGTCCTCAAAATTTGTATAAGGTAAAATTCAGTTAAAAATAGTATGAAATATTATTTTTAAGAGAAAACACGCCAATTTTATTGTTTATAACTTTATTAGTATAAAACAATAATATAAAAATTTATTGTTTTACCAACAATAAAGATTTATCCAAAAAATACTCTACAAGAGATATTTTAAGGCTACAAAAGAAATTTCTTCAAGAGCAATTTCAATTGGAATTAATTGAGCAAAGAACTGCAAGCAATTAATTAAAGAACAAAGTCTTTAAAAAGAATATTAAAGAGAAAACACGCCCAAAAGTGACCAGAGTGAATTTGGAAACAAAGTGACAAAGTTAACAGTGATGAAAGATGCTTTAATTCACTTTTGGGGTGGTTCAGGGGTAAAAATGATTATAAGAGTTACAAACAATGATTATAATGATTTTTTCACGTGGTTAAAAGGATTAAAATTATTTAAAAGGGGTGGTTGGAATCTTTGATTGATTGTTTAACAGTGTTTAAACTAATTAATAAAAGGAAAAGATTCTAACATGAAGAGAAAAGTGGGGCAAAGAAGACATTCTTTTATAGCCATCAATTCTCTTGCTCCAAAAGTAAAATTTACTCTTGTCAGTCGTGAAAAACAGTCTGACAACAGAAAAGCCAATTATGGCATCATTGAACCCTGGTTTAGACCAAAAAAGGCTGGTTTAAGCCATTTTTAGCCATTTTAGACCCTTAAATCAGCCATTACTATAGCAATACCAGGCCTAGAGCCCTCAAAACACGTCAGAATGTGTTTCAGAGACGTAGAAACCAGTTAAAACTGTTTTTACTATGATGGTTTTATCTTAAGGGTAGTTTTACCCTCTTGGCAACAGCTAAAACTACCCCAGTTGGTATCAAAACCTCATCATCAATTGAGTCCACAGACCCTGTAACTCAATTCCAGGCCAAAAGTGATGAACTTTTGCGTGAATTTTGACATCCCACGCCTGTCAGCAAGGATTTTGGGGGTCTAGCTCCCCCTTAGAGCTGGAGTTCCTTTTCCCCCCCAAATTTAATCTTTCCAATTTATTTTTTCCTTTAATTCCTCATCATGTATTATACTTATAATTTACATATGTAATTCAATTCAATTGTACAGTACAATACAGTAATAATTGACACCTCATATGTAAATCAAAGTTCACTTATGTAATACACGCGCACATTTTGACATTTCAATTGAATTCAATTGAAAATACTTCAATTCCTCATAACTTCTAAACTAAACACAACACCTCAATTTTAACACAAAAATTGATGGTTAACACCACATGTGGTGTGAATTAAATTAAGGTTTTGAGGACTTTCAACTTTTGTATTGAAAATACTAAAAACTTAATTTAAGCTTATTTAGAGTTGAGTTACAAAAATTTCACTCAGAGGTGACCCCACCTGATTTTTTATGAGGAATCCAATGGTGAAATAAAATTTATATGTTTATTTATTGGATAAAAAGTTATAATAAATTTTATTTAACTTTTTTCCAAATTTATTTATTTTTTCACAATTTTGTTAAAATTTCATTTTTACTTAATTTTTTCAAGTATAAATGTAATTTTATATTTACAAAATTTAATGTATTTTTATTTTTAAATTATAATTAATTTTCTATTTTTAATATAATTTTATATTTATATTTCGATTTTTATTTTAATAATATAAATAAATTTATTTTATTTATATTAATATGTTATTTTTTATATTTGTGGTCTTTTGGGTATATGAAATTACCTCTAAGGCTCACATTCCCTCCCCCTAAAAAAGAATATTACTTTGTAATATTGGAGTTTCTAGTGTGTCTGAATCTTCTGAGGAGTTTGGTAGCTTCTGGTATATCTTTTTCTTCTAACCATTCATCTTCACAAGTTGGGTCACTGTACCTAACAAGGTATTCCCTTACTTTCTTGGTTCTTAATTTCCTTTCTTTAAGAACTTTGGTTATTTTCTTAGTACCAGATGTCTCAATAGGAGGTATAACTTGGGGAACTTTATTCCTCAAGGGAAATTTCTCAGCATCACTAGATTTATATGGTTTTATCAAGCTCACTGGAAATATAGGGTGCTTATTGCTAAGTTCTTCAGATAACTCTACTTCAACAGCATTTTCTCCATGGAGGGCCTTAATCACAAAAGGTCCTGCAAAGGAGTCTTTTAAATTTTTACATCCTTTGATGTTATTGAAGTTAGTGGTGGATACAAGAACTAGGTCCCCCACTTTGAAATCTGGAGTTGCATGAGATTTATCCCATTTGTCTTTAGCATATGCAAAAGAGTCCTCCATGCATCTCACTGCATGCTTTCTAGCTTTGTCTAGCATTCCTTTGAAGCTAGCAGCTGTGGGATGTATTTCAATTAAGTCTTTCCTCAAGGAATCTTGGGGTAACTTGGGGTTCCATCCTTTTTCTAGAATAGCAGGAGTCTGATTGGTACTGGAATGGATTGATGTTTTATATGCTAATTCCAGTGCTGGTAACAGAGTACACAAATCATGGGTAAATCCATCACAATCTTTGAATTCAAGGCCATATGCACAAAATCTTCTCACCATGTCCTCTAAGGTTTGGATCATTCTTTCAGCCAGACCATCAGTCTGTGGGTGGTAGGCTGTAGAGAAAGACAGTTTTGTGCCAAATAATTGGTGAAGATTTGTCCATAGAGCTGAAGTGAATTTGGGATCTCTATCACTGATGATATTTGTAAATATCCCAGTCCATGACACTACTCTATTCCATATCAGAAGAGCTGTAACCATGGCTGTATCATCTTTGTGACATGGTAAAAAGATTGGAGTTTTACTGAATCTGTCCACAATTACTAGGCAAGCATTATAGCTCCTGTCACCTCCTGGTGGTAGGCCAGTTACCCAATCCATATGGACAATTTCCCAAGGTCTGTTTGGTTCTTGGATTTTCATCATATTTCCAAGTCTTTTGCCAGTGGATTTATTTGCCTTTTGGCATCTGTCACAGGTTTTGCAATATTCTGCAACATCTTTTTGCCACATTGGCCACCATATGCAGGTCTTTACTTTCTCTCTTGTTCTGTCCTCAGAAAGATGTCCTGAAAAGGGGCTATCATGGCATTCTTTCAGTACAAGATTGATTAATGACCTGTCTACAACTGTCATGACACATGTGTGCTTGGTTCTGTGGTAAATTATACCATCCAGTAGGTGAAATCTCCCTTCATTATAAGATTTTCTCCATACTTCATCCAAGGCATGTATTAGAGAGTTGTCTTTACAGTCTTTGTTAAGTAATTGGCAAAAGATGCTACAATTCTTATCTTGAGTGTAACTATTTCTGACTTCTTCAAAGAAGGTGGTGTTCAAGTCTGTAACACTTATTCCTTCTATTGGAATTTGTGGTGAAGCTTCTTCTGGAACATAAGCAGGATTATCAATGTTATTTGGTAATGGCCATCTGCTTAGTCCATCTGCATTCTTATGAATATTCCCATCCTTATGAACAATAGTCATATTGCCTCTGTATTCTTGTATGGCTATTTGCCATCTGAGCATGTGTCTGTTAGGTGTTTTCATGTTCAAAAGTGATTTCACAGCTGTACAATCTGTTATTACTTCAAAAACACATCCCTCTAAGAAATAGTTCAATTTCTCCAAGGCCCAGACAAGGCATAGACATTCCATTTGACTTGCTCCATATCTGGCTTCAGTTGGTTTGATTTGTCTGGATATGAAACATATTGGTCCTTCTACAGGTTTGTCATTTATGATCTGAACTTGGTGAAGTGCAGCACCTAGTCCATCTCCTGATGCATCAATATACAGTTTGAAAGGTAATTTAAAGTCTGGCATCAGTAAGAGTGGAGCAGTGGTCAATGCTTCTCTTAGAGATTCAAAAGCTTTGACTCTGTCAACAGTCATCTCAAATACTGTGTCTTTGTCACACAACTTATAAAGTGGTCTTGCTATGGATGCAAAGTCTTTAATGTGTTGCCTGTAATATCCTGCAAAACCCAAGAATGACTGAATTTCCTTCTTATTCTGAGGCATGGGTTTTAACAATACTGCTGCAACTTTGTTTTTATCAATTCCAAGGGACAAACCAGATACAACATGTCCTAGTGCTTTAAGTTCTTTAAATCCAAAATGACATTTCTTCAAGGAGATTTTCATGTTTACTGATTGGATTTTTGTCAAAACTCTTGATAATCTGTACATGTGTTCCTCCCAAGTCTTTGAACAGATAATAATGTCATCAATGTAAATGATTAACCATCCCTCTGAGAGTTCTTCAGGGAAGATTTCATTCATCATTCTTTGGAAGTGTGAAGGTGCATTTTTGATACCAAAGGGCATCCTTAAGTATTCATACACTCCACAATGAACAATAATTCTCAAGTATTTTCTTGCTCTTGGTGTTACCACATTTTGATGGAATCCTTTAAGGGCATCCATAGTGGTTATATACACTGCTTGAGATATTTGAGTAAGGGCAATTTGGATTTTTGGTATTGGGTATCTGTCTGGAACAGTGTACGTGTTCAGAGCTCTAAAGTCCCCAACCATTCTGGATTTTCCATTATGCCACGCCACTATGACTGGTGTAGTTATTTCTACTTCCTCATTGTGGCCTACTTTTCTTATTACACCAAGGTCTAGAAGTTCTTTGATATGAATTTCTAGAGCTTCTCTTGATTTTGGACTTGCTGGATAAGCAGGTCTTCTCAAGAGTGGTGGATAAGGTCTCTCAATGTTAAGAATGATGTCAACTTCATGACCAATAATTGCTCCCAGAGGTTCTTTGTCTGTAGCAAATGCTCCTTTGTGGTCATACAAAAGGGAAGAAAGTTCATTTTCTTGTTTATCAGTCAGATGAAGGCTTATCTCAGCCTCATTTAACTGTTCAGACTTGAATTTTTCTAACTCTAAGTTGACTGGTGATACTTTGTTTACTGTAATTTGTCTTTTAAATGGTAAAAAGGCAAATTTCTGGCGCTTATTGTCCCCAATTGTAAAGTATCTGTCTTTGTTATTATGTAAATCTATCCCATACATGATCAAATAGTCATTTCCCAATATAAAATGGGTACTAGAGCAATTTTCCATAACAACAAATTCAACTGTGATCCTTAAATTCCCATTTATGTGTGGGAATATGACATTGGTCTCAAAGATTCCTAATGCTTTCATTGGGTTACTTGCACTGTTGAATTTTATACCATCAATTGGTAACAATTGGTCTTCAAAATTTGGTACACAAGTCTTAAGAAAAGATTTTCCAACACAAGAGCAGAAGGCTCCTGGGTCAAGCAAAAGTTTGGTGGGTTTGTTGTCAATCACCACTTCTGTTATACAGGAGTTACCAGCTGTATAACCTTTTCCTCTGTTTGGTTTTGTCTTCATAAGTTGTGCATCTTGAACTTTTGATAAATCAACTTGACCATTGCTCAATTGTGGTAAGTGGGAATAAGATTCCATGATGTCAAAAGTGGCATTGATATTTTCTATATCTTTTGAAGATTCAGAGAATATGGATGACTTATCATCTGAATTGTCTTCAATTATGTCTTCTTTTTCAACATCTGGTTCTTTTTCAATGTCAATTTCATTGATTTTCCCCCTTTTTGGACATGTATTGGCTAAATGGGTGGTGCTTTGGCAAATATGGCATTTTCTGACTGTATCTGCAGATTTATATTTAATATTACTAGAATTTTCTTTGGGGTTTTTGTCCACAGAATCTTTCCAAGGTGTATTAAACCTTGTTTTAAGATTCACCCTACTAGAACCAATTTTGGTTCTGGTGGTTACTTCTTCTAGTATATTGATAATATCCTCTGCTGAAGATTGTTCAGTAGTCCTGCTTTTGACAGCATGCTCTAAGTCCCCTCCACATTGTCTCAGAATTTTTCTATGGATTATAAATTCTGACATGTCAGGATATAATGCTGTTAATATGTCCTTTTGTTGGCAAAACCATGGTAAAGCTTTGTCTTTATCAGCATTAAATTTGGCAGATTCAAAGGCTGTTTCAACTTTAAACCTCCAAGCATCATTTGCCCATTTGTTGATGATTTGGGTTTTCCACCAAGTCCAACTCTGGTGTCCATGTGCTTGTCTTATTTTGATGTACCATCTGTGAGCTGATCTGGTAAACAAGGTGTTAAACCTGGCTGTTACCAATCTGTCTGGTAATTCAAAATCCTCTTTGATCATGTCAATACCTCTAATGAATTCCATATGGTCATACTCTCCTTCACCACTGAAGTGAGGCCATTCTTTAAGTTTTGGAACTTCTTTCAAGAGTGCTTGGCCCATTGATGGTTCCAAGTTATGAAAAGAAGTGGATAATTCATTTTTTAATTGTGAATTATCAGGATCCAATACTTGTGGATTTGAAATTCTTGTGCCCTCATTTTGATTTAGAGGTGTAGACATTCTTGGTAAGGTGTTCAGTAATTGTTCAATGTCATTCATTTTACTGTTGCTACACCTTTGGGAATTTCTGTATTCATGTTGGAAGCTTTGTATTAAATTTATTACTTCAATTTTATACATGTCTTCTTTATGTGTAAGTTCTTGCCATAACTCTGTCTGTCTTGTATTATCAGCAGTGACTTGATTCAATTTCATTGATAATTTTGATACTTCTTCTTGTGAAGCATCAAAACACTTTTTCAAGGCAATGGTATATGTCTTTACTTCAGTAAATGAATTTGAAATGTCATCAAGGACTTTCTTGTTATCTGTCTTGATAATATTTATGGCTTGTTTAATTCTTGTTTCAATTATGTCATCAATATTGAATTTAGAATATTTATCTGTTAATTCTTTAATAATGGCAGATTGTTCATTTATTTTATTGTTAGAAGAATTATCATTATTGGAATTTTTAATTGTTCTCAAAACTTTTTCAAAACACATAAGTGTTTCATTAATTTGGCACAGACTCAGGTTGTTTGTTTTAATGTTGTTACAAATGGTGTCATTTTTATCAGAAAGATGTTTTTTCACGTCATTTATAGCATTATACAACTCTGGGATGGCATCAAATATGTCAGAAATCATTTCTGAAACCTTAATCTGGCTTCCTCCTTCTTCTGTAATTCCATCATGGTTCTGGCCATCTGAAATACATTTTCCATGGCATCCTGCTGAATCTTTGGGATTCTGTAGCCCTGGCTGTAAGGTTTTGGGGCTGGTGCCTTCCCTTTGCCCTTGTTTGGAGTTTGTGGCTGCTTTTTCACGTTGGAATTGCTGCTGCTGGCCACTGGGGCTGTTTTTGGCACTGGTTTGGCTGGTGGAGGGTTGTTTTTCCTCCATTCTAGTGTCAAAAGCATCATTTTTTTCTTCTCCATCAATGGATGCCATCCATTGAGCAATTTGCAAGTGTTGGGATGGCCCAAGAATTTTCTTACTGTCAGGTAAGAATTCATGCAATTCTTCCACAGGTCTGCAAGGATCTGGTACTCCTTGAATTGGAGTGCATTGTTGTATGCACTGTGGCTGGCTTTGTATATGTCCACAGAGGCTTGTTGTGGTGGTGTCAGCTCTTTTTGAAGGTAAAATGGTATTATCAGCTTCAGAATGACCCATTTTAGTTGTTTGGAAGTCATCAACTGACCCTTTTCCTTCTGTACCTGGTTGGCCTCTGCCATAATCACGTCTATTACCTTTTTGGGAGCTGCTTGAGGGGTTGTAGCTGGCTCCTGACCTGGTTGAAGGCATAATTATGGTTAAAAAAGGCTTAAAATAGTATTTTTACGTCAAAAACTTACTATTGGCCAAATGTTTGGCTTTCTGAAGTGTATTACTTATATCCAAGTTAATTAATTCAGAAGATATTGGTTCAGGTTGATTATTTTGAGTCACAATAACAGTACTATTATGATCAGAATTAACAGTACTGGCAGGGATAATGCTGGTTACTGTTGAGGCTGTTTCAATGTTTTCTTGTCTTACCACGTTGTCAGACACTAAAATTAATGAAAAAGCCAATTAATTAAGTAAAAAAAAGGTTATTTCAAAAAAGAAATAAAAATATAAGCCTCACTTATAATATGAAAAAAATTATTTTTTAAGGATTGTTTGGATTATAAGTATTTTTTATATGTTTTTAAATTTTTCAATATAAGAAAAAAAGATTTAAAAAGAGTAAAAAAAATATGTCACAGGTAAAATATCACGGCTGGGCCCCCAAATGTAAGGTGTGGATATGAAACTTTGATTAAAAATCAAGTACTTTTCCTGTCCTCAAAATTTGTATAAGGTAAAATTCAGTTAAAAATAGTATGAAATATTATTTTTAAGAGAAAACACGCCAATTTTATTGTTTATAACTTTATTAGTATAAAACAATAATATAAAAATTTATTGTTTTACCAACAATAAAGATTTATCCAAAAAATACTCTACAAGAGATATTTTAAGGCTACAAAAGAAATTTCTTCAAGAGCAATTTCAATTGGAATTAATTGAGCAAAGAACTGAAAGCAATTAATTAAAGAACAAAGTCTTTAAAAAGAATATTAAAGAGAAAACACGCCCAAAAGTGACCAGAGTGAATTTGGAAACAAAGTGACAAAGTTAACAGTGATGAAAGATGCTTTAATTCACTTTTGGGGTGGTTCAGGGGTAAAAATGATTATAAGAGTTACAAACAATGATTATAATGATTTTTTCACGTGGTTAAAAGGATTAAAATTATTTAAAAGTGGTGGTTGGAATCTTTGATTGATTGTTTAACAGTGTTTAAACTAATTAATAAAAGGAAAAGATTCTAACATGAAGAGAAAAGTGGGGCAAAGAAGAAATTCTTTTATAGCCATCAATTCTCTTGCTCCAAAAGTAAAATTTACTCTTGTCAGTCGTGAAAAACAGTCTGACAACAGAAAAGCCAATTATGGCATCATTGAACCCTGGTTTAGACCAAAAAAGGCTGGTTTAAGCCATTTTTAGCCATTTTAGACCCTTAAATCAGCCATTACTATAGCAATACCAGGCCTAGAGCCCTCAAAACACGTCAGAATGTGTTTCAGAGACGTAGAAACCAGTTAAAACTGTTTTTACTATGATGGTTTTATCTTAATGGGAGTTTTACCCTCTTGGCAACAGCTAAAACTACCCCAGTTGGTATCAAAACCTCATCATCAATTGAGTCCACAGACCCTGTAACTCAATTCCAGGCCAAAAGTGATGAACTTTTGCGTGAATTTTGACATCCCACGCCTGTCAGCAAGGATTTTGGGGGTCTAGCTCCCCCTTAGAGCTGGAGTTCCTTTTCCCCCCTAAATTTAATCTTTCCAATTTATTTTTTCCTTTAATTCCTCATCATGTATTATACTTATAATTTACATATGTAATTCAATTCAATTGTACAGTACAATACAGTAATAATTGACACCTCATATGTAAATCAAACTTCACTTATGTAATACACGCGCACATTTTGACATTTCCATTGAATTCAATTGAAAATACTTCAATTCCTCATAACTTCCAAACTAAACACAACACCTCAATTTTAACACAAAAATTGATGGTTAACACCACATGTGGTGTGAATTAAATTAAGGTTTTGAGGATTTTCAACTTTTGTATTGAAAATACTAAAAACTTAATTTAAGCTTATTTAGAGTTGAGTTACAAAAATTTCACTCAGAGGTGACCCCACCTGATTTTTTATGAGGAATCCAATGGTGAAATAAAATTTATATGTTTATTTATTGGATAAAAAGTTATAATAAATTTTATTTAACTTTTTTCCAAATTTATTTATTTTTTCACAATTTTGTTAAAATTTCATTTTTACTTAATTTTTTCAAGTATAAATGTAATTTTATATTTACAAAATTTAATGTATTTTTATTTTTAAATTATAATTAATTTTTATATTTTTAATATAATTTTATATTTATATTTTGATTTTTATTTTAATAATATAAATAAATTTATTTTATTTATATTAATATGTTATTTTTTATATTTGTGGTCTTTTGGGTATATGAAATTACCTCTAAGGCTCACAATTTACCTCAAGAAACTATTGCTTCTGATTTCTGTAAAGATATTGATTCTGATTTTACTTAAAGCTTTAACTCAAATTGCCTCAGCTTTTTTTATATTTAAACTTTGACTTTAATTATAGATTATTTCTTTTATTCCTTAATAATGCCTTTCCAACACTCACATCCTGCAAGACAGAGCTCAAACTGTCTTCACTCCAAAACCAAGAGGGCCTCTTGATGGGACCCCAGCCGTTACTCAACTGAGGGCCCATTTGGACAGAAGGCCAGTCATTGAAGGGGCCGCACCATCAAGGAAGGAAGGAAGAGTTCCAAGAAGATTAAGTTCATTCTCAGAAGGAGTTGGAACTTTTACAGGAATTTCAATGACCACTCTCAGAGGTCCTGGTGAAGATGATACAGAGGAGGAGAATTATGCAAAAGAGGAAGAGTCTTATAGTACTGAGGCTTCCCCTGCTAGTGTAGGTGCATCTCAAGGTACTGGAGTTCCAACTATAACCCAATCTAATTAGCCTGTCTCTAATCAGTATGAACCATCTTCATTGGCCATCATGCGACAAATGACCCAAATAATGGCCAATCTTCAAGCTTCTTCATCCTCTGAAGCTTCAAGACTCCATATATGAAAGTGCCAGACTTCTTTGATGGGACTCAAACCTTAAGATTAAAAATTTTTATCCAGTACTTCCAGCTTATTCAATAATGATCAGGAAGATTTCTCTTAAGACAGGAAGAAAGTACTTCATGCCACCTCATTTCTCATTGGTAGGGCTGAAAAATGGATTGAGCTATATCTTTCAAACCTGACTAATAAAGACCCAAGCTCCCACTGCAATAACTGGGACTTATTTGACTTCCAATTCTTTTCTTTATTTGGGGATCCAACTGAAGTTAGAAAAGCTGAAGGAGAGCTGGATGGTCTCAGAATGAAAAAGGGGGTCATTTTTCCTTATACATTTTCTATTTCAGAAGGTTGCTGTCAAGGATTGGGGATTGGGGTGAAAGAGCTCTTATTAATCATTTCAGGAAGGGATTATCCTCCAGGATTCTGAATGAATTGGCCTCCCATCCTTCAATCATTGATTCTCTTCAAGACTTAATGGATTTTACCCTAGAAATTGATACCAGGTACCATGAGAGGTAGAAGAAGAAGAATTGTTCTCCAGAAAAGAAGACTGAAGCCTCAAAGTCAATTTCTTCTCATAATTCAAATTCTTTAAGCTCAATTCATAAGAAGAAGGATTTCAGGGTTCAGAAAAGGGACAAGTCCCACTTTTTGCTCTTGAAAAGGGACCCCAAGTTGATAGGCTGTGAAAAGGAAAGAGGAATCAAGGGGGGCTTGTGTGCCTATAGTGGTGGGAAGAATAGTCTTGAGTCTTGTGTCAAAAGGTCTAAGAACCAGCTTACCCAACCAGTAGGAAGAGTTCCCAGCAAGGGAAAAGCCCGAGTGGAGATCATTTTGTGTTCAATAGTCTTAACTATTTTCCAGCCAGAGAAAAATTGTGCATTCTGAATACTGATGTCAAAAAATCTCTTAAGTTTTTTTTTCTTCTCTCTCTGATGTGTTTTACAGTATTCTCAATGATTCTGGTGCTATCTACTCATTTATTGCAAAGCAGGTTGTTAACAAGTATTATTTGACCATGTCAGAGCTGCCAGAAAAGATTCCTCTTCTCCTTTTGGAGTCCTCAGAGCACCTTATTTTTTTGTGACTCACCATAATAAATTTATGGCTGAGATCCCTTCCTTCCAGGATTTAAATGGGACCTTTTAGTCATTGATGCTCCCAAGGGAGAAGACCTTATAATGGGCTTTGAATTCCTTAATCATTTTAATTCATCTTTTGATTGGAGGCAAAGGCTGATCAATTTTAATGCTGATCATATGGACTATAATGATCCTTCTAAAACTTCCAATAATTACATTTCTGGTGATTCTAGAAAACCATCATTTCCCACTTCTGTCCATATTCATTCCCTTAATTTCCATCATTCACTAGTATCCTCTAGAGATTGAATATTTAAAGAGATAAAAGATGTTATAGAAGATAATTCTATATTGTCACTTCATCTTTTTCAATGGGAATGTGGACCTCCCTCCTTCATCTTATCATGACTCCCTTGAGGAGTTGTGGGATGAAGAGGAAGATCCAGAAGAAATTGAAACCGTGATGAAGGTTGTTGATTCTTCTAATCACAGCTATTTGGATGTATTATCCAAGGTGAAATCACAGAAAAGTCCTCCTCACCATGCCTGTGATCATAATATTGAACTGGAGTGGTCTTTACCTCCAGTTGGGGTCATGTACTCTTTGTCAAATCAAGATTTTCAGACACTCAGAGCCTACATTACAGAGAATGCAGATAAAGTGTTCATATGACCAAGCTACACTTCAACAGGAGCACCTGTCCTCTTTGTAAAAAAGAAAGATGTTGGATTTCATTTGTGGGTTGATTACTGCAAACTCAATGCTGTTACTAGGGAGAAAAGATATCCTGTTCCTCCTATAAATCAGCTCATAACTGTTTACAGTGGTTATTCTACCTTCTCCAAGATTGATTTGTGTGGTGCATATAACCTGCACAGAATAAGGAGGCTGATAAATACTTGACAGCTTTTAGATCCAAATATGGAAGTTATGGGTGCTTGGTTATGCCAATTAGGCTCATCAATCCTCCTTCCCCTATTCAAAATCTTGAAAATGATATTTTCTCTGATCTCCTAGATGTTTATGTTGTGGTTTATCTGGATGGTATTATGGTAGTCTTGAATTCTGAGGAAGAACATGAAACTCATTTTCCACTGTTCTTTTCAGACTTAGGTATAATAACCTGTTTGCAAAGGTGTCCAAGTTCCTTTTTTATGCTTCAAGTATTGAATACCTGGATTATGTGGTTTCTTCTGAAGGCCTCAAGCTGTACCAATGAAAAGTCCAGAAAATTCCTAATTGGAATCCTGGAAGAAACCTCAGGGCTCTTAAATCATTCCTTGGCTTTGCAAACTTCTACCTCTGGTTCATCAAGAATCATGCCAAGACAATTAGTTCACTCACCAAGTTACTCAAGAATGATCCAGTTTTTCCCCTCAATGAGGAAGCTCTTAGCCAGTTTCACCAACTCAAAGATGCTCTAACCAACAATATTAGAGACCAATGCATCAGACAATTCCTTGGGTGCTGTGCTGATTCAGGTCTCTGACTCAGGAAAACATCCCATTGTACTTTATAGCTGAAAACTTACTCCAGAAGAGCTCAACTATGAGATTAATGACAATGAATGCCTTGGAATAGTCTGGGTTCTCAATTTCTGGCAGGCTTTTATTTCTTCTGTTTCTTTTGCTTTTGAAGGTCTCACCAATCACTCCTTCATTCAATACTTCATGACCTCCAATGTCCTTACTCTTCGTAAATCCCACGGGACTTAATTCCATTTCTCAATAACTTACTTCCCTGGCCACTTGGCTACTCTTCCATATTATTTTTCATGTTGGGATGACATTTACCCAGAGAGGGGGGAGAACTTCATTGGAAAAAATACAATGAATTCTCAACAACTCATTAAGCAAGATGAATTCCAACCCTCAAGATTCTTTGCAGTCAAGGTGGAATCTTTTTCAAGTTTGATTTACTCAATTCAGAAGGAATTATCTCAAAATTCTTAGGATAGAGGTATCCTTCAAGATTTGAGAAAAGGTAAATCTGTTGAAGATTATTCTCTTGATTCTTCTTCCCAACTTTTTCTCTTCAAAGAGTGGGTGGTGGTTGCAAATGAACCCACTATTAAACTCAGAATACTCAAAAGCCATCATTACTCTCCTCTAGCTAGCCGCCCTGACCAAGAGAAGACTCTCAAACTTGTCAAGAGGGATTTTCACTGGTCTGGCATGACTCAATTCATCAAGGATTATGATTCATGATGTCAACAGTGGGCAAAAAACAAGAAGTTTGGAATACTGAAGCCTCTTCCAATTCCAAATGGTCCTTGGATATGTCTCTCAATGGGCTTCATCGCTCAATTGCCACTTTCCAACCCTTTTGAATCAATTCTGGTCATAGTGAACAGATTCTCAAAAATGGCAATTTTAATTCAAAACATTTCTTCAATAACTTTGCTGGATTTGGCCCATTTATTCACCAAGAATATTTTCTCAATGGATGGCCTTCCTTCAAGAATTGTCAGTGATAGAGGTTCTCTTTTTTTCTTCTTTCTGGACCAATTTATGTCATCAGCTTAATATTTCGAGAGAACTTTCAACTTCTTACGACCCTGAAACTGATGTACAGAGAGAAAGGGTAAAGAAGATACTAAAAAACTGCCTTTGGATGTATTTTAGTTTTCATAAAGATGATTAGTAATGCTGGCTCCATCTGGCTGAATTTTCCTGTAATAACTCTTACCACTTTTCAACAAAACAATCACTGTTTTTCACTTTTTATGCAAGAGATCCTCTATTTGACTAAGCTCACATCACTCAATACACTCCTTCTGGAAATTTATCTTCAAAAATCCAATAAGTACAGAAAGATGTCAAGAGAGAACTAGAAGTCTTGATAAAAACATTTAAGACATATGCAGATAAAAGTAGAGAAAGTCTCCCTGTTTTACTCCTGGTGACATGGTATGGCTTTCCTCCAAGAACATTAAATGAACAAGAAACACCAAAAACCTGTCAGAAAGGTGGTTGGGTCCTTTTGAAATCTTGAAGAAAGTCAGTACTCATGCAAACCATCTCAAATGAAATACATCCACCCAGTCTTCTATATTTCCCTCCTTGAAACAGTCAAGACATCAAAACTCCCAAATCGGAATCAAGATTCTCCTCCTCCAATTGTCATGGAAGAAGAAGAGGAATCGTAAGTCTCTCAAATACTAGAATCCAAGCTCAAGAGAGGAAAATTGAGTTATTTTGCTTAACGGAAAGGTTTAAGTCAAGACCTGGAGGAATCCACTTGGGAACCATCTGAAAAACTCAATAATTCCCACAAAATTGTCAAAGATTTTCATCAATTGTATTCTGAAAGGTCAGTCCAACATTCTTCAAGAGCTTTATCTTATTTATGGGTCTTGGTGAGGAGAGGAATTACCAAATTAAGTCCCACTTCTGGGATGCACCTTGAGAGGTATTCTACCCTTCTTGTTGTAGCATGACCTTGGCCACTCTGTGAGCACCTGTAATTTTTGTGGACACAGCTCCCTGGAAAAACTTTCAACATGAATTGCAACCCTCATGGCCATTTCCACTTGAGAAAATGGAGCATTTATTATCAAATTTGATTCTCAAGTCTTTCACACTTCAATACAATCCTTAATCTGTTTGTTTTGGTTTTGTGACACTTGCAGGATTCGTAACTACCAGCAGGAAGTTCCTCTCCTGGTGTGCACTTCCCTGAGGGGTCTAAAATCTGTCAAAGATTCACCTTTGCCACTCTGTGAGAACCTGGAATCAGTCTTCTTTTCCAGGTTCTTGTATAATTCAATTAATTTTTTAGCTTCTGTTATCAAGATTGGAACCCCCTCAAAAATTCAATTTTTCTTGATTTCTTTTCTTTCTTTATGTTTCTTTCACTTCATCCCATTAATTTTTCCAAAAGAAATTCCTTTATACTCTTAATGCAAAAATCCTTACATGAACTCAATTCCTCCAAGTAAGAATACAACTATTAAAGGAAGACCAAATAAGCCTCAATTAATATACCAACAACTTTTCAGTTATCAATTTTTGCTTCAAAGCTTAACACCTCTGGAACCCCTATGTTCAATACACATCAAAAGCCTCAACCGGCATTTACCTTTTCTTGGTTCTCAGGAGCTCACCATTCAAGGTGGGGGTACTGTCAAAACCATGGGAAAAAACCCCTCTAATTGGTGTTTATGCCAATTCTTGCCTGATACAGTTTATGGCCAATTGGCCATATTATCAATTTTTGATCAGTTGGCCTATGGTGGTGTTAAATAGCCTTTGGGCCACACCCACATTTCCTGGCCATCCATGGCCCCCATGCCATATCCTTCTCCAGGGCTCTTCTTGGCCAATTCTCCACCTCACCAAACTCCAGGACAACCACACTGATTTTTGGCCCCTCCAGCCATCTCCAGGGCCTCTGGCCACCCCTTTGATTAGAATTTTTTTGTCCTAATTGTCTTTTTGGGCCATTTACCCCCCCTACAGCCCACAGACATTATGACCTTTTAGGCCCCTTTTTGCCTAAGCTCAATGGGGCCAGACCACTGGCCCCAAAAAACAAGTGGGCCCACCTTCCCCCAATTTTGGGCAAAACCTCAAGGGACCAAAAAAGCCCAGCTTGCCATGAATGGCCATAGACCTTCAAGAGTCTCATCATGGCCTCTTGCAACCCCCAGAGGCCACCAGCTTACTTCCAGGAGGATTTAGCCTCAAGACAAGGGAAAACCTCACTCCAATCATGGACCCTGGGCTACAAGAAACAGAAGTGGGGTATATATGGTATTATATACCATTATGCTCCATTTTCCTCAGGAATCCAATGGCAATATTTGCAAGACTCCATGTCCTCATTTCACATCATGTCACCAGTCCATCATTCCATTTCAAAGGAAGGCTTAAGTTACTCAAGCTTGCAATCCATGGAAGTATCCAGAAGACCATTCAAGGACACAAATCACCTGGTTCTTCAGTTTTTGGCCTTTTCAACTCATCAAGGGAGGTTTCAAGAGGTTTTTAATTTTCAAATCAGCTTTCAAGGCATCAAGAGCTCCAGCACTCCTTTGACAACTCAATTGGCCCAAACAGGATTTATTTAGGAAACATGTATGTAGTTGACCCTTTTAGGCCAATTAATACTCCACTATGGGAATTCAAAACACACAGCTTAATAATCAAGATTGCCAGATCTGTATTGACCCCAAACAGTCAATACAGTTGGGTGATCAACTGTAAGGTTTTTCTATGAAACTCCTAATAATACTAGCAAATATCAAGAGTACTATATCCAGTCTCCCTCAAAAAGATAATATAATTCATTATCATAAACACAAGTTAATATAATTATTATTAATAATTATATATAGAAAAGAAAAATTAATTATTATTAAATAATTTAATAATTATAGTAAATTATAATTATTCTATTACTATTAGAGTCACTGACAGCTATAATAATAAGAATTTATAAAGCTTTAAATGCAACAATTATATGTGGAAAATAATATCATTTATAAAAGAAATATAACACACATTGTGCAGAGATGAATATTATGAATAAATTTCATATGAAAAAAACCAATACTAGATAAAAAAGGTGTAGAATTTTAGAGAAAACTTACTTTTAATATTTATTTAATAGAAAAAGTAGAAAAACAACAGTTATTATATTAAATAATTTTTATTAGTTAAAACCACACAAAGAAAAAACATTTTAAAAGATAAAAAAGCTTTTTATGATAAAAAATGATATTTTGGAGTTTCTCAGAGGAATTTGCTGTTTTTAAAGATATTTAAGATATTAATTTTAGATAATAATATTTATTATTGCTGATTACAACAATAATCTAGTTTCTATGATTTCAATTCTTCAATTTAAGATTGATAAATAATGAAACACCCAAGAAATACTTTAATAATAATATTTCATATTCATTAAAACCCTACTTGTTTACATGCTTAATATGATTTGAATGAGGAGTTGTTATTTGCAAAAGCAGTGATTTTAAGGCTCTCTATATGCCTTCAGAGAATCCCTCATGATTCAAAATGGATATAGAAGGTGTGGTCAGGTCAAAATTGAAAATCTTGCTTAAAAATAAGGGTCTCAACTTGAGATAACTTATTTTTAATTCAAACTTAAAGTTACCAGTGTTGTTCTCTGTGCCAATTATCTTCAATCCTCATTTAGATTAAGTATTTTAAGCTTAAATATAAAATAAGCTTATTTATATTAAATTTCATCAAATGAAAAACTTAAAATTACAGCTCCAATCAGATATCTCTTAAACCAAATCTGTAATTCATTTTCAAAGAAATTTTACCCTTATTTAATAAGAATTGAAAAGGTTTAGTTCAAGGCTAATTACTAATTAAAACTGTTTATGAAAGATAATTCAATATTAGTATATACACAACATTAAATCGTTAGCTGTGTGAAATCTTCAAGCAAATCCATTAATGATTGGGTTTTTAATTAATTTTTGAAGTAGTTGCTGTTTTTCCAAATAAAATATCAGTACACACCAAACCTTGACTTTTGATAAGGGTTGAACATATTGGAATTTAAATTTCTAAGCTTATTTAGGCTGTTACAGTTCTTAAAACCATAATTATAAGCTTTTATATCTGGATTTACCCTTTGGCAACTTAAGATTCCTGTCCAAATTGGGACAAAACCAGTTTAAAATTTAAAGTTGCATCAAATTCTATTCTCAAATTATAAAAAAAGGTTTAAAATACTTCAATACCAGTGGGAAACCTTAATTGATTCCTTTCACATCTCAAAAGCTGGGTAACTCAGCTCTATTTGGTCTTTTCCTTTGTCCTACCTTTCTCCATGGATTTTTCCCTTTTATTTATTTGAAGCCATACTATGGTGTTAAAAACTTGTGAATTCAGCCCATTCAGGATTTAGATCATGTATGGCAAATCCTTAGCCAATTCAGTGAATATACACAACACTTTGATTTTAACTAAAAATATGGCAAGTTTGCATAAAACCTATGCGAATTTAAAGTTAAGCTTATTTAAGCTTAAATTTATCAATTGTGAAAAATGTTAGAAAAGTTTAAATTTTACCTTGAGACTATTAGATCCTCTAATAAGATAAGAAATATCCATTTTTGGGTATAACACCCAATGGGTCTACCCTAGGTTATTTTTGGTGTAAATTCCAAAAATGAAATAATAATTTTAAATTTGTTTTTCCAAAAAAGTTGTCCTTATTTTTATTATTTTTCATTTTAAATCCATTTGATGAGTTTGTCCAAGACTAAACCAACTTCATATACAGTTATTTGTGGCTTTATGGGTATGTCATACATATCTCACAGGCTCACATCAACCCTCCAGGATCAGTCATTCAACTTTTCACATTTACTGGCCACCTTTCCACCCCTGGGGAATTTTTCCCCAGTTAGCTAATATAATTTATTCATTATTATTATTATTATCTTTTCATTCTTGGAAGTAAATACTGATATTCATAAGTAAGTAATTTGAACCTTCTTCTTTGCCTTTCAGTGGATATTGTTGGTACTATACCTTACTAATTCCATTGTTCTTTCTGGCAGGTTGAAACAGTGAATTCAGGATTCATTTAGTTGGCTTTTTGGCCCTTGGCTTCCTTAATTATCTCTGTCCTCTGGCTTCTTTCTCATCTTTTCCATATTTGTAGCTGCTCTTATTTTTCATTGAAGAAATATAATATTTCCTTATTTCTTCATCCCTTTGGATCCCTCCAAGTGAGTTCTCTATTACTGAGTGCCAGGCCACTCTTCCTTTCCCCAAGTGCCACTGTGACATTTACTTCCTGATGCAGTTAACCCAGTATTCCTGCCAGCACTGGGACCCAAACATCTCTCTTGTTCCACTTTGAGTAGTAATGGCTTCTTTACTTTGCAATGACCAATTTATCAAAAAGAATGAATGCCTATATGTAACATCTTCAGCTGCAAATTTATCAGCCTTCTGGCCTTATTTCAAATAAAAGTAATTATTAACTGAAACAATAGTATTTTTTTCTCAAATTACAAAGTTGTATAGTACTTGATGGAAAAATCGTTGTAAATCTGATATAGATTCATTACAATCTTCCTAAAACTCAACTCAAAAACCAACAACCTATGGAACCAAATACTTGGCTATCCTGGAGTTTCCATTCTCAAATTTCTAGGAATTCCCACTAAAGACTCAGCTGCACAGTGTGTGAACTCAAAGACATGCTCAAAAATAATTTCAAATAGAAACTTGAAAGATTTGTTCTTCTATTGGAATGTGTCAATATTAACCTGGCTTGACCAATCCATCCTACGTAACTCTTGCAATTCCAATTTTTTCTCTCCATAGTTGAGAAAGAAGCCTCCTAAAATATCACAAAAGTTCTAAGGGATAATTATGACACATTAAAAGAATTATTTATTGCCAAAATTTACATGGCAATCCCAAAGGGACAAAGACTAAAGATACTAGTCTCTAACCAAAGAGGGGAATTCGTGGAAAAAGATTAAGTCTATTTGCAAAGTAATATGGTTTAATTCAGAAATTATCACTTCCAGATGCCCCTAAATGCAATGTTTTTGCAGAAAAGGCTAACAGAAAAATACTGGCTGATACCAGATATCTTTCAGGAGCATAAACCTACCCAAAAGAGTAATGGGCTTAATAATCAAAAAGTGGTGTACTACTTCCAAACATTACTCCAACTCAGGCCAGATGAAACAAGTGAACTCACTACAGCCAAGAATTTATCATCCTAGAACTTTACAATGTCTTGCTTTTGTAGCCATACTCAAAGGCCATTAAGAATGAAAGCCTGGCCAAGAAGTAATAGGATATATAATTCTCAGATATCAAAACAGCCACAATAAGTATCACATATTACAGAATCAAAATCCAAAAGTAATTTAGAAGAAGCACTTGAGCTTAGACAAAGCTCCATTTCTTTAGCTGGCGGGACCCATGACTCACAGGAAGAAACTAAATTTTTTGCATAAAAAAAAACTCAAAAATGGTATGCTTGAGTCTCTTAGCCTTAATCCGAGAGAAAAAAGAACTGAGGTACTGTAACCCTCATCATTTCTGAGCCTTGGAGATAATTTCAAATCACCAAATTAAGTTATGATTATGAATGTAGAAATTCATTTTTATACAAACAAAAATTAAAATATAAACATAAAATTTATATCTACAATTGAAACTTTCAGTATAAATAAAATTCAAAACTACAATAAAATATAACATTGTGAAAATACCCTTTTACTAGAAAAAATTAAGTGAAATAAAATTTTCACCAAAAACATTAAAGCCAAAATGCTTATTGGAGAAGAATTGATTGAAATTATTATATCTTTTCTTTCAATTAAAATAAATATGAAAATTATTTCACCATTGGATTCATCATAAATCAGGTGGAGTCACCTCTGGGTGACAACTCTGTAACTCAACTATAAATAAGCTTAAATTAAGTTTTTGGTATTTTCTGTATGAAAATCTGAAAGTTCTCAAAAGATTAGTTCTGCTAACACCGTGTGTGGTGTTCACTATCAATTTCTGTGTTATAATAGAGGTGTGGTGTGTAGCTTAGAAGGTATGAGGAATTAAAGTATTTTCAATTGAAATGTAAACATGTGCACATGTGTTACATAAGTGAACTTTTATTTACATATGAGGTATAAATAATTACAGTTGCATGCCGCGAAAACTCAATTTAATTACATATGTAAATCACAAGTAGAACACATGATGAGGAATGAAAGAAAAATTAATTTGGAAAGACAATTTTAGGGGGGAAAGGAATCTTGGCTCCAAGGGTGGCAGACTCCCCAAAATTCCTTGCTGAGAGAAGTGGGATTTCAAAATTCATGCAAATGTTCATCACTTTTGGTCTGTAAGTGAGTCATAGGGACTGTGACTAAATTTATGATCAGGTTTTCATACCAACCAAGGCAGTTTTAACAGTTGCCAAAACGGTTAAACTACCCTTAAGTTAAAAAAATCTGAGTAAAAACAGTTTTAACTGGTTTTGAGGTTTCTAAAACACATTCTGAGGTTTTTTGAAGGCTTAAAACCAGGTATTACTATTTCAATTCCTGATTTAAGGGACTGAAATGGCTGAAAATAGCAAAAAAGGCTAAAGCCAGCCCTTTTTTGGTCTAAACCAGGGTTCAATGATACCAAAATTTTCTTTTCTTTTGTCAGAGTTCTTCTCACAAATTATTAGAGTATACTATACTTTTCAAGTAAGAAAATTGGTGAATATCAAAGAATGTCTTCTTTTCCCCACATTTCCCTTCATGTTAGAATCTTTTCCTTTTATAATTAGCTTAAAAACTGTAAATACAATCAATAAGATATTCTAACCACCATTTTTGAATTATTTTAAGCCTTCTAACCACCCAAAAAACCATTATAATCATTTTTTGCAACTCTTATAATCATTTCTACTCATGAACCACCCCAAAAGTGAATTAAAGCATCTCTCATCACTGTTAACTTTGTCACTTTGTTTCCAAATTCACTCTGTTAATTTTTAGGCATTTTTCCTCTCTATATTCCCTTTTGAAGACTTTTCCTTATTTTAATTTCTTGCAGTTTTTGCTCAATTAATTCCAATTGAGATATGCCTTGATTGCATTATTTTGGTAGCCTTAAATATCTCTTGTGGATTATATTTGGAAACGTTTTTGTTATTGGTAAAACAATGAATCTTTATAATATCAGTTTTCTATACTAAAAAAGGTATAAACAATAAATCTGGAATGTTTTCCCTCCAAAATAATAAATTTTTACTACTTTTGATCAAATTGTACCTTATACAAATTTTGAGGACAGGTAAAGTACTTGATTTTGTAATCAAAGTTTCATATACACACCTTACATTTGGAGGCCCAGCTGTGATATTTCACCTGTGACATATTTTTTACCTTTTTTTAATCATTTTTCTCATATTTAAAACTTAAAACTCCATAAAAAATACTTATAATTGAAAAATAATAAAAAATAAAGCTTTTTCATATTGAAAGTGAGGCTTTATTTTTTATTTCTCTTTTGGAAAAGATTTTTTTCCCAATCAATTTCAGTTTCTGAAAATGTGGTAAGACATGAAAATATTGAAACAGCATCAACAGCTACTAGGATTATTCCTGCCAGTACTGTTAATTTTGAGCATAAAAGCACTGTTATTATAGCTCTGGTTAGTCAGAAGGAGCCAATTCCTTCTTAATTGATCAATTTGAATGTTAGTAATAGATTCAACAAAGCAAATAATTTGGCAAACAGTAAGGGTTTTGACATAAAAATACTATTTTTAAGCTTTGTAACTCATAATTATGCCTTCAAACAGATCAGAAACAGGCTATTACCCCTCAAAAAGCTCCCAAAAAGGTTAGAGACGTGATCATGGCAGAAGCCAATCAGTTATAGAAGGAGCAGAAATGGGTAAAACAACCCACAACCAACCAAACAGGTGCCAAAAAAAGCTGCAGTTCCAACATGAGAAAATAACCAAGAACTCAGAAGAAGGGCAAAGGCAAAGCACCAGCCACAAAGCCATACAGCCAGGGAGACAGAATCCCAAAATCTCAACAGGATGGTGTGGAAAATGTGTTTCAGATGGCCAGGACAATACTGAAATTAAAGAAAAAGGAGGAAGCCAGATTAAAATATCAGAAATTATCTATGAAATTCTAGGTGGCATTCCAAACTTGCATATAGATATAAATGACGTGAAAAGTCATATTTCTGATAAAAATTCAACAATTTATAACAATCTTAAGACAAATAATGTGAGCTTGAGCCAAATAAATGAAACACTTATGTCTTTTGAAAGAAAATAAGAGAAATTACAACTTCAAATAAACACAGTTAATTTGGAAATAAAATAAATGAAAAATATGCCATTATGGGATAAATAACAGATAAATATTCTAAATTCAATATTGATTACATAATTTAAAAAAGAGTAAGAAACCATAACTTTTATCAAAGTAAATATTAAAAAATTCCTTGATGAAAGTTAAATTTCATTGACTGAATTGAATACATATACCATTGCCTTGAAAAAGTGTTTTGACACCTCAAAAGAGGAAATATCAAGATTACCAATTAAATTGGATCAATTAATTGATTGGAATAGTAGACAAACTGAATTATGGAAAGAAATGAAAATTGAAGAGGAAATGTATAAAGTTGAGCTAATCAATTTGATACATGGTTTTCAAAGTCAAGTCAGGAATTCTCAAAGGTGTAGCACCAGAAAAATAAATTAAAGTGAAAAATTACTGCACACCTTACCCAGAATGTCTACACCTCTGGATAAAAATGAGGGTATAAGTACTTCCAACCCACAAGTATTAGATATGGAAAATTCACATTTAAAGAATGAATTTTCCACTTCTTTCCATAACTTGGAACCATCAATGGGCCAAGCACTTTTGAAATAAGTACAAAAACTTAAAGAAGGGCTTAACCTCAGTGGTTAAGGAGAATATGAAAATATGGAATTCATCGGAGGTATTGAAATGATAAAAGAAGACTTTGAATTACCAGACAAATTTTTAGAAGCAATTTTTAACACCTTTTTTACCAACTCAGCTTATAGATGGTATAAAAAATTAAAACAAGCACATGGACACCAAAGTTGGACTTGGTCAAAAACCAAAATTATTAATAAATTGGCAAATTATTCTTGGAGATTTATAGTTGAAACAGCCTTTGAATCTGCCAAATTTAATTCTGACAAAGAGAAACCTTTACCATGGTTCTGCCAACAGAAAGACAGATTAACAGCATTATGTCCTGAAATACCAGAATTTATGATTCACAGGAAAATTCTGAGAAAATGTGGTGGTGAATTTGAACTTGACTTCCAAGGCAGGACTACTGAAAAATTTGCAGCAGAAGATATTATAAATATGATAGAAAAAGTAACCACAAGGAACAGGATTGGTTCTAGTAGGGTGGATCTTCAAGCAAGCTCTAATGAACCTTGTCAAGATTGTGTGAACAAAAATCCCCAAGAAAATTCTAATAATATGAATTAAAAATCTGCAAATACAATTAGAAAGTGGCCTATTTTCTAGAGAATCACACATATAGCTAATGCATGTCCCAGGAAGGGGAAAATCAATGAAATTGACATTGAAAAGGAACCTGATGTCGAAAGGATGATGTAATTGAAGATAATTCAGATGATAAATCATAATTATTCTCTGAATCTTCAAAAGATATAGAGAGTATCAATTTCACATTTGAAATCATGGAATATTATTACCACTTACCACAATTGATCAATTGTCAACTTGATTTGTCAAACGTTCACAATGCACAACTTAAGAAAACCAAAACAAACAAAGGGAAAGCTTATATACCTGGAAACTCTTGTATAACAGAAGTGTGATTGATAAAAAACCCACTAAGTGTCTACTTGACCCATGGGCCTTCTGCTCTTGTTTTGGAAAATATTTTCTCATGAACTGTGTACCAAATTTTGAAGATAAATTACTACCAATTGATGGCATAAAATTCAACAGTGCAAGGAATACAATGAATTCATTGGGCATGTTTGAAAAAAAATTAATTTTTCCACATATAAATGGAAATTTAAGAATTAATTCTTAATTTGTTGTTATGGAACACTACTCTAGTAACCATTTCATATTGGGAAATGATTCTTTAATCATGTATGGCATAGATTTACATAAAAATAAGGAAATATAATTTACTATGGGGGAAATTAAGAATCAAAAACTCCCCTTTTTACCGTTTAAAAGACAAATTTAAGGAAATAAAGTATCATCAGTCAGCTTAAAACTTGAGAAATTCAGCACAGAACAGATGAATGAAGCTTAAGTAAGTCTTTTTCTTTCTTATGTAATGGAAAATGAACTCTCTACCCTGTTATATGACCACAAAGAAGCCATTGGAAGAAATAAAGAACCATTGGGGGAAATATTTGGTGATGAATTTGACATTATCTTGAACATTGACAGACCTTATCCACAATTCTGGAGAAGGCCTGCACACCCAGCAAGCCCAAAATAAAGAGAAGCCTGTGAAATTCAAATTAAAGAACACTTGCAAGTTGGTGTAAGAAGAAGGGTTGGCAATAATGAAGGGGTAGAAATAACTATACTGGTCATAGTGGCATGGAATAATGGGAAATACAGGATGTTTGGGGACTTTAGATCTTTAAACACTCACACTGTCCCAGACAGGTAACCCATACCAAAGATCCAAATTTCCCTCACTCATAAATCTCAAGCAGTGTGCATAGAAATTATGGATTCCCTTAAAGTATTCCATCAAAATTCAGTGACAACAAGAGCAAGAAAATATTTGAGAATTATTGTTCATTGTGAAGTGTATGCATATTTAAGGATTCCTTTTGGTATAAAAAATTCCATTTCACACTTTCAGAGAAAGATTAATGAAATCTTCCATGAAGAAATTTCAAAAGGATGGGTAATCATTTACATTGATGGCATTTTTGTCTGCTCTCAGACTTGGGAGGAACATATATACAGATTATCAAGAGTTTTGGGGAAAATCCAATCTTTAAACATAAAATTCTATTTGAAGAAATGTCATTTTGGATTCAAAGAACTCAAAGCCCTAGGAAATGTAGTATCTGGTCTATCCCTTGGAATTGAAAAAAGCAAATTTGAAGTACTACTTAAGCCCATGACTCAGAAGAAAATAGAAATCCATCCATTTTTGGAATTTTCAGGATACTACAGGAAGCACATTAAAGACTTTTCATCCATAGCAATACCCCTTTATAAGCTGTGTCACAAGGAAACAGTGTTTGAAATGACTGTTGACAGGGTAAAAGCTGTTGAATCCCAGAGACAAGTGTTACCCACTGCCCCAATTTTCCTGATACCAGATTTTAAGCCTTTCTTTAAGCTTTGCATTGATGCCTCAGGAGAGGGACTGGGAGCTGCAATTCATCAAGTCAAGATTGTTAATAAGAAACCTGTGCAAGGAAAAATGTGTTTTATGTCTAGGAAAATCAAACCTACTGAAGACAGATATGGGGCAATTCAAATGGAATGTTTATGCCTGGTCTGGTCTTTGGAAAAACTTCATTAATTCCTTAGAAGATGTGTTTTTGAAGCTATAACACACTTTACAGCTGTTAAATCACTTCTAAACATGAAAACAACCAACAGAAATATACTCAGATGGCAAACAGCCATTCAAGAATATAGGGGTAATTTGAATATTGTAAACAAAGAGGGGAATATTCACAGAAATTCAGATGGACTCAGAAGATTGTCATTACAAAATGGAATTTAAAATCCTTCTTATGTACCAGGAGAACCTTCCCCACAAATCCCAATACAAGAAATACGCTTTACAGATCTGAACACTAACCTCTTTCAGGAAGTAAGGAGCAGTTATACTCAGGACAGTAATTGTAGAACTTCAAACCAATTTCTTACTAAATAATCTAAAGATAACTCCTTGATAAACGTCTTTGATGACATATGGAAGAAATCATATGTTGATATCACAGGCGCTCTTTGAAGTGAAGAGGGCCTGGCACTCAGTAAACTGGGACTCACTTATGGAGGGCTCAGGATATGGTAAGAAAGAAATACACTTAAGAGTATTAGGAGATGAATTACTAATAAAAGAAATATAAGAAAGCAGCAAAAAAAGAAATAAGAGTAAAGAATAAAAGAGCCAACCACAAACAAGTCCAAGTCCACTGTTTCAACCGGTCAGAATGAAAAGAGAAGGGTTAATAAGGATATGGCCACCCAACTCATACTGTACAGGCAAAGAAAGAAAATGCAAAGAATAACTTAATATTAAATAAATATAATACCCAAAATAAGGATAATAATATTTATTAAATAATAAATAAACTAAATTATTTAACTGGGGAAAAGTCCCCAGGGGGAAAAAGAGGGGCTGGTATATGTGAGAGTCACCAGCCCTGATCCAGAGAGAGAATTTTCATGAGAGAATTGAATGATTTAATTGAGTATGGTCAATACAGGTACTGTACAGTTGTACAGAACCTATACAAGAGGTGTGGTGGAGTTGAGTGATCAAACAGTTTCATATTGGTGTATCCAAACTGTATTGGGTGAATCCAACCTGTACAGATGTTGACAGGCTGTATTGAAGTACCAAGCTGTATGCATGTTTCAGCAAGGAAGATTCCTGAAACTTAATGCTGACGCAAATAGTGGCTCTTCTGATTTGAGGTGTTTGAGTGGGTGTATTAATGAATACCCTTACCCCTGGTGAGTGGTTGTTACAGTTGAAGGAAGATTTAATTTACTTGATGGTACAATTTATCATAGGAATAAACACACATGTGTAATGAATATTTTGGACAGATCCTTAATCAATCTTGTATTGAAAGAATGGAATGAAATCCCCTTCTCAGGACACCTATCTGAGGACAGAACAAGAGAAAAAGTAACAACCTGCATATAGTGGCCAATGTGGCAAAAGGATGTTGCATAATATTGAAAAAACTGTGACAGATGTCAGAAGGAAAATGAATTCACTGGCAAAAGGCTTGGAAATATTATCAAAATCCATAAACATGGTAGACCTTGGGAATTTTTTCATATGGATTGGGTGACTGGACTACTACCAGGGATTGATAGAAGCTAAAATTCCTGCTTAGTGATTGTTGACAGGTTCAGTAAGACTCCAATCTTTTTACCATGTCACAAAGATGATACAGCCATGGATACAGCTCTTGTGGTATTTAATATTGTAGTATCATGGACTGGAATGTCCAAAAAGATAATTAGTGACAGGGATCACAAATTAACTTCAGAACTATGGACAAAACCTTCACCAATTAATTGGAACAAAGTTATCCTTCTCCACAACTTAGCACCCACAGACTGATGGTCTAGCTGAAAAAATGATCCAAACATTGGAAGATGTGGTCAGAAGATTTTTTGGATATGTACTATATTTCTAACAGTGTGATGGATTCACCAATGATAGGTGTACCCTTCAACATGTACTGGAATTGGAATATAAAATATCCATTCATGCCAGTATCAATCTTACTTCTGCTATTTTAGAAAAAGGATGAAATCCCCAACTACCTCAAGATTCCTTGAGGAAGGATTTAGTTGAGATACATCCCACAGCTGCTATATTGAAAGCAATGCTAGAAAAATCTAAAAACATGCATTAAGGTGCATGGAAGACTCATTTGCATATGCCAAAGAAAAATGGGCCAAATCACATGCTACTACAGACTTCAAAGTAGGATATTTAGTACTTGTATCTACCACTAACCTCAATAACATCAAGGGAAGTAAAGAGCTTGAAGACTGTTTTACAGAACCTTTTGTTATGAAGGCCCTCAATGGGGAAAATTCATTTGAAGTACAATTATCTGAGGAGCTTAGTAATAAGCATCCTATATTCCCAGTAAGCTTGATAAAGCCTTACAAATCTGGTGATACTGAGAAGTTCCCCTTAATTAATGAATTTCTGCAGAATATGCCTCCTGTTGAGCTATTTGGCTTTAAGAAAATTAACAAAGGTCTCAAACTAAGAAAATTGAGAAATAAGAAAGTAAGGGAGTACCTTGTCAGGTATAGTGACCCAACCCACAAAGATGAATGGTTAGCAGAAAAAGACATAAATGAAGCTACCAAAATTCTCAGAAGTTTCAGACACACTAGAGATAACAATATTACAAAGTAATATTGTTTTTTTAGGGGGGGATGTGAGCTTTAGAGGTATTTTCATATATGCAAAAGACCACAAATAACCAAATTAAGTTATAATTGTGAAGAAATGAATTTATTTTTAGACAAACAAGAATTGAAAGAGAAAGATAAAATTTATAGAAAAAATTATAATTTTAATTATAAATAAAACCTAAAACTACATTAAAGTTTGAAATTGTGAAAATACCCTTTTACTAGAAAAAACTAAGTAAAAATAAATTTTCACCAAAAATATTAAAATTAACATATTTTTTGGAAAAAAATTTGATAAAAATTAATATAAATTCTGTTCCAATTAACAGACTTATGAGAATAATTTCACCATTCAATTCCTCATAAAAAATCAGGTGGGGTCACCTCTGGGTGACAATTCTGTAACCCAACTATAAGTAGGCTTAAATTAAGTTCTTAGTATTTTCTGTAAGAAAATCTGAAAATATGCAAGATGTGGATTTAATTCATACCACATGTGGCTTGAACCATCAAAATTCATTTTAAAACTCAGGTGTGGTGTTTAGCTTAGAAGCTATGAGGAATTGAAGTACTTTCAATTGAAATGTCAAAATGTGCATGTGTATTACATAACTGAAATTTGATTTACATTTGAGGTATCAATTATTAAATTTGTTTGTTGTAAAACTCAATTGAATTACATTGGAAAATTGGAAGTACAATACATGATGAGTGATTAATGAAAACCTAAATTGGAAAAACTAATTTTGGGGGAAAAGGAATCTTGGCTGGCAGGGTGCCAGACTCCCCCTAATTCCTTTCTGAAAGGCATGGGATGTCTAAATTCATGCAAAGGCTCATAACTTTTGGCCTGTAATTAAGTAACAGGGTCTGTGACTCAATTGATGATGAGGTTTTGACTTCAACCAAGGCAGTCTTAACTGTTGCCAAGAGGGAAAGACTACCCTTAAGTTAAAACAATCTTAGTAAAAAAGTTTTTAACTAGGTTTGTGGTCTCTTACAAAAATTCTCAGCAGCTTTGAAGGCTTGAAACCAGGTCGCACTATAGCAATGGTTGATTTAAGGTACTAGATTGGCTGACAATAGGAACAAATGGCTAAAAAAAGCCCTTTTTTGGTCCAAACCAGGGTTCAATGATTCCATAATTGGCTTTTCTGTTGGCAGAGTGTTTCTAACAAGTTATTGGAGTAAATTCTACTTTTGAAGTAAGAAAATTTGTTGATTCAAGTATTTTGTCTTTTCCCCACTTTTCTCTTCATATTAGAATCCTTTTCTTTTATAATTAGCTTAAACACTGTAAATCCAATCAATAAAATATTCCAACCACCATTTTGAAGGACTTTGAAACCCTTTAGCAATTTGAAAAAACTCATTATAATCATTTTTACCCTTGGACCACCCCAAAAGTGAATTAAAGCATCTTTCATCACTTTCAACTTTGTCATTTTGTTTAAAAGTTCACTCTGGTCACTTTTGGGTGTATTTTCTCTTTAAGTATTCTTTTTAAAGATTTTTTTCTTATATTGATTTCTTGACTTTTTTGGCCCAATTGATTCCAATTTAAATTGCTCTGAAAAAAAATTATTTTTTAGCCTTAAATAGCTCTTGTAGAGTAATTTTGGATAAATCTTTATTGTTGGTAAAAGAATGAATCCTCATAATATTTTTTTTCATAGTAAGAAAGCTATAAACAGTAAAGTTTGCATTTTTTCTCATAAAAATGCAAAATTTTTACTATTTTTAATTAAATTGTACCTTATACCAATTTTGAGGAAAGGAAAAGTACTTCTTTTTAATCAAACTTTTATAAACACACATTACAATTGCCATTAATAAGCTATACCCTTACCAATTGAACTAAGTTCCCATTGCAAATCAGTTTTGATTGGGTAAAATCAAGCTTTTTTTGAACATTTATCAGATCTTCCTAATTGTCAGGTGTGGATATGAAGATTTGATTAAATATCACATAAATGTCTTGTGCTTAAAATTTCCTCCAGGTGAAATTATATAAACATTGTAAATTTAAAAACTTTTGAAAGAAAAAATTCCAAAATGATTGTTTTTAAACTTTTTACTAGAAAAAAAAATATGGTAAAGACTTATTGTTTTACTAAAAAAGAAAATTGATACAAACACACTCTAAAAGATATGTTTATTTCTGAAAAGAAAATTCTTCTAGAAAAATTTCAATTGGAATTAATTGAGGAAGAAACTGCAGGAAAATAATATGAGAACACAGCCTCTGAGATGAATTTTAATGACAAAACATTCTAAAAAGTGACCATAGTAAATTTTTAGACAAAGTGACAAAGCTTAAAGTGATAAAGGATTTTACTATTCACTCTTTCAGGTGGTTAATGAGTAAAAAAGATTTTAAAATGTCACCAGCTATTATTATCAAGCCACAGGTGGTTCACCAGTGAAAAAAATTTCAAAAACACATCAAATATGACTATAAAGATGTTTTAACATGGTTAAACAGCTAAAAATGATATAAAAGTGGTGGGTGAAAACTTTAATTCATTTTTTCAACATTGCTTGATCTAATCATGAAAGGAAAAGATTCTAACATGAAAAGAAAAGAAGGGGGAAAGAAGAAATTCTTTCATAGGCACTATTTGTATTTCTCAAGAAGTAAAAGCTACTTCCATAAGCTTTTAGAAAGACATTAACAACCAAAAAGGAATTATATAATCATTCAATCCTGGTTTGGAGCAAAAAGGGTTGGCTTAAGACACTTTTTTTTAGTTTTAGCACTGTAGTCTGGAAAACCAGCCATGAATATATTAATATCTAGTTTCAAGCCCCCAAGACATTTATTCCTGTATTTGAGGACCCTTTCAACCAATAAAAACTAATTTTGTGAGGTTTGTGCTAGCTTATGGGTTTTTGTATGCTCTTGACCACAGCTAAAGCTTCCCTGGTAGGTATCAAAAGCTCATCATCAATTGATCCAATGACCCTGTGATTCAATACTAGGCCAAAGGTAATGATGCTTTTCATGGAGTTTGACATCCCATTCCTGTCAGAAAGGAATTTGGGTGAGGCTTCTACCCTTAAAGCCAAGACTCTTCCCCCCTTAAGATTTAATATTTCCAATTTATTTTTTCTTTAATTCCTCCACTTTTGTTAGAATTAAATCTTTACATATGTAATTTAATTGAGATATTATGGTACACAGCTTGAATTATTGATTCATAATCTTCAATTTTAAGCTCACTTATGTAATTATTTCACACACCTTGACCTGTAAATTAAAAATACTTAAAATCCTCATAGCTTCTAAATTAGACACCATGCCTCAGTTTTAAAAACAATGCTCATGATTAACACCACATGTTTTGGGAATCCAATCAAGTCTTTTGTGGATTTTCAGATTTTAATACAGAAAGAATTCAAAGCTCAATTTAAGGTTCTTTGAAGTTGAGTTACAGAAATTTCACCTGGAGGTGACCCCACCTGAAATTTCATGAGGAATAAAATGTTAAAATGATTTTGATATTTTTATTTATTGGGAAAACATTTATAATTATTTTTATGTAGTATTTTCCAAAAATTATCTTATTTTTAAGATTTTTATTAAAAACCCATTCTGGCTTCGTTTTTTTCAAGGGAAAATGTTTTTTACATTTTCTGTTAGATTTCTTGTTATTTGAATTTTACTATCAATTTTATTTTATATGTAAAAACAAATGTCTTACTTTCAATTATAGCTCATATTCAATTTTGTGGTCTTTAGGGTATACAAAGATATCTCTAAGGCTGACACTCATCATGGTGTGGAAGCTTTGAAATAATTCTCTGAATAAGCTTCAATATGTTGAAACATTCCACCATGTTCAGGGGATAAATGAGAAATGCATTATATGGTCAGCCCTGTTGTATAATGTTCCGTTGGCTATGAACAAGGACAATCCTTCAGAAATGGTAGAAAAAGCTCATGTTGAAGGAGCTTCTTCCCATGAATTAAGCACTGTGGAAGAATAAGTCTCAAGAATAAAGGTGATTGGTCCATGAATGCCAGCCTGTGACTCCAAAGAGAGCACCAGTTTTTTGCTCAAATACCATAGGTAATGGTATAGGAAGTATTGGACAAACATAGCCAATAAAGGTATAAATATAAAGAGTAAAATCCTCAAATATAAATATACCAACCTTATTTCAGCCCATGAATTTAAACAGACCACCAGCATTACATCCAACATACCATCAGTAACGGTATGAAGAGTATTGGACAGATTCACCCAATAAAGGTAATATATAAAGAGGGAAGTTTCTTAAATATAAATATACCAGCCTTGACCAAAATAGGATAAGGAAGGACAAAATCTGGCCAGTCAAAGATAATACCAAATAAGCAAAAACATTTATTTTGACCTCTCATCTAACTTAAGCATAATTAATTAAAACCTAACCAAAAGATTATTGTTCTAAAAGTTCTCCAGAGAGCTATCCAATGGTATCATTCATTCATCTGTAGCATTGCTACTTCAGAAGATACCAATATACCTCTTTTTGGACCAAGAACACCTCAAATGTCAAAGAGGTCTTGTACAAAACTTCAAATGGTAAAACAAAATTAAATATCAGAGTGAGAAATTTGATTCAAGATACCATTTACCCCTTTACCTTCAAAATTGGAAGAGGGATCTAGGATCAAAGGTTTCAAAAACTAAATACTGGTTTTCTGAAAACAATAATATAAGGAACACCCTGTATCTTCGCTATATTTTCATATGGCTGTACAGTGAAGTATACCAAATTCTAGATCTCATAAATACTTAAAATTATATATCATAAAAATTACGATATCTTCTAAATTGACAGAGCTATCTGGCTTGGAAGCTTATCAAGCCATATACTGATGTACAAAAACACATCAAAGAACTAGAAACCCTTACAACTTTTACAATTCTTGAGAAGGGTTAAAATGAAGAATAGAAAATTTGAGATCTCCTCAATCAATTAAATTTGATGCTCTTGGATTCTTTATATCTCAGAAACTGACAGAGATATCTGGGTTGGAAGTTATTTGATCAATACTGTTCTGTGCCAACCAGTACTGGTTGATACTCAAAATAATGGTTGTTTAAAGCTTGAAGCCTCCCAGAATGACCAATATTAGGCATCCGAAAACTCTGGAAACTTCATAAAAGTGCTTATGTGGTCTGTGGAGGGTTTATTTGCACTGTATTTATCCAGAATGATCATTGGTGGTCCCAAAACCACAATTCTGAGAATGATGATGTCAAAATTGATGGTATAGAACCACAATCCAACCTTCATAGTGAGAATTATCACTTTGAAGACATTTGAAGAGCCTACCAGGAACTCAAAGTCCCCAAAAGGGATAAAAGCAGGCCTTTTGTCACTGTAAAAGGGCCTAATCATCATGAATTAGCATCCTTATCTATTAAAGTGTCTAATAACAGCATTTTTCTTAGGATGATATTTATATAATTTAATTAATTAATTATTTTAGTGATTTTCAAAGTTAATTGATTGTCGGCTTGTGACTCAAAACCAGAGCACAAGCATGACTGCCAGAATACCGTAAACCAATGGTAGAGCAAAATACCACCAAAACATGGAGCTGAGCCAAACAAGCTCAAAAGATATCAAAGAAAAGAAAAACTAACATCTTTCCAAATATGCAAGTCCCATAATCATACAACAAATAATGAAAAATGTATTCAAGTTTAAAGCAGTTGCTGAGCATAAGCCTTAATTTTCACCTCTAATCTAAAATTCAAAGAAAGTGGCTGAACCCCATCAAATTGGGACTTCAATTAAATCTTTCAATCTGAGCTATCCAATGGTACTAGCCAAATTGAGCTAGCGCCAAAATTATATAGGTTATGGCCAAAAGAGAGCCAAATAAGGGTGAATAAAATATTGACCTCTCATCTAACTTCTACAATTTTAGTGTGAGATACCCAAAGTGGGTTCTCTTTTAAAATAGCAAAATAAGAGACTTCTAGTTATGCCATATATTTACTCATATCTCCTCTAGAACAAAATTTATGGAGGAAACAAGATCAATACAGGAGTCATAATAAATCCACAACTTGATAATGGAATCTAGAATTGGTATAACTTTTCCATTTTTAATTTTAGCTATATTGAATGAGTATCCACTGTGTAGAGCCAATCAAGACTTATAAAACGAGCCACTTTTGAGCTCTCTATCTTCAAAACTGAAAAAGATATTCAGGTTTTAAGATTTTAATTCCACACTAGCCAGGATGAGATCTTACTGTGGGACAGCTATCCATAAAATTGAATTAACAGCTAATAAATTGAATGATATTATGTTTATTCTTTATTTTCTCATAAATTGACAAATAAGAGTCATACAGAAATGTTCTGTACAGATTCTGATGCATCAGAAGCACCAGAACACACCTGTAAACTCCATTGGTGAAAATGTTCACCCTGTATAGGGTTAAAATGACAACTTGTGGCTCTAAAGCCACATTTCCACCCAATACAAGTCTTTATTGCGTGTTTATAACCATAAACAGCCCACAGTAGGGCATCCTTTCACTCTGTGGTTGTGCAAAGAGGTAAAAAGCCTCCCAATACACCAGAAAAAGATAAAAGGAGGCCTTTCATCACCAGAAGGATAATCAATCATCCTGTTCACAGTATTACTACATGGTGTAGCTTCTTAAAGAAGTGGTACCCTTGGAATTAAAACAGGTATAATCATATTGTGAATTATTGTAAACCAGCAGATAAACACTGCACCCAGGGCTATCAATAGCACTCACCATCACTAAATTCATTTAGTAGAGCCCTTTTAACCATCTACTCACTTAATTATCATCATTAATTTCGTGTCACACTCACATTTATAGCTTTTTATTATCATTTTATAGCTATATCATAGAGTCACCCTGAAATTGATATTGAATCATTGCAACCAAGGCTCTCAATAGCTTGATCACCACTGTTATTATATAACAGTACAGCTTTTGATTGATTTTTATTGTGTCACAGTCATACTGCTACCTTGTATTTATTGTTTTTGAGATACTACATACATTCACCATGACAATGTCAGCCTGTGACTCAAAACCAGAGCACAAGCATGACAGCCAAAATACCATAAACCAACGGTATAGCAAAGACACCACCAAAACATGGGTCTGAGCCACATTAGCTCAAAAGTTATTGAACAATAGGGGAAACTCACCCCTTTCCAAATATACAAGTCCCATCATCATAGGACAAAGAATAACAAAGTTATTCCTGCTCAAAGCTCTTGCCAAGCATAAACCTTAATTTTCACCTCTCATCTGAAATACAGATCAAGAAGCTTAACCCCATCAAATTGGTATTCAAAATCAATCTCTAGGTCAAGGCTATCCAATGGTACCAGCCAAACTGAGCTAGCACCAGTGTTACTGAAGTTATGACCAAATTCAGGTCAAATAACAGTGAACAAAACATTCACCTCACCCATTTCCTCATATCTCAACTAGAACAAAAGCTATGGGGCAAACAAGCCCAATACAGCTTTTGCCTAAAACACGCATATGTACAAAATATCTTGTACATGGGATAACTTTGCCATATTTAATGATAACCATATCAAATAAGGTACCATGGTGTAGAACACATACAGGGCTACACACTAAACCAATTTTGAGGCTGATATCCCAAAAACTGACAAAGGCTTTTACTTAAATACCTCATAAGTCGGTCAATACTGGGGTCTCATACAGTTTCTGTACAGCATTCTACGCATCATACATGTCAGAAGAAGGCTATGTGGTCCCCAGATGAAAGTTTCACCCTGTATTGGTGAAAACTGCCCAGATGTGGTTTCTAATCCACATCTGAGCCCAATACAGGCTATGCAGGCCTTTTGCAAACCACAAGCCTGTCTCAGAGAGTGAAAAATCTTGACTTCCTCTACATGGAAAGGTCCAGTAGCCTTTCCACCCCATTTCATGATAAAAGGAGGGCTTTTCACAGCCAAAAAAGCTTTCCATATCCTGCTCTTAAATTCCTATGTAGTAAAACTGTCAAAAACAGTTATACTCTTGGAAAATAACCAGGTATAATTATAATCTTTATTATTGTCATCCAACAGGTAAAGCTCCACCCAGGGCTTTCAACACTGCTCACCACCACTATTTTATAATAGTAAAGCCCTTTAAATTTTCTTATAAAATCCTTATTCTCTATCCATACCTTTATTTTAAATCTTTTATCATGTGTCAAAGTCACAGTTCAAGTTGTAAATAGCCTAATTACTACTTCTACATAGACTCAACCTGACATTTTGGGGGCCTGGACATGTTTTAACCTTTTTTGGACCTTAAAAGTGTGAGCCTTAGAGGTAATTTCATATACCCAAAAGACCACAAATATAAAAAATAACATATTAATATAAATAAAATAAATTTATTTATATTATTAAAATAAAAATAAAAAATATAAATATAAAATTATATTAAAAATAAAAAATTAATTATAATTTAAAAATAAAATTACTTTAAATTTTGTAAATATAAAATTACATTTATACTTGAAAAATTTCAGTAAAAATGAAATTTTAACAAAATTGTGAAAAAATAAATAAATTTGGAAAAAAGTTAAATAAAATTTATTATAACTTTTTATCCAATAAATAAACATATAAATTTTATTTCACCATTGGATTCCTCATAAAAAATCAGGTGGGGTCACCTCTGAGTGAAATTTTTGTAACTCAACTCTAAATAAGCTTAAATTAAGTTTTTAGTATTTTCAATACAAAAGTTGAAAATCCTCAAAACCTTAATTTAATTCACACCACATGTGGTGTTAACCATCAATTTTTGTGTTAAAATTGAGGTGTTGTGTTTAGTTTAGAAGTTATGAGGAATTAAAGTATTTTCAATTGAATTCAATTGAAATGTCAAAATGTGCACATGTATTACATAAGTGAACTTTGATTTACATATGAGGTGTCAATTATTACTGTATTGTACTGTACAATTGAATTGAATTACATGTGTAAATTATAAGTATAATACATGATGAGGAATTAAAGGAAAAATAAATTGGAAAGATTAAATTTGGGGGGGAAAAGGAACTCCAGCTCTAAGGGGGAGCTAGACCCCCAAAATCCTTGCTGACAGGCGTGGGATGTCAAAATTCACGCAAAAGTTCATCACTTTTGGCCTGGAATTGAGTTACAGGGTCTGTGGACTCAATTGATGATGAGGTTTTGATACCAACTGGGGTAGTTTTAGCTGTTGCCAAGAAGGTAAAACTACCCTTAAGATAAAACAATCACAATAAAAACAGTTTTAACTGGTTTCTACGCCTCTGACACACATTCTGACGTGTTTTGAAGGCTCTAGGCCTGGTATTGCTATAGTAATGGCTGATTTAAGGGTCTAAAATGGCTAAAAATGGCTAAAAATGGCTTAAACCAGCCCTTTTTGGTCTAAACCAGGGTTCAATGATGCCATAATTGGCTTTTCTGTTGTCAGACTGTTTTTCACGACTGACAAGAGTAAATTTTACTTTTGGAGTAAGAGAATTGATGGCTATAAAAGAATGTCTTCTTTGCCCCACTTTTCTCTTCATGTTAGAATCTTTTCCTTTTATTAATTAGTTTAAAACTGTTAAACCAATCAATCAAAGATTCCAACCACCACTTTTAAATCATTTTAATCCTTTTAACCACGTGAAAAAATCATTATAATCATTGTTTGTAACTCTTATAATCATTTTTACCCCTGAACCACCCCAAAAGTGAATTAAAGCATCTTTCATCACTGTTAACTTTGTCACTTTGTTTCCAAATTCACTCTGGTCACTTTTGGGCGTGTTTTCTCTTTAATATTCTTTTTAAAGACTTTGTTCTTTAATTAATTGCTTGCAGTTCTTTGCTCAATTAATTCCAATTGAAATTGCTCTTGAAGAAATTTCTTTTGTAGCCTTAAAATATCTCTTGTAGAGTATTTTTTGGATAAATCTTTATTGTTGGTAAAACAATAAATTTTTATATTATTGTTTTATACTAATAAAGTTATAAACAATAAAATTGGCGTGTTTTCTCTTAAAAATAATATTTTTAACTGAATTTTACCTTATACAAATTTTGAGGACAGGAAAAGTACTTGATTTTTAATCAAAGTTTCATATCCACACCTTACAAAAAGTGAGTTTTTTGGCTTAATTTCTCTATTTCTGACATTTTGTTTTATGTTTTTGGGCATAATTTTTCTTAAATATATATATATATATATTATATTTCCTGGATTAATTGGTGTACACACCATTTTATACTCCTGATATAAGAGTACCTGTCACGTGGCTAATAAGCACAGGACCTTTATTTTTGGCACGTTTTACATATAAAAACACTTTAAGCCACTAATAGAGTCTTTTTTTGATTAAATAAAGCCACCTCTTACTGCAAAACCAACATTTGAGGTATGGTTGGGCATATTGTTAATTCAATTAACCTCTTATACATCACCTTTTACCAGATTATACTTGCTAATTACAAGTAATCTGTAAGATATTGGTATACAAACAGTATACAAAATATCTGTAAGCTGTATTTCTGACATGAAATTGTTAATTCAATCACACTGTCATTATACAAGGGCATATTGTAGTAATATAAAAGCCCAGAGGCCATTCTTAGACATGAAAACAGCATTTTAAGAAGTCTCAACTGACATTGAGCCCTCTTTTCCTGTTTGATTCAGTGGAAGATAACTTCATACCACTAGAGACCCAGTCACAGGCCAACATACCAGTGACACCCTCAGAACCAGAGGGAAGCAAAGGGAAAGGAAAGAGGCACAGTGAAAACCTTATCACAGCAAAGAAGTGGACACCTATAGCCACCCAGAAGAGTAGAGAAACACGAAATTCTGCTTAAATACAAGGTAAACCAACCTTAAAAGCTTGTACAGGGAAAATTACTATAATTAACCCAGTTGTAACCTCTAAAGGTAAATTTCCCAAATCAGCAGACAACAAATTTGTACAAGGCACAGTGAAAGGTAAATACCCTAAGAACATAAAGTTTTTGACTGCTTGAAAACACTGACATGTCACCGGTATACCTCAGAGACCTTGGCTTCCAAAGGAACCAACCAGAGGACAGAGAAGGATTGTCCAGAACCAGAAGACCTGGAAGAGGACACGTTGGACACAGTGGTGGATGGCAAAACAATGCGGGAGATAATATCAAAATTTCCATTCACACTCCATTTCAACAGGAACCTCAAACCAGAGGACTGGAAATACATGGATCAAGTTCTTCAGCTCCACCAAATCCTCAAAGATTTATTTCAATGGAGCATGGACAACAAAAGGTTCAACCTTTCATCTCACTGGGCAAAGCTTTGAGAAAGTTTCCAGAAGATCTGTCTCAAAGAGACAGACTTCAAGGACCTTATGGTAATCACCAAAGTTTGGGATCCTACCAGGCAGTTCAGACTCCTTGAGGCAAGGGCAACCAGGATAAGGGAGAATCAAGCCACTATCCAAGCTATAGAAGAACAGCTGACCCAGACAGGGCATACTCAGATTCCTTCAGGCTCACAAGGAGCAGGCCAAATCAGCTATCCAGTGGCTTCACACCATTCAGAAACCAGAAGATCAGTGGCCAAGAGTCACCATTCTTCACAATTCCAGGAAGTTTCCAGGAGAAGACAAGGAAACAAGGGCAAAAACAAGACCACCTTCAGCCAGAGGAAGAGAGAGTCAGACCCAATGATCCAAAATCTGTTATATTTGGTTAAAGAAGTGCAAAAGAACCAGAAGTAGCTGTAAATAACTCTAGAATCAGTAGTCCTATCAATAGAAATATTACCCCTACTCAGATTGAACATAATGTTGTCACACCTGAGAGTAACGTAAACAGTGATGCATTGTGATTACACATGTTCCAATATGCTGAGAAAACTTAAAAGCAGCTTTCAGAACTTGAAGCAAGCCATGAGAGGATGAAAAAATTGACAGCCTCCATGGATAAAATTGTTAAAACTCTTCAGGAAGGACATGCTCAATTGAGCAAAGCTTCTGAAGAAACCAACAAAAGACTGAATATAGTCTTTGAAGAACACCACAGCAGAAGGGACAGGGGTTGTCTGGATCAAGATATAAACAAATTGTTTAATGTCTACCATAACATAAAGCCCCAACCACAAGGCCATGTTAAGGATAATCCATATCACCCAGATGATATCAAACTAGATGCCATGCTGGTGAATAAGGCAAGATCTCCATCACAATACCAGGATGGGGATAATATGTCTTATTCTGAGAAGGAAGCCTTGAATCAACTTACTGAGGCCTCAAGCTGGCCCAAATTCTCTGGAACAGGGGAATATGATCATATGGAACTCATAGATTATATTGATGGACTCTTCATTAATGTACCAAGCATACCAGATTACTGGATTACTGCTAGACTAAATACAGCATTTAAAGGTCATGCTAGTATATGGTACACAGAAATGAAAGATATCCATGGCAGAAGAGACTGGCCATGGTGGAAGAGTCAAATCATCCAAAATTACAGTAATGGTACTTGGATATGGCAAACGACCATGTCATTTGAAAATGACAAATAATCTGTGGACAAACATCCATATGAGTGGTGTCTTAGACAGTCTAAAAGACTTAAAGCCATTTATCCTCAGATGAACATCCAAATGAGGAATCACAAACTTCTGACACAAATGACAAGAGAACTAGAGCATGCAGTAAAATGCTGATGAAACCAAAATTGCACTATACATGACATTTCTAATACCTTACAACATGTAAGGAAAAGAACTAATATAGGGAAATTCAGCCTATATAGAAGCAGTAGTTTCAAAGAGAAACAACCTCTCAGGGTGGAGTTTAAAGATAAACCCAGAGAAAGAGTGGCAGAAGTGGCAAAGATGAAGAATTCTTGTCACAATTGTTGTTCAACAGACCAATATGCCAACAACTGTCCAAGATCAAAGAAAAAAGTTTATGCCATTGAGAAAGTCCCAGAGGAGAAATCCCCAACAGAGGATTCTGACCCAGACTCTATGGGTGATTCCATCAGAGAACCATCTGATGATGACCAAGACCCAAGAGAAGAATTTCTAGTGGAATACCAAGAGGAAACCCCACTAGAAATTAAGGACATACATTTGGAAGCAGGGATGCCACAGGACACTGCCAACAAAAACTTGTGCAAACATACACAAGATGCACAAAGATTATGGTTACACCAACCAAAGGGATGGCATATATAAAGGGAACAGCCACAAAGGTGACTGTCTGTATTGACAACGTTCAACATCCACTGATCATTGATAGTGGGGCACACTGCTCCATAGTGGCCAGAAATTATCTGGATAACCACTTCCCAAATTGGGAAAAACAGCTCTTTCCCACCAAAGCAAAGAACTTCAAAAGTGCTTCAGGGAAGATGACTTCTATTGGGACAATTATCAAAGAGATAATTATACCCCACAGGAAGGGTAATATCAGACTCAACCCAGAGTTTGTAGTGCTTGATGATGCCCACATCCAAGGCTTCTTACTGGGAACAGATTACCAAAGGATGTATGGCATAGATATTTACAATAGTAAGAAGGGGCACATTAACATTGGTACCAACAAGGAGAAGAAATTTTCACTTGATGTATACCAAATCCCTACCCATGATCCACTGGAGGAGTTACTGAATGAATTCAGAGAGGGCCAGTTTAGCCCTACCCTCACCAGTAAACAAAAACTAAGCTTACTGAAGATGCTGAGGAAGAACAGACCAGCATTTGCCATCAGTGAAGAACCACTAGGCAAGATCAAAGGCCATGATATGGAACTATATCTGGATGTGGAAAGACCTTATCCACCCATGCTCAGGAGACCTCCTTATCCAGAAAGTCTGGAAACCAGGAAAGTAATTGAAAAACATATCAATGAACTCCTGGACATGGATTTCATCAGAAAGATTGGACATAATGAAATAGTGTAAATAACCACTCCTGACCTCTTCACCTGGCATGATGGCAGGTCTAGACTGTGTGGAGACTTCAGAGCTCTGAACAACTACACAAAAGCAGACAGGTACCCTATACCTAGGATACCTCATGCCTTGGATAAACTGGCAAAAGCCAAATACATAACCAAAATGGATTGTATGAAAGGTTTCCACCAAAATGGAGTTAAACTAAACTCAATGAATTTGCTCAGAATAATATTCCATATGAGCATATATGACTATACCAGGATGCCATTTGGAATCAAAAATGCACCAGCACACTTCCAAAGGATGATGGACACAATATTTCAAGAAGAAATATTGGAAGGCTGGATGGTGGTATATAATCATGATATCATTATATACTCAGAGACATGGGAAGATCATGTACAATACATAGACAGAGTGCTAAGTAAATGTAAACCCATCAATCTGGAAATTTCACTGAAAAAGTGTAATTTTGGCCAACAAGAGCTACTAGCTCTAGGACATAAAGTCTCAGGTCTTAGTCTGGCAATTGACCAGAATAAAGTTGCAGCAGTACTGCAAAAGCCAGTACCAAAGAGCATCAAATAGATGCAATCTTTCCTTGGGTTTGCTAGCTACTATAGAAACCACATCAAGAATTTTGCCCACATAACTAGTAGTTTATACAAGTTATGTTCAAAAGATGTAGTTTTTGGAATTACCAAGGAAAGGAGGGATGCATATGAGAGGATCAAATATGAACTCACAAATGCACCTGTGCTCATGTTGCCTGAATTTGAACTACCATTCAAGTTATACATAGATGCAGCATGAAGCCAATGCTTAGGAGCAGCCCTTCACCAAAGACAAATTGTAGATGGTCAACAAAGAAAGGGAGTAATATTTTATATCTCTAGACAACTGAAAGATTCAGAAGCCAGGTATGGGGCCACCCAAACTGAATGTCTATGCTTAGTCTGGGCTCTGGAAAAACTCCATTATTATCTGGAGGGTGCAGTCTTTGAAGTCTACACAGACTTCACAGCCTTGAAGTCTTTACTGAACATGAAGACTACAAAGAGACACATGCTGAGATGGAAAATAGCCATCCAGGAGTAAAGAGGGAATATGACCATCATATACAAAGAAGGTAAAAGTCATACCAATGCAGGTGGCCTTAGCAGATGGCCACTGGATAATGTCAGGAGCAATCCAGCTTATGACCCTGAATTTGCAGCCAAGACCTATCCATTTCATGGAAATAGATAGGAGGAAGAACTTCAGATTCTCTGAATGGGAACCAGGAAGTGGTACCCTAGACAGTGGAAACACTGATTCAGAAGGAACAGAAACTGCCATACTGGGAATAAGTTCCTCAGAATGGCACAATGAATTTTTCAGTGAAGTACTGAAGTCTTATGCCAAACACAAACAGTGTGGCATATTACTACAACTCCTTCATCATAAATACAGGAGTCCAGACCTGGAATTCCAGCTGGAAGAACCCTGGTTGAGGGCCTATAAGGATAACAAGTTCTTCCTTGTAGATGGCCTGCTCTACCACAGAGAGAAGCACACAAGTGCACTAATAGTGGTAGACAGAGACCACATCTCCCTTATCCTGCAGGAATGCCATGATTTCCCCTATATGGGACACATGAGTGAGGACAGGACCAAAGAGAGAATAGCAAGCACAGCTTGGTGGCCAAAGTGGGAACAAGAGTTGAGTGAATACATCAACACTTGTAAAAGATGCCAAAAGGCAAATAGGAAACATAGGAAGAAGTATGGGTTACTTCAACATATAGAGGAACCCAAACACCCATGGGAAACCATCAATATGGACTGGGTCACAGGACGTTTCCCAGGGGGCAAAGAAAAATAAAATTCCTGCTTAATCATAGTTGATAGGTTCAGCAAGAGCATGAGGTGTCTACCATGCCATAAAGAGGACACAGCCATGGATACTGCCCTGTTATTTTGGAATAACATCATATCTACCTGTGGAGTCCCACAAATCATCATTAGTGATAGGGACCCAAAATTCACATCTGAATTTTGGACCAACTTGTATGAAATTCTTGGCACCAAGCTTGCTTTTTCCACAGCTTACCATCCCCAAACAGATTGCCTGGCTGAGAGGATGATCCAGACTGGAAGACATCGTTAGAAGGTTCTGTGCCTATGGCATGGAATACAAGGACCATGAAGGATACACCCATGACTGGGTTACCCTTCTACCAGCTGTCGCACTGGCTTATAATACAAGTCAGCACTCTGCCACAGGAAAAACACCTGCATTGGTAGAGAAAGGGTGGAATCCCTTGTTGCCTGTGGATCACTTGAAAAACAATCCTCTGACCATCCAGGCAACAGCCAAGGACTTCCATGACATGTGGAAGAGGGCTTGTGACACAGCTGCCAAATGCATAGCTGAGGCAAAAGAATATAATGAGCAGAGGTGGGAAAAGAAACACATGGAAACTGACTTTAAGGAAGGGGACCAGGTGCTAGTGTCTACACTAAGCTTTAATAATCTTCAAGGACCCAAGAAGATGAGAGACTCCTGTGTAGGGCCCATCACTATCATTAAGTTGATCGGAAAGAATGCAGTGGAAGTCAAACTTACAGAGGAATTTTCCAGGAAGCACCCAGTCTTTCCAGTAAGTTTAATCAAACCATACTTCCAAACAGAGGAGGACAAATTCCCTTCCAGGAGGAGGAACCCCACACCACCAAAGATAGTGGAAGTGGAGGAGTCCCCTGGACCTGTGCTTAAAATCATCAGGGCCAGGAAGATCAGACTTAATGGGAAGGATCAAAGACAATAGTAAGTCAGATTCAAGAACCAAGCAGCTGATAAGGACAAATGGTTGGAAGAAGATGCCATACCAAATGGGAACCTTCATTGAAGGAGATTAAGAGCCTCTAGGAGTACTGAACAGTCTCATCAATGATGAGGCTTTTTTAGAGGGAGGGTATGTCAGCCTGTGACTCAAAACCAGAGCAAAAGCATGACAGCCAAAATACCATAAACCAATGGTATAGCCAAGATACCACCAAAACATGGAGCTGAGCCAAATTAGCTCAAAAGGTATCAAAAGAAAGGGGAAACTCACCCCTTTCCAAATATACAACTCCCATCATCATAGGACAAAGAATAACAAAGCTATTCCTGCTCAAAGTTGTTGCTGAGCATAAACCTTAATTTTCACCTCTCATCTGAAATACAGAATAAGAGGCTTAACCCCATAAAATGGGTATTAAAAATAAAGCTCTCCAAGTCAGGGCTATCCAATGGTACCAGCCAAACTGAGCTAGCACCAGTGTTACTGAAGTTATGACCAAATTCAGGCCAAATAAGGGTGAGCAAAGCATTCACCTCTCATCTAACTTCTACAGTTTTAGTGTGAGATACCTAAAGTGGGGTCTTCTTGGACAGAGCACATTCAGGGCTATCTGACCCGGTTATCAATTTCCTCATATTTCAACTAGAACAAAAGTTATGGGGTAAACAAGCCCAATACAGCTTTTGCCTAAAACACGCATATGTATAAAATATCTTGTACATGGGATAACGTTGCCATATTTAATGATAACCATATCAAATAAGGAACAATTATGTAGAAAACATACAGTGCTACACACTGAACCAATTTTGAGGCTGATATCTCAAGAACTGACAAAGGTATGGCTGTTTTAAGGTCAAAATCCCACATTTTGGCCAATACAGCCTTACCATGGGATAATATCCCATAACCATGGTTATGAGGTGTCAAACAGACAAAGAAGAATTTTTATACTTCAATACCTCATAAGTCAGTCAATACTGGGGTCCCATACAGTTTCTGTACAACATTCTATGCATCATACACGTCAGAAGAAGGCTATGTGGTCCCAAGATAAAACTTTTCACCCTGTATTTGTGAAAACTTCCCAGATGTGGTTTCTAAACAACATCTGAGCCCAATCCAGGCTATAAAGGCCTCTTGAAAACCACAAGCCTTTCTCAGAGAGTGAAAAATCTTCACTTCCTCTATGTAGAAAGGTCTAGTAGCCTTCCCCCCCATTTCAGGATAAAAGGAGGGCTTTTCACAGCCAGAAAAGCTTGCCACATCCTGCTCTTAAATTCCTAAATAGTAAAACTGTCAAAACAGTTATACTCTTGGAAAATACCCAGGATTAATTATAATCTTAATTATTGTAGTCTTTATTATTGTCATCCAACAGGTAAAGCTGCACCCAGGGCTTTCAACAGCGCTCACCACCACTATTTTATAATAGTAAAGCCCTTTAGATTTTATTATAAAATCCTTATTCTCTATCAATACCTTTATTGTAAATGTTTTATCACGTGCCACAGTCACAGTTAAAGTTGTAAATAGCCTAATTACTACTTCTACATAGACTCAACCTGACAGACAATGACACCCCATTATTTTCCAATCTGGCATAGGTAGCCTCAAAATATTAACTTACCTCAGAAGTGTGAATTACCTTTTTACTGCAATAAACAGTACACCCTGTACATAGAATGGTTTCCTTAGCTCAAGAAAAAAAGGAATTATTGAAATTGATAATCAGTGAGAAATTAGAGATGATGACTAATATAAAAGTATTGGAAATAATAGAAATGAGGAAGAATTTGGGGCTTACAGGCTTCAATTGGGTTTTCAAATCAAAAAGAAATCCTTCAAATGAATCCAGGGAGTATAGATAATTCTTATGCTCTCAAGGCTCACCCACAAAATGGGGATGGACTTTGAAGACACATATGTGCCCAATAACCATTAAAAAAAGGCTATTCCCTCCTGCAGGGGTAGAAGGGCCAACATGATTTCAACCTGGGTCTTAAACTTGGCTTATAGCTTTGATATATTTTTGCACATACTTTCAGCTACATGTTTTCTCATAAAGAATGTTACTCAATTCAAATGGAATATTATGGACTCCTCAAGATTTTTATTTGTTTATTCTTGCTTTACATATACATTACTGACCAATAAGAAAAATTAAATAAGTAAAGACACTTCATTCAAAGAAATATGTGAGCTAATTGACCTATTGAGCATGTGCCTGCATGATCTCAAAATTTTGAAATGTTTCCCTTATATACATTATATATAAATTATTTCTCCCTTATACTTCTTATTCATTGAGATATATCTGTGAACCCTTGATACATGACAAAAATATCCAAGAAGGTCACAAAAAAACCTTAAAAAACTTATTTCAACAATAACAATTGAAATTATAATCTTGAATTAAGTAAAAATGCCACAAAATTCATAAATTCATGATTATCTCAGGCAAAAATGAATAACAATGTAAATTAAATTACACCATTTTATTACCCATCAAAAACTACATATATGAAATTTTTATTCAATATCTGTAGAACCTATACTCCCTGAGATAATGTGGATATATTCACTTTTAGGATCAGCGCATACATTCATGGTTCTTAGAACATGAAACTTGAATTAAAAATGATAAAGGTTTTATTAAGAAACAAAGTTAACACAAAGAATCTGTAAGAATGAAGATATAAAATTTATTTGGAAAGTTATAAACAATAATAAAACCTCTAAAGGGGTGTTGGGAAAAATAGAAAGAGCTGTTGACCACTTTTAATTAAAAGTGATCCAAACTTGAAAAGAAGTAGATATTCATATTCTACTAGCTTATAATTGAAGAATAATTAAATATTAATCATGATATTTAAGGGAAAGCCCTGTAAATCATGGGTTGAAGTCCAAAATTGTAAATTTCAACACAAAAGATGAGTTACAAGAAAATCATCCAAAATAGAGTTTTGATGAGTTAAACAAATCCTCATGGAATATTCATGAAGTTGTCCCAAGATTTCAAAATTAACTCTCTGAAATCCTTTATCCATAATAACTTCAAATTTATCAAGGATCAAAACTTAGGCTTAGAAATGATTTTTTATTATTATTAAATCTGATCTTATTTTAGGTTCAACAGTTGAAAAAGAGAAAAACTGGTGAGAAATAGTATTTTATGATTGATAATATTATAATTAACAAAAAGTAATCAATTTACAAGCTTATTATGTCATCAAATTAAGCTTCAAGTTATAACTCTAAAAAAGGCAAAATAATGAGATAAAAAAGGTGCAATAATGATTTCATCATCACCAAACCTCAAAATACTGATCAATTCCAGTGGATAACATCACTACATGTCCACTAGAAGAATATTTACTATAAAAGGACCCCTTCTTCTGCTGTTTCCCCCTCAGATGCATCCAAAACATTAAAACATTAGAATAAAAGGTGAATTGTTTATTCTATATATATATAACTATTAGATTATTAGACACCGTAGATCCATTTTGTATTAATCACTAGTTCTGACGTTATTAATCCAATATTTTATTGTTCCTTCTAAATTCTCTCAAGAATCTCCAAATCCACATAAAAAGAGCAAAATTTGTAACTTCTTCTATTTTTTATTTTAAATACAATTCAAATAAGCTTCATTTATATTATTAGGCATAAAGTGTTTCAAAACTATTATATTAAGTGTGAATTTTTGGTTATTTTCTCTTGATTATTATCTTTAACAATTTTTTTATTGATATAAAAAGTATTTATATCAATATATAACCTTGATATTAGTAATATTATTTTTATAAATTTTTTTATTGAATAACAATACCTCACACATTTATTATTTGTTGGTAACAATAATGAATGACCATAAATATATTCAGGGTGTTGGTAAACACATGTCAGCCCTTACATGTTTTTACTATGAAAGTAAGTGTTTTTACCAATTTATGGCCAAAACACGTAATTTTATGGTAAAAACAGGTAAGTGACTTATTTCTTTAAACAAAATTCCTCAGGCTCAGTTTTGAGCATTTTCATAAATTGTTTTCCATATTTTTTCCAAAATGGGATGTGAAGGTCCCCAAATTTTTTTCAATTTTTTTTGCCTAATTTCTCTATTTTGGCCAATTTGGCAAAATGGCCTATTTTTTTAAAAAAATTCATTAAAAACTTTCCCACTTATGAATTTCCAATTTTTTTTAAAAGAGAGGGAAAACCCTTGAGAATGAAAGTCTGGAAGCCCAAAATTTTGGGATTTTGTTGCCAGGACAATTGTAGGCCCAAAAGTCCTTTTTCTTAAGTTTTTTCTTCATGTTTGTAAGTAAATTGAAAATGACATTTCTGACATCAATTTAATTAAAAATATAATTTATGACATTAGTGGAAGTTAAAAATTCTATTTTTGGAATTAAAAGTGCCAAAAATGACAGCACAATTGACATAATAATGACATATAGCTGCCATTTATGGCCATAACATTGGCATAAATGGCATTAAATAAATTCCTTAAATGTCATTAAAAAATGCCTTAAATGAAATTAAAAATGCCCTAAATGGTATCAACAATGCCAGAAATGGCCTCAAAAATGGCATGAATGCCCTTAAAAATGCTGTAAATTTGCTCAATAATGCCATAAATGGCCTTAAACATGTCATTTATGGCATTAAAAATTGCATAAATGGAATTCAAAATGCCATTTTTAAGGTCATTCATGCCACTTTTGAGGCCACTTATGGCCATGAAAATTCCATTTATGTCCTTAAAAATGCCATTAATGCCATTAATGGCATCAGCAATGCCATAAATAGCTATATTTGATTTAGAAAACACCACTTATGTGTTTTTACCATAAAATTATGTGTTTTACCAATTTCTGGCAAAAAGATGTAAGTTTTTAATCAAAACACATAAGGGCTTGCATTTTCTTACCAACACCATCTATCAATTATTAAATATTAATATATTTATCTGATTGTATCAGTATTGTAATATATTTTATATTTATTTTATTCAATAAAATGATATAAAGAATTGTACTCCATAATTATGATATATTTTCACTACTATGATTATTTTTAATCTTATTATTCATTAAATTAGGACATTCAGAGCACAATAAAGAAAATATAAGTAATTCTTAATCATTGTCTCATAGTCAAACCTTATAATATCCTCCGGCCAAGATTTTTGAGTCAAACCTTTATAAAAAGGTCCACATAAATCATTAATGGTATTTGTCATTTCAAATATCTGTACCATTATCTTTCTTATGCAAGATTTCAATTATAAATGATATTATCTCAAAACTCCAATATTTTTTCTAGATGAATCAGCTTTCTTTGAAAAAATGAAAATTTACTTTATCCAAATTCTTTTCAATTCAAACCTCCTTGTGTGGACCTTTGGAGATCTTACAACAACACAATCTAGTTTCAATGAAATTTTCTTCCATTTTGTTTCCAATTATTCGATTGGTGTGAAGAAAACCTCATCACTTTTTGATCTTAATTTCTTCACAGATTATCAACTTTACAATTGCAACAAGATCAATGAATTAGTTTTTGAACTTGCCATATTTTGGTTTGACCACCTTCATTTTTTGGCTCAGTTATGTATCTCCAAAGTTTTCCATGTTTCTTTGAAAAATCTTTTTAGTATTTAAAGCTTAATTAATTACCAAAACAAAACTTTAAAAAAGGATTAATTATCATTCAAAATAATTTCAATACAAAATGGAAAATAAATATTTTTTCAATATTCAAATTATATATTTTGATTTTTTTCAAAGTTTTCAGTTTCATTCTTGTTTGATTTAAAGGCTTCTCATTTTTAATTCAAAGTTTTATCTTCTCTCATTTCATTTTCTTTTCAATATTCTCTTTGTTTAGCAGTTTTTCTATAAATTGTCATATTCTTTCTTTTCTTATAATTTATTTCAATTTTCTTTTCTTTATTTTATTTATCCTTATACATTTTATTTTATAATTTCTATTGTTATTTTTTCTTTGTATTTGTCTTAATTTTTGTATTATTCTTTTGACTCATTTTTTTGTAATCATATTTTTCTGTTTTAATTTTTCAGTTATAGTGTTTTTTCTTTCCAAACTTGTCTTGAGATTTTTTTTTTTTTTTTTTAATTTTGTGTTTCTTTTTTCTCATTTTTATTCAGTGGAAATACACTGGAATCAGTGTGTACTACTAATTCCAGTGTATTTCCCCCCAGAAACTTCAAAAAAATTAATATCAAAAATCAAAAAATTAAGAAAAAAAAGGAAAAAATATAATAACATAAAAGAAGAAATAAAAATAAAGAAAAATAAATAAGAAAAAATTTACAAGTCCAATTAATAAAATTAAGAAAATACATTGTTAAAATTTGAGAAAATCAAAAATTAAATTGAAAAAAGCCTCAATCAAATTAAAATATAAAAGAAATGAAAGAATTATATACAACTAAGTGAAAGAAAATCAATATTAAAGCAAAATCAATTTTCAAGAAAAGGGGGAAAATAGATTGTTCTTTTTGGATAATTGACGAAAATGACAAAAATTGAAACAAAGGAAATAAGCACAATTAACAAAAAAAACCTTAAAATGGAAAGAAAAGGATATGAATTTATCAAAGAAAATAAGACAACAAATTTGAAACAAAGCAATAGTGAGAAAAAAAATAAATCAAATTATAAAAAAACAAAGAAATCCAAACAATCATAGAATTTTAACATCAAGAAATCAAAAAGAACCATAGGAATGAAAAATATTCTTATCAAAATGAAAATTAAAAGTCAAAAAATTGAATAAGAATGAATTAATGAAAAAACTATAATATTCATGACATAAAGGGAATATTGCGCAAAAAATACCATAGCAGCATACACATGAATGTTGGTTTTGTAATTTTTACATAACTGAGGAACTTTACATTTAAATGTAACATGTCCCTGTGGATCCAAATATTTTTAAGCTCAAATTGATTTCGCATTTGATAGTTATTGAATAACCTGACTTAAGCACCTTGCTTTAAATTTGGTGGGAAAATATGGCATTATTTTCACATTGATTGATAAACTGTTTAATGATACTTCTGTAAAATGACTGTATAAATGTTATGTTTAAGTCATTTGAGCTAATTGACTGCAGAATAATCTGAGATATTTTATTATTAAGGTTTCAATAGGAATACAGAAATTTTGAGTCTTTGCATATACACTTTGTTTCGAAATGGACTGTAAGAATCATTTAAACTAGTCAGTGGACATGATTTGGACAAAGTTTTGCAAATAATCTGAAATACATTGCGCCTAAGCTTCACTAAATTCTCAAAATCAACCCCAAACCCCCCAAAGAGGGTACATGAGAGCTATTTAAATAACTATTGCTTGTGAATATATTAATACTTATTGGAATGACAAAAAATTTAGGACCACTCAGTCTTGTATTCAACATTTTCTTATCAAATATTAAATGACAATTTGATTACGATTTCGTTACAAAACATGTTAATTTATAAGAAGAGTTTTTCTTAATATCAAGAGATTTGAAGCATATCTTCAGTTTTGAAAAATATAAATATATGGATATATCTCCTTTTCTAAATTTGAATGATCAGACATTTCAAGGCTGTTTACCACCAATTTTTCCAAAACTTGAAATTACATATTATGAAGATGATAATTTAATGATAATTATTGATACAATAATGAAGCGATATGAGGTGCAAAATTCATATAGATGAATTACATTATACTTTATCTCAATCAAAAACCATAAAAAATAACTTTTTACCTCAAGATATCTCTGTTTTTTTGACTGTTTGGAAAGCAAATTCCCACAATGCAAAGTACCTTCAACAATCAAATAAGAATATTGAATTTATAGACACATATATGAGTGCACAAAAATTCTGATGATTTAAAATTACCTTTTTTACTTTAACTGTTGCATTTTTGAAAATAATGATAGCATGTTTTTTGGATGAAAGAAGAAAATAGTATTGAATTTTGAAATGTTTATGTATTTTATTAACAGGTGCGGAACTCATAGTTCATGAAAATAAATTGAATAACAGGTTATTAACACATTGTATAGTCAAAGTATACAGTAAAAATGTATATACGAATGCGGTTTGCAAATTTTGAAGGAAATTCCTACCTTGAGGGAATGATTCAAAAAAATAATGAGAATCACCAAGTCGCATCTTCCTTTCCAAATCCATTATTAGGTTCTTAGAATTCTGAGTATTATCTTCTCTAAAGATCATTTTTTCAATTTAAATATTTCACTCCTTAAAAAAGTCCCTTGAGTGTATTATTATATTTACAAAGGAAAGCAAAAAATGGGAGTAAACGTTTTCCACTTAGAAGCCACACCTGAAGGGTATAGCTCCTTAAAAAGGATCTATGATATGAAAATTTCGAGGAACAGTACTTTGGAAATTTAATCTTGACAGAATGTATATCATGCCAGAAATATCCAAAATCTTGGAATGTAATGAAGCTTTGAGATAGATCAGCTCTACTATTAGTTTTAGCGTATCATATAGATATTAATACAATTGAAGAATCTTTCTTAAATTTAGATTACTTTATGAGCGCTTAAGGCGATATTTATTGATTAGAGGGAGATTTTTCAAATTTGGTATATTATCGGTGTACCAAAATGATGTTTGTGTGTTTAAATATCATCATTAAGATTTCTATCAGGTTTTGAAAATTAATAGACACTATTAAATTGATCTAATGGTGCATTGAATTCTTTCAAAGTTTTAATTTTTTAAATGAGAAAATAATAATTATGTACAACTACATTTATGTTAGCCAAAACACATTTCCACAAATTAGGTACTTTTCATTAAGTCAGAATGTCAACTATAAAAGATAAGAAATCACAGTGATAAAGAATTTATAGTTAGTAAAAAAAGGGAATAAAAACAATTTATAAAATAAATTCAATTATTCTAAGATGTTTTTTTATATGGAGAAATACTATCATGAAATGATATAATATTCATATCATAAAAATTATTACCTGCTTGGATTGAGAATTAATCCTATCAAAATAATTGAAAATTAATTTCTGATTCCTTCCATTTTAAATAGGATTATTATCTATATGATTAAGTTAATTTTTCAAGATAAAATTGAGTTTAAATTACTAACTTCAGAAATGGGATGGTAATATATTCCCCTATTTTATTAAGAAAACTAATTAGAATATTTCTCATTCTCCTCTGGAAAAGAAAAGAAAAGAAAAAGAACCAGCTGAACTTATTTACCCATAAGAAACCATGGAAGATCAGGCTTCAAACCCCAGGGCTTGACTTGGAGTCGTGCTGCCATCAAGCACCAGAAAGCCACAAAATTTTCAAGGAAACCAAAGATAGTTTCACTCACTTTTCATGAGAAAGTCATTCATAAGGGTGTTTTTTAGGTAATTAATATTAAGATCTGTAACCAATTAAACTTATCAAGGGAAGATAACATTTTTCAAATACTTAATATACTTCACCCACATTTACCAAAAAGAATCACACATTGTGGTGAAATAAAAATATTCTTTCATGCCTGTGTAAATGATAAATCCCACAATCACAGTAATTGAAAAATAACTCAATCTTGTTGAGATAATTTAGTTTCAGACAAACTCCACAGAAAAATTCAATATTTTTTCGGGTAATTGGAAATTCAAATTACATCTTACTACTGTAATAGGAGTTAAGACAGATACTTAGGGAATTTATAAATACTGCATCATAAACTTTGAGGAATTTTTAGGCAATTTAAATAGTGCTTTGGTATTTTAAAGCAGATTAAATAATAATTCTGGCAAAATTTTAAGAACATTAATTAATAATGAAGGGGGGGTTAATTATTATCAAATAAGAATGATCATTTGGGAATTTATATCAAATCAATAAAATTAACACGTGTGGAATTTAATACAGATTTGATAATAATACATGCAGATGACATTTTGGAAAATTTTATTAACAATTTAGGTGAAGTTCTAGAAGTATTAAATAGACATGATGATTGAGGGAGCTATATCATATTGATAAAAATATTTTAGGGAATGTGTTTGAAAATGTATAATAATACTTAGAGAATTTATAAAAATTGTGTAATAAGTCTTGAGGAATTTTGTGGAAAATTAGATAGCCCTTTCAGAATTTGAAGCAAATTCAATAATCATGCTTGTTGAATTAAAGGAAAATTTATTAATAGTTCTTGGGGACTTTGAGGAAAATTAAATATTAATAATAATTGAGGGATTTATATCAATGTGAAAATATTGATTTTATACTTTAAGTTAAAATCAATAGTAATAACTAGGTAACTTATAAAGATTGAATAATGGTTATTGAGGAATCTTAACCACAGTGAATAGAATTTGTGCAATTTACAGCAGATTCAATAATAATGCAAGCAGAATTGCATAAAAATTAATTAATGATATTTTGGAAATTTAGGGAATATTACAAAGTAATAATAATTGAGGGATTCTTATCTAATTGAAATTTGTTTTTGAGAAATTTAAGAAACAATTAATAGTAATACCTAGGAAATTTATGAAAATTGAATAATTGTTCTTGAGGAGGTTTGGGTAGAGTGACTTCCAGTTGTGTCATTAAAAAAAGATTCAATAATCATGCTTGCAGAGCTTTGTGAACATTTATTGATAATTCTTGGCAAATCTGAGAAATATTCAATAGTAACAATAATTGAGGTATTTGTATCAAATTCAAAGTTCTTGTTTGAAGAACTTAACATACAATCAATAGTAATAGCTAGAAAATTTATATATACTGAATAATAGTTCTTGAGTAATTTTAGGTAAAGTTAATGCCAGTTGTGTTATTTGAAGCAAATAAAAAAATGATGGTTTCAGATTTCTCGGAAGACTTATAAATAATGCTTTTGGAATTCGAGAAAGAAAAAATAGTAATAATAATAATTAAGGTGTTTATATCAAGATTACCTCTACTTTTGTGGAATTCAAGACACAATTAATAATAATACCTAGGGGACCTATAAATATTGAATAATAGTTTTTGAGGAATTTATAGCAAATTGAATACTACTTGTGGAATTCACTTGAATATTGAATAATAATTATTTCATATCTTCAGGAAAATGAATTCATTATGATTTTGGGACTTATAAAATATTTCATATTGATAATAATTGGGGTATTTATATCAAATTGAACAATTATTTTTGTGGAATTTAAGGCACAATTCACCTATTAAGCTTTATGGCAGATAAAGTTATTTTTAATTTCTGATAGAATGAAATACTGAATAAATACTAATAATTAACTCTCTTCATTATTTAGAATAAATTATTTTTTGACTATTAAAGCTCAATCTTGGAAGTTACACTTATTTTGAAATTTCTTTTCAATTGAAACTTGAAAGTGGCAGATTTATTTCGGTGAATTATCTTAACAAAAATAAAAAATGAAAACTATTGAGAAGATTTTATACTTTTTGGTCCTTTTCAAATATTGTTCATTTATTCCTGATTTATCAAAAAAATACTTTTGGAATATGTGGGGGAGCTGAAATGTAATAAATACTTACCAATGTTAAAACAATTTTTGTTAATTGGAAATGTCCATCATAATTGAGTAATCATAAGGTGATTTTGTAATTCAATTTGTTGTTTTGTGGTTTTATTTGTGACTTATGATGTTTTCCAAAATAATTTCATTATTCCTGGCTGTTTTGAAAAATTCATTTCAAGTTTCAAAGCTTGAAAATGAAGTCAATTTCCAGCTGGGGTGGATTGGAGTGGGAACTGGATTAACATTATCTTTTTGTATGAAAGAGAAAATGCCATATGTCCATGAATTGAGACCATTTTCATCTACATAAGCTTTATTATTGAATCCATTCCTGGTAATAATGACATTGAAAAAGATTTGAATTCATTTGAAATGGTTCACTCAGTCTAACTAAAGCTTGGAAGATTTGCTTCATTCATAATTTGAAGATTATCTTCATGTGAAATTTTTGATAAAGTTTGAGTTATTCATTGAATAAATTGGTCATATTCTTTGAGGTGATTCCATTTGTGATTATTATCTTTACTTGCTTTGGTGGTTAATCCAGTTTTCCTTTCATATACCCCATAAGATTTGCCTTCATTTGAACTCTGTCTACAACCAATACCTCTCATGATACCAGCCATAAAATTCTTTTTTGTTGTGATTTTTTGTATTATGTTGGCCAAATTATTTAAAGAAATTATCATATCTTCAAGAGTTTGAAAAATCAATGTGGGATAATTAAAGTAATTTACTTGATAAATTATGACTTGTAATTCAGATGGAATGGTGGAATTAATTAAGATGTAAGGATTGTTGTGAGAATTTATGAGAGGAAGCTTAAACCAGGTTTTATTATCTTTATTCACTCTTATTGAAAAGACTGAGACATCTTTCATCTTCTTGTGCTTTTTTCCAGACTTTTGTAAGGCTTGTCTTGAGTTTTTAATGAATATTCCTTTTTCTCTTGTATCTGAGGTATAAGATGGTTTATCAGGAGAAGCTCTTGTAATTGAATCAATTTGAACTAACAAATGATGGAATAAAATTTCCTTTGGCATAACCATTCCATCATGAGTTAGTTTCAAAGAATCATTTAGGGAAGAGGAGGATTGGTTCTGATATAAATTATTACTTATTGGAGCGGGAGGGTTGGTCTTCAAATTGAATTTCATTGTTTTTGGAAGTATTGGATACTGAATGAACAGATAATTTTGAAGGTTTGTCTCATTCGAACCTTAGAGTCATCCCAAAAAAAAAATGAAAAATTAAAAAAAACTTTGGTTAGAATTGGAAGAAGTATTAGGGGAGAAATATTTCAATTGAATCATTAGTAAGAAACAAAGAATTGATTCAGAAGTGAATCTAAATTGATTCTTTGCTACTAAAAGTGATATCTAGAAATATTAGTAAAATCAAAAAACCTTGAATTTATTTGTAATTGAATTAAAATCACTTTAGATGCTAATTTATTGTATTTTTCAAGATTTATAATTATTAATATTTTTAGAAAAATTTAAATAATTAAAATTTAATCAATATATATTGAAATTCAAAAAAAAGGCCCAAATTTCTTTGAAGTGATTTCAACTTGATTTTGGGGTAGTAGAACCATTTTTTGAAAAAAAGAAATCAAAATTAACAATAGAGTAAAACAAAGTCAAGAATGATTTTGCAAGTGATTCCAATTTCATTTCAGGGTAGTAGGAAGGATTTTGAAAATTAAAAAAGGGAAACCAATGAAATCAAAATTAAAATAGAAAAGACAGAAATTATTTCAGAAGTTATTAAGACTTTATCTTGGTCTAGTAGGAATGCATTTAGGGAAAAAGAAATTAAAAAGCAAAATATTGATTTTTTTGGGGGGGGTAGTAGCACCATTTTTTGAAAAAAAGAAATCAAAATTAACAATAAAGTAAAAAAAAGTGAATAATGATTTTGCAAGTGATTCCAATTTCATTTCAGGGTAGTAGGAAGTATTTTGAAAATTGAAAAAGGGAAATCAATAAAATCAAAATTGAAATAGAAAAGACCACAATTATTTCAAAAGTTATTGAGACTTGATCTTGGTCTAGTAGGAATGCATTTAGGGAAAAAGAAATTAAGAAGAAAAATATTGATTTCTTTCAGCTATTTTAACTATAAATATTGGAAAAAAATGTAAAATTAACTGAAAAAACATAAAAAACTCCAAATTTATTGGGAAGCGATTCCAAGAAAATTTGGAAATCTTCCAAGGTGGTTTGTGGAGATATGGATGATTGTAAGGTGTGGATATGAAACATTGATTAAAAATCAAGTAATTTTCCTCTCCTAAGAATTTTTACAAGTTAAAATTTAGCTGAAAATAGTAAATCTTAAGAGCTTTAAGGGGACACACATCAAATCCATTGTTTGTAGCTTTTTGAGTATAAAAAATTAATATTATAAGGATTTATCGTTTTACTAAAAATAAAGAATTATCCCAAAATACTCTACAAGAGATATTTATGTCTACAAAAGAAATTTCTTCAAGAGCCATTTCAATTGGAATGAATTGAGAAAAGAACTTCAGGCAACAAGGGTGAATTTGGAAACAAAGTGACAAACCTAACAGTGATGAAAGATTTTTAATTCACTTTTGGGGTGGCTCAAGGGTAAAAAGGATTATAAGAGTTACACAAAATATTTATTATAATGTTTTCACATTCTTAAAAGGTTTAAAATTATTTGAAAAGGCTGGTTAAAATCACCTAATGATTGATTTAACAGTGTTTAAATTAATTATAAAAGCAAAATATTCTACAATGAAGAGAAAAGTGGGGAAAAGAAAATTCTTTTATAGTCACCAATTTTCTTACTCTTAAGGTAAAGTTACCTCCAAACAGGTGTGAGAAAAACATTGAATACAGAAAATCCAATTATGGAAGCATTGCACCATGGTTTAGACCCAAAAGGGGGCTGGGTTTAGCCATTTTTTGCTATTTTCAGTTATTTTAATCCCTTAAATGGGCCATTTCTGCAGTAATACATGGTTCCAAGCCTCTAAAAAATTTCAGAATGTGTGTAAAAGACCTCCAAGCCAATTAAAACCTTTTTAAAAAGTATTGTTTTAACTTCAGGGTAGCTTCACCCTCTTTGCAACAGTTAAAACTGCCCTGGTTGGTATCAAAATCTAATAATCAATTGATTCAAAAACCTTTTTAGCCAATTCTAGGCCTAAAGTGATTAATGTATGTGTGGAATTTGATATCCCACACCTGTCAGCAAGGAATATGGGGGAGTCTGGCCCCTTTGGAGCTAAGATTCCTTTCCCCCAAAAAATTAATGCTTTCAATTTATTTTTTCTTTAATATCCAATGATTTATTATACTATAGTTCTAAATATGTAGTTAAATTCAATATTTACAGTACACAACTGTAATTATTGATTCAACAATTGTAAATCCAAGCTCACTCATGTAATACATGGGCACAACTTGACATTTTGATTGAGAATACTTGAATTCCTCATAGCTTTTAAACTAAACACAACACCTCAATTTGAACACAAAAATTGATGTTCAACATGAAATTTGATGTGAATTAAATTGAGTTCTTGAGGATTTTCAGATTTTTATACAGAAAAGACTAAAAACATGATTTAAGCTTATTTATATTTGAGTTACAGAATTTTCACTCAAATTTGACGCCACATAATTTTTTGTGAGTAATCCAATGGTAAAGTAATTTTCATAAGTTTAATCATTGGAAAAAAATTATAATGATTTTTATTGAATTTTTTCCAAAAATATCTCAATTTTAATGTTTTTGGTGAAAATTTATTGTTACTTAATTTTTTCAAGGAAAAATGTACTTTCACATTTTCAAATTTCATTGTAATTTGAATTTTGAGTTAAAATGCAAATTTTGTATAGAAATTTTATATTTATATGTTCATTTTTTTTTGTATAATACAAATAAACTTATTTATTCACAATTATAGCTTAATTCCATTATTTTTGTCTGTTTGGTTTATGAAAATACTTTTAAGTATCACAAGCCCCCAAACCATACAGCCAGGGATAAAATATTCCAAGGATTCAACAAGATTCCATGAAAAATGTGTTTCAGATGGCCACAACTATGATGGAAATGCAGAAGAGGGCGGAAGCCACATTAAAATATCAGAAAATATTTACAAGATTTTGGATGGAGTTCCAGATTTTGGAATAGCCATAAATGACGTGAAAAGTCATATTTATGTTGAGAATTCAGATATTTGTGATAATCTTACAACAAATAATCTGAGTATGAGCCAAAAAAATAAAACACTTTTGTATTTTGAGAATGTTTTAAGAAAAATCAAACCATAACACAGTGACACTTCATTTTTAAATGAAGGAAGTAAACAATCTGTAATTATGAAAGGATTGAAAAATTAATATTCAAAAGTGAATATTGATTACATAATTGAAACAATTATAAACAATCTCATACATATTATTAAAATACATAATAAGGAAATTCTTGATGATATTAAAAATTCATTTATGGAAGCAAAGACAAGTACCATTTCCTTTATAAGTTTTGTTGATAGCTCACCAGAAAGAAGTATCAAGTTTAAAAATGAAGTTGAATCAATTTATTTCTGATGATACTAGAAAAACAGAATTATGGAAATAAATTACAATCAAAAAAGACATTCAAAAATTGAGTTGATCAATTTAATACAAGGTTTCTAACTTGAAGTCAGAAATTACACAAGGTGTAATACCAGTAAAATAAATGAAATTAAACAATTACTGCACACTTTGCCAAGAATGTCTACACCTCTAAGTGAAGGTAACGGTATAACAAATTTCAAACCACAAGTATTGGATGTATAAAATTCACAAATGAAGAATAAATATTCCACTTCTTTCCATAGCTTGGAATCATCAATGGGACAAGAATTTTTGAAAGAAGTACCAAAAACTAAAGAATGGCCTTACTTGTGTAATGAAGCAGAATATGACCATACGGAATTCAGCAGAGGTATTGAAATGATAAAAGAAGACTTTGAACTACAAGACAGGTTGGTAACAGCAAGATTTAACAACTTGTTTACCAAATGAGATAATAGATGGTATATCAAGTTACAACAATCATATGGACACCAAAGTTGGACTTGGTGGAAACCCTAAGTAATTAATAAGTCAGAAAATGATGCTTTCATATTAAAAGTAGAGAAAGCCTTTGTATCTGAAAGATTTAATACTGAAAAAGACAGATGCTTACCATGGTTTTGCAACAAAAGGACAAGCTAAGAGCTTTATACCCTGACCTGTCAGAATTTATGATCCACAAAAAACTTGTGAGACAATGTGGGGGTGACTTGGAGCATGATTTCAGAAGCAGGGCTAATGAAACATCTTCAGAAGAGGATATTAGAAATATTTTGGAAGATGTAACCACCAGAACCAGAATTGGTCTATTAGGATGAATCCTAAGAGAAGGTTTAATACACCTTGGAAAGATTCTGTGGACAAAAATTAGAAAGTAACTTCTAGAAATATAAAATGTAAATCTGAATATACAATCAGAGTGCCATCTTTTCTAGAGAACCACACATTTAGTCAACAAATGTCCCAAAAGGGGAAAAATCAACGAAATTAATATTGAGAAGGAGCCTGATGTTGAAAAAGATGATGTAAATGCAGAAAATTCAGATGATAATTCATCAATATTTGCTAAATATTCAAAAGACATATAAAATATCAATTTCACATTTGACACCATGAAATCTTACTCCCACTTGTCACAATTTCACAATAGCCAGAGTGACTTATCAAAAATTCAAGATAAACAACTTATGAAAACCATACCAAAAAAGGGGAAAAGGCTAGACAGCTGGGAATTCCTGTATAACAGAGGTGGTAATAGAAAAAGACGCACTGAAATTTTACTTGACCCAGGCGCATTCTACTCTTGTGTTGGAAAGGCTTTTCTGAAGAACTGTGTACCAAATTTTGAGGACCAATTATGAACAATTGATGGAATAAAATTCAACAGTGCATTCAAGTAATCCAACGAAAAAATTGGAAATTTTTGAAACCACTGTAATATTTCCACATATCAATTTTCATTCAAAAATTACTCCTGAATTTTCTATTATGGAAAATGTCTCTAGTACCCATTTCATATTGGGAAATGATTCTTAAATCATTTATGGAATAGATTTACATAACCACAAGGACAGATGCTTTACTATTGGTTAAACTAAATGTCAGAAACTTGCCATTTTCCCTTTTGAAAGAAGAATTAAAGTAAATAAGGTATCACCAATTGCCTTAGAGTTAGAGAAGTTCAAATCAGAAAAAATTAATGAAGCTGAAGTCAGTCGTCATCTTAGTTACATACAGGAAAATTAACTTTCTGCCTTTTTATATGACCACAAAGAAGCCTTTGCATCAGATAAAGAACCATTGTTGGCAATTATTTCTCATTAAGTTGATGCCATTTTTAACATTGAGAGACCTTGTCCCCAACTCTTGAGGAGGCCTTCATTCCCAGAAAGCCCAAAGTCAAGAGAAGCCCTTGAGCTTAAAATCAAAGAAGTGTTGGACCTTGGTGTCATAAGAAATTTTGACCTCAATGAAGAAATACAAATAACTACACCTGTCACAGTGAGCTCAAATAATGGAAAATGAACAATGGTTGGGGACTTGAGTTCTCTAAACACTTACACTGTTCCAGACAGGTATTCCACACCACTATTCCAAATTTCCCTTACTAGAATATCTCAAGAAGTATAAATCAGCACTATGGATGTGCCGGAGGAATTCCACCAAAATTTAATTACACAAAGAGCAACAAAATATTTGAGAATTATTGTCCATTTTTTAGCTTATGAATACTTAAGGATTCCTTTTGGTATCAGAAATGCACCTTCACACTTCCAAAGAATGATGAATTAAATGTTTCCTGAAGAGCATCCAGAAGGATGGTTCATAATTGATATTCACGCCATCATTGTGTTCTCAATGAATTCGGAGGAACATATAACAAGGTTATCCAGAGTGTTCAAAAATATACAATATGTAAACATGAAAATTGTCAGGGTGAGTCTATATAGTAGCTATAAAATTTAGTTACAAGCTAGTATTATGACTGTGACACGTCAAAAACAAATAAATTTAAATCTTCAGGTCCTACTGCTATGTGGTAACAGTGGTGATGAGTCTGTTGAGGACCTGGGTTGCAATACTCTAATACCTTTGACTGTAAAGAAGTACTACAATAATTATATTCTAATTATATCTTGAATGATAATTCTAAGGACACTACTGATTGATAACAGTTTTGTCACGTAAGAATATGGATAATAAGATAAAGATGATGGGTTTTCAAGGAAAAAACCCTTCTTTTTATATCTTTCAAGACTGGCAAGAGTTATTAACTCTTCACGCATCAGAGGAGTGAAAATTATCACTCCAATGATCAGTCTGTGGCTCTGGATCGTCAATTCTGATGTCAATGGTGGCAGAATTGTGGTTTTGCAACCACAAATGATCATTCTGGATCAATACAGGGTGAAAAACTTTTCACCTGCCACATCAGCACTTGGATGACGTTGTTCTGGTGTCTGTTTGATCAATAATGATGATTTTAGAGAGGTTATATCTTCATAAGTATATTATTTTAAGTATGAGAGCAATACTGTTTGATACAAGTTTGATACAGTCATGTATTGCTAGGAAAACCTTCCAATCAAGATATCTTAGTCAGTTCTTAAGAAATCAAGAAACAAAGAGCACAGAATTGAAGGGCTTAATGAGCTCTTCAATTTGGTATGCTTCGTGTTTTCCCTTCTTTAAAATAGCAAAAGTTATAAGGGTTTTAAGTTTTTGGATGTATTTTTGTACATCAGTATGAGGCTTCAAAAACTTCCATACCAGATATCTTCTTCAATTTGGAAGATATCTGTATTCTGATGATACAGTCTTTTAGGGCTTGATTAGCTCTACAGTTTGGTATATTACACTGTACAGTTGTATGAGTGTATGCCAAAGATACAGGGGTTTGTTTACATTGTTGTTTTCAGAATATCTGTATTTTGGTTGTTAAACCTTTGAACCAAGATCCCTCAGTCAATTTAAGAGATACAGAAGTCTCAGTTGTCTCAAATTGAAGCTCTTGTTTAGATATTTAATTTGGTTATACTTTTGTACAGTTTTGCACAAGCCCTCTTTGACTTTCAGGGGGGTCTTGGTTTTAAAATAGAGGTCATATGGTATCTCCAGTTCTAGTGGTGTTACAGCAACATGGATGATACCATTGTGTAGGTCTCTATGTGAGCTTCAAGAAAAATACCATTCTGGTATAGAATAACTTAAATATGCATAAGTTAGATGAGAGGTGAAAATAAGGGTTTTGACTTGTTTATTCTCCTCTAGGTTTCCTTATTCTGTTTGGATAAGGTTGGTGTTTAATTTAAGAGGAGTTTTTTCCTCTTATTTATTACCTGTATTGACTATGTTTGTTCAATACTTGTCATACCATTATTTATGGTATTTTGGATGTCATTCTAGTGCTCTGTTTTGAGTCACAGGATGACATACCCTCCCTCAAAAGAAGGCTCATCATTGATGAGACTCTTCAGCCCTTCTGGAGGCTCTGAATCTTCTGAGGTGTATTTGTCCATCTGGGATTTCTTTCTCAGTTAACCATTTATCTTTATCTGCTGGTTGATTCTTAAATCTAACCAGATATTGCCTGTTGTCTTTCACATTAATTCTTATTTTCCTGGCTTTAATGATCTTTCTCACTGGTCCATGTGAGTCATCTTCCTCTACCAATCTTTCATGGGTGACTGTCTTCTTTCTTTTAGGGAATTTCTCCTCATTTGTTTGGTGATAAGTTTTGACCAGGCTCACAGGGAAAACTGGGTGTTTCCTAGAAAACTCTTTGGTCAGGTTGACTTCTACTGCATTCTCTCCTATTAATTTAATAATGGTGAATGGTCCTATGAATGAGTCTCTCACCTTCTTGGGTTCTCTTAGATTGTTGAAGTTAAGAGTTGAGATTAGAACTTGGTCTCCTTCTTTGAAATCAGGTTCTTGGTGACTTTTATCATATCTCTGTTTGTTGTATAATTTAGCTTCAGACACACGTTGTTCTGCTTTTTTACAGGCAGTTTTCCACATTGTGTGGAAGTCTTTAGCTGTGGGGTGTACTGAGAGGAGGTTCTTCTTCAAGTAGTCTACTGGAAGTAGTGCGTTCCATCCTTTCTCTAATGTGGCAGGGGCTTTTCCTGTCACTGAGTGTATACTTGTGTTGTATGCCAATTGTACAGCTGGTAGGAGGGTTACTCAGTCATGGGTATATCCCTCGTTTTCTTTATATTCCATGCCATATGCAAAAAATCTTCTAATGATATCTTCTAATGTCTGAATCATTCTTTATGCTAGACCATCTTTTTGTGGATGGTAAGCTGTGGAGAATGCTAATTTGGTTCCCAGCATCTCATATGGATTAGTCCAAAATTCTGATGTGAATTTAGGGTCTCTGTCACTAATTATAATTCTTGGAACTCCACAGTTTGCTATCATATTGTTCCAGAACAATATGGCTGTGTCCATTGCTGTGTCCTCTTTGTGACAGGGGAGACATCTGACACTCTTGCTGTACCTGCCTACTACTACTAGGCATGCATTAAAGCTGTCTTTTCCTCCAGGTACCAGGCCTGTCACCCAATCCATTTTTATTATTTCCCAGCGGTGTTTGGGCTGCTCTATACTCTGGAGTAATCCATATCTTTTGCCATGACCTTTGTTGGCTTTTTGGCATCTGGTACAAGTGTTGATGTATTGGCTCAAGTCTTGTTCCCACTTTGGCCACCAAGCTGTGCTAAAGACTCTTTCTTTAGTTCTTTCTTCACTCATATGTCCCATGTATGGGCAGTCATGGCATTCCTGTAGTATCAGGGAAATATGTTCTCTATTTATTATTACCAGGGAACTTGTGTGTTTTTCCCTATGGTATAGTAGATCATCTATCAGAAAAAATCTATTCTCTTTGAAGTTTTTGAGTCATGGCTCTTCCAATTGGCTCTCTAGTTCAGGACTCCTGTACTTTTGTTTTAATAGTTGTATCAATATACTACACTGTTTGTGTTTATTGTCTGATGATTGTACTATACTAAAGAACTCTGTATTTAGATTAGAGGAGCTGATTCCCAATATGGGTATTTCTTTGCTCTCCCCATAGCTCTGTGCTGGGTTTGATGGGTCATTCCCTAATGCCCAGTTTGATAGTTTGAAGTTCTTTCTCCTATCTATCTCCATGCATTGTATGGGTATTTTGGCCCCATTTTCTGGGTCATATGCTGGATTCTCTTGATCATTGTTCAGTGGCCACCTTCTGAGACCATCTGCATTAGTATGACTTTTCCCTTCTTTATAGATAATAGTCATATTCCCTCTATATTCTTGTATGGCTGTTTGCCACCTGAGCATGTGTCTGTTTGTTGTCTTCATGTTCAACAGTGATTTGAGGGCTGTGCAATCAGTAAAAACTTCAAATACTGCTCCTTCCAAGTAGTAATGGAGTTTTTCTAATGCCCATACCAAACAGAGACATTCCGTCTGAGTAGCTCCATATCTGGCTTCTGAGTCTTTCAGTTGTCTTGATATATAGCAAATTACTCCTTCTTTGGGTATTCCATCCACCAGTTGCCTCTGGTGTAGTGCTGCTCCTAGTCCTTGGCTACATGCTGCATCTATATATAGTTTGAATGGTAGTTCAAAATCAGGCATCATTAGGACAGGGGCATTGGTCAGTTCATATTTGATCTTCTCAAATGCATCTCTTCTTTCTTTGGTAATTTCAAAGATTACATCTTTTGAGCACAGTTTGTATAGGCTACTTGTGATGTGTGCAAAGTTTTTTATGTGGCTCCTGTAGTAACTAGCAAAGCCCAAAAAAGATTGCATTTTTTTAATGTTCTTTGGTACTGGTTTCTTCAGTACTGCAGCAACTTTATTTTGGTCTATGGCTAGACTTAAACCTGAAACTTTGTGTCCTAGGGCTAGCAGTTCTTGCTGTCCAAAGTTACATTTTTCAAGAGATATTTTCATGTTGATTGGTGTACATTTTCCCAATATTTTATCAATTTTCCTCACATGGTCTTCCCATGTTTCTGAGTATATTATGATATCATCAATGTACACTACCACCCACCCTTCCATTATTTAATCTTGAAATATGGTATCCATCATCCTCTGAAAATGGGATGGTGCATTCTTAATGCCAAATGGCATTCTAGTATATTCATATATGCCCATATTGCATATAATTCTTAGCAATTTGATGGAATCTGGTTTCACCCCATTCTGGTGGAAGCCTTTCATGCAATCCCTTTTTGTAATAAACTTGGCTTTTGCTAGCTTATCTAGTGCATGTTGTATCCTTGGGATGGGGTACCTATCTGCTTTGGTGTAATTATTCAAAGCCCTGAAGTCCCCACATAGTCTGGATTTACCATCATGCCAAGTCATAAGGACTGGTGTAGTGACTTCTACTATCTCATTGTGTCCTATTTTCCTTATGACCCCCATTTCTAGGATTTCATTGTAATGTTTCTCAATGTCTTTCCTAGTTTCCATGCTGGCTGGGTATGGTGGTCTCCTAAGCATAGGTGGGTATGGTCTTTCTACATCCAGATATAATTCTATATCACGTCCTTTGATTTTTCCTAGTGGTTCATCTCCTATTGAAAAAGCTCCTCTATGCTTCCTCAATACTTTCAGTAAGCTGAGTTTCATTTTACTGGCGAGTTGAGTGCCATATTGGGCTTCTTTGAGTTCTTCCACTAGTTCTTTCAGGGTGTTATCATTTGTTATATGATTTATGTCAAAGGAAAGTTTTTTGTCTTTGTTTGTACCTATGGTAAGATATCTTTTTTTACTATTGCAAATGTCCATACCATACATTCTTTGGTACTCTGTACCTAGTAAGAATCCTTGTACATGTGCATTCTCTAGAACTACAAATTCAGGTTCTAGTCTGATATTTCCTTTTTGGTGTGGGATAATTATCTCTTTGATTATTGTCCCCAGTGAGTGCATTTTGCCTGATGCACTTTTAAAGTTTCTAGCTTTTGTTGGGATTATATCCTCTTCCCATTTGGGGAAGTGTTGTTTTAAGTATTCTTTTGCCACTATGGAAAAACTTGCTCCTGTGTCAATGATCATTGGATGTTTACAGTTCTGAATGTAAACTGTCAATTTTGTAGGTGTTCCATGAATGAATCCCATCCCTCTCTTTGGGGTTACCAGGAATGTTTGTGCATTCTGTGTGTGCTTACAGAGCTCTTTGTCTGTTATTTGTGGTATTCCTGAATCTAATTCAATGTCTTTTCTTTCAAGTGAACTTTCTTCATTGCATTCCACTATGTATTCTTCTATGGTATCAGGTTCACTTTGTGATTCTGCTCTCAAACCATTTCCCATACTGTCAGAATCAGATTTGTCACCTGTTTGTTCTTCTTCTGATTCTTCATCAATTGCATATATTTTCTTTTTTGGTTTTGTGCAATTGTTGGCATAGTGGTCTGGTGATCCACAGTTGTGGCACACATATTTCTTTTTTGGGGTTTCTTTCCCTTTCTCTTTGTTTGTTTCTTTAACTTCAGACTTCTTGTCTTTGAAGTTTGGTTTATAGGATGTGTACCTTCCTATGGAGGTTTTTTTCCTCACATCTTGTATGGCATTTGCTATGTCATCAATGCTGCTGATGTTGTTGCATCTGCATTTGACTGCATGTTCTAGATCTCATGGCAGTTTTGTTAGGAGCTTATGGTTTCTCATTTCTATTGTCATATTGGGATAAATAGCTTTTAGCCTTTTTGTTTGTTTGAGACACCATTCATATGGGTCCTTTTCTGTGGAGTATCTATCACTTTCAAAGGACATGGTCTTTTGCCAGATCCAACTACCATTGCTATACTTTTGTATAATCTGGTTCCTCCACCATGACCAGCTTTTCCTGCCATGTATTTCTTTCATCTCAGTATACCATATGTTTGCATGGCCTCTGAATGCTGTGTTAAATCTTGTTGTGATCCAGTAGTCTGGTATGTTTGGGACATCAACAAAGAGTCCATTGATATAGTCAATGATTTCCATATGGTCATATTCCCCAATTCCTGAGATCTTTGGCCAGTTTGCTACTTCTGGTAACTGTTTTAGTGCCTGTTTCTCTGAATAGCTGAGATTTTCCCCATCTTGGTACATTGACTCTTATCTTGACTTTGGAATCTGATATTCAGGTTCCTGGTCATAGTCTTTATCCTCTTCTTTCAATTTTGTAGAGGTAGTGGGTTGACCTTGTGTTGGAGGGTATTAATTGTCTTCTCTGTCATAGAGGTAATCAATTTCTTTATCAAAGCTATCCTGTTGCTGCTGGATACTCCTCAGATCTCTCCTCACAGTTTGTTGTTCTTCTAGAATTTGATTCAACTGTCTGTTAGTTTTTTCAAATTCTGTCCAAATTTTGGCCAGATTTGTATTCAAGTCTTTTATGACTGTTTCTTGGAAATCTTTTTCTTCTTTCAATGTTTCCACTTCTGTCCTCATGTTTTCTGAGGTTTCATGTGTCCAATCCATGAATTGGGCCAATTTGGTCCATGTTAATTTGTTTTCAAACTCATGAGTGTGGATTTTAGTCTCAGTTATTAATTCTGGATCAATTGAGTCAGAACTATCAAAACTATTTGTAGGTACAACTATTTTTTGCTTTTGTGTAATTCTTGGACTAAGTCCATCACCTTTTTCATCAATGGGTCTGCTTCCTTCTTCCTCTGGTTGAAAGAAGTTTTGTTTCTCCCTTGGGCTCCTTTTCTCCTGTTGGAAAATACCTGGAATGGTTGGGGAGCCTTGGATAAAGTTTCCTTTGGCTTGTAAGTCCTGGAACTGCTGGATTGTTGTGGGGAAGATGGGACTTCTCCTTCCATTTCTGGGGGTACCTGAATCTGACTGGGCTCTTCCTTGTGCCAAGATCTCTCTATGGCTTGTATGGCTGCCTGGTTCTCTTTGATTCTGATTGCTCTTTCTTCTAAGAGTTTGAAATTCTTGTTGGGATTCCAACCTTGCATTTCTGTCATAAGTTCCATCCAAGCCATTTGCTTGAGACAGATATTCTGAGTTGTTATCCCCACTTCTGCCCATGATGCTTCCATAGTGAACATTTTGTTGTCCATGCTCCATGTGAAGAGGTCTTTCAGGAGTTTGTGTATTTGAAGGACCTGTTCTGCATCTGTCCAATCTCCTTGTTGGACTTCTGGGTTGAATTTGATTTGGAATAAGACCTTGGGTAGGAGTTCCCTGATGGTAAGTCCTTTGCTGGTCATTTGATCCAGGGATTGGCTGTCTTCTTCCTCTGTGTCTTCTTGGCCAGTGTTCTGGTTGATTTCTTGGGAATCCAAGATCTCTAAGAAGTGGAGGTGTCATGTTAACAATTGTAAAAAATGACAGACAATGAAAAATGTTGTATGTTTCAAGGTTTATTTACCTTTAGCAGGCCCTTGTACAAATTTATGATCTATACTCTTTGGCGATTTGCCTTTAGAGTTTACAACTGGGTTGATAACAGTGATTTTCTGTTTTTCAATTTGTTTTGGTGATCCAACTGGTTTTGTTGGAGCTTTTCTGGGGTTTTTGGCCCTTGGCACGGCTATTGGTGTCCAATCTATTGAGTTGATTGTCACTTCACTGTGTCTTTTCTGCTTGCCCTTGGTTTTTGGCAGCACCTCTCTATCTTCTGAGGCTGTCATAGATGGATTTCCTTGTGACTGGGTTTCTAATGGAATATAGTCTTTTTCCACTATTCAGAAAAGATATTTCAGATTGTATATCAGTATTTTATGATAAAACAAAATGATTTTATTCAGTTCTACTGTTATTTTTTGAAATTTTTAAGTATTCTTATTATAATATGTTTTTTTGTATGTTTTTTATTGAAAAATAACAGTTTTTGAGTTTTTCACTTATGTTTTATAAGTGAAAACTGTAATATCCAAGTGTTTTGTGAATGATTCACTTGGATATTATTATGTTTTTGTATAAACACGTCAAATCTATTAAATTATAATAAATTTGGTTATAAATATTATTACTAATATTTCTTAATGTGAGCTTTTATGAATTAAAACTTTAATATCCAAGTGTTTTGTGAATGATTCACTTGGATACTATTGTTTTTCTTCCAAAAAAAACATTTCAGATTTATTAAATTATAATAAATCTGATTTGTTATTATAAATATTATAAAGAATATTTATTTTAACACTTGTTTTTTGATTAAAATATCAATCAATTACAAGTTTTCACGTCAATTTGAGTGATGTCTTGTTTTAAAGGAAATATTTAATTAAAATATTCCTTATAAATAATAAAAAGTTATTTTATTATTTAATATTTATTAATTATTCGTTAATAAATGTTTCTTTATTAATTTTCACGCACTTTGGTGAAAAATAATAGTAAAAAATAAGTAATATACTGTTTGTATATTATTATTTATATTGAAATTTAAATAATACTGTTGTATTATTATCAAATTTCGTGAAAATTAATGCAATATAATGAAATAAAGAGGTTTTGTACTCTTACTCTCAACAAAAATATTAGTAATATATATTTTTGGAGAAAAAAAAATTATGTATATAATATATGATGCTATATTATATAAAAAAATGATAATAATAGAAAATAAGATAAATTTGAAATTTTACTCACTGTTGGTAAAATATCTTTTAAATAACTGAATTTTTACGCCTAATTCAGTTCAAAACACGTCCAATAAGGTTGAAAAACCACGGCCAGGCCCCCAAAATGTCAGGGTGAGTCTATTGATAATAGTAGCAATATCAAGAGTACTATGACTGTCCTCAGTAGAAAAATATAATATAATAAAATATTATAACCACAAATTTAAATATAATTATTAACAATAATTATATATAAAAAATAAATTTAATTATTATTATAATAATATAATAATAATAAAAAATAATAATTATAATAAATTATAATTATTCTATTATTGTTATAGTCACTGACAGTTATAACAATAAGAAGTGTAAAGCTCTTAATGAGACAATTACACGTGGAAAATATGAATATTAACCACTTATAGATAATATAAATATTATTTATAAAAAGAATTAAACACACACTGTGCAGAAATAATTCTTTTAGAATAAAAATTCTATATAAAAAAAACTAATACTAGATAAAAAAAATATAGAGTTCTAGAGAAAACTTACTTATAAGATTTATTTAATATAATAAGTCAAAATACAACAGTTATAATATTAAATAATAATTATAAGTTAAAAACACGTCAAAAATCAATAAATTTAAAGATAAAACAACTTTTAATAATATAAATTATGATTTAAGAGTTTTAGAGAGGAATTTGTGGATTTTAAAAGATATTTAAAATGATAATTTTATATAATAAAATAAATTATTGGTGATTAAAACAATAATCTAAATTCTATGACTTCAATTCTTTAATTTCAATAAATAAAGAATAAAAATAACTTAAGAATTACTTTTAATAATAAGATTTTATATTTAATAAAACTTTACCTGTTTAAATTTCTAATATGATTGGATTGATAATGAATGATGGACAAAAACAGTGATGAAAAGACTCTTTTTATGTCTTCAGGGCAGCTCTCATGATTCATAATGAATGTAGAGGGCGTGCTCAGGTCAAAACTGAAAAACCATGCTTAAAAATAGAGTTCTTAACTTAAGGCAACTTATTTTTACTTCCAATTTAAAGCTACCAGTGTTATTCTTAACTCCAAGTAACTTTAATCCTCATTTAGTTTAATTATTTTAAGTTTCAATATAAAATAGGTTTATTTATATTAAAGTTCATCACATGAACAACTTAAAATTAGAGTTTCAAGCAGAAATCTTTTAAACTCAATTTTTAATTAATTTTTAAAGAAATCATAATTTTCTTTAAGCTTAATTGAAAGAGTAAATTTCCAGGCTAATTACCCAGGAAATTTATTTATAAAAGATACTTCAAATTTAATTTATATATTGATAATATTAAATTCTAAGTTGTGTGAAATATTCAAGCAAATCCATTAAGAATTGGATTTTTAATGAATTTTTGAAGTTATTGCTATTTTTCCACGTAAAATAGCAATACACACCAAACCTTAAGTTTTGATAAGGTTTTAATGCTTGAAACTTTAAAGTTTTAAGCTTATTTAAGGTCTTTAAGCTTAATTAAGCTCTGACAGTTCTTAAAACCTTGATTTCAAGCCTGCATATTGGGATTTACCCTTTGGCAGCTTGAAATTCCTGTCCAAATTGGGATAAAACCAGTTTAAACCTTAAGGTTGGATCAAAGTCTAATCTTAAAGTTTAAATAAGGTTGAAAATCCTCCAATACAGGTGGACAACCTTAATTGAGTCCTTGCAGATCCAAAAAGTTGGGTACCCCAGCTCTATTTGGTCTTTTTCCTTTGTCCCACCTTTTTGCATGGATTTTGCCCTTTTATTTATTTAAAGCCATACCATGGCTTTAAACCCTTTTAAATTGAGCTCACGCAGGATTTACATTCTGTATGGCAAATCCTTAGCCAATTCAGTAAATATACACAACACCTCAATTTTAACTAAAATTTTGGTAAAGTTGCATAAACCTCATGTAACTTTAAATTTAAGCTTAATTAAGCTTAAATTTAACAATGTTAAAAAATGTTAAAAAAGCTACATTAGTACTGTGAGATTCTTAAATCTTCCAATAACACAAGAAATAAGTGTTTTTGGGTATGACACCCTATGGGTGTACCCTAGGTTATTTTTGGTGTAGAATCCAAAAATGACATAATAATTATACCTTTGTTTATCCAAAAAAAAGTTATACTTATTTTTTGTTATTTTTTATTTTAAATTCAACTAAAAAGTCTGTTTAAGACAAAATTAACTGTCTGTAAAATCATTTGTGGCCTTATGGGTATGTTATACATACCTCACAGGCTCACATTCCCTACCACCAAAAAAAAATTGTACCACAATTTTTCTTTGTAGTATACCCCCAAGTTATTGGGGGGGGGTATAATCCACTGTCCAACCTCTTCATTTATACTTTTCAAGTATGTAAAGCACACAATTCAAACTTTTTACTGAGGAATTGGTCTTCTCTCATGTCTGAATCTTCTGAGAAGCTTTTGGGAATCAGGTATTTTACTTTCTTCAATCCACTCATCTTCATGTTGTGGATTTCTGTACCTGACTAAGTATTCTCTTTCATTTTTGCCCCTAAGTCTTCTTTCTTTTAAGACTTTCAGTACTTTCTTTTCCTCACTTGGTTCAAGTGGGGGTACCTCTAAGGGTGTTTCATTTCTTAAAGGAAATAATTCCTTATCACTTGAAGTGTAATGCTTTACAAGACTGACAGGAAAAGTTGGATGTTTATTTCCTAACTCTCCTGACAGTTCCACTTGTACTGCATTTGTCCCATGAATGGCTTTGATTATAAATGGTCCTGCAAAGGAATCTTTCAATTTCTTTGGACCTTTAATATTATTAAAGTTCAAGGTTGAAACTTGTATTAAGTCCCCTACTTTGAATTCTGGGGTTTTATGACTTTTATCCCATTTCTGTTTAACATATTCAAAGGCATCATTCATGCTTTGATTTGCATGGTGCCTCACTTTATCAAGCAACAATTTAAAGCTTGAAGCAGTTGGATGAATATCAACTAGATCTTTCTTCAAAGTATCAACTGGAAGTTTGGGGTTCCATCCTTTTTCCAACATTGCAGGAGTCTTGCCTGTGGAAGCATGGATGGAGGTCTTATAGGCTAATTCCAATGCTGGTATAAGAGTACACCAATCATGGGTAAAGCCGTCAGAATCTTTAAACTCCAGGCCATAAGCACAAAATCTTCTGATCATGTCCTCAAGGGTTTGAATCATTCTTTCTGCTAACCCATTTGTTTGTGGATGGTATGCTGTTGAGAATGATAATTTTGTACCCAAAAGCTTATGTAAATTAGTCCATAAGGCTGATGTAAATTTTGGATCTCTATCATTAATGATGTTTTTAAAGAGACCAGTATGGGATATTACTCTATTCCAGATTAAAAGAGCTGTATCCATAGCTGTGTCATCTTTGTGACATGGTAAAAAGATTGGTGTTTTGCTATATCTGTCTACAATAACAAGACATGCATTGTAACTTTTATCACCTCCAGGTGGTAAGGCAGTTATCCAATCCATGTGAACCACTTCCCATGGGGTACTTGGTTCTTGAATATGAATCATTAAACCAAATCTTTTACCAGTAGCTTTATTGGCTTTCTGGCATCTATCACAACTATGACAGTACTCAATGACATCTTTTCTCTAAGATGGCCACCAGGCACATGTCTTAATTCTTTCCATTGTTATGTCTTCAGACAGATGTCCAGAATAAATGTTATCATGGCATTCTAGTAGTATTTTGTTCATCAACATCCTACTACATAGGACCATGAAACATGTGTGTTTAGACCTATGGTATAATATACCATCAAATAAATGGAATCTTCCGTTGTCATAAGATGTTTTCCAACTATCATCCAGAGAATTAGCCAATGCTGCATCTTTGAAATCTTTGTCAAGTAGAGAAGTAAGTATATGGAAATTTTTATCTTGCTTATAGCTTTCTCTAACTTCATCAAGGAATTCTGTTCCAACATCTGTGATATTAATTCCTTCAATTGGAATTTGAGGTTCTGCACTTGTAGGAACATAGGCAGGATTGTCAGGTGTATTGGGTAATGCCCATCTACTCAAGCCATCAGCATTCTTGTGAATATTTCCAGCTTTATGTACTATGGTCATATTTCCTCTGTACTCCTGTATAGCAATTTGCCATCTTAACATGTGTCTGTTTGGAGTTTTCATGTTAAGAAGTGATTTAACTGCATTACAATCAGTAATTACTTCAAACACACTACCATCAAGATAGTAATGAAGTTTTTCCAGAGCCCAAACAAGGCAAAGGCACTCCATTTGGCTAGCTCCATATCTGGCCTCAGTAGGTTTAATTTGTCTTGAAATAAAACAAATTGGACCCTCATAAGGCTTGTCATTGACAATTTGAACTTGATGAAGAGCAGCTCCTAAACCATCACCACATGCATCAATATACAGCTTGAAAGGAAGTTTCCAATCTGGCATTAATAATAATGGTGCATTGGTCAAGGCATACTTGATTTTATCATATGCTTGAATTCTCTCCTGTGTCATTTCAAAAACAATTCTGTATAATGATCTGGCATGGATTGCAAAATCTTTAAGGTGTTGCCTGTAATAACTGGAAAACCCTAAGAAAGACATCATTTCTTTTTTGTTCTGGGGCATTTGTTTCAGTAAAACTGCAGCCACTTTGTTTTTATCAACACCAAGGCTCAGTCCTGAGACTACATGTCCTAGAGCTTCTAACTCATGAAATCCAAAATTACACTTTTTAAGAGAAATTTTCATGTTCACTTGTAAGATTTTCTTAAGTACTAATGAAAGTCTCTCTAAATGTAATTGCCAGGTTTCTGAACAAATTATAATGTCATCAATATAAATGATTAACCATCCCTCTGATAATTGATGTGGGAAGATAGTGTTCATCATTCTCTGGTAATGAGAGGGTGCATTTTTAATTCCAAAAGGCATCCTCAAATATTCATGAATACCACAATGAGCAATTATTCTCAATAATTTCCTAGCATGAGGTGTCAAAACATTCTGGTGAAAGCCTTTTAGAGCATCCATAGAAGTGATGAATCTTGCTTTGGATAATTGAGTCAAAGTCTCATGAATTCTAGGGATTGGATACCTGTCTGGAATAGTGTAGGTATTCAGTGCTCTAAAATCACCAACCATGCTTGACTTATCATTATGCCAAGTAATGATTACTGGAGTTGTGACTTCAACTTCCTCATTGTGCCCAACTTTTCTAAGAACTCCCAGTTTCATTAGTTCATTAATATGATTTTCTAATGCTTCTCTAGCCCTAGGGCTAGCTGGGTAAGCTGGTCTCCTTAATAGTGGCGGATAAGGCCTTTCCACATTAAGCATAATGTCCACCTCATGGCCTTTGATAGCCCCAAGTGGTTCATTATCAGAAGCAAAGGCTTCTCTATATTGAAATAAAATTTCAATAAGTTCTTCCTTCATTTCTGGTGTTAATTCAGGACTAATTTGTGCTTCACTTAACTGATCTGACACAAATTTGTCTTTGTTAACATTTTTCACTTGTTTAATGACAGTGATTTCTCTTCTTTCTGGAGAAAAAGCAAATTTTTGCCTTTTATTTTCCCCTATAGTGAAATATCTGTCTTTATGATTATTAATATCAATACCATAGATATTGAGATAATCATTTCCAAGTATAAAGTGTTGTGAGGTACAATTATTCATAACAACAAATTCAGCTTTCAATCTTATACTTCCTGCAGGATGAGGAAATATTATTGCTGCTTCAAATATACCCAAAGGGTGCATGTTTTGGCTAGCACTGCTGAATCTTATACCTTCAATTGGCATCAACCTGTCTTGCCAATTAGTATAAATCTTGTCAAGATAATCTTTTCCAACACAAGTGCAAAAAGCACCTGAGTCAAGATGTATCTTGGCTTCTATGTTATTTATCACAATATTAGTGATACAAGATGACCCAGCTGTATAACCTTTACCTCTTGCAGGTTTGGTTTTTTGCATTTTGGCATCTTGCACATGTATGAGATCCATGCATTCATCACTGTACTGTGGTAAGTGAGTATGTACCTCAGTGACTCCAAAAGAAACATTAATATTTTCTATACTAAGTTCTTCTAATACTTCTTCTTCTGAAGGTTCAGAATCACTTTCATGTAAGGATACATCAGTTTCTTTTGTGTCTTCCACTTTTTCAATATTTATCTCATTGACTCTTGTCTTTTTGGGACAAGTGTTTGCCAAATGAGCTGTACTTCCACATTTATGACATTTCAAAGGAGGTCTGTCATGTGGTTTATTTGGTTTTGAAATTGGTTTCCCACTAGTCTTGTTGTCTATTGGGGGTTTATACCAATTTCTTCCAATCTTTGTTCTAGTAGTGATATCCTCCATAGCATTGATATAATCCTCTGTAGAGCAAGGCTCAATACATCTGCTTCTTATAGCATGCTCAAGGTCATCATCACATTTTCTTAATATCCTTTTATGTACCATTGTTTCGGACATATCAGGATGAAGGGCAGTTACTCTGTCCTTCTGTTTAAGAAACCAAGACATGGGCCTGTCCCTCTCAATATTAAAAATGGCTTCTTCAAAAGAATTTTCCATTCTAAATCTCCAGGAATCATTTTCTCATTTGGAAATAATTTGTTCTTTCCACCAAGGCCAAGAATGTTTACCATGGTCTTGTCTCATCTTATAATACCATTTCTTTGCTGATTTGGTAAATAATGAGTGTAATCTGGCACTTATGTATTCATCTGGGATGTTAAAGTCTTCTTTGAACATATCAATTGTTTTCATAAATTCCATATGATTATATTCTCCTTCACCACTGAAGGTTGGCCATTCCTCTTGTAAGGTTTGACTATGAAACAATAAGTAAAAATTACTAATTTATTACTTATTGTACTCTGAATGTCCTTATGAATTGAATAAATAAGATTAAAAATATAATAATAATAAATAATTATTATTATTATGGCCTAAATTAATTATATTATTAAATAAATATAATAATATAATTTATATTATAAAAATATAATATAATAAATAAATATATTAATATAAGATAATTAATATATTTAAACAGCTCTTTATTATTGTTACCAACAAATAATAAAGGCGTAAAAAATTGTTTTTTATTAATAAAAAAACAATCAATAACAATAATATTACTAATATTAAAGTTATGAATTAATATAAATACTATTTATATTAATTAAAGAATTATTAAGAGAGTAATAATAGAGAAATTATTATAATAAGAGAAAATAACCTACTTTTAACACTTAATATAATAATTTTGAAGTATTTTACGCCACAAAATATAAATACAACGTTTTCAAATTGTATTTACAATAAAAATAAAGAAAATTACAAATTATTCTGGATTTTTACGTGGAAATGAGTTTTATAGAGATTTTTAACAAAAACAATTAAATAAATGATTTAATCACGTCAAAATAGATGATTATAGCAAGGAGGTCTTTGGTCTTTAATAATATAATGCTTTTATATATAAAGAATAAAGAAATTACCTTTGATTTAATTGATTTAATGTTTTTGATGCGTCTGAGGGGCAAATAGAGTAAAAAGAGCTCTATTTATAGTAAATACCTCCCTCCTAGAGTCCAACAGGCTTCTAGTAGATGTGTACTGATCATATCTGCTGGAATTGATCAATATTTTAAGGTTTGAGGGTGATTACATCATGATCAAACCATATTACATCATTATTACACCATTATTTAGAGTTATCACTATAACTCTAAATTTGATGACATCAGAGGCTTGGAAGAACCCCAAATTTCGTGGATTTTATTAGTTTTAATCATAAAATAATAGTATTCACCAATTTTATCACTCTTAAGACTGTTAAACTTAAATTAAGGTTACAGTATGTGATCATAACTGCTCAAATTAAGCTCAAACTTTGATCCTTAATAACTTTTAAGATTTACACGCTACAGCAATTCAGAGAGTGAATTCTGATAGCCTGACATAACCCTATTATGCTGCCAAGAGCTTTTCATTACATCATCAAAACTCTAATTTTGATGGTTTTTCTTGTAACTCATCTTTTCTGTTGAAATTCAACATTTTAAACTTCAAACCTTGATTTCAGGGGGTTATGCCCTGAATTTAATAATAAAAATTACATCATTCTTCTCGAATGAACTAGTAGAATCCAACTGTATACTTTTTTTTAAGTTTGGAGCACTTTCACAACAAAGTGGTCAACAGCTCTGTTGATTTTTATCAATATTTCATCATAGGTTTTAACCTTGTTTATAATTTGTAAAATAAAGTTCATATCTGTGTTCTTACAGTAATTACGTGGTAACTTTATTTTTGGTTCATCATTCTATCATGTATAGTTTAGAAGATATTAGCTATGATCCTTGAATATATGCGTTGACCAAAAAAGTGCATATATTCAGGATAATTCTTTAAGTATTAACATTGGAAATTAGCTTATTAATTGTTTTATGTGTGGATTCTCATGGGCAATCCACTGGTACAATTTATTTCACATGTTGTTTCATTAGTGCTTGAGATAAATAAGGTTTTATGGTTTTTATAAGGTATTTTACCTTATAATTCCTTAAATATTGACTTTACAGATATGCCATAAAAATGGTATATGTGTATTTTTCCATGAGGAATCCAATGGTATAATTTATTTTACATGTTGATTCATTGGTTTTTAAGTTAAACCAATTTTTGTACCAATTTATGGTATTTTTTGTATATTTAAGTAATTATTTTCAAAGTATAATTATTCTAAGTCATTTTAATATAATTATATTAAAGGTATAATTATCTTTAATCTTTTTTGTGACCTTATTGGGTATGTGGTCATATCTCAAAGGCTCACATTCCCTACCACCAAAAAAGATTGTACCACAATCTGATATAAGTGATTAGGGTATCATCCACTGTCCTACCTCTTCAATAGACTTTGTTACTCTTGAAGCTCAATAATGCTTAACTTTTTATTTTTCAGGTTTTCTTTCATGTCTGAACCTTCTTAGTAATTTATCAGCATTTGTTATATCTTTCTCAAGTAGCCATTCATCTTCTTGAGTTGAATTTCTATACCTTACAAGGTATTCCCTTTCTTTTTTGTTTCTTGTCCTTCTTTCTTTAAGGACTTTCACTATTTTCTTTTCCTCTCCTTCCTCCAAGGGGGGAATTTCAAGTGGGGGTTTATTTCTTAGTGGAAATAACTCCTTGTCACTTGAACTGTAAGGTTTTATCAGACTTACAGGGAAAGTTGGGTGTTTGTTCATTAGTTCACCTGTGAGTTCTAATTGCACAGCATTGGGTCCATGAAGTGCTTTTATCATAAATGGTCCTGCAAAGGAATCTTTCAATTTCTTTGGGCCTTTTATGCTATTGAAATTAAGGGTTGATACTAAAGCCAAGTCCCCTATTTTGAAGTCAGGTGGCTTATGACTTTTATCCCATCTTTCTTTTGCATATTTAAAAGAATCTTGCATGCATCTGTTTGCATGGTGTCTTGCTTTGTCAAGCATTATCTTGAAACTGCTTGCTGTTGGATGTATATCCACTAAGTTTTTTTTGAGGGTATCATAAGGAAGTCTTGGATTCCAACCTTTCTCTAGCATTGCTGGTGTTTTGCCAGTAGAAGAATGGATTGATGTCTTATATGCCAGTTCAAGTGCTGGTATTAGTGTACACCAATCATGGGTAAAACCATCAGAATCTTTGAATTCTAGCCCATAAGCACAGAATCTTCTGATCATATCCTCTAGGGTCTGTATCATTCTTTCTGCTAGACCATCAGTTTGAGGATGATAAGCTGTTGAGAATGATAACTTTGTCCCAAACAAGTTATGGAGATTTGTCCATAATGCTGAAGTGAACTTTGGGTTTCTGTCACTTATAATATTTTGGAATAAGCCTGTATGGCTAATGACTTTATTCCATATCATTATGGCTGTATCCATAGCTGTGTCATCTTTGTGACATGGTAAGAACATGGGAGTTTTACTGTACCTGTCAACTAACACTAAGCATGCATTGTAACTCCTGTCTCCTCCTGGAGGTAAGGCTGTTACCCAATCCATATGAACTATTTCCCATGGGGATTTTGGTTCTTGGATTTGGATCATCATTCCAAATTTCTTTCCTGTGGCTCTGTTGGCTTTTTGACATCTGTCACAGGTTTGGCAGTACTCTGAAACATCTTTCTTCCAATTTGGCCACCAAGAGCAGGTTTTCACCCTCTCTAGTGTCCTATCTTCTGAGAGATGTCCAGATGCAACACTATCATGACACTCATGTAAAATAGTGTTTATTAGTGTTCTGTCTGTTAAGGCCATAACACATGTGTGTTTTGTTCTATGGTAAAGGATTCCATCAAGGAGGTGAAATCTTCCTTCATCATATGCCTTTTTCCATATTTCATCTAGTTTTGATGAAAGTGATGGATCTTTGCAGTCTTTCATTAGAAGTTGGCTTAAGATATGGCAGTTTTTGTCTGTCTTATAGCTTTCTTTAACTTGGTTAAAGAATTCTGTGCCAATGTCTGTAACACATATTCCTTCTATATGGTGCTCTTCTTGTGGTACCCATGCTGGATTGTCAGGGGTATTTGCTAGAACCCATCTGCTAAGACCATCTGCATTTGTATGAATATTTCCAGATTTATGAACAATAGTCATATTTCCTCTATATTCTTGGATAGCAATTTGCCATCTCAGCATATGTCTATTTGGAGTCTTCATATTTAATAGTGATTTCACAGCATTACAGTCTGTGATTACATCAAATACTGTGCCATCCAAATAATAATGCAGTTTTTCTAAAGACCATACTAGGCATAAGCATTCCATTTGGCTTGCTCCATACCTTGCTTCTGTTGGCTTTATCTGCCTTGAAATGAAACAAATTGGTCCTTCCACTGGTTTATCATTGATAATTTGTGTTTGGTGAAGTGCAGCACCTAGTCCTTCTCCACAAGCATCAATGTATAGTTTGAAAGGTAGTTTCCAATCTGGCATTAGAAGAAATGGGGCATTTGTTAAGGAATTTTTCAATTCTTCATATGCCTTGACTCTTTCTTCTGTCATCTCATAGACTGTTTGTTGGTCACATAGCTTATACAAGGATTTAGCAATCTTTGCAAAGTCCTTTATATGCTGTCTATAGTAACCAGCAAATCCTAGAAATTATTGCATTTCTTTTTTAGTTTGAGGCATTGGTTTAAGTAGTACTGCTGCTACTTTATTTTTGTCTATGCCTAGACTAAGGCCAGATACTACATGTCCTAGGGCTTTTAATTCACTATATGCAAAATGACACTTTTTCAATGAAATCTTCATATTTACTTGGACTATTTTCTGTAGTACCCTTTCTAGTCTTGTAAGGTTATTTTCCCAAGTTTCTGAGCAAACTATGATATCATCAATGTAGATAATTAACCATCCTTCTGATAATTCTTCAGGAAATATGGTATTCATCATTCTTTGATAATGGGAAGGTGCATTTTTTATCCCAAATGGCATTCTTAAGTATTCAAAAATTCCACAATGGACTCTTATTCTTAGTAGTTTCTTGGCATTGTCTGTTAAGACATTTTGATGAAAACCCTTAAGAGCATCCATAGCTGTGATGAACTTAGCTTGTGACAATTGGGTCAATGTCTCATGGATTCTGGGTATTGGATATCTGTCTGGAATGGTATAGGTATTCAGGGCTCTGAAGTCTCCTACCATCCTTGATTTTCCATTATGCCAAGTTATAATGACAGGTGTAGTAACTTCTACTTGTTCATTATGTCCAACTTTTCTTAATACTCCAAGGTCCATTAATTCTTTAATGTGCACCTCTAAGGCTTCTCTAGCTCTTGGACTGGCTGGATAAGCAGGTCTTCTTAATAAAGGTGGGTAAGGTTTTTCTACATTAAGAATTATATCCACTTCATGTCCAATTATGGCACCTAGTGGCTCTTTGTCAGTTGCAAAGGCATTTTTATACTTAAATAAGAGGTCAATCAATCTTTCTTTCATTTTTTCTGTTAATTCTTGATTGAATTCTGCCTCTTTGAGTTGTTCAGATATAACAAGTTCCTTTTCTGGAATTTTTTCTTCATTCTTAATAACTGTGATTTGTTTTTTGTTATTTAAGAATCCAAACTTTTGTCTTTTGTTATCTCCTATGGTAAAATATCTATCCTTTTGGTTGGAGATATCTATACCATAGATTGATAAGTAGTCATTCCCAAGTATGAAATGATTACTAGTACAGTTGTCCATTACTACAAACTCTACTTTGATTCTGACACATTGTGAGGGATGAGGAAAAATTAGTGTTAAATCAATTATTCCAAGGGGCTTCATGCTCTCACTTGCACTACTAAATTTGACACCTTGTATTGGCATAAGTTTTCCTTGCCAGTCTGGGACAATGGTTTTTAAATAACTTTTGCCAACACAAGTGCAATATGCTCCTGTATCCAAGTTAATCTTTCCTTCTTGGTTATCAACCATAACAATGCTTATACTTGACTTTCCAGCTGTATATCCCATTCCTCTTGCAGGTTTGGTTCTATACATTTTGGCATCTTGTATGTTTGTCAGATTTGTGTCAGATGTTCCAACTTGTGGCAAGTTTGAATTAACATCCAGTACTTCATAAATTATATCAATATTATTAATTTGTGCATTAATTATATTGATTTCATCACTTTCAGAGCTTTCTGACTCTTCTGTCTCTTTTTCAGAGTCAGATTCTTCTTCTTTGTCATTGTGGTTTTCTGTTTCCACAATTTCATTAATCTTTGCTTTTTTAAGGCAATTATTGGCTAAGTGTCCAATACCTCCACATTTATGGCATTTTCTTTGCTCATTATTGTTGTATGTATTGGGCTTAAAGGATTCTTTTGATTTAGCTTTTTTGATAAATGGTTTATTTGGGCTTTTAATGTCCAATTTTTTCCAAGTCCTGCCAATTTTTGTTCTTCTCACTATATCTTCTAGTGCATTTATATACTCTTCTGTGGAGCATGGTTCTATACACCTGCTTCTTAGGGCATGTTCTAGTTCCCCTCCACATTTTTTAAGTGTTTTCATATGCACCATCTTCTGTGACATTTCTGGGTACAGTGCATTAAGCCTTTCAACTTGTTTTAAGAACCAAGTTAAAGGTTTATCTTTCTCTGGGTCAAAGAAAGAGTTTTCAAATGCATTTTCTATTTTATACCTCCAGGCATCATTTGCCCACTTGGTGATTATTTCTTGTTTCCACCAAGACCAGGTATTTTTACCATTTGTTTGTCTTATGCCATAATACCATCTTTTTGCAGATTTCTCAAACAATGAATGTAATCTTGCAGTGATTAATTCATCTGGTATGGCATAGTCTTCTTGTAACATGTCAATTGTTTTAATAAATGACATGTGGTCATAGTCACCTTCTCCTGTGAATGTTGGCCATTCTTTTAATTGAGGTGCTTCCTTCATTAAGACTTGGTTATTATCTTGGTGACTCAAGTCTGTTATGAAAGGATTTGACAATTCCTCTTTTGTTTTAACAGGGCTTCTTATATGAGAAAATGGTGTTGATAACTTTGGCATATTTAAATTAGCCTCATTAATTTTATCCATTTTTTCAGTAATAAGCCTTATTTCACTCTGAATATCATCTTTCAGATGCATTCTTGCTTCATCACTTTTTTCCACATGGTCCAAAAGTAATTTTTGGTGTGATGAAGTCTTTTCTTCAAATTTTTCTACAGAAATACTTAATTTATTTAATTTTTCTGTAAGATTATCAATACTCACATCATAATTGATTGTCAAAGTTTTATCTTTGATATCTTTTATGTATTTATACAATTCTTGTTGTCCTTGTATTAATTCTGCAGTATTGTCAATTAGATTTTTTGGTTTATTATTTTCAACAATAAACTTAATGTTGTCAATTTCTTTCTTGTTTTGCACAACAATTTTTGTTAAAGAAGATAAATTGTTATTTATTTCTTTTAGTGATAATAAACTATATTTAATTTCTTTTAGAGGTAATATACTATTTTTAATTTCTGTTAAAGTATTTACAACATCTTTGGACAAGGTTATTTCTTTGGGAAATGAGGTTGTCTCATTCTTTGCTCTTCCTTGTCCTTGAATTCCATCAAGGTTCTGGCCATGTTGAAAACATTGTCCATGGCATCCTTTTGGATTCTTGGGATCCTGTAGCTTGGGGAATATGGTTTCCTCCAATGCTTTTTCTTGTTCTTCTTCCCTTCTTGGGGAAGTGGGTTGGCTTGAGGCTTGCTGGTAGAAGCTACTGGGGCTTCTTCCTTGGTTGCCTCCCTCTTTTTGGCATGATAATCCTTGATTTTTTTGATTTGAGGTTTGGATGACAGTGGATTCCATCCATTGGAGTATTTCACTATCTCCTCCTCTTTGAGGAACTTTTTCAGGATGTGCCAGGAGTTCATCACTCCTTGGTGTATCTGAGGCAGCATTTCCCAGTCTTTGTCCTTGTACACTGTGCAATACTGCTTGTACTGGCTCATGTAGATGTCTATTTGAGCCCTCTGAATGTGATTTGTACCTGTTTGGGTTACTCATACTTAGTTCCAATTCAGGCTCAGATATCATGGGCATTTCTGGGACTTGCCTTTGGGATAAGGCACTTCCTTGTGTGGATTCTGTTCCACTGGGGATATTGCCCTTTCTTTTCCCTTTTGAGGGATCAATTCTACTTCTGAGTCCAGCTCCATCTGATTGGATGGAGTATTGGGAACCTCTTCTGGTAGTCATAATTAAAGAATAAGAAAAAATAAAAGTATTTTAGAATAAAATTCTTTTATGGCAATTTAAAAAGAGGTGCTCACCTTCAGAGTCTTGAATGGTGGGTCCTGGAAAGTCTAATTTCTTAGCTTTCTTTCTTTTGGTGATAACTGGTGTTGGAGAACTTTGACAAGTTGCTTCCACCAACCTCTCAACAGTAGTTTGGTTGTCTTCTGTTGGGTTATCTTCAAACACTAAAAAAGACAAATAAATATAAGTCTTTTTATAAGAAGTGTTATTTTTGGTAAGATATGGCAATTTTCCACGTAGAAATTGCTTTTATATCTTTAAAAATTTGAAATGAATAAAGAAATGAATAAAAATGAATAAAAATAACTTTTTTATTGGTTTTTAATATTTTTTAATATTTTTTATATTTTTTATTTTTAAAAAATAAAATAAAAATTATTATGATTCTTTATAAAATTAAGTTATAATAAAAATTATTTTTAATTTATAAATTATCTTTTTTAATCACTAGAGTCACTCAAAGAAAGTTCTTGCAAGTCTAAGGATGTGAAAAACCACGTGTAAGACAGTACAATTGCTTTCCAAATGCCTCAATAGCTTTTAAAATCAATAAAATATAAAACTATTATATAATTTTATGATTATAAATATAATTTATTATTGGATAAACCCAAATATAATCTTTCTAAAGGTCTTTTAAGTAAATATCACGGCCAGGCCCCCAAATGTAAGGTTTGACTATGAAACAATAAGTAAAAATTACTAATTTATTACTTATTGTACTCTGAATGTCCTTATGAATTGAATAAATAAGATTAAAAATATAATAATAATAAATAATTATTATTATTATGGCGTAAATTAATTATATTATCAAATAAATATAATAATATAATTTATATTATAAAAATATAATATAATAAATAAATATATTAATATAAGATAATTAATATATTTAAACAGCTCTTTATTATTGTTACCAACAAATAATAAAGGCGTAAAAAATTGTTTTTTATTAATAAAAAACAATTAATAACAATAATATTACTAATATTAAAGTTATGAATTAATATAAATACTATTTATATTAATTAAAGAATTATTAAGAGAGTAATAATAGAGAAATTATTATAATAAGAGAAAATAACCTACTTTTAACACTTAATATAATAATTTTGAAGTATTTTACGCCAAAAAATATAAATACAACGTTTTCAAATTGTATTTACAATAAAAATAAAGAAAATTACAAATTATTCTGGATTTTTACGTGGAAATGAGTTTTATAGAGATTTTTAACAAAAACAATTAAATAAATGATTTAATCACGTCAAAATAGATGATTATAGCAAGGAGGTCTTTGGTCTTTAATAATATAATGCTTTTATATATAAAGAATAAAGAAATTACCTTTGATTTAATTGATTTAATGTTTTTGATGCGTCTGAGGGGCAAATAGAGTAAAAAGAGCTCTATTTATAGTAGATACCTCCCTCCTAGAGTCCAACAGGCTTCTAGTAGATGTTTACTGATCATATCCGCTGGAATTGATCAATATTTTAAGGTTTGAGGGTGATTACATCATGATCAAACCATATTACATCATTATTACACCATTATTTAGAGTTATCACTATAACTCTAAGTTTGATGACATCAGAGGCTTGGCAGAACCCCAAATTTCGTGTATTTTATTAGTTTTAATCATAAACTAATAGTATTCACCAATTTTATCACTCTTAAGACTGTTAAACTTAAATTAAGGTTACAGTATGTGATCATAACTGCTCAAATTAAGCTCAAACTTTGATCCTTAATAACTTTTAAGATTTACACGCTACAGCAATTCAGAGAGTGAATTCTGATAGCCTGACATAACCTTATTATGCTGCCAAGAGCTTTTCATTACATCATCAAAACTCTAATTTTGATGGTTTTTCTTGTAACTCATCTTTTCTGTCGAAATTCAACATTTTAAACTTCAAACCTTGATTTCAGGGGGTTATGCCCTGAATTGAATAATAAAAATTACATCATTCTTCTCGAATGAACTAGTAGAATCCAACTGTATACTTTTTTTTAAGTTTGGAGCACTTTCACAACAAAGTGGTCAACAGCTCTGTTGATTTTTATCAATATTTCATCATAGGTTTTAACCTTGTTTATAATTTGTAAAATAAAGTTCATATCTGTGTTCTTACAGTAATTACGTGGTAACTTTATTTTTGGTTCATCATTCTATCATGTATAGTTTAGAAGATATTAGCTATGATCCTTGAATATATGCGTTGACTAAAAAAGTGCATATATTCAGGATAATTCTTTAAGTATTAACATTGGAAATTAGCTTATTAATTGTTTTATGTGTGGATTTTCATGGGGAATCCACTGGCTCAACTTATTTCACATGTTGTTTCATTAGTTCTTGAGATAAATAAGGTTTTATGGTTTTTATAAGGTATTTTACCTTATAATTCCGTAAATATTGACTTTACAGATATGCCATAAAAATGGTATATGTGTATTTTTCCATGGGGAATCCAATGGTATAATTTATTTTACATGTTGATTCATTGGTTTTTAAGTTAAACCAATTTTTGTACCAATTTATGGTATTTTTTGTATATTTAAGTAATTATTTTCAAAGTATAATTATTCTAAGTCATTTTAATATAATTATATTAAAGGTATAATTATCTTTAATATTTTTTGTGACCTTATTGGGTATGTGGTCATATCTCAAAGGCCCACACCTCTAATCTTGGAATGTCTTTAAAATTGCAAGCAGTTTCCACATCATTACTTGAAATTGTGTGATGTAAATCATTATTCAAGTTAAGAACATTCCTGTCAAGAAATGGTGTGGATTGCCTTGGCAATTCATTTTTCAGTGATATATTATTAATACTTGATTGAATATCTTCTTTCAATTCAAGTCTTGCTTTATCACTTTTTTCCAATTGTTCTTGAAAAAGAGCTGCATTGTGACCAGTTGAATTTTCCAAGTTTTGCACTTGTATTTTCAATTCTTTCAACTGTCCAGTTATAAAAGAAATTGAATGTTCATCTGGTTGATTGAGTAAGGTAACTTTAAACTCAAGTCTTTCACAAATTTGCGTCAAAGACAAAATATTTGCCTTATTAACATTTTCAAGGCCAATTATGGTCTTTTGTTGGTCTTTTACTTGTAATATTTCATTACCCAACTTCTGTTGGACATGATCAAATGCTTTAAATTTTGCCATAATTTCTTTATTACAGGATTCAAAGTAAGTTACAAGCTTTACAAGGTCTACTTCTTTGGAAAGGATTGCTTCAATCTTTCCTCCTCCTTGTTTTTGAATTCCATCAAAGTTCTTGCCATATTGAACACACTGTCCATGGCTGTTTTCTCTTTCTTTGGAATTCTGTAATTCTGCGGGTAAGGCTAGTTCCACTTGGGCTTTGCCTTTCCCTTTGCCTTCTGCTTGCCCTTTTGGTTGGTTTTTGGGGCTTGCTTGGGCTTGTTTGGCACTGGTTGAGGCGGATTTTTGCTGGTGGATGCTTGAGGAGCTTCCACTGGGCTGTTGTCCCTGCCTTGAGCCAATTTCTTCTTCTGATCTTCTGACAACATGCTTTGGTTTTTCAACCAAGCTTTTATCTGTTGGACTTGTCCTTTGACAGACATTGGTGTCCAACCCAGTAGAAGATCTTCTGTCTTTTCTGGCCCCATGAACTTCTTCACTTGAAGATAAGAGTTCATGGTGCCTATCCAAAGACTTGGAAGGAGTTCCCACTCTTGTTGTTTTGACGCCAGGAACCAGTTTTTCCATTGGGATTGATAAATTTCCACAGCTGCCTGTTGGAAATGGTTCAGGTCTAACAGCAATAGCAGTTATGTCAGCTTCTGGACTCTCAAGAAGAGGTTCAAAGGTGCTGGCTAACCTTTGGGAACTGGTGGAAGTTCTGGCATCCTCCATTTGTGCCTCTCCTCTGGGAGGACATTCTTGCCTTTTGGATTTGTGGCTGGAATGTCCTGGTCCAGATCCATTTGATTGAATGGAGTAGTTGCTTCCACTTCTAGTAGGAGTCATTTTACGTCAATTTTAATAAAAAATAGAGTAAAAAATTGAATTGAATTCACCTGCAGGACCTTTAAAGGGTTCTTTGGTTATTAAACCCCTTGGTGTTGAACTGGTTTGAATTTCAATACTGGACTCTGAGGCTTCAGAGTCTGAAGAACTTTCTCTGATGGAAGACACTAGAGAAAAATTAAAAATATAAGTTATTTTATCAAATAATAAAAATAACTTATAAACTCAACTTATTGAATAAAGTTGTTTTTATGTAATTTATGGCAAATTACGTCAGAAATAAAGAAAAATGTCTAAGATAAAAAGAAAAAATGTTTTTAGTAAAGATTTTTATTTTTAAAGATTTTTTATTTGATTTATTATTTTCTTTAAAGAAATAATAATTATGCAATTAACAAGTTAATTAATCAAAATTATATTATTATTCACTTTATACTAGAATAACTCAAAGAATAAATTTCAAGTCTGTGATGTGAAAAAGCCACTAGTTAGACAAAAGAAATTTATTCCAAGTCACTCAATAGTATATTGTTTCAAACAAATATTTTTAAGAAAAAATAACTTTATTAATATTATAAAGATTATTTATAAGGGATAAGTCCCCAAAAAGCCAATATTAAGACAAATATGGCAATTGTACGTCAAAAAACAGTAAAATAAGGTCTAGAATATGATTTATGTCCCAAAAATTGGTTTAAAATCACGGCCAGGCCCCCAAATGTAAGGTTTGTCTATGAAACTCTTGATAATAGTAGCAATATCAAGAGTACTATGACTGTCCTCAGTAGAAAAATATAATATAATAAAATATTATAACCACAAATTTAAATATAATTATTAACAATAATTATATATAAAAAATAAATTTAATTATTATTATAATAATATAATAATAATAAAAAATAATAATTATAATAAATTATAATTATTCTATTATTGTTATAGTCACTGACAGTTATAACAATAAGAAGTGTAAAGCTCTTAATGAGACAATTACACGTGGAAAATATGAATATTAACCACTTATAAATAATATAAATATTATTTATAAAAAGAATTAAACACACACTGTGCAGAAATAATTCTTTTAGAATAAAAATTCTATATAAAAAAAACTAATACTAGATAAAAAAAATATAGAGTTCTAGAGAAAACTTACTTATAAGATTTATTTAATATAATAAGTCAAAATACAACAGTTATAATATTAAATAATAATTATAAGTTAAAAACATGTCAAAAATCAATAAATTTAAAGATAAAACAACTTTTAATAATATAAATTATGATTTAAGAGTTTTAGAGAGGAATTTGTGGATTTTAAAAGATATTTAAAATGATAATTTTATATAATAAAATATATTATTGGTGATTACAACAATAATCTAAATTCTATGACTTCAATTCTTTAATTTCAATAAATAAAGAATAAAAATAACTTAAGAATTACTTTTAATAATAAGATTTTATATTTAATAAAACTTTACCTGTTTAAATTTCTAATATGATTGGATTGATAATGAATGATGGACAAAAACAGTGATGAAAAGACTCTTTTTATGTCTTCAGGGCAGCTCTTGTGAGCCTTAGAGGTAATTTCATATACCCAAAAGACCACAAATATAAAAAATAACATATTAATATAAATAAAATAAATTTATTTATATTATTAAAATAAAAATATAAAATTATATTAAAAATAAAAAATTAATTATAATTTAAAAATAAAATTACTTTAAATTTTGTAAATATAAAATTACATTTATACTTGAAAAATTTAAGTAAAAATGAAATTTTAACAAAATTGTGAAAAAATAAATAAATTTGGAAAAAAGTTAAATAAAATTTATTATAACTTTTTATCAAATAAATAAACATATAAATTTTATTTCACCATTGGATTCCTCATAAAAAATCAGGTGGGGTCACCTCTGAGTGAAATTTTTGTAACTCAACTCTAAATAAGCTTAAATTAAGTTCTTAGTATTTTCAATACAAAAGTTGAAAATCCTCAAAACCTTAATTTAATTCACACCACATGTGGTGTTAACCATCAATTTTTGTGTTAAAATTGAGGTGTTGTGTTTAGTTTAGAAGTTATGAGGAATTAAAGTATTTTCAATTGAATTCAATTGAAATGTCAAAATGTGCGCGTGTATTACATAAGTGAACTTTGTTTACATATGAGGTGTCAATTATTACTGTATTGTACTGTACAATTGAATTGAATTACATGTGTAAATTATAAGTATAATACATGATGAGGAATTAAAGGAAAAATAAATTGGAAAGATTAAATTTGGGGGGGAAAAGGAACTCCAGCTCTAAGGGGGAGCTAGACCCCCAAAATCCTTGCTGACAGGCGTGGGATGTCAAAATTCACGCAAAAGTTCATCACTTTTGGCCTGGAATTGAGTTACAGGGTCTGTGGACTCAATTGATGATGAGGTTTTGATACCAACTGGGGTAGTTTTAGCTGTTGCCAAGAAGGTAAAACTACCCTTAAGATAAAACAATCATAATAAAAACAGTTTTAACTGGTTTCTACGCCTCTGACACACATTCTGACGTGTTTTGAAGGCTCTAGGCCTGGTATTGCTATAGTAATGGCTGATTTAAGGGTCTAAAATGGCTAAAAATGGCTAAAAATGGCTTAAACCAGCCCTTTTTGGTCTAAACCAGGGTTCAATGATGCCATAATTGGCTTTTCTGTTGTCAGACTGTTTTTCACGACTGAAAAGAGTAAATTTTACTTTTGGAGTAAGAGAATTGATGGCTATAAAAGAATGTCTTCTTTGCCCCACTTTTCTCTTCATGTTAGAATCTTTTCCTTTTATTAATTAGTTTAAACACTGTTAAACCAATCAATCAAAGATTCCAACCACCAATTTTAATCATTTTAATCCTTTTAACCACGTGAAAAAATCATTATAATCTTTGTTTGTAACTCTTATAATCATTTTTACCCCTGAACCACCCCAAAAGTGAATTAAAGCATCTTTCATCACTGTTAACTTTGTCACTTTGTTTCCAAATTCACTCTGGTCACTTTTGGGCGTGTTTTCTCTTTAATATTCTTTCTAAAGACTTTGTTCTTTAATTAATTGCTTGCAGTTCTTTGCTCAATTAATTCCAATTGAAATTGCTCTTGAAGAAATTTCTTTTGTAGCCTTAAAATATCTCTTGTAGAGTATTTTTTGGATAAATCTTTATTGTTGGTAAAACAATAAATTTTTATAATATTATTGTTTTATACTAATAAAGTTATAAACAATAAAATTGGCGTGTTTTCTCTTAAAAATAATATTTCATACTATTTTTAATTGATTTTTACCTTATACAAATCTTGAGGACAGGAAAAGTACTTGATTTTTAATCAAAGTTTCATATCCACACCTTACACCTCTCATGATTCATAATGAATGTAGAGGGCGTGCTCAGGTCAAAACTGAAAAACCATGCTTAAAAATAGAGTTCTTAACTTAAGGCAACTTATTTTTACTTCCAATTTAAAGTTACCAGTCTTATTCCTAACTCCAAGTAACTTTAATCCTCATTTAGTTTAATTATTTTAAGTTTCAATATAAAATAAGTTTATTTATATTAAAGTTAATCACATGAACAACTTAAAATTAGAGTTTCAAGCAGAAATCTTTTAAACTCAATTTTTAATTAATTTTTAAAGAAATCATAATTTTCTTTAAGCTTAATTGAAAGAGTAAATTTCCAGGCTAATTACCCAGGAAATTTATTTATAAAAGATACTTCAAATTTAATTTATATATTGATAATTATAAATTCTAAGTTGTGTGAAATATTCAAGCAAATCCATTAAGAATCGGATTTTTAATGAATTTTTGAAGTTATTGCTATTTTTCCACGTAAAATAGCAATACACACCAAACCTTAAGTTTTGATAAGGTTTTAATGCTTGAAACTTTAAAGTTTTAAGCTTATTTGAAGTCTTTAAGCTTAATTAAGCTCTGACAGTTCTTAAAACCTTGATTTCAAGCCTGCATATTGGGATTTACCCTTTGGCAGCTTGAAATTCCTGTCCAAATTGGGATAAAACCAGTTTAAACCTTAAGGTTGGATCAAAGTCTAATCTTAAAGTTTAAATAAGGTTGAAAATCCTCCAATACAGGTGGACAACTGTAAGGTGTGGATATGAAACTTTGATTAAAAATCAAGTACTTTTCCTGTCCTCAAAATTTGTATAAGGTAAAATTCAATTAAAAATAGTAAGAAATATTATTTTTAAGAGAAAACACGCCAATTTTATTGTTTATAACTTTATTAGTATAAAACAATAATATTATAAAAATTTATTGTTTTACCAACAATAAAAATTTATCCAAAAAATACTCTACAAGAGATATTTTAAGGCTACAAAAGAAATTTCTTCAAGAGCAATTTCAATTGGAATTAATTGAGCAAAGAACTGCAAGAAATTAATTAAAGAACAAAGTCTTTAAAAAGAATATTAAAGACAAAACACGCCCAAAAGTGACCAGAGTAAATTTGGAAACAAAGTGACAAAGCTTACAGTGATGAAAGATGCTTTAATTCACTTTTGGGGTGGTTCAGGGGTAAAAAATGATTATAAGAGTTACAAACAATGATTATAATGATTTTTTCACGTGGTTAAAAGGATTAAAATGATTTGAGAATGGTGGTTGGAATCTTTGATTGATTGGTTTAACAGTGTTTAAACTAATTAATAAAAGGAAAAGATTCTAACATGAAGAGAAAAGTGGGGCAAAGAAGACATTCTTTTATAGCCATCAATTCTCTTACTCCAAAAGTAAAATTTACTCTTGTCAGTAGTGAAAAACAGTCTGACAACAGAAAAGCCAATTATGGCATCATTGAACCCTGGTTTAGACCAAAAAAGGGCTGGTTTAAGCCATTTTTAGCCATTTTTAGCCATTTTAGACCCTTAAATCAGCCATTACTATAGCAATACCAGGCCTAGAGCCTTCAAAACACGTCAGAATGTGTTTCAGAGGCGTAGAAACCAGTTAAAACTGTTTTTATTATGATTGTTTTATCTTAAGGGTAGTTTTACCCTCTTGGCAACAGCTAAAACTACCCCAGTTGGTATCAAAACCTCATCATCAATTGAGTCCACAGACCCTGTAACTCAATTCCAGGCCAAAAGTGATGAACTTTTGCGTGAAATTTGACATCCCATGCCTGTCAGCAAGGATTTTGGGGGTCTAGCTCCCCCTTAGAGCTGGAGTTCCTTTCCCCCCCCAAATTTAATCTTTCCAATTTTATTTTTCCTTTAATTCCTCATCATGTATTATACTTATACTTTACATATGTAATTCAATTCAATTGTACAGTACAATACAGTAATAATTGACACCTCATATGTAAATCAAAGTTCACTTATGTAATACACGCACACATTTTGACATTTCAATTGAATTCAATTGAAAATACTTCAATTCCTCATAACTTCTAAGCTAAACACAACACCTCAATTTTAACACAAAAATTGATGGTTAACACCACATGTGGTGTGAATTAAATTAAGGTTTTGAGGATTTTCAACTTTTGTATTGAAAATACTAGAAACTTAATTTAAGCTTATTTAGAGTTGAGTTACAAGAATTTCACTCAGAGGTGACCCCACCTGATTTTTTATGAGGAATCCAATGGTGAAATAAATTTTATATGTTTATTTATTGGATAAAAAGTTATAATAAATTTTATTTAACTTTTTTCCAAATTTTTTTATTTTTTCACAATTTTGTTAAAATTTCATTTTTACTTAATTTTTTCAAGTATAAATGTAATTTTATAATTTCAAAATTTGATGTAATTTTATTTTTAAATTGTAATTAGTTTTTTATTTTTGAATATAATTTTATATTCATATTTTGATTTTTATTTTAATAATATAAATAAATTTATTTTATTTATATTAATATGTTAATTTTGTATTTGTGGTCTTTTGGGTATATGAAATTACCTCTAAGGCTCACATTCCCTCCCCCTAAAAAAGAATATTACTTTGTAATATTGGTGTTCCTAGTCTGTCTGAATCTTCTGAGGAGTTTGGTAGCTTCTGGTATATCTTTTTCTTCTAACCATTCATCTTCACAAGTTGGGTCACTTTACCTAACAAGGTATTCCCTTACTTTCTTGGTTCTTAATTTCCTTTCTTTAAGAACTTTGATAATTTCTTAGCACCAGATGTCTCAATAGGAGTTATAACTTGGGGAATCTCATTCCTCAAGGGAAATTTCTCAGCATCACTAGATTTATATGGCTTTATCAAGCTCACTGAAAATGTAGGGTGCTTATTGCTAGGTTCTTCAGATAACTCTACTTCAACAGCATTTTCTCCATGTAGGGCCTTAATCACAAAAGGTCCTGCAAAGGAGTCTTTCAACTTTTTACATCCTTTGATGTTATTGAAGTTAGTGGTGGATACAAGTACTAGGTCCCCCACTTTGAAATCTGGAGTTGCATGTGATTTATCCCATTTATCTTTAGCATATGCAAAAGAGTCCTCCATGCATCTCACTGCATGCTTTCTAGCTTTGTCTAGCATTCCTTTGAAGCTAGCAGCTGTGGGATGTATTTCAATTAAGTCTTTCCTCAAGGAATCTTGGGGTAACTTGGGGTTCCATCCTTTTTCTAGAATAGCAGGAGTCTGATCGGTGCTGGCATGGATTGATGTTTTATATGCTAATTCCAGTGCTGGCAACAGAGTACACCAATCATGGGTAAATCCATCACAATCTTTGAATTCAAGGCCATATGCACAAAATCTTCTCACCATGTCCTCTAAGGTTTGGATCATCCTTTCAGCCAGGCCATCAGTTTGTGGGTGGTAGGCTGTAGAGAAAGACAGTTTAGTGCCAAACAATTGGTGAAGATTTGTCCATAGTGCTGAAGTGAATTTGGGATCTCTATCACTGATGATATTTGTAAATATTCCAGTCCATGACACTACTCTATTCCATATCAGAAGAGCTGTATCCATGGCTGTATCATCTTTGTGACATGGTAAAAAGATTGGAGTTTTACTGAATCTGTCCACAATTACTAGGCAAGCATTATAGCTCCTGTCACCTCCTGGTGGTAGGCCAGTTACCCAATCCATATGGACAATTTCCCAAGGTCTGTTTGGTTCTTGGATTCTTATCATATTTCCAAGTCTTTTGCCAGTGGATTTATTTGCCTTTTGGCATCTGTCACAGGTTTTGCAATACTCTGCAACATCTTTCTGCCACATTGGCCACCATATGCAGGTCTTTACTTTCTCTCTTGTTCTGTCTTCAGAAAGATGTCCTGAAAAGGGACTATCATGGCATTCTTTCAGTACAAGATTGATTAATGACCTGTCTACAACTGTCATGACACATGTGTGCTTGGTTCTGTGGTAAATTATACCATCCAGTAGGTGAAATCTTCCTTCATCATAAGATTTTCTCCATACTTCATCCAAGGCATGTATTAGAGAGTTGTCTTTACAGTCCTTGTTAAGTAATTGGCATAAGATGCTACAATTCTTATCTTGAGTATAGCTGCTTCTGACTTCTTCAAAGAAGGTGGTGTTCAAGTCTGTAACACTTATTCCTTCTATTGGAATTTGTGGTGAAGCTTCTTCTGGCACATAAGCAGGATTATCAATATTATTTGGTAATGGCCATCTGCTTAGTCCATCTGCATTCTTATGAATATTCCCATCCTTATGAACAATAGTCATATTTCCTCTGTATTCTTGTATAGCTATTTGCCATCTGAGCATGTGTCTGTTGGGTGTTTTCATGTTCAAAAGTGATTTGACAGCTGTACAATCTGTTATTACTTCAAAAACACATCCCTCTAAGAAGTAGTTCAATTTCTCCAAGGCCCAGACAAGGCATAGACATTCCTCTTGACTTGCTCCATATCTGGCTTCAGTTGGTTTGATTTGCCTGGATATGAAACATATGGGTCCTTCTACAGGCTTATCATTTATGATCTGAACTTGGTGAAGTGCAGCACCCAGTCCATCCCCTGATGCATCAATATACAGTTTGAAAGGCAATTTAAAGTCTGGCATCAGTAAGAGTGGAACAGTGGTCAATGCTTCTCTTAGAGACTCAAAAGCTTTGACTCTGTCAACAGTCATCTCAAACACTGTGTCGTTGTCACACAACTTATAAAGTGGTCTTGCTATGGATGCAACATCTTTAATGTGTTGCCTGTAATATCCTGCAAAACCTAAGAATGACTGAATTTCCTTTTTATTCTGAGGCATGGGCTTTAATAATACTGCTGCAACTTTGTTTTTGTCAATTCCAAGGGACAAACCAGATACAACATGTCCTAGTGCTTTAAGTTCTTTAAATCCAAAATGACATTTCTTCAAGGAGATTTTCATGTTTACTGATTGGATTTTTGTCAAAACTCTTGATAATCTGTACATGTGCTCCTCCCAAGTCTTTGAACAGATAATAATGTCATCAATGTAAATGATTAACCATCCCTCTGAGAGTTCTTCAGGAAAGATTTCATTAATCATTCTTTCAAAGTGTGAAGGTGCATTTTTGATACCAAAGGGCATCCTTAAGTATTCATACACTCCACAATGAACAATAATTCTCAAGTATTTTCTTGCTCTTGGTGTTACCACATTTTGATGGAATCCTTTAAGGGCATCCATAGTGGTTATATACACTGCTTGAGATATTTGAGTAAGGGCAATTTGGATTTTTGGTATTGGGTATCTGTCTGGGACAGTGTAAGTGTTCAGAGCTCTAAAGTCCCCAACCATTCTGGATTTTCCATTATGCCATGCCACTATAACTGGTGTAGTTATTTCTACTTCCTCATTGTTGCCTACTTTTCTTATTACACCAAGGTCTAGAAGTTCTTTGATATGAATTTCTAGAGCTTCTCTTGATTTTGGACTTGCTGAATAAGCAGGTCTTCTTAAGAGTGGTGGATAAGGTCTCTCAATGTTAAGAATGATGTCAACTTCATGACCAATAATTGCTCCCAGAGGTTCTTTGTCTGTAGCAAATGCTCCTCGGTGGTCATACAAAAGGGAACAAAGTTCATTTTCTTGTTTATCAGTCAGATGAAGGCTTATCTCAGCCTCATTTAACTGTTCAGACTTGAATTTTTCTAACTCCAAGTTAACTGGTGATACTTTGTTTACTGTAATTTGTCTTTTAAATGGTAAAAAGGCAAATTTCTGGCGCTCATTGTCCCCAATTGTAAAGTATCTGTCTTTGTTATTATGTAAATCTATCCCATACATGATTAAATAGTCATTTCCCAATATAAAATGGGTACTAGAGCAATTTTCCATAACAACAAATTCAACTGTGATCCTTAAATTCCCATTTATGTGTGGGAATATGACATTGGTCTCAAAGATTCCTAATGCTTTCATTGGGTTACTTGCACTGTTGAATTTTATACCATCAATTGGTAACAATTGGTCTTCAAAATTTGGTACACAAGTCTTAAGAAAGGATTTTCCAACACAAGAGCAGAAGGCTCCTGGGTCAAGCAAAAGTTTAGTGGGCTTGTTGTCAATCACCACTTCTGTTATACAGGAGTTACCAGCTGTATAACCTTTTCCTCTGTTTGGTTTTGTCTTCATAAGTTGTGCATCTTGAACTTTTGATAAATCAACTTGACCATTGCTCAATTGTGGTAAGTGGGAATAAGATTCCATGATGTCAAAAGTGGCATTGATATTTTCTATATCTTTTGAAGATTCAGAAAATATGGATGACTTATCATCTGAATTGTCTTCAATTATGTCTTCTTTTTCAACATCTGGTCCCTTTTCAATGTCAATTTCATTGATTCTCCCCCTTTTTGGACATGTATTGGCTAAATGGGTGGTGCTTTGGCAAATATGGAATTTTCTGACTGTATCTGCAGATTTATATTTACTAGAATTTTCTTTGGGGTTTTTGTCCACAGAATCTTTCCAAGGTGTATTAAACCTTGTTTTAAGATTCACCCTACTAGAACCAATTTTGGTTCTGGTGGTTACTTCTTCTAGTATATTGATAATATCCTCTGCTGAAGATTGTTCAGTAGTCCTGCTTTTGACAGCATGCTCTAAGTCACCTCCACATTGTCTCAGAATTTTTCTATGGATCATAAATTCTGACATGTCAGGATATAATGCTGTTAATCTGTCCTTTTGTTGGCAAAACCATGGTAAAGCTTTGTCTTTATCAGCATTAAATTTGGCAGATTCAAAGGCTGTTTCAACTTTAAACCTCCAAGCATCATTTGCCCATTTGTTGATGATTTGGGTTTTCCACCAAGTCCAACTCTGGTGTCCATGTGCTTGTCTTATTTTGATGTACCATCTGTGAGCTGATCTGGTAAACAAGGTGTTAAACCTGGCTGTTACCAATCTGTCTGGTAATTCAAAATCCTCTTTGATCATGTCAATACCTCTAATGAATTCCATATGGTCATACTCTCCTTCACCATTGAAGTGAGGCCATTCTTTAAGTTTTGGAACTTCTTTCAAGAGTGCTTGGCCCATTGATGGTTCCAAGTTATGAAAAGAAGTGGATAATTCATTTTTTAATTGTGAATTATCAGGATCCAATACTTGTGGATTTGGAATTCTTGTGCCCTCATTTTGATTTAGAGGTGTAGACATTCTTGGTAAGGTGTTCAGTATTTGTTCAATGTCATTCATTTTACTGTTGCTACACCTTTGGGAATTTCTGTATTCATGTTGGAAGCTTTGTATTAAATTTATTACTTCAATTTTATACATGTCTTCCTTATGTGTCAGTTCTTGCCATAACTCTGTCTGTCTTGTATTATCAGCAGTGACTTGATTCAATTTCATTGATAATTTTGATACTTCTTCTTGTGAAGCATCAAAACACTTTTTCAAGGCAATGGTATATGTCTTTACTTCAGTAAATGAATTTGAAATGTCATCAAGGACTTTCTTGTTATCTGTCTTGATAATATTTATGGCTTGTTTAATTCTTGTTTCAATTATGTCATCAATATTGAATTTAGAATATTTATCTGTTAATTCTTTAATAATGGCAGATCGTTCATTTATTTTATTGTTAGAAGAATTATCATTATTGGAATTTTTAATTGTTCTCAAAACTTTTTCAAAACACATAAGTGTTTCATTAATTTGGCACAGACTCAGGTTGTTTGTTTTAATGTTGTTACAAATGGTTTCATTTTTATGAGAAAGATGTTTTTTCACGTCATTTATAGCATTATAGAACTCTGGGATGGAATCAAATATGTCAGAAATCATTTCTGGAACCTTAATCTGGCTTCCTCCTTCTTCTTTAATTCCATCATGGTTCTGGCCATCTGAAATACATTTTCCATGGCATCCTGCTGAATCTTTGGGATTCTGTAGCCCTGGCTGTAAGGTTTGGGGCTGGTGCCTTCCCTTTGCCCTTGTTTGGAGTTTGTGGCTGCTTTTTCACGTTGGAATTGCTGCTGCTGGCCACTGGGGCTGTTTTTGGCACTGGTTTGGGTGGTGGAGGGTTGTTTTTCCTCCATTCTAGTGTCAAAAGCATCATGTTTTTCTTCTCCATCAATGGATGCCATCCATTGAGCAATTTGCAAGTGTTGGGATGGCCCAAGAGTTTTCTTACTGTCAGGTAAGAATTCATGCAATTCTTCCACAGGTCTGCAAGGATCTGGTACTCCATGAATTGAAGTGCATTGTTGTATGCACTGTGGCTGGCTTTGTATATGTCCACAGAGGCTTGTTGTGGCGGTGTCAGCTCTTTTTGAAGGTAAAATAGTATTATCAGCTTCAGAATGACCCAATTTAGTTGTTTGGAAGTCATCAACTGACCCTTTTCCTTCTGTACGTGGTTGGCTTCTGCCATAATCACGTCTATTACCTTTTTGGGAGCTGCTTGAGGGGTTGTAGCTGGCTCCTGACCTGGTTGAAGGCATAATTATGGTTAAAAAAGGCTTAAAATAGTATTTTTACGTCAAAAACTTACTATTGGCCAAATGTTTAGCTTTCTGAAGGGTATTACTTATGTCCAAGTTAATCAATTCAGAAGATATTGGTTCAGGCTGGTTATTTTGAGTCACAATAATAGTACTATCATGATCAGAATTAACAGTACTGGCAGGGATAATGCTGGTTACTGTTGAGGCTGTTTCAATGTTTTCTTGTCTTACCACGTTGTCAGACACTAAAATTAATGAAAAAGCCAATTAATTAAGTAAAAAAAAGGTTATTTCAAAAAAGAAATAAAAATATAAGCCTCACTTATAATATGAAAAAAAGTTATTTTTTATGGATTTTTTGAATTATAAGTATTTTTTATATGTTTTTAAATTTTTCAATATAAGAAAAAAGATTTAAAAAGAATAAAAAAATATGTCACAGGTAAAATATCACGGCTGGGCCCCCAAATGTAAGGTGTGGATATGAAACTTTGATTAAAAATCAAGTACTTTTCCTGTCCTCAAAATTTGTATAAGGTAAAATTCAATTAAAAATAGTAAGAAATATTATTTTTAAGAGAAAACACGCCAATTCTATTGTTTATAACTTTATTAGTATAAAACAATAATATTATAAAAATTTATTGTTTTACCAACAATAAAAATTTATCCAAAAAATACTCTACAAGAGATATTTTAAGGCTACAAAAGAAATTTCTTCAAGAGCAATTTCAATTGGAATTAATTGAGCAAAGAACTGCAAGAAATTAATTAAAGAACAAAGTCTTTAAAAAGAATATTAAAGAGAAAACACGCCCAAAAGTGACCAGAGTGAATTTGGAAACAAAGTGACAAAGTTTACAGTGATGAAAGATGCTTTAATTCACTTTTGGGGTGGTTCAGGGGTAAAAAATGATTATAAGAGTTACAAACAATGATTATAATGATTTTTTCACGTGGTTAAAAGGATTAAAATGATTTGAAAATGGTGGTTGGAATCTTTGATTGATTGGTTTAACAGTGTTTAAACTAATTAATAAAAGGAAAAGATTCTAACATGAAGAGAAAAGTGGGGCAAAGAAGACATTCTTTTATAGCCATCAATTCTCTTACTCCAAAAGTAAAATTTACTCTTGTCAGTCGTGAAAAACAGTCTGACAACAGAAAAGCCAATTATGGCATCATTTAACCCTGGTTTAGACCAAAAAAGGGCTGGTTTAAGCCATTTTTAGCCATTTTTAGCCATTTTAGACCCTTAAATCAGCCATTACTATAGCAATACCAGGCCTAGAGCCTTCAAAACACGTCAGAATGTGTGTCAGAGGCCTAGAAACCAGTTAAAACTGTTTTTATTATGATTGTTTTATCTTAAGGGTAGTTTTACCCTCTTGGCAACAGCTAAAACCACCCCAGTTGGTATCAAAACCTCATCATCAATTGAGTCCACAGAACCTGTAACTCAATTCCAGGCCAAAAGTGATGAACTTTTGCGTGAATTTTGACATCCCACGCCTGTCAGCAAGGATTTTGGGGGTCTAGCTCCCCCTTAGAGCTGGAGTTCCTTTTCCCCCCAAATTTAATCTTTCCAATTTTATTTTTCGTTTGATTCCTCATCATGTATTATACTTATACTTTACATATGTAATTCAATTCAATTGTACAGTACAATACAGTAATAATTGACACCTCATATGTAAATCAAAGTTCACTTATGTAATACACGCGCACATTTTGACATTTCAATTGAATTCAATTGAAAATACTTCAATTCCTCATAACTTCTAAGCTAAACACAACACCTCCATTTTAACACAAAAATTGATGGTTAACACCACATGTGGTGTGAATTAAATTAAGGTTTTGAGGATTTTCAACTTTTGTATTGAAAATACTAGAAACTTAATTTAAGCTTATTTAGAGTTGAGTTACAAGAATTTCACTCAGAGGTGACCCCACCTGATTTTTTATGAGGAATCCAATGGTGAAATAAATTTTATATGTTTATTTATTGGATAAAAAGTTATAATAAATTTTATTTAACTTTTTTTCAAATTTATTTATTTTTTCACAATTTTGTTAAAATTTCATTTTTACTTAATTTTTTCAAGTATAAATGTAATTTTATAATTTGAAAAATTTGATGTAATTTTATTTTTAAATTGTAATTAGTTTTTTATTTTTGAATATAATTTTGTATTCATATTTTGATTTTAATTTTAATAATATAAATAAATTTATTTTATTTATATTAATATGTTAATTTTGTATTTGTGGTCTTTTGGGTATATGAAATTACCTCTAAGGCTCACAACAACCTTAATTGAGTCCTTGCAGATCCAAAAAGTTGGGTACCCCAGCTCTATTTGGTCTTTTTCCTTTGTCCCACCTTTTTGCGTGGATTTTGCCCTTTTATTTATTTAAAGCCATACCATGGCTTTAAACCCTTTTAAATTGAGCTCACGCAGGATTTACATTCTGTATGGCAAATCCTTAGCCAATTCAGTAAATATACACAACACCTCAATTTTAACTAAAATTTTGGTAAAGTTGCATAAACCTTATGTTACTTTAAATTTAAGCTTAATTAAGCTTAAATTTAACAATTTTAAAAAATGTTAAAAAAGCTACATTAGTACTGTAAGATTCTTAAATCTTCTAATAACACAAGAAATAAGTGTTTTTGGGTATAACACCCTATGGGTGTACCCTAGGTTATTTTTGGTGTAGAATCCAAAAATGACATAATAATTATAACTTTGTTTATCCAAAAAAAAGTTATACTTATTTTTTGTTATTTTTTATTTTAAATTTAACTAAAAAGTCTGTTTAAGACAAAATTAACTGTCTGTAAAATCATTTGTGGCCTTATGGGTATGTTATACATACCTCACAGGCTCACAGATAATAAGATAAAGATGATGGGTTTTCAAGGAAAAAACCCTTCTTTTTATATCTTTCAAGACTGTCAAGAGTTATTAACTCTTGACGCGTCAGAGGGGTGAAAATCCTCACTCCAATGATCAGTCTGTGGTTCTGGATTGTCAATTCTGACGTCAATAGAGGCAGAATTGTGGTTTTGGAACCACAAATGATCATTCTGGATCAATACAGGGTGAAAAAACTTTTCACCTGCCACGTCAGAACTTGGATGACGTTGTTCTGGTGTCTGTATGATCAATAATGATGATTTTAGAGAGGTTATATCTTCATAAGTATATTATTTTAAGTATGAGAGCAATACTGTTTGATACAAGTTTGATACAGTCATGTATTGCTAGAAAAACCTTCCAATCAAGATATCTCAGTCAGTTCTTAGGATATCAAGAAACCAAGAGCACAGAATTGAAGGGCTTAATGAGCTCTTCAATTTGGTATGCTTAATGTTTACCCTTCTTTAAAAAACTAAACGTTATAAGGGTTTTAAGTTTTTGGATGTATTTTTGTACATCAGTATGAGGCTTCAAAAACTTCCATACCAGATATCTTCTTCAATTTGGAAGATATCTGTATTCTGATGATACAGTCTTGTAGGGCTTGATTAGCTCTACAGTTTGGTATATTACACTGTACATTTGTATGAGTGTATGCCAAAGATACAGGGGTTTGTTTACATTGTTGTTTTCAGAATATCTGTATTTTGGTTGTTAAACCTTTGAACCAAGATCCCTCAGTCAATTTAAGAGATACAGAGGTCTAAGGTGTCTCAAATTAAAGCTCTTGTTTAGATCTTCAATTTTGTTATACTTTTGTACAGTTTTGTACAAGCCCTCTTTGACTTTCAGGGGGGTCTTGGTTTTAAAATAAAGGTCATATGGTATCTCCAGTTGTAGTGGTGTTACAGCAACATGGATGATACCATTGTGTAGCTATCTATGTGAGCTTTAAGAAAAATACCATTTTGGTATAGAATAACTTAAATATGCATAAGTTAGATGAGAGGTGAAAATAAGGGTTTTGACTTGTTTATTCTCCTCTAGGTTTCCTTATTCTGTTTGGATAAGGTTGGTGTTTAATTTAAGAGGAGTTTTTTCCTCTTATTAATTACCTGTATTGACTATGTTTGTTCAATACTTGTCATACCATTATTTATGGTATTTTGGATGTCATGCTAGTGCTCTTTTTTGAGTCACAGCTTGACACATGCAAATGTTCATTACAGGGCCTGTAACGGAATTGATGTTGAGGTTTCAATACTAACCAGGGCAGTTTTAACTTTTTCAAACAGGGGAAAACTACCCTTAGGGTCAAAAAATCTTAGTAAAAAGGATTAACTGATTATGAGGTCTCTTACATGCAATATGACTTTTTCAAGGCTTGAGCCCAGGTATTACTATAGCAACGGCTGATTTAAGGGACTAAAATGGCTGAAAATAGCAAAAATGCCTAAAAACAGCCCTACTTGGGTCCAAACCAGGGTACAATGATGCCATAATTGATTTTTCTGTTGTAAAAGTATTCCTAACTACTGATTTGAGTAAAATTTACTTTTGGAGTAAGAAAATGGGTGGTTATATAATAATGTCTTCTTTGCCCCACTTTTCTGTTGATGTTAGACTTTTTTCCTTTTATAATCAGTTAGAACACTGTCAAAACAATCAATAAAAGATTAGAATAACCATTTTGAAATAATTTTCAAGCTTTTAACCATGTGACAAATTTATTATAATCATGGTTTTTAACTCTTATAATAATTATTACCCTTGAACCCCCCAAAAGTGAATTGAAGCATCTATCATCACTGTTAGTTTGTCACTTTGTTTCCAAATTCACTCTTGTCAGTTTTGGGTGTATTTTTTCTTTAATATTCTTTTAAAGAATGTTTTATTTTAATAATTTCTTGCATTTATTTCCTAAATTCATTTGATTTGAAATTTCTCTTGAAGAACTTTTTTTGTAGCCTCAAATACCAATTGTAGAGTATATTTGAATAAATCTTTATTGTTGGTAAAACAAGAAATTTTTATATTATTCTTGTTTTATACTCAAAGACTTGGAAGGAATAAATTTGGCATGTTTGGTCTTAAAACTCCTAAAATTTACTATTTTTACTTAAATTTTACCTCATACCAATTTTGAGGATCGGAAAAGTACTTGATTTTTAATCAAATTTTCACATTCACACCTTACATTGAGATCAGAAATATCTATAATAATTATTCATTTCAAGCCTTGAAAATATTTCATAATGTGTGTTAGATACCTAAAAACCAGTTAAAACTGTTTTTTCTGAGATCATCTTAGCTTAAGTGTAGTTTTGCCCTCTTGGCAACAGTAAACATTGCCCTGGTTGGTATCAAAACCTCCTCATCAATTGACTTACAAAGCCTGTGACTCAATTCCAGCGCAAAATTGATGAACATTTGCATGAATTTTGACATTCCACGCCTGTCAGAAAGGAATTTGGGGGAGTCTGGCACCCTTGCAGGCAAGATTTCTTTCCCCCCAAAATTAATCTTTCCAATTTATTTTTTCTTTAATTCCTCATCATGTACTACACCAGAAATTTCACACATTTAATTCAATGTATACAACTGCAATTATTGATTGCACATATCTTAATCCAAGTTCACTTATGTGATATGCACATACATTTTGATATTTTAATAGAAAATACTTCAATTCCTCATGAGTTCTAAACTTCACACCACACCTCAATTTCGACACAAAAATTGATGGTTAACAACACATTCCATTGAAATTGAATTAAAATTTTAAGGATTTTCCAATTCTCATGAAGAAAATACCAAGAACCTAAGTTAAGCTAAGTTAGAGTTGAGTAACAGAATTTTCACACAGGGGTGACCCCAACTGAGATTTTGTGAGGAATTCAATAGTGACATAATTTACATACATTTTTCTATTGGAAGAAAGCTTATGATATCTTTATTAACTTTCTTCCAATTTTTTTTTCGTTTCAATATGTTTAATAAAAATTTATATTTGCTTAATTTCTTCAAGTAAAAATGCATTCTTACATTCTTAAATTTTGCTGTAACTTTATTGTTTAATCATCATTCAAATTTCATATTCATATTTCAGTTTTTTTTATCTGTATAATGAAAATTTAATTACTTTTAATTATAACTGAACTTTATTATTTATGGTCTTTTAGGTATATGAAAATACCTCTTAGTCTCACATTCACCCCCCCTCAAAAAAGAATATTACTTTTCAATATTTTTATTCCTAGAATTTCTGCACCTTCTGAGAATTCTTATAGCTTCAGGTATTCTTTTTCTGCTAACCATTCATCTTTCAAAGTTGGGTCAATTTCCCTAACAAGGCATTCCCTTAAACTTGTAATTCTCAATATCCTCTCTTTGGGAAGTCTAATAATATTCGTAGTAACAGATGATTTGACAGGAGTCATATTTTGGGGTACTTTACTTCTTAAGGGGAATTTTTCAGCATCATCATATTTGTATGGTTTTTTCAAGATTATTGGAAACTTAGGTTTCTGATTACTAAGTTCCTCAGATAGTTCCACTTCAACAGAATTTTTCCCATGATGGGGTGTTTTAAAAAATGTGTTGATAAGGAGTATTGAAGGTTTTTTAATCCTTTGATGTTATTAAAGTTAGTGGTGGATACAAGTACCAAGTCTCCCATCTTGAAGACTGGAGTAGCACATGACTTTTCCCATTTGTCTTTGGAATATTCCAAGGAGTCCTCCATTAATCTTACTGCATCATTTCTAGCTTTTCCTTGAATTCACCTGAAGCTAGCAGCTGTAGTATGTATCTAAACAAAATATTTCCTCAAGGAATCTTGGGGTAGTATGGAATTCCATCCTTTTTCTAGAATAGAAGGATTTTGATTGGTACTGGCATGAACTGATGTTTTATATGCTAGTTCCAGATCAGGTAGAATGGTATACCATGCATGGGTTAATCCACCACAATCTCTGAGATCTAGGCCATATGCACAAAGGCTTCTGACCATGTCTTCCAAGGCTTGTATCATTTGTTCAGCTAGGTTATCAATTTTTGGGTGGTAAGCTGTGGAGAAGGATAAATTGGTGCCAAATAGTTGGTTAATATTTGTCATTAGTACTTAGGTAAATTTGGGATCACTTTCACTAATGATATTTGTGAGTATGCCAGTCCAGGATACTATTCTATTCCACATATAAGAAGAGCTGTATCCATGGAAGTATCATCCTTGTCACACGGCAAAAAGATTTGTGTCTTACTAAACCTGTCAAAATTCACTAGGCAGGCAATATAGTTTCTATCTCTTTGGGGTGGTAGACATGTCACCCAATCCATAGGAACAATTTCCTAAGATGTAGTAGGCTTCTTGATTTTGATCAAATTTCCATGTTTTCTCAGTGAATTTATTTTCTTTTTGAAATCTATTACAGGTATTACAGTATTCTGAAATATAATTTTGCCACATTGGACACCATATGCAGTTATTAGTTTTCTCTCTTGTTCTATCCTTAGAAAGGTTTCCTGAGAAGGAGAAGTCATGGCACTCTTCAAATAAATAATTTATTAAGGAACTGTCCACAACTATCATGACACATGTTTATTTTTTCCTATGGTAGATTATGCCATCAAGTCTCCCTTTCTCATATGAGCTTTTGCATAAGTCATTTGAGGAATTTATCAAGAAGTTTTGTTTATAATATTTAGTCAGTAATTGACATAGGATGCTATAATTTGTATCTTTAGTATATATGTTCCTTACTTCCTCAACAGAGGTACTTTTTAGGTCTGTAACACTGATTCCTTCTATTGAGATTTTTGGAGAAGCTTCTTCTGGTACATCAGAACAATTTGAAATTTAATTTTTTCATGCCATGTGCTAAGTCCTTCTACATTTTTGTGAATATTCCCATCTTTGTGTGCAATGCTCATATTACCTCTATATTATTGCATGGTTATTTGCCATCTCAGAATATGTATGCTGGCTGTTTTCATTTTCAGAAGTGATTTCATAACAGTAAAATATGTTATAAATCAAAAAACACATCCTTCAAGAAAAAAATTAAGTTTCTTCAAGGCCCAGACAAGACATAAACATTCCATTTGACTTGCTCCATATCTGGCTTTTGTAGGTTTGATTTTCTTAGATATAAAAAATATGAGTTCTTCCAAAGTTTTGTCATTAATAAATTAGACTTTATGAAGTGTAGCTCCTAGACCATCTCCTGATGCATCAATGTAAAGACTAAAGGGAAGTTTGAAATCTTGCATCAGTAGAAGTGGAGTAGTGGTTGAGGTTTGTCTCTGTGATTCAAAGGCTCTGACTCTGTCAAGATTAATTTCAAATACTGTATCATTGTTCCAAAATTCACAAAGAGTTCTCAATATGAATGAAAAATATGGAATATGCTTCCGGTATAGTATCCTTCAAATCCTAGAAATGACTGGATTCTCTTTTTGTTCTGAGACATAGGTTTTAGTAGAACCTCTGTAACTTTAATTTTGCCAATTTCAAGGGATAGGCCAGATACCACATGTCCTGGGGCTTTGAGTTCTTTGAATCCAAAATAGGATTTCTTTAAAGAAATTTTTGTCAGCCTGTGACTCAAAAAAGAGCACTAGAATGACATCCAACATACCATAAATAATGGTATGACAAGTATTGAACAAACATTGTCAATACAGGTAATAAATAAGAGGAAAAAACTCCTCTTAAATTAAACACCAGCCTTATCCAAACAGAATAAGGAAACCTAGAGGAGAATAAAAAAGTCAAAACCCTTATTTTCACCTCTCATCTAACTTATGCATATTTAAGTTATTCTATACCAAAATGGTATTTTTCTTGCTGTAACACCACTACAAATGGAGATACCATATGACCTTTATTTTAAAACCAAGACCCCCCTGAAAGTCAAAGAGGGCTTGTACAAAACTGTACAAAAGTATAACCAAATTAAAGATCTAAACAAGAGCTTTAATTTGAGACACCTTAGACCTCTGTATCTCCCAAATTGACTGAGGGATCTTGGTTCAAAGGTTTAACAACCAAAATACAGATATTCTGAAAACAACAATGTAAACAAACCCCTGTATCTTTGGCATACACTCATACAACTGTAAAGTGTAATATACCAAACTGTAGAGCTAATCAAGCCCTACAAGACTGTATCATCAGAATACAGATATCTTCCAAATTGAAGAAGATATCTGGTATGGAAGTTTTTAAAGCCTCATACTGATGTACAAAAATACATCCAAAAACTTAAAACCCTTATAACGTTTGCTTTTTTAAAGAAGGGTAAACATGAAGCATACCAAATTGAAGAGCTCATTAAGCCCTGAAATTCTGTGCTCTTGGTTTCTTGATATCTTAAGAACTGACTGAGATATCTTGATTGGAAGGTTTTTCTAGCAATACATGACTGTATCAAACTTGTATCAAACAGTATTGCTCTCATACTTAAAATGATATACTTATGAAGATATAACCTCTCTAAAATCATAATTATTGATCATACAGACACCAGAATAACGTCATCCAAGTGCTGACGTGGCAGGTGAAAAGTTTTTTCACCTTGTATTGATCCAGAATGTTCATTTGTGGTTCCAAAACCACAATTCTGCCTCTATTGACGTCAGAATTGACGATCCAGAACCACAGACTGATCATTGGAGTGAAGATTTTCACTCCTCTGACGCGTGAAGAGTTAATAACTCTTGACAGTCTTGAAAGATATAAAAAGAAGGGTTTTTTCCTTGAAAACCCATCATCATTATCTTATTATCCATATTCTTACGTGACAAAACTGTTATCAATCAGTAGTGTCCTTAGAATTATCATTAAAGATATAATTAGAATATAATTACTGTAGTACTTCTTTACAGTCAAAGATATTAAAGTATTGCAACCCAGGTCCTCAACAGACTCATCACCACTCTTACCACATAGCAGTAGGACCTGAAGATTTAAATTTATTTGTTTTTTGAGGTGTCACAGTCATAATACTAGCTTGTAGCTACATTTTATAGCTACTATATAGACCCACCCTGACAGCATGAATTTTGAAATCTCATATCTGTTGGAAAAGGGGTTGGGGGAGTCTGGAACCATTGGAGCCAAGATTACTTCCCCCCAAGAGAGAGTCACCTTTTCAATTCATTTTTTCTTCAATTCCTCATCATGTACTATGCCACAAACTTTACATATGTAATTCAATGTACACAACTGTAATTATTGATTCCCCATATTTAAATTCAAGTTCACTTATGTGATACATTTTCACATTGTGATATTTCAATTGAAAACACTATAATTGCTCATAACTTTTAAACTACACATAAAATTTCAATTTCAACACAAAAAATTAAGGTTAACACCTCATGGGGTGCAAACAATATAAAGGCTTTGAGGATTTTCATATCTTAATACACAAAATACTAAAACCTTCAATTAACCTTATTTAGAGTTGTGCTACCAAATTTTCACTCAGGGGTGACCCCAGCTCATTTTTTGTGAGGAATTCAATGGTTACATAATTTCCATAAGTTTATGTATTGGAAAAAATTTATGATATCTTTCATCAACTTTTTTCCAAAAAATATTTGAATTTGAATATTTTTTCTTAATTTCTTCAAGTAAAGATTTATTTTCACATTGTTCAATTTTAATTTGACTTTAATGTTAATTTATGATCAAAATGTTTTTTTGTATATAACCTTTAGATTTGTATTTTGAATTTTGTTTTTGTAATACTAATAGCCTTATTTATTCATTATTCTAACATAATATTGTTGTTTGTCATCCTTTGAGTATATAACAATACCTCTAGGGCTCACCGTAAAGGCCTAAAATGGCCGAAAATAGCAAAAAATTGCTAAAAAAAGCACTTTTTTAGTCAAAACCAGGATTCAATGATGCCATAATTTGTTTTTCTGTTTTCAGTGTATTTCTCACGAATTATTAGGTTAAATTTTATGTTTAGAGGACAAAAACTGGTGACTATAAAAGAATGTCTTCTTTGCCCCACTTCTCTCTTCATGTTAGGATGTTTTCCTTTTATAATCAATCCAAACACCGTTATACAATAAATAAAAGATTTCAACAAACCTTTTCAAATGAATTAAAAACTTTTAACCATGTGAAAAAAATTATTATAAATATTTTTGTAACTTTCATAATAATCTTTACCCTTGAACCACCCCAAAAGTCAATTAAAGAATATTTCATCACTGCTAGCTTCATCACTTTAGCTTAAAATTCACTCTTGTTTTCTGAAGTTTTTTGCTCAATTAATTCCAGTTTGAATGGCTCTTGAAGAAATCTCTCTTGTAGCCATAAATCTTCTTGTAGAGTATTTTTATGTATTTTTTATTGTTTATAAAACAATAAATCCTGATAATGTTGCTGTTTTAAACTAACAAAGTTAAATAAATAAGTTTGGAATTCTTTCTCTTAAAACATTCAAAGGTTACTATTTCTAATTAAATTTTACCTTATACAAATTTTGAATACAGGAAAAGAACCTTATCTTGAGTCAAAGCTTCACATCCACAATATAGAGGTCTGGTGCATTTCCCTTTCCCTTTTTCTGAGCTTGTGGCTGCTTTATCATGTTGGCATTGCTTCTGCTGGCCACTGGGGAAGGGATTGGCAGTGGTTTGGGTGGTGGGGGTTTTTCCCTCAATTTTTCTGTTAAAATAATCATGTTCTTCTTTCCCATTGATCGATGCCATCCATTCAGTAACTTGAAAGTATTGGGATGGCCCTGGATACATCTCAGAGTGAGGTAAGAGTTCATCCATTTTTTTGAATATCTGCTAGGATTTGATACTCTTTGTGTTGAAGTGCATTGTTGTTTGCCTTTTGACTGGCTGTGTAAATCTCCACTGAGGTTTATTGTGGCGGTGTCATATGTGCTTAAAGGAAAAACATTATTATCAGATTTACATTAGCATAATTTTTTGGTCTTGAATTCATTTACTGATCCTTGTTCTTCTGCCATAATGACTTCTATTATCTTTTTGGGAGCTTCTTGAGGGGTTGTAGCTTTCTCCTGATCTGTGGAAGTGAAAATTCTAAGTAAAAAAGCTTGAAAATATTAATCTCACATCAACAGCTTAGTTTTGGAGAAATTAATTGCTTTTTGGAGATTATTTCTAATATCCAAATTGATTAATTCAGAAGAAATTGGCTCTGCTTTATTATTCTGAGCCATAAAAATTGTGATATTATGGTCAGAATTAACAATAATGGATGGCTTATTGTTAGTTCCTGTTAATTGTGTTTCAATTTTCTATTGTCTTACCATGTTTTCATATACTTAAATGAATCAAAAAAATAAATTATTCAAGTAAAAAAAACATTCTTCACAAGGGAACTGAAAAATACAGCTTCACTTTCAATATAAAAAAGGATTCTTTTCATGAATTTTTTGAAATTATAAAGATTTTTTATGGATTCTTAAGTCTTTCAAGATAAGAAAAAAAGGTGAAAAAAGTAAAACAAAGTAGAAAAATACTTCACAGGTGAAATATCATGACCAGGCTTCCAAATGTAAGGTGGGCATATCAAAAGTTGATTAAAAATCGATTAATTTTCCTGTTCTCAAAATTTGTATAAGGTAAAATTAAATTGAAAATAGTAGGGTTTGAGAGTTTTACAAAGAAGCACACCAAATTTATTGTTCTGAACTTTTCTAGTATAAAAAAATAGGGTATTGATAAAAACACGTAAGCAAATGGGTAAAAACACGTAAGAGCTTACGTGTTTTTACCAATTGAAGGTAAAAACACGTAATTTTATGGTAAAAATACGTAGATGATGGTTTTTAAATGAAATATGGCTATTTATGGCATTTCTGATGCCATTAATGCCATTTGTGGCATTAAAAATTCCATTTATGGCATTAACAGTGCCATTAATGGCATTATCAATGAAATATTTCTGATGCCATTAATGCCATTTATGGAATCAACAATGCTATAAATGGCATTAAAAATTCCATAAATGGCATTAACAATGCCATAAATGGCATTAACAATGCCATAAATGGCATTAACAATGCCATAAATGGCATTAACAATGCCATAAATGGCATTAACAATGCCATAAATGGCATTAACAATGCCATAAATGGCATTAACAATGCCATAAATGGCATTAACAATGCCATAAATGGCATTAACAATGCCATAAATGGCATTAACAATGCCATAAATGGCATTAACAATGCCATAAATGGCATTAACAATGCCATAAATGGCATTAACAATGCCATAAATGGCATTAACAATGCCATAAATGGCATTAACAATGCCATAAATGGCATTAACAATGCCATAAATGGCATTAACAATGCCACAAATGGCATTAACAATGCCATAAATGGCATTAACAATGCCATTAATGGCATTAACAGTGCCATAAATGGCATTAACAATGCCATTAATGGCATTAACAGTGCCATAAATGGCATTAACAATGCCATTAATGGCATTAACAGTGCCATAAATGGCATTAACAGTGCCATAAATGGCATTAACAATGTCATTAATGGCATTAACAGTGCCATAAATGGCATTAACAATGCCATTAATGGCATTAACAGTGCCATAAATGGAATTAACAGTGTCATAAATGGCATTAACAGTGCCATTAATGGCATTATAAATGAAATATTATTGATGCCATTAATGCCATTTATGGCATCAACAATGCCATTTGTGGCATCAAAAATGCAACCTTTCTGATGCCATTCATGCCATAAATGGCATTCATAATGCCACATTAACAAGGCCCTTAATGGCATTACTAATACCATGAATGGCATTATCAATGCAATAAATGGCATAATGCCATTTATGTAACACCATAAATGGCATTGTTAATTCCATTTATGTAACACCATAAATTTCATTGTTAATTCCATTTATGTAATGCCACAAATGGAATTTTTGATTCCATAAATGGCATTTTTGATGCCATTTATGTTATAGTTAAGGCCATTAATTCCATTTTTAAGGCCAATGTTAAGGCCATTCATGCCATTTTTAAGGCCATTTATGGCATTTTTAAATGCATAAGTGGAATTGTCAAGGCCATAAAATTCAATTTATGGCATTTCTGTAATGCCATTTATGCCAATTTCCTGGCCATAAATGGCATCTGTATGTCATTCTTGATGCCATTTATGGCATTATTATGTCATTAGTGGTGCCATTTATGGGACTTTTGATGTGATAAATGGCACTGTTAATGCCACAAATCAAATTTTAACTTCCACTCATCATAAATTAAAGTTTGAATTCAATTTATGTCATAAATGGCATTTTCAATTTAATTACAAACATGAACAAAAAAACATAAAAAAACATGGACTTTTTGGGCCTACAAATGTTCTTTCAAAAAAAATACCAAAATGTTGGGCTTCTGGTTTATTATTCTCAACATTCTCACCTTCATTTTAAAGAAAAAAAATATTGAAATTCATAAGTGGGAACATTTTTAATGAATTTTTTCAAAAAAATGGGCCATTTTACCAAATTGCCCAAAATAGAAAAATTGGGCAAAAAGAAAATTTTGAAAAAATTTGGGGACCTTCACATCCCATGTCGGAAAAAATATCGCAAAAAAATTGTTAAAAATTCACAAAAATGAGCCTGAGGAATTTTTATAAAAAAATTAGGTTACTTACGTGTTTTTACCATAAAATTACATGTTTTTGCCATAATTTGGTAAAAACATGTAAGTTTATGGTAAAAACACGTAAGGGCTTACGTGTGTTTACCAACACCCAAAAAATATTATAAAGATTGCTTTCTATTACCAAAAATAAAAAATATGCAAAAATACTCTATAAGAGATATTAATGGCTACAAAAGCAATTCCTTCAAGAGCAATTTCAATTGGAATTAATTGAGGAAAGGACTGCAGGAAATTAATCAGATAAAAGAGTCTCTAAAAATAATATTAAGAAAAAAATACACCCAAAAGTGACCAGAGTGAATTTTGAAACAAAGTGACATAGCTAACAGTGATGAAAGATGTGTTGATTCACTTTTGGACCAGTTCAAGGGTACAGATTATTATAGGAGTCAAAAAAAAATCATAATGCTTTTTTAACGTTGTTCAAAGTTTTAAAAAGATTTAAAAAGGTTGGTTGGAATATTTAAGCTAATTATTAAAGGAAAAGATTCTAACATGAATGGGAAAGTAGGGTATAGAGGACATTCTTTTATAATCACCAATTTTCTTACTAAAAAAGTAAAATTTATTATAAGAGTAGTTAGAGCCACACTGACAACAGAAATTCTAATTTTGCCATTATTGAACCCTGGTTCAAACCAAAAAAAGGCTGGTTTTAGCCGTTTTCTGATATTTTCAGCAATTTGAGTCCCTTTCATCAGCCATTTCTGCAGTAATACCTTGTTTCAAGCCTTCAAAACATTCTACTAGCTGTGTAAGAGACATCAAAAGCAGTTAAAACTGTTTTTACTATAATTTTCTTAAGTTGAGGGTAGTTTGACCCTCTTGGAAACAGTTAAAACTTTCCTGGTTGGTATAAAAGCCTAATAAGCAATTGAGTAACAGACCCTGTGACTCAATTACAGGCCAAAAATGATGAAAATTTGTGTGGAATTTGACATCCCATACCTATCAGAAAGGAATTGGGGGGATTCTGGCACCCTTGGAGCCAAGATTCCTTCCCCCCCCCAAAAAATTAGTTTTTCCAATTTATTTTTTCTTTCATTCCTCATCATGCATGATAATAGAATTCTAAATATGTAATTCAATTGAAAATTTACAGTAAAAAGCTGTAATTTTGGATTCCAAATATGTAAATCCAGACTGAATTATGAAATACATGCACACATTTTCAAATTTCAATTGAAAATACTTCAATTCCTCATAGCTTCTAAAATAAACACCACACCTAAATTTTGATACAAAAATCAATGGTAAGCACCATATGTGGTGTGAATTAAATTAATTTTTTGAGTATCTTCATATTTTTATACATAAAATACTAAAGACTTAATCTAAGATTATTTAGAGTGGAGTTTCAGAATTTTTACTAAGAGGTAATCCCACCTGAATATTGATGAGGAATCAAATGATGGAATAATTTCCATAAGCCTATTTATATTGAAAAAAGCTTATAATAATTTTTATCAACTTTTCTTCCAAAAATATTTTTATCTTAACAATTTTTATTAAAAGTTGTTCTGGTTAATTTTTTTCCAGTAACAATGTATTTTAACATTCTTGAATTTTAATTCAATTTAAATTTTAAATCATTATTTAATTTTTTTTCTGACTTTTATATTTAAATTTTAATTTTGTTTTTAGAATAAAAATGAATTTTTCTATTTTTAACTATAGCTCAATCATACTATCTGTGGTCTTTTGGGTATATGAAAATACCTCTGGCGCTAACACAGATTGTAGCAGGGTTCTGTTAGAAGAATAATAAAAGGAAAAGCATCGAAAAGAAAAGTTCAAAACAATTCTAACCTGATTTATTCCACCAAGAAAAAAAATCAACTAATAATGAAGTCCTATAGTGTAATATCATAAGAAGAATTAGTTGAGACTTAGTTATCAGTGGTCAAAAGAAAAATAAATTATGAAGGATATTTATTGAAGGGTTAGGATTTAGGGGAAAAGCATTTGAATTAATTATTCAGATTTTCAATTTGAGTTGATAATCAATTTTTGAAGAGGGTGAAAATGGAAAAGAATATGTTTTAAAAAAATTGAGTGTTAGATGAAAATGTTTTTTTTTATAAAACTTTTTCCTGTATTGGAATTAGATTGAGTTCGAAACCAAAATAATTCAAATAAGAAATTGTGAAATCAATTTTAATGGAAATTGCTCCAGTGGTACCCATTTTCTCACAAAACAGGTCACATCTCAGAAAAGCAAATTTACTAATTTGTAATGAAGAAATTCCTCACTTTACACATCTGAACCAGTTACATAATTCTTAAAATATCATTAATCACTTTATCTTGAAAAACTATATATCATTGTCAGCAAACAAAATCACCATGAATTGCAAAATATATTGGGAAAATGAGGCTTTTTCCCAATAAATGAAGAGCTCATTACTAGTTGAAGAAAAATTCACTCCACCTCAGGAAGTTGCCTTAAAGAGCTCATTTTTCCAATTTTCAAATCCATCTGCCTTTTCTTTCCTTTGAACTCCATTTCTTTTGCAAGCTTTTTCATGTCAAACCTCATAGGTCTCTGAAGTTTCCTCTCCTACAATCCAATTTGTTGCTGAATATTTTTCTCTTTAAATAGCTCAGCTTTGAATTTTTTCCTTTTGAAACATTATTTGAATCTCCTTCACATTGTTACTCATTTGATTCTCTCAAGTTCTGCTATTTTTGTGCTTTTTGAATTTTCCTTATCCCAATCCAATCTTAAGATCTGGGAAGTTTCATGGCCTACCAAATCAAAAATGAAATGAGTATTTCACCTCAATTAGAAACAATAAAAATTCATTATATCTTCACAATTCCAAAATATTCCTATACAACAGTGGCAATAAATGCAGGCATTTTTTATTCCCCCACTACAATCATTGTGGTTGAAATTTCCCCTTGTTTTATAATTTCTTTCTGGATCACTATGTGACTTTTGTCACTACAAAAGCCTTTCAACCCATCAAAAATAAAAAAATTAGTTAATAACTAACAAGGTATTGAATCTAAAAAGGTGTTTCATTCTTGTTTTGTTTATGTTTGTATTCCAAATTTCAACAGAATAAGATACATTATTAGTATGGAGACCCACATATCAACAATAAAAATGTACCTCTATGTCTCAAACAATTTGGTCCTCAAAGGCTGAAACACAATCATCCACCTGTGAATAGAAATTTTTAATGGGTGTGATGTTGGGCTTGTGAAAACATCAAGCATCCATCTCATTGTAACAAGGTAAAATGCTTTCCAGCTCATCAGCCATTGTCTTTATAACCTTTATCTCATCATACTTGATGACCCCTGATCCAGTTTCACTCTCAAATTGTTTGGCCAAATTATATTTCCTGTCATATGTTCCCCATCAGTCATGCATACTTGCTGAAGTAAGATTCAATTTGTTTCAGGATTTCTTATGGACCTCAAGAGCCGTCAGTTGGAAGCCATTTTTTTCTGAAGGGTGGCCTCCCAGCAAAAATTGAGCCAATTTTCCCAAACCAAGAATTATCATTCAATTTCTTCTTTAACCAATTGATTATACTTTGATAATCCACGTTGTTCAGATGCCCCAATTTTTGTAATGGTGATGGGCTTTCTTTTTATGATGTACTAACCCTTTTCTTTTTGATACACAGAATCTTTCAACAAGCGTACCATTGGCCAAAAATATTCACAAATTAATTATCAAAAAACTGAAGGGTGATGAAGATCAATGTTCAAAAAAGCTTCCAATGATATTGATTATTATTAGTGATGATCATGCGCTGTTTTATGGAGTTGTAAAATTTCAAAACAATGGAATGTTTGGATTACTGAAAGCTTTAAAATTCAAAAATGTAGGAATGAGGTTCGAGATTTAAAATAAGATCTTGTTTGGGAACCTTAAATTGGGTTGGAATTTTCATCTTCTCAGTTCAAAAATTGATTTTTTTATTGTAAAAACTGGAGTTCTTCTATGTGGAATTGTCAGGGTTATTCTATGATAGAGTAATAAAGATAGTATATACATCTTTAACCGTGACTGTGACACAGATACTCTACAATACTTAATATTAGAAGTATACCTGATTATTTTCCAAACATATAGCTTTTTTGGAAAGCTGTACTATGTAGGAATTCAAGAGCAGGATGGGGATTCCTCTTTTGGGCAGGGAAAGAGCCCTTTTCATCCTGAAATTGGGTGGAAAGGTCAACTGGACCACTTCAAATTGAGAAAGTGAAGGTTTTGCACTTCACAGTACTGCCTTGCGGATTTCACAAGGCCTGTATGCTCTGTTTTGGGCTCATATGTGGCCTTTAAACCACATCTTGGCAGTTTTCTCCAATACAGGGTGAAATGTTTCATCTGGGGACCACACAGCCCTCTTATGACATGTATGACTTGTAGAATTCTGTACAGAACCTGTAATCAACCCCAGTATTGAATGAACTATTAGGTGTTAAAGTATAAATCAGCTTCTTTGTCTGTTTGACATCTCATAATCATATTTATGGGAAAGTATCCCACAGTAAAGGTGTATTGTCCAAACTGGGGGATTTTGACATTAAAGCTTCTATACATTTGTCAGTTTTAAAGATATTGAGCTCAAATTTGGTTCATTGTGTAGCTGTGGATAGTATTTGCACAAGTGTACCTCATTCATTATGGCTAACATTACATATGGAAAATTTTTGCATGTTCAATTTTTGTTATTCAGATGTATGATTTTCTCAAAATATGTATGGAACTTGTTTGCCCCATATCTTTTTGTTCTAGATGAGAAATGGGGAAATGGATGGCACCATTGGATAGCTCTTATTGTGCCCTTTCCAAAATGAACCCACTAGAAGTGTCTCACACCAAAATTGTAAATGTTAGATGGGAGGTGAATATTGTATTCACCCTTATTTGACGTTATTTTGGCTATATCTTCTGTAGTTTGGGTGTTAGCTCAATTTGGCTAGTACCATTGAATAGCCCTGACTTGGAGCTTCAATTCTAAAACCCATTTTCTAGGGTTAAGCGTCTTCCTCTGGATTTCAGATGAGAGGTGAAAGCTAAGGTGTATTCTCAGCAACAACTTTGAGCAGTAATTACTTTATTATTCTTTGTCCTATGATGATCAGACTTGTCCATTTGGGAAGAGGTGAGTTTCCTCTTTCTTTTGATACCTTTTGAGCCTCTTTGGCTCAGCTCCATTTTTAGTGGTATCTCAGGTTTACCATTGGTTCATGGTATTTGGCAGTCATGCTTGTGCTCTGGGTTTTAGTCACAGGCTGACACACCCTCCCTACAGAAAAGGCTCATCATTAATCAGAATCCCAAGCCCTCCTGGAAGCTGTGGATCTTCTCTGGTTAAGGTTACCATCTGGTATGGCATCTTCTGCCAACCATTTATCCTCATCTGCTGTTTTTTTTTGAATCTGACCAGATATTGTCTCTGGGATTTACCATTCAGTCTGAGCTTCCCAGCCTTGAGGATCTTCTTTACAGAGAAAGGGGAGTCTTCTACTTTCACTATTTCTTGTGGGGTGTAGGTATTGTTCCTGAAGGGTAAATCATTCTCTCCTGTTTGAAAGTAGGATTTGAGAAACCTCACTGGGAATACTGGGTGTTTCCTAGAGAATCCTTCTGGTAGTCTAATCTCCGCTTCATTTTTCCCTATCAATTTGATGATAGTGAAGGGTCCCACAAATGATTCTCTCATTTTCTTTGGTCCCTTGAGGTTATTAAAGTTGAGTGTAGATGCCAACAATTGGTCCCCTTCTTTGAAGTCTTCTTCCATGTGTTTTTTGGCATACCTCTGTTTTTTATACTACTTACCCTCAGTCATAAATTGATTAGATGTATCACATGCTCTCTTCCACATATCATGGGAGTATTTGGCTGTGGGGTGGATAGTCAGATAATTTTTTGTCAAGTGATCCACAGGCAGTAGGGGGTTCCACCTTTTTCCTACCAGTGAGGGTAATTTCATTGTGGTAGCTTTCTGGCTGGTGTTGTAAGCCAGTGGGACTTTGGGCAGGGGTGTGACTCAGTCATGGGTGTACCCTTAATGGTCCTTATATTCCATGACATATGCACAGAACTTTCTGATGATGTCCTCCATTATTTGGATCATCCTTTCAGCTAAACTATCTGTCTGTGGATGATAAGCTGTATAAAATACATGTTTTGCTCCAAGCATGTCATAGAGATTTATCCAAAATTCTGATGTGAGTTTTGGGTCCCTATCACTAATGATGGTTTGAGGGATTAGACATGTGGATATGATGTTATTCCAGAATAAAAAGGCTGTATCCATATCTGTTTCTTCTTTGTGACATGCTAGGCACTTTACACTTTTACTATACCTATCAGCTATGACTAGGCAAGCATTGAAGTTTTCCCTCCCTCCTGGGACAAGTCCTTTGACCCAGGCCATGTTGATGGTTTCCCATGAGTGTTTGGTTTCTCTATATGTTGAAGCAGCCCATATTTCTTCCCATGTTTTCTGTTTGCCTTCTGGCATCTTTAGCTGTTGCTGATGTATTCACTCAACTCTTGTTCCCATTGGGGCCACTACACTGTGCTTGTTACCCTCTCTTTGGTCCTGTCTTCACTAATGTGTCTGATATACAGACAGTCATGGCCTTCTTTCAGGATAAGAGATATGTGATCTCTATCTATTACTGTGAGGGCACTCGTATGCTTCTCTCTGTGATAGAGTATTTCATCTATAAGGAAAAATTTATTTTCCCTATAGTCCCTCAACCAGGGCTCCTCTAACTGGGATTCCAGTCCCCGGCTCCTGTACTTCTGTTGAAGGAGTTGTAGCAATATGATACACCATTTGTGTTTGGCATAAGATTTCATTACTGAATCAAAAAGCTCTTAGTGAAGCTAGAGGAACTAATTTCTAGTATGGGAGACTTTGTCCCCTCTTGTGGATATAGGTGATTATTTGGGGGACCAGTTTCTGGTGCCCATTCAGAAAATCTGAAGTTTTTCCTTCTATCCATTTCCATGAAATGGATAGGGTTTTTGGCAGAAACTTCAGGGTCATAAGCTGTGTTTCTTGTGATATTTTCCAGTGGTGTCAGCCCATGACTCAAAACCAGAGCACAAGCATGAAAGCCAAATACTATAAACCAATGGTAAATCTCAGATACCACCAAAACATGGAGCTGAGCCAAACCATCTCAAAAGGTATCAAAATAGAGAGGAAAATTACCTCTTTCCAAATATAACAGTTCCATAATCATAGGAAAAAGAATATCAAAGTTGTTTCTGCGCATAAACCTTAATTTTCACCTCCCATCTGAAATCCAGAGGAAGAGGCTTAACCCCAGAAAATGGGTGTTAAAATTGAAGCTCCAAGTCGGGCTATGTAATGGTACTATCCAAATGAAGCTAAAACCAAAACTACAGAAGTTATAGCCAAAAATGAGGTCAAATAAGGGTGAATAAAATATTCACCTCTCATCTAACTTCTAAAGTTTTATTGTGAGATACCTAAATTGGGGTCATTTTGAAAAGAGCACAATCAGGGATATCTGATTGTGCTATCCATCTTCCCATATCTCATCTAGAACAAAGGTTATGGGGAAACCAAGTTCCATACAGATATTGAGAAACTCATATATCTGAATAACAAAAATTGTACATGTCATAACTTTGCATATTTAATTTTACGCATACCAAATAAGGTAATATTGTGTGGATCTCATCCAGGGCTACACAAATGACTGAAATTGAGCCCAATATCTCAAAAACTGACAAAGGTATAGCAGTTTTAAGGTTAAAATCCCACAATTGGGCCAATACACCTTTTCTGTGGGATACTATCCCATAGCTATGATAATGAGGTGTGAAGCAGACAAAGGAGCATGTTGAAACTTCAATACCTCATATTTCATCTAATACTGGGGTCCCATACAGGTTCTGTACAGCAATCTATGTGTCATAAAAGTCAGAAGAGGGCTGTGTGGTCCCCAGATGAACATTTTCATCCTGTATTGGGTAAACCTGCCCAGATGTGCTTTCAAAACCTAATCTGAGCCCATGTCAGCCTGTGACTCAAAACCAGAGTACAAGCATGACAGCCAATATACCATAAATTAATGGTATAGCCAGGATACCACCAAAACATGGAACTGAGCCAAATCAGCTCAAAAGGTATCAAAAAAAAGAGGAAACTCACCTCTTCCTGAAAACATAAGTCCCATCACCATAGGACAAGAAATAACAAAGCTATTCCTGCTCAAAGTTATTGCTGAGCATAAACCTTAATTTTCACCTCTCATCTAAAATCTAGAAGGAGAGGCTTAACCCCATCAAATGGGTATTCAAAATGAATCTCTAAGCCAGGGCTATTCAACGGTACCAGCAAAACTGAGCTAGAACCAGTATTACTTGAGTTATGGTCAAATTCAGGCCAAATAACAGTTAACAAAACATTCGCCTCTCATCTAACTTCTACAGTTTTAGTGTGGGATACCTGAAGTGGGGCCTTTTTGGAAAGAGCACAATCAGGGCTATCTGATGGTGCCATCCACTTCTTCATATCTCACCTATAACAAAAGTTATGAAGCAAACAAGCTCAATACAGCTTTTTGCCCAAACCACGCCTATGTACAAAAACCCTTGTACATGGGATAACTTTGGCATATTTAATGATAGCCATACAAAATTGGGTACCATTGTGTAGAGCCCATACAGGGATATTAAATGAACCAACTTTGAGCATGATATCTCAAAAACTGATAGAGGTATGGCTGTTTTAAGGTCAGATTCCCACCTGCTGTCATATACAGCCTTACCATGGGATAATATCCCATAATCATGAATATGAGGTGTCAAATGGACAAATAAGCATGTTTTTACTTCAATACCTCATATGTCAGTCAATACTGGGGTCCCATACAGTTTCTGTACAGCATTCTACGCGTCATACACGTCAGAATCAGACTATGAGGTCCCCAGATGAAAGTTTTCACCCTGTATTGGTGAAAACTGCCAAGATGTGGTTTCAAAACCACATCTGAGCCCAATAAAGGTTATACAGGCTGTTTGCAAACCACAAGCCAGTAATAGAGAGTGAAAAAATCTTCACTTCCTCTGCGTGGAAAGGGCTAGCACCCTTTCCACCCCATTTCAGGATAAAAAGGAGGCTTTTCACAACCAGAATTGTCTCCTCATCCTGCTCTTGAATATCCTACGTAGTAAACTGTCCAAAACAGTTTTACTCTTGGGTAATAATCAGGGTATAATTATAGTTTTAATTATTGTAGTTCTTATTATAGTAATCCAACTGGTAAGACTGCATCCTGGGTTCTCAATAGCGCTCACCACCACTATTTTTTAATAGTAGAACCCTCTTATTATATTATAAAACCATCATCTTAGTAAAAAGTTTTATTTTTAAAACTATTTTCACATGTCACAGTCGCAGTTCTAGCTGTAAAGAGCCTAATTACTGCTTCAACATAGACTCCAGCTGACAGCCCAATACAGAAAATAAAGGCCTTGTGAAAACTGCAATCCACTACTCTGAGCTGCAAAACTCTTCACTTCCTCTACGTGGATGGCCTAGAGGGCCATTCCACCCCATTTCAGGATAAAAGGAGACTTCTTCTCTACCAGAAAAGGAATCACCATCCTGCTCTTGAATTCCTATATAGTACAACTGTCAAAAACAGTTATACTCTTGTAAAATAATCAGGTATAATCATAATCTTAATTATTTTTAACTTTATTATAATAATCCAATTGGTAAGCTGCACCCAGGGATTTCAACAGAACTCACCACCACTCAATAGTCTCAGTAAAGCCCTTTATATCAATGAAAAAGACTTTTTTTATCATTTTATCCATGTCACAGTCATGGTCAAAGCTGTATATCATGTTATTATCACTTTATCATAAACTCATACTGACATTTTGGGGTCCTGGCCATGTTATTTTTGAATTTTTGAATTATTCTCATGCAGAAAGTGAGTTTTTCTCTTATATTTCTTCAATTTATACCCCTGTTTCTTTTTTTAGTGTGAAAATATTGAAAAATGTTTAAAATATTATATAAGTACTTGTTTTTTTAGTGGTCTATTTATTGATATACCACTGTGTTTTTTTTCTTTTCATGTGCTTGATTAAATTTTAAACACCACAATGGCTATTTTGGGTGTGTTTTTCATATGAAAACACTCAAATCCCTTAATATTTTTTTTAATTAAAATGAAAATTTCTTTTACTGTAAATAATAGTATTAGAGGCAAGGTTGGGCATATTGATCTTTTCAATTGCCCATTACAGAACCACTTAATATTGAACTTGTTAATTACAATGTAAACTGTGAGATACTGGGATACAAACAGTATACCAGGAATCCACAAACCAGTGTTTTTGATGTTTAATTGATAATGTCAATTATCACATCATAATAGCAGGGCACAAGATAGAAATATATTTCCCAGAGGCCATTCTTAGACCTGCAAACAACATTTGAAGAAGTCTTAACTGAAATAAGCCCTCTTTTTTCTCCCTGATTCAATGGAAGAAAATTTCATACCACTTGAAACCCAATCACAAGGCAGTTCATCAGTGATACCTTCAGAACCAGAAGGCAAGGGCAAAGGAAAGAGCCATAGTGAAAGCCTCATTACAGCCAAGAATTGGACACCAATTTTCATTCAGAGAAGTAGAAAACCATTACACTCTTCATCCATACAAGGTAAACTAACTTTGATAACTTTTACAAGGAAGATTACCATAATTAAGGCAGTTGTAACCTCTAAAGAAAACTTGCGTAAATCAGTAAATAACAAATTTGTACAATGCACAAGCAAAGGTTAATAGCCTAATAAAATGAAGTTTTTGACTTCTTTCAAACACTGATATGTCACCCTTACACCTCAGGAACCTTGGAATCCCAAGTAACCAGCCAGAGGACAGGGAAGGCTTGTCCAGAACCAGAAGAACTGGTAGGGTACACCTTGGACAACGTTGTGTATGGAAAGACACTGAAGGAAGTCATACCTACTCTTCCATTCAATTTCCAATTAAACAGAAACCTTAAACCAGAGGACTGGAAGGAGATGGATCAAGTTCTTCAGATCCACCAACTCCTCAAAGATCTTTTCCAATGGAGCATGAACAACAAGAGGTTCAACCTAGCATCCCACTGGGCAGAACTTGAAGCAAGTTTCCAGAAGATGTGTCTCAACAAGATCCCCTTCAAAGATCTTATGGTAATCACCAAAGGATGGAATCTCACTGGGAAGTTCAGACTCCTGGAGGAGAGGGAAACAAGGATAAGGTAGAATCAAGCCACTATCCAAGCTATATAAGAATAGCTGAACCAGACAGGGCCTACTCTTATTCCTTCAGGCTCACAAGAAGTAGACCAACCCAACTCTCCAGTGGATTCAAACCATTCAGGCACTAGCAGACCAGTGGCCAAGAGTCACCATTCTTTGCAATATCAGGTAGTTTCCAGGAGAAGACAAGGATACAAGGGCAAAAACGAGAATTCTTTTGTCCAAAGGCAGAGATATTCAGACTCAATGATCCAGAAGCTGTTGGACTTGGTGAAAGAAGTAAACAAGAGCCAGAAATAGTTGTACCTACTTATAGAATCAGTAGCACTACTAATAGATATATTAGCCCCACTCATAATGAACACAATGTTGTCGTACCTGACAGTAGCTTAAAAGGTGATTCACTGTGTTTACAAATGTCCTAATTTGCAGAGAAAACTGAAAACGGTTTGCAGACCTACAAGAAAGCCAAGTGAGGATGGAAAAATTAACAGCCTCAATAGATAAAATCATTAAAACTGCTCAAGCAGGCCATGCTCAATTCAGAAAAGCCTCTAAAGAAACGAATAAGAGACTGAATCATGTCTTTGAAGAGAAACACAACTGCAAAAGGGACAGGGATTGTCTGGGTAAAGACTTAAACAAATTGTTTAATGTCTACCAAAAATTGTATCCCAAACCACAAGGCCATGGTTTGCATAATACATACCCCCAAAAGGACATCAAACCACATTCCTTGTTGGAGAATAAGGCAAGGTCTCCATCTCAATACCAAGATGGAGATAAAATGTCTCATTCTTAGAAGGAAGCATTAAATAAAATTTCAGAGGCCTCAAGTTGGCCCAAATTCTCTGGAAAAGGAGAATATGATCATATGGACCTCATTGATTATATTGATGGACTCTTCATTGATGTACCAAGCATACCAGACTACGGGATTACTGATAGATTTAATACAGCATTCAAAGGAAATGCTAGTATCTGGTACACAGAAATCAAAGAAATACATGGCAGAAGAAACTGGCCATGGTGGAAGAGTCAGATAATTCAAAAGTATAGGAATGGTACTTGGATGTGGGAAAATACCATTTCATTTGAAAATGACAAGTACTCTGTGGAAAAAAATCCATATGAGTGGTTTCTGAGACAATCTAAAAGACTTAAAGCCATTGATCCTCAAATGGATATTCAGATGAGTAATCACAAACTTCTGACATAAATGCCAGGAGAACTAGAGCATGAAATAAAGTTCAGATGCAACCAAAGTTGCACTCTAGATGACATTGAAAACACATTCCAAGATTTAAGGAAAAGAACAAAAATAGGAAAATATTCCTGCTATAAAAGCAGTAGTTCCAAAGATAAAAAACCTTTCAGGGTGGACTTCAAAGATAAACCCAAAGAAAGAGTGGAATAAGTGAAAAAGAAGAAAGACTCTTTGCACAAATGTGGTTAAACAAACCACTTTGCCAATAGCTGTCCAAAGGCAAAGGAAAACGTCTATGCCATTGAACAAGCCCCAGAGGAAGAATCCCCAACAGAGGATTCTGAATCAGACTCTATGGTTAATGCCATCAGAGAACAATCTGTTAAAGACAAAGACCCAAGGGACGAATTTATAGTGAAATACAAAGAGAAAACATCACTAGAAACTCAGGACATATAGTTAGAAGCAGGAATTCTACAGGACACTGCAAATAAAAACTCATGTAAACACACACAAGATTCACATAAATTCCTAGTTCCACTAACTAAAGTAATGGCATATATACATTGGAAACCCACAAAGATGACTGTTTTTATTTACAATTCTAAATGCCCATTAATCATTGACAGTGGGGTACACTTCTCAATAGTGGCCAAATGTTATCTGGACAACCACTTCACAAATCAGGTGAAGTTGCTTTTGCAACCAAGGAAAAGAATTTCAGAAGTAAATCAGGGAAGATGAAATCCATTAGGACAATTATAAAAGAGATAATGATAGATCATAGGAAAGTTAAAATCAGACTCAAACCAAAGTTTGTTGTGCTTGAAGATGCTCACATCCAAGGAATCTTACTGGGAACAGACTACCAAAGGATGTTGGGCATAGATATCCACAATAGTAAAAACAGGGATGTTACCATAGATACAAACAAGGAAAAGGTATTTTCATCTGAGATATACCAAATATCTACCCATGACCTCCCAGAACAATAACTGAATGAATTCAGAGAGGGCCAATTCGGCACCAACCTTACTAGTAAACAGAAACTTAGTTTAGTGCAAATGCTGAGGAAAAATAGACCAGCATTTTCCATTTGTGGAGAACCTTTAGGAAAAATCAGAGGCCATGATATAGAACTATCTTTAGATCTGGAAAGTACTTATCCACCCTTTCCTCAAAGACCTCCATACTCAGAAAGCATGGAAAATAGGAGAGAAGCTTAAAAAACATCAATTAACTCCTAGACCTAGGTGTCACCAGGAAGATAGGACATGATGAAATAGTGGAAATCACCACTCCTGTCCTTATCACCTGACACAATGGAAAATATAGGTTATGTGGGGGTTTCAGAGCCCTGAGTAGCTACATAAAAGCTGATGGGTACCTCATAGCAAGGATATCTCATGCCCTAGACAAGCTGGAAAAAGACAAATATATAACCAAGATGGCTTGTATGGGAGGATTTAATCAGAATGGAGTTAAACTTAACTCTATTATGCTACTCAGAATTATATTCCATATGGGTATATATGAGTATACCAGGATGCCGTGTGGCATCAAAATTGCACCAGCCCACTTGCAAAGGAGGATTGACACAATATTTCAAGAAGAAATATTGGAAGGCTGGATGGTAGTATATATTGATGATATCATTAGATACTCAGAGACTTGGGAAGACTATGTGCATTACACAGAAAGAGTCCTTAGTCAATGCACACCCATCAATCTGAAAACTTCACTTGAGATGTGCAATTTTTACCAACAAGAACTATTGGCACTAGGACATAAACTCTCAGGCCTTAGTCTGACCATAGACCAGAATAAAGTAGCAGAAGTACTGACAAGACCAGTACCAAAGAGAATCACAGACATCCAATCTTTTCTTGGGTTTGCTATCTACCTCAGAAATCACATCAAAATCTTTTACCACATAACTAGTAGTCTATACAGGTTTTGTTCAAAAGATGTAGTTTTTGAAATTACCAAGGAAAGAAGGGATGCATATGAGAGGATCAAACATTAACTCACAAAAGCACCTGTTCAAATACTCCCTGACTTTAAATGACCACTCAAGTTATACATAGATACAGCTTGCAGTCAAGGATTGAGAGCTGCCCTGCACCAAAGACAAATGGTGGATGGTGAACCAAGGGAAGGGGTTATATGTTATATCTCCAGGAAGCTGAAATATTCAGAATATACATATGGAGAAACCCAGAATGGATTCTTATGCCTAGTCTGGGCCCTAGACAAACTCTATTACTATCTGGAGGTGCAGTCTTTGAAGTCTGAACAGACTGCACAGTACTCAAGTCTTTACTTAACATGAAGACTACTAATCGACACATGTTGAGGTGGCAAATAGCCATCCAAGGGTATAGAGGTAATATGACCATCATATACAAAGAAGGCCAAATCCACACCAATTCCGATGTTCTTGGTAGATTTCCACTTGATAATTTCAAGAGAAACCCAGCTTATGACCCTGAAGTAGCAGCCAAGATTCCTCTCCATTTGATGGAAATATAAAGGAGGAAAAACTTTGTATTTTCTGAATGGAAACCAGAAAGTGGCACCCCAAACAGTAAAGATACTGAATAAGATGGAACATAAACTTCAATATTGGGGATAGGCTCATCAGAGCTACATAATCAGCTCTTTAGTGCAGTGATGAATACTTATGCCAAACACAAACAGTGCAGAATAGTGTTACAACTCCTTAAACCAAAATATATGAGCCCAAAAATGGAATCCCTGTTAGAGGAACCCTGGTTGAGGGACTATAAGGATAAGAATTTTTTCCTTATAAATGGACTAATTTATCACAGAGAGAAGCATACAAGTGCCCTCACAGTGATAGAAATGGACCATATCTCCCTGATCCTTCAAGAATGTCATGACTGCCCTTATATGGGACACATGAGTGAAGACAGGACCAGAGAGAGGGTAGCAAGCAGAGCTTGGTGGCCCAAGTGAGAACAATAGTTGAGTGAATATCTCAAAACTTGAGAATTATTCCAAAAGAAAACAGAAAGAATGGGAAGAAATGTGGGCTACTTCAACACATAGAAGAGCCCAAACACCCATGGGAAACCATCAGCAGGGACTGTGTCACAGGACTAGTCCCAGGAGGCAAAGCAAACTTCAATTCTTTCCTGGTCATAGTTGATAGGTATAGTAAAAGTGTCAGGTGCCTACCATGTCACAATGAGGACAAAGCTATGGATACAGCCTTGTTAATCTGGATGAACATTGTATACACATATGGTGTCTCAAAAATCATTATCAGTGATAGGGACCCAAAATTCACATCAGAATTTTGGACCAACCTCTATGACATGCTTGGAACAAAAGTTGCATTTTCTACAGCTTACCATCCACAGACAGATGGCTTGTGTTAAATGATGATCTAAAAATGGAGGACATTATCAGAAGATTATATGCATATGGCATGGAATATAAGGACTATGAAGGGTACACCCATGACCGGGTCACACTCCTTCCAGAAATCCAACTGGCTTACAACACCAGCCAGCACCCTGCCACAGGGAAATCACCGTCACTGGTAGAAAAAGGGTGGAACCCCTTATTGCCTGTGGATCACTTCAAGAAAATTCTTCTAATTATCCACCCCACAGCCAAAACCTTCCATGAAAATTTGAAGAGAGATTGTGACATAGCCGGTAAGTACATAGCTGAAGCCAAATAATACAACAAGCAGAGGTATGACAAGACACATCTGGAACCACAATTCAAACAAGGGGACCAGGTGTTAGTGTCTACACACCACTTCAATAATCTCAAGGGACCAAATAAATTGAGAGGCTCATTTTTAGGACCCTTCACTATCATTAAGCTGATAGGTAAGAATGCAGTGGATGTTATACTCACAGAGGATTTCTCTAGGAAACACATGGTATTCCCAGTGAGCCTAGTCAAACCATCATTCTAGACAGGAGAGGACAGGCTCCCCTGCAGGAAAAAGACTTGCACACCACAAGAAATAGTAGAAATAGAAGACTTCTCTGTCCCTGTGAAGAATATCATCAAGGTCAGAAGGATTAGGCTGAGTGGTAAAGATCAAAGATAATATTTGGTTAGATTTAAACACCAGACGGCAGACAAAGACAAATGGTTGGCAGAGGCTGCCACACAAGATGGGGACCTTCATATAAGCAGATTAAGGGCCTCTAGGAGGACTGAACAGTCTCATCAAGGATGAGCCTTTTTTGGAGGGAGGGTATGTCAGCCTGTGACTCAAAACCAGAGCACAAGCATGATAGACAAATACCACAAACCAATGTTAAAGCTAAGATACCACCAAAACATGGAGCTGAGCAAAACCAGATCAAAAGGTATCAAAAGGAAGAGGAAACTCACCTCTTCCCAAATATAAATCTCCCATCATCATAGGACAAATAATTACAAATTTATTCCTGCTCAAAGTTATTGCTCTGCATAAGCTGTAATGTTCACCCCTCATCTGAAATTCAGAGGAGGAGGCTTACCCCTGAAATTGAGTATTCAAATTGAAGCTCTCAGTCAGGGCTATTCAATGTTACTAGCCAAATTGAGCTGACACCAAAACTACAGAGGTTATAGCCAAAATAAGATCAAATAAGGGTGAATAAAATATTCACCTCTCATCTAGCCTTTACAGTTTTAGTGTGAGATACCTGAAGTAGGGTCTTTTTGTAAAGGGCACAATCAGGGATATCTGATGGTGCCATACATCTCCCCATATCTCATCTAGAAAAAAAGTTCTGGGTCAAACAAGTTCCATACAGATATTGAGATAGCCCTATATCTGAATAACAAACATTTTACATGGCATAACTTTTCCATATTTAATTTTACCCATACCAAATGAGGTACCATTGTGTATATCCCATACAGCCCTACACAATGAAGCAACTCTGCGCCCAATATCACAGAGACTGACAGATTTATAGAATTTTTCAGGTTTGAATCCCACAACTGGGCCAATACACATTTTCTATGGGAACTATCCCATAACAATGATTATTAGGTGGCAAACATACAAAGAATGATGTTTATACTTCAATAACTCATATTTCATTTAATACTGGGGTCCCATACATGTTCCTTACAGAATTGTATGCATCATAAAAATCAGAAGACAGCTGTGTGGTCGCCAGATGAAATTTTTGACCCTGTATTGGGTAAAACTTCCCGGAAGTGGTTTTAAAACCACATCTGAGCCCAATACAGAGAATACAGGCCTTGTCAAAGCCACAAGCCAGTACTCTGAGCTGAAAAAATCTTTACTTCCTCTACGTGGATGGCCTAGAGGGCCATTCCACCTCATTTCTGGATAAAAGGAGACTCTTTCCCTCCCTGAAAAGGACACCCCATCCTGCTCTTAAATTCCTATGTAGTACAACTGTCAACAACAGTTATAATCATAATCTTAACTATTGTTAGCTTTATTATAATCTTCCAATTGGTAAAGCTGCACCAAGGGCTTTCAAAAGTGCTCATCACCATGAAATCCTTTTATTACAGGCCTTTATATCAATTAAAAAACCTTTTTTTACTGTTTTACCCATGTCACAGTCATATTTAAAGCTTTTTAGACCGTTATTATCACTTTATCATTGACTCAGCCTGACAAGTGGCCATCTTCATTGGTGTGGCTTTTTCCTTCTTTGTATATGATGATCATGTTACTTCTATACACTTTGATGGCTACTTGCCACCTCAACATGTGTATATTTGTAGTCTTCATGTTGAGTAAAGACTTCAAGGCTTTGCAGGCTATGTAGACTTCAAAGACTGCACCCTCCAGATAATGGTGGAGTATCTCTAGGGCCCAGACTAGGCATAAACATTCAGTCTGAGTTGCTCCATACCTAGCCTCTGAGTCTCTCAGCTTCCTGGAAATGTGGCATATTACCCCTTCCCTTTATTCACCATCTACAATTTTTCTTTGGTGCAGGTCAGCTCCCAATCCTTCACCACAAGCTTCATATCTATTTACAGCTTGAATGGTAGTTCAAAGTCAGGGAGTATCAGTACATGTGCATTGGTGACTTCATGTTTTATTCTCTCATATTCATCTCTACTTTCCTTGTTTATTTCAAAAACTACATCTTTTGTGCATAACTTGTATAAACTACTAGTTATATGCGCAAAATATTTGTTGTGGTTTCTGTAGTAGCTAGCAAGTCCAGGAAAAGATTTCATCCCTTTGATGTTCTTTGCTCCTGGTTCCTGGAGTACTTCTGAGAATTTGTTCTGATCTATGGCCAGGCTAAGGCCTGAGACTTCATTTCCTAATGCCAATAGCCCATTGTGGCCAAAATGAAACTTCTTTAATGAAATTTTCAGATTAATGGGTATGTATTTACTAAGTACTCTGTCTATTTACTGCACATGGTCTTCCCAGATCTCTTAGTATATAATGATATCATCAATATATACCACCATCAAGCCTTCCAATATTTCTTCTTGAAATAGTATGTCCATCATCCTTTGGATATGGGCTTAAGCATTTTTGATACAAAATAGCATCCTGGTGTAGTCATATATGCCCATATGGCACATGATCCTGAGTAAATTCATGCAGTTTGGTTTAATTCCATTCTGGTGAAAGCCTTTCATACAATCCATCTTGGTTCTGTATTGCGCTTTTGCCAGTTTTTCCAGAGCATGAGGTATCCTTGGTATAGGGTACCTACCAGCTTTTGTATAATTTTGGGGGCTCTAAAATCTCCATGCAACCTAGACTTGTCATCATTCCAAGTGATAAGGACAGGTGTGGTTACTTGCACTATTTCATTGTGTCCTATCTTCCTGATGACATCCATATCTAGGAGTTCATTGACATCTATTTCAATTCCTTTCCTAGTTTCCAGTATTGCTGGATATGGAGGTCTTCTGAGCATGGGTGAATAAGATCTTTCCACATCTAGATATACTTCATATATTATGGCCTCTTTTCCCAAGGGTTCTTCACCAATGGCAAAATCTGGTCTGTTCTTCCTCAGAATTTTCAGTAAACTGAAATTTTGTTTACTGGTGATGTTAGAGCTTAACTTCCCCTCTTTCAATTCATTGAGCAATTCTTCTAAAGGGTCTTGGTTGGAGAACTGGTATATATCAAGGGATCATTTATTTTCCTTGTTTGTATTTATGGTAATGTGCCTATTTTTACTATTGTAAATGTCTATGCCATACATAATCTGATAGTCTGTTCCCAGTTAAAGTCCCTGGATGTGAGCATCTTCAAGAACTGAAAACTCTGGATTGAGTCTGATGTTACCTTCCCTATGGGGTATGATTATCTCTTTGATGATGGTCCCAAAGGATGTAATTTTTCTAGATGCACTTTGAAAGTTCTTTGCCTTAGTTGGCAAGAGTTGCTTCTTGCAATTTGAGAGGTGGTTGTCCTGGTATTCTCTGGCCACTGTTGAGAAGTGTGCACCACTATCAATGATTAATGGGTGTTGAGAATTGTCAGTAAAAACAGTAATCTTGGTGGCTTTCCCATGCATATATGTCATTCCTCTAGTCAGTGTGACTAGGAAGGTCTGTGCATCTTGTGTATGTTTACACAAGTTTTTTTGCAGCATCTTGTGGCATTTCTGATTCCAAATGTATATCCTGGATTTCTAGTTGTGTTTCCTCTGGGTACTCTACTAGAAATTTTTCTTTTGGGTCTTGATAATAATCAGAGTGTCCTCTGATGGCATTACCCATAGAGTCTGATTCAAAATCCTCCATTGGGGATACTTTTTTCTGAGACTTGTTCAATGGCATAAATGTTTTTGTTGCCTTTTGACAGTTGTTATCATAGTGGTCTGTTGACCCACAATTGTGACAAGATTTTTTCTTCTTGGTCACTTCTTCCACTCTTTCTTTGGGTTTGTCTTTGATGTCCCCCTGAAAGGTTGTTTCTCTTTGAAACTACTCCTTTTGTATGGGGAATATTTCCTTATATTTTTTCTTTTCCTTATGTCTTGTAAGCTATTCTCAATATACTTTGAAGTAAAACTTGGGTGGCACCTACATTTTATTGCATGTTCTATTTCTCATGTCATTTGGATTAGGAGCTTGTAATTTGTCATATGAACATTCATTCAATCATCTATGGCTTTGAGTCTTTTAGACTGTCTAAAACACCACTCCTATGGATCTTTGTCCACAGATTACTTTTAATTTTCAAATGACATGGTCTTTTTGCCATTACCAAGTACAATTACTGTACTTTTGGATTATTCAAATCTCCCACCATAGCCAGTTCCTTCTGCCATGGATTTCTTTCATTTCTATGTACCAGATACTAACATTCCCTTTGAATGCTGTGTTGAAGCTTTCAGTGATCCAGTATTCTGGTTTACTTGATACATCAATGAATATTCCATCAGTATAATCAATGAGTTCCATATGATCATATTCTCCTACACCAGAGAAGGTTGGTCAGTTTGAGGCCTCTGAAAGCTATTTCAATGCTTCCTTCTGTGAATATGTCATGTTGTCTCCATATTGGTATCTTGATGGAGATCTTGGCTTGTTATCCAACAAGACATCTGTTTTGATGTCTTCTTGGTATGTATTATCCATAGCATGGCCTTGTGGTTGAGGCTTTATGTTTTGGAAGACATCAGACAATTTGCTTATGTCTTGATCCAGAGATTCCCTGTCCCTGTTGCAGTCATATTTCTCTTCCAAGACTTTATTTAGTCTTTTGGTTGTTTATTCAGAGGCCTTTCTTCATTTATAATAGCTCTCTTGGTTGGTTTTATTTTTCCTCTTGTAAGGTTTTCAATTCTTTCAAACTTGAATTGCTCCTATGGAGATCATCAAGCTTCTCTTGAGTTTTGATTGCAAAAAAGGAAAGCTGTAACCACATTTGATCACTTTTTAAGTTACTTTCAGGTGTAACAGCATTGTGTTCATTCTGGGTAGGGGTAATATTTCTTTTAATGGGGATACTGATTCTCAAAGTATTTCCAGCTATTCCTGGCTCTTGTGTACTTCTTTCACCAAGTCCAGCAGCTTCTGGATCCTTGGGTCTGACTTTTTCTTCCTGTGGCTCAAAGAAGTCATGTTTTTCCCTTTTTATCCTTGTCTTCTCTTGGAAACTACCTGGGATTGTGAAGAAGGGTGACCTCTGATCACTGATCTGTTGGTGCCTGAATGGTGTGAAGCCACTTGGGATTCTGGTTGGTTTACTCCTTGTGAGCCTGAAGGAATAAGATTAGGCTCTGTCTGGTTCAATTGTTTTTCTATACCTTGGATAGTGGCTTTATTTTCCCTTATCCTGGTTGCTCTCTCTCCAGGAGTTTTAACTGCCTGTTGTAATTCCATCCTTTGGTCATTACCATAAGATCTTTGAATCGTATCCCTTTGAGACATATATTCTGGAAACTTTCTCCAAGTTCTACCCAGTGTGATGCTAGATTTAACCTCTCTTTGTACATGCTCCATTACAATAAATCTTAGATGAATTGGTGGAGCTGAAGAACTTGATCCATATCCTTCCAGTCCTCTGGTTTGAGGTTGCCATTGTATTGGAGGGTGTATGGCAGTGTGGGTATGATTTTCCTCAGTGTCCTGCCATCTAGTATATGGTCCATGCTGTACATACCCTGATCTTCTGGTTTTGAACAGTCCTTTCCTATCCTCTGGCTGGTTCCTTGAAATTCCAAGGTTCCTGAGATGTACAGAGGACATATGAATGTTTACATGGAGTAAAAAACTCTATATTCTTAGGTTATTTACCTTTGAATTTTCCTTGTAAAAATTTGTTATCCACTGCTTTGGGAAATTTGCCTTTGGAGGTTACAACTGGGTTAATTATGGTAATGTTCCCTGTATAAGTTATCAAGGTTGGTTTACCTTTTATGCAAGCAGAGGCTTGTGGTTTTCTAGTCCTCTGTGTGTAAATTGTTGTCCACTTCTTGGTGGTAATGAGGCCTCCACTATGCCCTTTCCCTTTTCCCTTGTTTCCTTTGTTTTCGAAAGGTGTCACTGGTGTATTGCCTTGTGACTGGGTGTGAAGTGGGATGAAATTTTCTTCCACTGAATCCAAGGAAATGAGGTCTTATTTCAGCTAAGACTTCTTGAAATTCTATTTTCATGACTTAGAATGGCCTCTGGGTAATATATTAATATATTATGCGCTTGTATTATGATTTGTAATTCAAAATATAAATTATATGTCAAAAATACTGGTTTGTGGATGTGTGGTATGCTGTTTGTCAGCCTGTGACTCAAATCCAGAGCACAAGCATGACAGCCAAATACCATAAACCAATGCTAAAGCCAAGATACCACCAAAACATGGATCTGGGCCAAATTATCTCAAAAGGTATCAAAAGGAAGAGAAGACCCACCTCTTTCCAAATATACAAGCCCTATCATCATAGGACAAAGAATAACAAAGTTATTCTTGCTCAAAGTTGTTGCTGAGCATAAACCTTAATTTTCACCTCTCTTCTGAAATAAAGATTAAGAGGCTTAACCCCATCAAATGGGTATTTGAAATGGAGCGCTGAGTCAGGGATATCTAATGGTACAAGCTAAATTGAGCTAGCACCAATATTACAGAAGTTATGGCCAAAATCAGGCCTAATAAGGGTGAATAAAATATTCACCTCCCATCTAACTTCTACAGTTTCAGTGTGAGATACCTAAAGTGGGGTCCTTTTCAAAAGAGAACAATAAGGGCTATCTTATGGTGCTATTCATTTCCTCATATCTCATCTAGTACAAAAGCTCTAAGGCAAACAAGCCCAAAACAGATTTTTGGCTAAAACACACATGTGTACAAAATTCTTGTACATGGCATACCTTTGCCATATTTAATGATAACCATATCAAATGAGGTACCATTTTGTAGAACACATACTGTGAACCTTTGAGATATGGCCACATACCCAAAAAGTTCACAAGAAATATTTCAAATAATTATACATTAAAAATAATTACCTTAAAACTACAAAAATGCCATAAATTGGCATAAAACTTGGTTTAACTTAAACACCAATGAATCAACATGTAAAAATAATTATACCATTGAATTCCCCATGGTAAAATACACATATACCATTTTTATGGCATATCTTTAAAGTCAATATTTAATGAGTTATAAGTAATCATACCTTATAAAAAACATAAATCCTTATTTATTTCAAAGAAAAATGAAACAGAATGTGAAATAAATGGTACCATTGGATTCTCCATAAAACTCCACATATAAAACGATTAAGAAGCCAAGCTCCAAAGTCATTACTTAAGGTATTAGGCTGAATATATGCACTTTTTTGGTCAATGCATATATTCAAGTATTTTAGCTAATATCTTTTGAAATATGCATGATAGAGTGATGAACTAGAAATAAATTCATCACTTAATTACTGTAGGAATTCAGAAATGAAGTTTATTTCACAATTTATAAACAAGGTTAAAACCTGTAAAGGATTATTGATTAAAATCAACAGAGCTGTTGACCACTTTGTTGTGAAAGTGGTTCAAGCTTAAAAAGAAGTAGACAGTTGGATTCTACTAGTGTTTGTTTGTGAAGAATGATGTATTTTGTATTATAATATTCAACGTATAACCCCTTGAAATCATGGTTTGAAGTTTAAAATATTTTTACAGAAAAGATGAGTTACAAGAAAAATCATCAAATATAGAGTTCTGATGATGTAATGAAATGCTCTTGACCGCATAATGAGGTTATACCAAGCTAACAGAATTCACTCTCTGAATTTCTGTAGCTTGTCAATCTTAAAAGTTATTAAGGATCAAAGTTTGAGCTTAATTTGATCATTTATGATCACTCACTGTAACCTTAAATTAAGTTCAACAGTCATATGAGTGATGAAATTGGTGAATACTGTTATTTTATGATGAAAACTAATAAAATCCACAAATTTCGGGGTTCTGCCAAGCCTTGACATCATCAAACTTAGAGTTATAGTGATAACTCTAAATAAGGCATAATAATGAGATAAGATGGTTTGATGATGATGTAATCATCACCAAACCTTAAAGTATTGATCAATTCCAGTTGATATGATCAATTCATGTTTACTAGAAGCCTGTTGGACTTTAGGAGGAAGGAATTTAATATAAATAGAGCTCTTTTTACTCTATTTCCCCCTCAGATGCTTACAAAACATTAAATCATTAACTAAAAAGGTAATTTCTTTATTCTTTATATATAAAACGTTTATATTATTAAAGATCAATGATAATCTCATAATAATATCTATCTTTGACGTGATTATTACAATTATTTAATTGTTTTGTTTAAATTGCTCTTGAAATCCTCAAATCCACATAAAATCAAGAAAATTTGTAATTTCTCTTCAATTTTATTGTAACTACAATTTCAATAAGTTGTATTTACATTTCTAGGAGTAAATTTATTCAAAATTATTATATTAAGCATTAAAAGTAGGTTATTTCTCTTATTATAATAATTTTTCTCTATTATTACTTTTAATAATTCCATAATTAATATAAATGGTATTTATATTGATTTATAACTTTAATATTGGTAATATTATTGTTATTAATTGTTTTTTATTATTAATTGTTTTTTATTATTAAAAAACAATTTTTTATGCATTTATTATTTGTTTTTAGCAATAATAAAGTGCTTTTAAAATTAATCATCTTATATTAATATATTTATTCTATTAAATTATTTCTTTTATAATATAAATTATATCATTATATTTACTCAATAATATAATTATTTTATGCCATAATTATAATAATACTTTATTATTATAATTATTTTTATCTCATTTATGTCATTTAAAAGGACATTCATAGTACAATAAGTGAAATATTAGTAATTTTTACTTATTGTTTCATAGTCAAACCTTACACATACAGGGCTACACACTGAACCAATTTTGAGCTTGATATCTCAAAAACTGACAAAGCTATGGCTGTTTTTTTACGGTCAAAATCCCATAGTTTGGCCAATACAGCCTTACCATTGGATAATATCCCATAAACATGATTATGAGGTGTCAAACTGACTAAGAAGCTTAATTTTACTTCAATAACTCATAGTTCATTCAATACTGGGGTCCCATACAGGTTCTGTACAGCATTCTACGCGTCATACATGTCAGAATCAGGCTGTGGTCCCCAGATGAAAATTTTCACCCTGTATTGGTGAAAACTGCCCAGATGTGGTTTCAAAACCACATCTGAGCCCAATACAGGCTATAAAGGCCTTTTTCAAACCACAAGCCTTTCCTTGAGAGTGAAAAATATTCACTTCCTCTACATGAAAAGGTATAGCAGCCTTTTCACCCCATTTCAGGATAAAAGGAGGCCCCTTCACTGCCAGAAAAGGAATCCCCATCCTGCTCTTGAATTCCTACATAGTACAACTTTCAAAAACAGTTTTAATCTTGGAAAATAAACAGTTTATACTATAAATCTTAGTATTTTAGTCTTTATTATTGTAAACCAACAGGTAAAGCTGCACCCAGGGCTTTCAATGTCACTCACCACCACTAATTCTGATTAGTAAAGCCCTTTATATCTTTAATGAATCCTTTTTTAAATACACTTATCCATGTCACAGTCATATTTAAAGCTGGAAATAGCCTTATTTCATCTTTATCATAGACTCAGCCAGCAATTTTGGTGGCTTGGCCATGTTTTTTTAAACTTTTGGGACCTTATAAGTGAGTTTATCTCTTATTTTCTTTATTTTGACAAATTATTTTATCTTTTTTAGGCATAATTGCTTAATGAAAATATATATAATATATATCTTATATATATTTCTACATTGGTATATGTCATATACCACCATTTTCTATCTTTTTTAATCACGTTGTGGCATGGTTGATTATAATTTAATCACCACAAAAACCCTTATTTTTGGTGTGTTTTACATATAAAAACATTTTAAGCCATTCATAAAGTCCTTTTTCTAATTAAATAAGGAGACCTCTTACTGTAAAACCCACAGTTGGGGCGTGGTTGGGTATATTTTTAATTCCACTACCCTCTTACATACCACTTCTAATCAGATTATACTTGCTAATCACAAGTTAATCTGTGAGATGTTGGCATACAAACCGTATACCCAATATCTGTAAGCTGTATTTCTGACGTGAAATTTTTAATTCAATTACACTGTCATTATTCAAGGGCATCTTGTAGTAACATACAAGCCCAGAGGCCATTCTTGGATGTGCAAACAGCATTTTAAGAAGTCTTAACTGACATTAAGCTCTCTATTCCTGTTTTATTTCAGTTCAAGAAAAATACATCCCACTACAAACCCAGTCACAGGCCAACACACCAGTGATACCCTCAGAACCAGAGGGCAGCAAGGGCAAAGGAAAGAGGCATAGTGAAGGCCTCATAACAGCAAAAAAGTGGACACCCTTTGCCACTCAGAGGCATAGAAAACCACAAAACTCTGCTTCAATACAAGGTAAACCAACCTTAACCACTTGTACAGGGAATATGTGAGCCTTGAGGTATATTTTACATACCCAAATAGGCCACAATTATCGTAAAAATAAATTTTGAATTATGCATAACTCATAAGTCATGCATATATCCAAAATTCATCATTTTTAATTTCAGAAAAGATGAATAACTTTTTATTAAGTAATTAAATCCATGGATTCAAGGCCAGATTTGGTATCCACACAAAAATTCACCTACGGTAGCTCCATAGAGTGACTAAGGTCAGATTAAATCTTTGAGGTGGTAAAATGGAAAATACTTCAATACCACATAAAAGATCCATGAAAATTTTTGTTTTTCTTAATTTCATGCCAAGATAATGGGAATGTGAGAAATCCCATGTTGCATATACACCAAGAATAGTGTTATGCATGTTTTGAGCACTTAATATAATGGTATTCTTACATGGACTTTTGGTACACCCATAGTGGATATCTCACTTTAAGCTTAACTTTCTATTTTGACGTGAAAAGTAGGCAAGGGGGACAAAAGACATCAAAGAGAGACAGGGTACCCAACTTCTGAGGCCTCAGAGGCGTAGACAGCTCTAAAGATTGGATCCATAGCTGATATTGGCCTAATTCATAAACTAAAACCTTTTGGGAACTTGGTTACCATGTTACAACTACAGTAAAACTTAAGAAAATTGCAAATAACCTGCTATACTGACATGCCAAGGATGTAAAGAGCTACTTAGACTCCTGTAACCATGTCAATTCTTAATGACTTTCCATGGATAAACCCCAAAAGAGTAATTAAAACCCTTTTTGGACTTGTATCCATTGATTTACCTCATAGCAACCAGTGAAACACTGATATTTGCAATTCTATGTAGAAATGAGGTAAAAACTTCAAAACTTCATTAAAAATACAATTCTTAATGAATATTTCTGAAACTTTCAGGACTAATGAAAAACTGCTTTATCTATGGTAAAACCAAAAAGAATTCCAGTTTTACTAGTAAAATTAAAATTTTTACTTACAGTCCATTTTTGACTATTCTATGTGAAACACTGAGTCTTCAAAAATTCACAGTGATTACAACCTGTGATGAAATTGGAAATAACATTGATAGCTTTGAGAGATCAATGATTATTTTGGAATAAAAGAAGATTTACAGATGTTACTCCTTTTATTCTTAACCATATTGGGGTTGGTAGTCACGTAAAAGCATCAATTAAGTAATTATGATAATCTTACATGACAAAAGATGATTCAATCAATAATCCAAAACGGTTTATTGCTTTCTCACTCACTGGCTTTTCAGTTTGCTCCATGGCACACCTCTGTGAGCTGTTGTTGACTTAAAAGGAGCCTCTTCTTGCTGTTTTTGCCACATTATCATCTTATTATCATTTTAAATCATTATTACCAACAAGTAAGTATTAGTTACAGCTATTCTTAAGTGTTTTAAATCTTTCAGAATCAATCAGAAAGACTTGAAATCATAGAATAAAACTATATATTGTTGTAATACTATTATAAATCCATTTTGATCCTTAAAATCCACAATTCCATGTCAAATCTCTCTATCTTATCTTTCAATAAGCTCTTTGGAATATTAGTGAGTGATTTATCTTGAATTCTTAAAGTTTTTCTCTAAAATTAGTTTTCTTCCAGAATTATCATTATAATTATTCTTGCAAAAGATAATTATATATTAAAATAATTTTTTATTTTAATAAAAGAAGTTTTATTATTAAAATCTTCTTATAATTGATTTTTGTAGACAATTACTTGCTCACTGTTAAAATCACTAGTAGTGTTTAACACATGAAAGAAATAATAATTTAATTATTTAATTGTGGTTATAATGATATTTTATTATTATATTTTACAAGAACAGACACAGTACTGTTGATTAATAGTGATATTATCATCAGTTTCATAGTCACATCTTAGATTTGGGGGCTGGCCGTGTTTTATGAACCTTGTACCCTTCATTAATATATTTTTAAGTTTTAAAATATATTAATTTAATAATTTTTCCTTTCATTTTGAAGTTAAAATGATTCTTATTTTTGAAATTGTTTTGGAAATCCTTTTCATTGAGGAATTTGGTTTAATTTTATACTGTTTTTACACATGGCTTTTTCACATCCAAAAACTTATAAAATTATTCTTTGAGTTACTCTGAATTAATTTTAATTCAAAATCTTGAATTTTAATTTTTGTTCTTTAAAAAGAATAACTTTTTAATATCAAAAAATATAAAACTTATAAAAAATCTTTAAAAATATTTTAAAAAAGTATAAAAAAAATAATTTTTTCTCTTTTATAATTTTTCTATTGTCTTTAATCAAATACTGTGCAGCTGGCAACAGACTCAGTAAAAGATATATCACTAGCCTAGAATCTGAAGACAGTATTGAGGTGAAAATTGCTAAAAGAGGCACCTTATTTAACTCAGAAAAGGCTAAATTACCACCAAAAGGTGTGTATTTTATCTTATATTTTCACCTTTTATCTTTAAATTGATGTGAAAATGGTGCATACCAGAAATGGAAACAACTATTCAGTCCAACCAGATGGATGTGGACAAGGAAGAGGCAAGACAAAATCCAGAAGTGTCAAGTCTTCCACAAGAAAGACACATTTGGAGGATGCCAGAGTTGCCCCCCATTGCCCAAGGTCTGTACCAACAGATTTTGATGTGAATTCTGAGCCTGAACTGATTCATGACCATAATTCCAGGGCTGAACCATTTTCAAGTGGCAGCAATAGAAATATATCAATGCCAGTACAAAAATTGGTTCAGAGCAGCCAAAGAAAAGGAGTGGGAAATATGCCCAAGCCTTTGGCAGGGGGCCATGAACTCCTACTTACACATCAAGAGCTTTCTGGGTCAGGAGAAGACCATAGAGCTCATAGGAGGATGGAGCCCCCTGTCTTGCAAAGACAAGGTCAAAAAGATAAAGAGTTGGTTGAAGAACCAAAGTCTTTTATCCATAGACCAGAAGAAGGAACTGGAAATGACTCCAGCTTTGGTGTGAGCCTTAGAGGTAATTTCATATACCCAAAAGACCACAAATATAAAAAATAACATATTAATATAAATAAAATAAATTTATTTATATTATTAAAATAAAAATCATAATATAAATATAAAATTATATTAAAAATGAAAAATTAATTACAATTTAAAAATAAAAATACATTAAATTTTATAAGTATAAAATTACATTTATACTTGAAAAAATTAGGTAAAAATGAATTTTTATCAAAACTGTGAAAAAATAAATAAATTTGGAAAAAAGTTAAATAAAAATTATTATAACTTTTTTCCCTATAAATAAATACATAAAAATTATTTCACCATTGGATTCCTCATAAAAAATCAGATGGGGTCACCTCTGAGTGAAATTCTTGTAACTCAACTCTAAATAAGCTTAAATTAAGTTTTTAGTATTTTCAATACAAAAGTTGAAAATCCTCAAAACCTTAATTTAATTCATACTACATGTGGTGTTAACCATCAATTTTTGTGTTAAAATTGAGGTGTTGTGTTTAGCTTAGAATTTATGAGGAATTGAAGTATTTTCAATTGAATTCAATTGAAATGTCAAAATGTGCACATGTATTACATAAGTGAACTTTGATTTAAATATGAGGTGTCAATTATTACTGTATTGTACTGTACAATTGAATTGAATTACATATGTAAATTATAAGTATAATACATGATGAGGAATTAAAGGAAAAATAAATTGGAAAGATTAAATTTGGGGGGGAAAGGAACTCCAGCTCTAAGGGGGAGCTAGACCCCCAAAATCCTTGCTGACAGGCGTGGGATGTCAAAATTCACGCAAAAGTTCATCACTTTTGGCCTGGAATTGAGTTATAGGGTCTGTGGACTCAATTGATGATGAGGTTTTGATACCAACTGGGGTAGTTTTAGCTGTTGCCAAGAGGGTAAAACTACCCTTAAGATAAAACAATCATAATAAAAACAGTTTTAACTGGTTTCTACACCTCTGACACACATCCTGACGTGTTTTGAAGGCTCTAGGCCTGGTATTGCTATAGTAATGGCTGATTTAAGGGTCTAAAATGGCTAAAAATGGCTAAAATGGCTTAAACCAGCCCTTTTTTGGTCTAAACCAGGGTTCAATGATGCCATAATTGGCTTTTCTGTTGTCAGACTGTTTTTCACGACTGACAAGAGTAAATTTTACTTTTGGAGTAAGAGAATTGATGGCTATAAAAGAATGTCTTCTTTGCCCCACTTTTCTCTTCATGTTAGAATCTTTTCCTTTTATTAATTAGTTTAAACACTGTTAAACCAATCAATCAAAGATTCCAACCACCACTTTTAAATCATTTTAATCCTTTTAACCACGTGAAAAAATCATTATAATCATTGTTCGTAACTCTTATAATCATTTTTACCCCTGAACCACCCCAAAAGTGAATTAAAGCATCTTTCATCACTGTTAACTTTGTCACTTTGTTTCCAAATTCACTCTGGTCACTTTTGGGCGTGTTTTCTCTTTAATATTCTTTTTAAAGATTTTGTTCTTTAGTTAATTGCTTGCAGTTCTTTGCTCAATTAATTCCAATTGAAATTGCTCTTGAAGAAATTTCTTTTGTAGCCTTAAAATATCTCTTGTAGAGTATTTTTTGGATAAATTTTTATTGTTGGTAAAACAATAAATTTTTATAATATTATTATTTTATACTAATAAAGTTATAAACAATAAATTTGGCGTGTTTTCTCTTAAAAATAATATTTCTTACTATTTTTAATTGAATTTTACCTTATACAAATTTTGAGGACAGGAAAAGTACTTGATTTTTAATCAAAGTTTCATATCCACACCTTACATTTGGGGGCCCAGCCGTGATATTTTACCTGTGACATATTTTTTTTACTCTTTTTAAATCTTTTTTTCTTATATTGAAAAATTTAAAAACATATAAAAAATGCTTATAATTCAAAAAATCCATAAAAAAATAACTTTTTTCATATTATAAGTGAGGCTTATATTTCTATTTCTTTTTTGAAATAACCTTTTTTTACTTAATTAATTGGCTTTTTCATTAATTTTAGTGTCTGACAACGTGGTAAGACAAGAAAACATTGAAACAGCCTCAACAGTAACCAGCATTATCCCTGCCAGTACTGTTAATTCTGATCATAATAGTACTATTATTGTGACTCAAAATAACCAGCCTGAACCAATATCTTCTGAATTGATTAACTTGGACATAAGTAATACCCTTCAAAAAGCTAAACATTTGGCCAATAGTGAGTTTTTGACGTAAAAATACTATTTTAAGCCTTTTTTAACCATAATTATGCCTTCAACCAGGTCAGGAGCCAGCTACAACCCCTCAAGCAGCTCCCAAAAAGGTAATAGACGTGATTATGGCAGAAGCCAACCATGTACAGAAGGAAAAGGGTCAGTTGATGACTTCCAAACAACTAAATTGGGTCATTCTGAAGCTGATAATACCATTTTACCTTCAAAAAGAGCTGACACCACCACAACAAGCCTCTGTGGATATATACAAAGCCAGCCACAGTGCATACAACAATGCACTTCAATTCAAGGAGTACCAGATCCTTGCAGATCTGTTGAAGAATTGCATGAATTCTTACCTGAAAGTAAGAAAATTCTTGGGCCATCCCAACACTTGCAAATTGCTCAATGGATGGCATCCATTGATGGAGAAGAAAAACATGATGCTTTTGACACTAGAATGGAGAAAAAACAACCCTCCACCACCCAAACCAGTGCCAAAAACAGCCCCAGTGGCCAGAAGCAGCAATTCCAACGTGAAAAAGCAGCCACAAACTCCAAACAAGGGCAAAGGGAAGGCACCAGCCCCAAAACCTTACAGCCAGGGCTACATAATCCCAAAGATTCAGCAGGATGCCATGGAAAATGTATTTCAGATGGCCAGAACCATGATGGAATTACAGAAGAAGGAGGAAGCCAGATTAAGGTTCCAGAAATGATTTCTGATATATTTGATTCCATCCCAGAGTTGTATAATGCTATAAATGACGTGAAAAAACATCTTCCTGATAAAAATGAAACCATTTGTAACAACATTATAACAAACAACCTGAGTCTGTGCCAAATTAATGAAACACTTATGTGTTTTGAAAAAGTTTTGAGAACAATTAAAAATTCCAATAATGATAATTCTTCTAACAATAAAATAAATGAACAATCTGCCATTATTATAGAATTAACAGATAAATATTCTAAATTCAATATTGATGACATAATTGAAACAAGAATTAAACAAGCCATAAATATTATCAAGACAGATAACAAAAAAGTCCTTGATGACATTTCAAATTCATTTACTGAAGTAAAGACATATACCATTGCCTTGAAAAAGTGTTTTGATGCTTCACAAGAAGAAGTATCAAAATTATCAATGAAATTGAATCAAGTCACTGCTGATAATACAAGACAGACAGAGTTATGGCAAGAACTGACACATAAGGAAGACATGTATAGAATTGAAGTAATAAATTTAATACAAAGCTTCCAACATGAATACAGAAATTCCCAAAGGTGTAGCAACAGTAAAATGAATGACATTGAAAAAATACTGAACACCTTACCAAGAATGTCTACACCTCTAAATCAAAATGAGGGCACAAGAATTCCAAATCCACAAGTATTGGATCCTGATAATTCACAATTAAAAAATGAATTATCCACTTCTTTTCATAACTTGGAACCATCAATGGGCCAAGCACTCTTGAAAGAAGTTCCAAAACTTAAAGAATGGCCTCACTTCAGTGGTGAAGGAGAGTATGACCATATGGAATTCATTAGAGGTATTGACATGATCAAAGAGGATTTTGAATTACCAGACAGATTGGTAACAGCCAGGTTTAACACCTTGTTTACCAGATCAGCTCACAGATGGTACATCAAAATAAGACAAGCACATGGACACCAGAGTTGGACTTGGTGGAAAACCCAAATCATCAACAAATGGGCAAATGATGCTTGGAGGTTTAAAGTTGAAACAGCCTTTGAATCTGCCAAATTTATTGCTGATAAAGACAAAGCTTTACCATGGTTTTGCCAACAAAAGGACAGATTAACAGCATTATATCCTGACATGTCAGAATTTATGATCCATAGAAAAATTCTGAGACAATGTGGATGTGACTTAGAGCATGCTGTCAAAAGCAGGACTACTGAACAATCTTCAGCAGAGGATATTATCAATATACTAGAAGAAGTAACCACCAGAACCAAAATTGGTTCTAGTAGGGTGAATCTTAAAACAAGGTTTAATACACCTTGGAAAGATTCTGTGGACAAAAACCCCAAAGAAAATTCTAGTAATATTAAATATAAATCTGCAGATACAGTCAGAAAATGCCATATTTGCCAAAGCACCACCCATTTAGCCAATACATGTCCAAAAAGGGGTAAAATCAATGAAATTGACATTGAAAAGGGACCAGATGTTGAAAAAGAAGACATAATTGAAGACAATTCAGATTATAAGTCATCCATATTTTCTGAATCTTCAAAAGATATAGAAAGTATCAATGCCACTTTTGACATCATGGAATCTTATTCCCACTTACCACAATTGAGCAATGGTCAAGTTGATTTATCAAAAGTTCAAGATGCACAACTTATGAAGACAAAACCAAACAGAGGAAAAGGTTATACAGTTGGTAACTCCTGTATAACAGAAGTGGTGATTGACAACAAGCCCACCAAACGTTTGCTTGACCCAGGAGCCTTCTGCTCTTGTGTTGGAAAATCTTTTCTTAAGACTTGTGTACCAAATTTTGAAGACCAATTGTTACCAATTGATGGTATAAAACTCAACAGTGCAAGTAACCCAATGAAAGGATTAGGAATCTTTGAGACCAATGTCATATTCCCACACATAAATGGGAATTTAAGGATCACAGTTGAATTTGTTGTTATGGAAAATTGCTCTAGTACCCATTTTATATTGGGAAATGACTATTTAATCATGTATGGGATAGATTTACATAATAACAAAGACAGATACTTTACAATTGGGGACAATAAGCGCCAGAAATTTGCCTTTTTACCATTTAAAAGACAAATTACAGTAAACAAAGTATCACCAGTCAACTTAGAGTTAGAGAAATTCAAGTATGAACAGTTAAATGAGGCTGAGATAAGCCTTCATCTGACTAATAAACAAGAAAATGAACTTTCTTCCCTTTTGTATGACCACAGAAGAGCATTTGCTACAGACAAAGAACCTCTGGGAGCAATTATTGGTCATGAGGTTGACATCATTCTTAACATTGAGAGACCTTATCCACCACTCTTAAGAAGACCTGCTTATCCAGCAAGTCCAAAATCAAGAGAAGCTCTAGAAATTCATATCAAAGAACTTCTAGACCTTGGTGTAATAAGAAAAGTAGGCCACAATGAGGAAGTAGAAATAACTACACCAGTTATAGTGGCGTGGCATAATGGAAAATCCAGAATGGTTGGGGACTTTAGAGCTCTGAACACTTACACTGTCCCAGACAGATACCCAATACCAAAAATCCAAATTGCCCTTACTCAAATATCTCAAGCAGTGTATATAACCACTATGGATGCCCTTAAAGGATTCCATCAAAATGTGGTAACACCAAGAGCAAGAAAATACTTGAGAATTATTGTTCATTGTGGAGTGTATGAATACTTAAGAATGCCCTTTGGTATCAAAAATGCACCTTCACACTTCCAAAGAATGATGAATGAAATCTTCCCTGAAGAACTCTCAGAGGGATGGTTAATCATTTACATTGATGACATTATTATCTGTTCAAAGACTTGGGAGGAGCATATGTACAGATTATCAAGAGTTTTGACAAAAATCCAATCAGTAAACATGAAAATCTCCTTGAAAAAATGTCATTTTGGATTTAAAGAACTTAAAGCACTAGGACATGTTGTATCTGGTTTTTCCCTTGGAATTGACAAAAACAAAGTTGCAGCAGTATTGTTAAAGCCCATGCCTCAGAATAAGAAGGAAATTCAGTCATTCTTAGGTTTTGCAGGATATTACAGGCAACACATTAAAGATTTTGCATCCATAGCAAGACCACTTTATAAGTTGTGTGACGAAGACACAGTGTTTGAGATGACTGTTGACAGAGTCAAAGCTTTTGAGTCTCTAAGAGAAGCATTGACCACTGCTCCACTCTTACTGATGCCAGACTTTAAATTGCCTTTCAAACTGTATATTGATGCATCAGGGGATGGACTGGGTGCTGCACTTCACCAAGTTCAGATCATAAATGATAAGCCTGTAGAAGGACCCATATGTTTCATATCCAGGCAAATCAAACCAACTGAAGCCAGATATGGAGCAAGTCAAATGGAATGTCTATGCCTTGTCTGGGCCTTGGATAAATTAAACTACTTCTTAGAGGGATGTGTTTTTGAAGTAATAACAGATTGTACAGCTGTCAAATCACTTTTGAACATGAAAACACCCAACAGACACATTCTCAGATGGCAAATAGCCATACAAGAATACAGAGGAAATATGACTATTGTTTATAAGGATGGGAATATTCATAAGAATGCAGATGGACTAAGCAGATGGCCATTACCAAATAATATTGATAATCCTGCTTATGTTCCAGAAGAAGCTTCACCACAACATCCAATAGAAGGAATAAGTGTTACAGACTTGAACACCACCTTCTTTGAAGGAGTCAGAAGCAGCTACACTCAAGATAAGAATTGTAGCATCTTATGCCAATTACTTAACAAAGACTGTAAAGACAACTCTCTAATACATGCCTTGGATGAAGTATGGAGAAAGTCTTATGATGAAGGAAGATTTCACCTACTGGATGGTATAATTTACCACAGAACCAAGCACACATGTGTCATGACAGTTGTAGACAGGTCATTAATCAATCTTGTATTAAAAGAATGCCATGATAGTCCCTTTTCAGGACATCTGTCTGAAGACAGAACAAGAGAGAAAGTGAAGACCTGCATATGGTGTCCAATGTGGCAGAAAGATGTTGCAGAGTATTGCAAAACCTGTGACAGATGCCAAAAGGCAAATAAATCCACTGGCAAAAGACTTGGAAATATGATAAAAATGCAAGAACCTAACAGACCTTGGGAAATTGTCCATATGGATTGGGTAACTGGCCTACCACCAGGAGGTGACAGGAGCTATAATGCTTGCCTAGTAATTGTGGACAGATTCAGTAAAACTCCAATCTTTTTACCATGTCACAAAGATGATACAGCCATGGATACAGCTCTTCTGATATGGAATAGAGTAGTGTCATGGACTGGGATATTTACAAATATCATCAGTGATAGAGATCCCAAATTCACTTAAGAACTATGGACAAATCTTCACCAATTATTTGGCACTAAACTATCTTTCTCTACAGCCTACCACCCACAAACTGATGGCCTGGCTGAAAGGATGATCCAAACCTTGGAGGACATGGTTAGAAGATTTTGTGCATATGGCCTTGAATTCAAAGATTGTGATGGATTTACCCATGATTGGTGTACTCTGTTGCCAGCACTGGAGTTAGCATATAAAACATCAATCCATGCCAGTACCAATCAGACTCCTGCTATTCTAGAAAAAGGATGGAACCCCAAGTTACCCCAAGATTCCTTGAGGAAAGACTTAATTAAAATACATCCCACAGCTGCTAGCTTCAAAGGAATGCTAGACAAAGCTAGAAAGCATGCATTGAGATGCATGGAGGACTCTTTTGCATATGCTAAAGATAAATGGGATAAATCACATGCAACTCCAGATTTCAAAGTGGGGGACCTAGTACTTGTATCCACCACTAACTTCAATAACATAAAAGGATGTAAAAAGTTGAAAGACTCCTTTGCAGGACCTTTTGTGATTAAGGCCCTCCATGGAGAAAATGATGTTGAGGTAGAGTTATCTGAAGAACTTAGCAATAAGCACCCTACATTTCCAGTGAGCTTGATAAATCCATATAAATCTAGTGATGCTGAGAAATTTCCCTTGAGGAATAAGATTCCCCAAGTTATACCTCCTATTGAGACATCTGGTGCTAAGAAGGTTACCAAAGTTCTTAAAGAAAGGAAATTAAGAACCAAGAAAGTAAAGGAATACCTTGTTAGGTACAGTGACCCAACTTGTGAAGATGAATGGTTAGAAAAAAAAGATATACCAGAAGCTACCAAACTCCTCAGAAGATTCAGACACACTGGAAACACCAATATTACAAAGTAATATTCTTTTTTTAGGGGGAGGGAATGTGAGCCTTAGAGGTAATTTCATATACCCAAAAGACCACAAATATAAAAAATAACATATTAATATAAATAAAATAAATTTATTTATATTATTAAAATAAAAATCAAAATATAAATATAAAATTATATTAAAAATAAAAAATTAATTACAATTTAAAAATAAAAATACATTAAATTTTATAAGTATAAAATTACATTTATACTTGAAAAAATTAGGTAAAAATGAATTTTTATCAAAACTGTGAAAAAATAAATAAATTTGGAAAAAAGTTAAATAAAAATTATTATAACTTTTTTTCCTATAAATAAATACATAAAAATTATTTCACCATTGGATTCCTCATAAAAAATCAGATGGGGTCACCTCTGAGTGAAATTCTTGTAACTCAACTCTTAATAAGCTTAAATTAAGTTTTTAGTATTTTCAATAAAAAAGTTGAAAATCCTCAAAACCTTAATTTAATTCATACTACATGTGGTGTTAACCATCAATTTTTGTGTTAAAATTGAGGTGTTGTGTTTAGTTTAGAATTTATGAGGAATTGAAGTATTTTCAATTGAATTCAATTGAAATGGCAAAATGTGCGCGTGTATTACATAAGTGAACTTTGATTTACATATGAGGTGTCAATTATTACTGTATTGTACTGTACAATTGAATTGAATTACATATGTAAATTATAAGTATAATACATGATGAGGAATTAAAGGAAAAATAAATTGGAAAGATTAAATTTGGGGGGGAAAAGGAACTCCAGTTCTAAGGGGGAGCTAGACCCCCAAAATCCTTGCTGACAGGCGTGGGATGTCAAAATTCACGCAAAAGTTCATCACTTTTGGCCTGGAATTGAGTTATAGGGTCTGTGGACTCAATTGATGATAAGGCTTTGATACCAACTGGGGTAGTTTTAGCTGTTGCCAAGAGGGTACAACTACCCTTAACATAAAACAATCATAATAAAAACAGTTTTGACTGGTTTCTACGCCTCTGGCCCACATTCTGACGTGTTTTTAAGGCTCTAGGCCTGGTATTGCTATAGTAATGGCTGATTTAAGGGTCTAAAATGGCTAAAAATGGCTTAAACCAGCCCTTTTTTGGTCTAAACCAGGGTTCAATGATGCCATAATTGGCTTTTCTGTTGTCAGACTGTTTTTCACGACTGACAAGAGTAAATTTTACTTTTGGAGTAAGAGAATTGATGGCTATAAAAGAATGTCTTCTTTGCCCCACTTTTCTCTTCATGTTAAAATCTTTTCCTTTTATTAATTAGTTTAAACACTGTCAAGCCAATCAATAAAAGATTCCAACCACTGTTTTTAAATCATTTTGAACCTTTTAACCACGTGAAAAACTCATTATAATCATTGTTTGTAACTCTTATAATCATTTTTACCCCTGAACCACCCCAAAAGTGAATTAAAGCATCTTTCATCACTGTTAACTCTGTCACTTTGTTTCCAAATTCACTCTGGTCACTTTTGGGCGTGTTTTCTCTTTAATATTCTTTTTAAAGACTTTGTTCTTTAATTAATTGCTTGCAGTTCTTTGCTCAATTAATTCCAATTGAAATTGCTCTTGAAGAAATTTCTTTTGTAGCCTTAAAATATCTCTTGTAGAGTATTTTTTGGATAAATTTTTATTGTTGGTAAAACAATAAATTTTTATAACATTATTGTTTTATACTAATAGAGTTATAAACAATAAATTTGGCGTGTTTTCTCTTAAAAATAATATTTCTTACTATTTTTAATTGAATTTTACCTTATACAAATTTTGAGGACAGGAAAAGTACTTGATTTTTAATCAAAGTTTCATATCCACACCTTACATTTGGAGACAGAGGCTCCAGTGGCATCTACCAGCTCCAAACCAGCTCCAGAAGTGTCCAAAGACAAGCCCAAAGGACCTCAGAAGAAGCAGAGATGTCCCAAGAACAATCAAAGCAAGGGCAAAGGCAAAGCAAATTGGCACAGACCTTACCCACAAGAGTACAGGATCCCCAAATTGGTGCCTTCAGCAGTGGACAGTGTGTTCAACATGGCCAGAACTCTCATGGAATTCACAGCCAAGGAGCAGGAAAGGATGAACAGGACCTTTCCGTGCAAATAAATCATGTAAAAAGTAGTATTAATGTAGAAATTGGTAGACTTGATTCAAAGTTAACTAAAATAACATCAGATATTAATGAATTGAAAAAACATGACAAGAAATATACTGAATGGTATGAATTAACAAATGCCAGATTTGATTCAATTATCAATGATTGTAGCAGAATTGAGAGTACATTTCAGATTCAGAATGATGAAATGGAAGATCTTTCTATTTTTAAAATGAATGATCAACTTAAGATTCTACAAGATCATGTCTTGAAGATAGTTGAAAATACCAATCAGTTTGCTACACATTTAGCAAAAAGTGACAGTGAAAGGCAGGATTTAAAGAATGAAATCATTGCAAATGTAGAACAAATTCATAAGAATTATGAACCACATATTCCAAGACATTCTACACCTTTTAATGAAGAAAAACTTTCTGTTAAAGGAAGTTTTACCCCACTTCTAGGAGAAAATGTTGTCTCTGTCAAAGATATTCCCAAATTAGAAGAATGGCCAACATTCTCTGGTGAAGGAGAATATAACCATATTGAGTTCATCAGGACTATTGATATGTTACAGGAAGACTTTAATATACCTGATGAAATCATAGTGGGGAAATTAAACTCTTTGTTTACCAGGACTGCAAAGAAATGGTATTACAAGATGAGGATGGATCATGGAAAACATGATTGGTCTTGGTGGAAATCTGAAGTGATTACCAAATGGGCCAACAATTCTTGGAGGTTTAAAATGGCAAATGCTTTTGAAATTGCCATTTTTAACTCAGAGAAAGATAAACCACTTACTTGGTTCTTCAAACAGAAAGACAGATTATCTGCTTTACACCCAGATATGTCTGACGCTATGATTAATATGAAGATATTAAGAAAGTGTGGAGGAGAACTGGAACATGCTATCAAAAGCAGATGTTTAGAACCCTGTTCAACAGAGGACTACATTAATGCAATGGAAGATATCATTACCAGAACAAGAATTGGTAAAACTTGGACTAGAATCCCTATGGAATCCAAGATGGTCCCAAAGATTCCCAGAGAGGATAAAAGACCAGAAAGACCTGTCTTGAAGTGTCATAAATGTGGAAGTACTTCACATTTAGCAAACACTTGCACCAAAAAGACAAAAATCAATGAAGTTCAAGTAATTGAAGAAATCCAGTGTACTGAGGAGAAAAAGGAGTCTTATCAAGATTCTGCAGTCTCTGAGGATACACCAGTGGAGGACTATCCCATTGAAAACATTACAGCTTTCTTTGAGGTCACAGAAGTCCATACCCACTTGCCACAGTACAGTGAGGATTTCTGCAACCTGATAAATATCCAAGATGCCAAAATGTGTGAAACAAAACCTGCTAGAGGAAAGGGTTACACTGCTGGAGCATCCTGTATCACATCAGGTTTGATGAGTGATATTGAAGCCAAAGTAAATTTGGATACAGGGGCATTTTGCACTTGTGTAGGCAAAGATTATCTCCAAATTATACTTCCTGAATGGACAAACCATCTATTACCAATAGAAGGTGTACAATTTAGTAGTGCCAGTAACAATATGTATCCCTTGGGTATATTGGACACCAATCTTGTATTTACACATCCAGCAGGAAGTGTGAGGATGAAAACTGAGATTTTGGTAATGGATAATTGCACATCTCAGCACATCATTCTTGGGAATGATTACTTGAATATTTATGGTATTGATATCAATAACCATAAAGACAGATATTTAACAATTGGGGATAACAAAAGACAAAAATTTGCTTTTTCCAATATGCCAAAACAAATATCTGTAGTATCTTCTGTCAAGGATACTTACAGAGATGGATTTGTGTCTAATTAACTTGTTGAAGCACAAATTAATCCATCATTCTCACCAAAGATGAGGAAACAACTTATTAATGTGTTATACACATACAATAATGTGTTTGCCTCTGATAATGAGCCATTAGGTGCTATAAGGGGACATGAAGTTGATATTACTCATAATATTGACAGGCCATATCCTCCAGTACTTAGATGACCAGCTTATCCAGCCAGTCCCAGAGCTAGAGAAGCCTTGGAAAAACATATCCAAGAGTTAATTCAACTTGGTGTACTAAGAAAAGTAGGCCATAATGAGGAAGTTGAAGTGACAACACCTGTTATTATTGCATGGAATAATGACAAGTCAAGAATGGTTGGAGATTTCAGAGCATTGAATACCTACACAGCTCCAGATAGGTACCCAATCCCTAGAATTCAATAAACCCTGACTCAATTGTCTAAAGCCAAGTATAGAACATCAATGGAGGCATTAAAAGGTTTCCATCAGAATGTTCTGACACCTAAAGCTAAGAAATTACTTAGGACTATCACTCATTGTGGTATTTATGAGTATCTTAGGATGCCATTTGGCATTAAAAATGCTCCATCCCATTATCAAAGAATGATGAATACAATCTTTCCCACAGAATTGTCTGAAGGATGGCTTATCATTTATATTGATGATATTATTATATGTTCTGATTCATGGTCTTTGCACCTCAAAAGACTTGCAAGAGTACTTCACAAAGTTTCAGAAGTAAACATGAAAATTTCACTTAAGAAATGCAAGTTTGGTTTTGAAGAACTCAAAGCATTAGGACATATTGTTTCTGGTTTAAGCTTGGGTATTGACAAGAACAAAGTAGCAGCAGTGTTACTTAAGCCAATACCCCAGAATAAAAAAGAAATGATGTCCTTTCTTGGGTTTGCCAGTTATTATAGGCAACACTTGAAAGACTTTGCAATTCTAGCCAAGTCACTTTATATAATCTGTGATCAACAGACTGTATTTGAGATGACACAGGAGAGAATTAAAGCTTATGAAAAGATAAGGGGAGCTCTTACAGAAGCCCCTTTACTACTCATGCCTGACTGGAATATTCCTTTTGAATTGTACATTGATGCATGTGGATATGGATTAGGGGCAGCCCTACATCAAGTCCAAATTATTGATGACAAACCTACAGAAGGACCAGTTTGTTACATCTCAAGGCAAATCAAACCAACAGAAGCCAGATATGGTGCAAGCCAAATGGAGTGCTTATGTTTGGTATGGGCACTTGAGAAATTACACTATTATCTTGATGGCAGTGTTTTTGAAGTGATAACTGACTGTAATGCGGTAAAATCACTTCTTAACATGAAAACTCCAAACAGACACATGTTGAGATGGCAAATAGCCATTCAGGAATATAGAGGAGACATGACTAAAGTCCACAAACAAGGAAACATTCACAATAATTCTGATGGACTTAGCAGGTGGGAATTAGCCAACACTCCCGATAACCCAGCTTATGTACCCTTGGAAGCTGAACCACAGATTCCAATTGAAGGGATTAATATAACTGATATTGGGATTGAACTCTTTGAAGAGGTCAGAGAATCTTATAAGCAAGACAAGAATTGCCATATCTTGACTTCTTTATTAGATAAAGACTGCAAAGATACATCTTTGGTCAATGCACTAGATGAAGTTTGGAGAAATTCCTATTCTGAAGGAAGATTTCACTTGTTTGATGGGATTATTTACCACAGAACCAAACATTCCTGTGTAATGACATTGTGTAGCAGATTGCTTATTAATACCATTCTTCATGAATGCCATGATAGAATCTAATCTGGACACCTGTCAGAAGACAGAACACTTGAAAAAGTAAAGAACTGTGCATGGTGGCCATCTTGGAGAAAAGAAACCATTGAATATTGCCATACCTGTGACAGATGTCAAAAGGCAAACAGGAGTACAGGCAAGAAATTTGGACTTATGATCCATATTCAAGAACCAAAATCCCCTTGGGAAGTTGTTCACATTGATTGGGTCACAGCACTTCCTCCAAGTGGTTACAAAAGTTATAATTCTTGTGTAGTCATTGTAGACAGATATAGCAAGACTCCCATATTATTACCATGTCATAAAGATGACACTGCTATGGATACAGCTCTTCTTCTATGGAGTAGAGTTATTTCTCATACGGGATTATTTAAGAATATCATAAGTGACAGAGATCCCAAGTTCACATCTGCACTTTGGACCAATCTTCATAGATTTTTTGGGACTAAGTTATCATTCTCTACAGCATATAACCCTCAGACAGACAGGCTAGCTGAGAGGATGATTCAAACTTTAGAAGACATGATCAGGAGATTTTGTTCTTAAGTGTTAGAATTCAAAGACTCAGATTGTGAGCCTTTGAGATATGACCACATACCCAATAAGGTCACAAAAAGACTCAGAATAATTAGACTTTTAATATAATTATATTAAAATTACTTAAAATAATTATACATTAAAAATAATTAATTAAATATACAAAAAATACCATAAATTGGTACAAAAATTGGTTTAACTTAAAAACCAATGAATCAACATGTAAAATAAATTATACCATTGGATTCCCCATGGAAAAATATACATATACCATTTTAATGGCATATCTGTAAAGTCAATACTTAAGGAATTATAAGGTATAATACCTTATAAAAACCATAAAACCTTATTTATCTCAAAAACTAATGAAACAACATGTGAAATAAATTGTACCAGTGTATTTCCCATGAAAATCCACACATAAAACAATTAATAAGCCAATTTCCAATGTTAATACTTAAGGAATTATCCTGAATATATGCACTTTTTTGGTCAACGCATATATTCATGGATCATAGCTAATATCTTCTAAACTATACATGATAGAATGATAAACCAAAAATAAAGTTACCACGTAATTACTGTAAGAACACAGATATGAACTTTATTTTACAAATTATAAACAAGGTTAAAACCTATGATGAATTATTGATAAAAATCAACAGAGCTGTTGACCACTTTGTTGTGAAAGTGTTCCAAACTTAAAAAAAAGTACACAGTTGGATTCTCCTAGTTCATTCCTGAAGAATGATGTAATTTTTATTATTCAATTCGGGGTATAACCCCCTGAAATCAAGGTTTGAAGTTTAAAATATTGAATTTCGACAGAAAAGATGAGTTACAAGAAAAATCATCAAAATTAGAGTTTTGATGATGTAATGAAAGGCTCTTGGCAGCATAATAAGGTTATGCCAGGCTATCAGAATTCACTATTTGAATTGCTGTAGCGTGTAAATCTTAAAAGTTATTGAGGATCAAAGTTTGAGCTTAATTTGAGCAGTTATGATCACATACTGTAACCTTAATTTAAGTTTAACAGTATTAAGAGTGATAAAATTGGTGAATACTATTAGTTTATGATTAAAACTAATAAAATCCACGAAATTTGGGGTTCTGCCAAGCCTCTGATGTCATCAAACTTAGAGTTATAGTGATAACTCTAAATAATGGTGTAATAATGATGTAATATGGTTTGATCATGATGTAATCACCCTCAAACCTTAAAATATTGATCAATTCCAGTGGATATGATCAGTACACGTCTACTAGAAGCCTGTTGGACTCTAGGAGGGAGGTATTTACTATAAATAGAGCTCTTTTTACTCTATTTTCCCCTCAGACGCATCAAAAAACATTAAATCAATTAAATAAAAGGTAATTTCTTTATTCTTTATATATAAAAACTCTTATATTATTAAAGACCAAAGACTATCTTAATATTAATCACTATTTTTACGTGATTAAATCAATTCTTTAATTGTTTTTGTTATAAATCTCTCTATAAACTCATTTCCACGTAAAATGAAGAAATTTAGTAATTTTCTTTATTTTTTATTGTAAATACAATTTGAAAAAGTTGTATTATATTCTTTTGGCGTAAAATATCTCAAAATTATTATTTTAAGTGTTAAAAGTAGGTTATTTCATCTTATTATAATAATTTCTCTCTTATTATTACTCTTAATAATTCTTAATTAATATAAATAGTATTTATATTAATATATAACTTTAATATTAGTAATATTATTGTTATTAATTGTTTTTTATTTATAAAAAACAGTTTTTCACGCCTTTATTAGTTGTTGGTAACAATAATAAAGAGCTTAATAATATATTAATTATTTTATATTAATATATTATTTATAATATTATAATTTCATATAATATTAATATATATTATTATATTTATTTAATAATATAATATTTTTACGCCATAATTATAATATTTCTTTATTATTATTATTATTTTAATCTTATTTATTTTAATTATAAGGACATTCAGAGTACAATAAGTAATAAATTAGTAATTTTTACTTATTGTTTCATAGTCAAACCTTACATTTGGGGGCCTGGCCGTGATATTTACTTAAAAGACCTTTAAAAAGATTCTATTTGGGTTTATCCAATAATAAATTATATTTATAATCATAAAATTATATAATAATTTTATATTTTATTGATTTTAAAAGCTATTGAGGCATTTGGAAAGCAATTGTACTGTCTTACACGTGGTTTTTCACATCCTTAGACTTGCAAGAACTTTCTTTGAGTGACTCTAGTGATTAAAAGAGATATTTTATAAATTAAAAATAATTTTTATTATAATTTAATTTTATAAGAATCATATTCATTTTTTATCTTATTCTTTAAAAATAAAAAATATATAAAAAATATTAAAAAATATTAAAAACAAATAAAAAAGTTATTTTTATTCATTTTTATTCATTTCTTTATTTATTTCAATTTTTCAAAGATATAAAAGCAATTTCTACGTGGAAAATTGCCATATCTTGCCAAAAATAACACTTCTTATAAAAAGACTTATATTTATTTGTCTTTTTTAGTGTTTGAAGATAACCCAACAGAAGACAACCAAGCTACTGTTGAGAGATTGGTGGAAGAAACTTGTCAAAGTTCTCCAACACCAGTTATCACCAAAAGAAAGAAAGCTAAGAAATTAGACTTTCCAGGGCCCACCATTCAAGACTCTGAAGGTGAGCACCTCTTTTTAAATTGCCATAAAAGAATTTTATTCTAAAATACTTTTATTTTTTCTTATTCTTTAAATTATGACTACCAGAAGAGGTTCCCAATACTCCATCCAATCAGATGGAGCTGGACTCAGAGGTAGAATTGATCCCTCAAAAGGGAAAAGAAAGGGCAATATCCCCAGTGGAACAGAATCCACACAAGGAAGTGCCTTATCCCAAAGGCAAGTCCCAGAAATGCCCATGATATCTGAGCCTGAATTGGAACTAGGTATGAGTAACTCAAATAGGTACAAATCACATTCAGAGGGCTCAAATAGACATCTACATGAGCCAGTACAAGCAGTATTACACAGTATACAAGGACAAAGACTGGGAAATGCTGCCTCAAATACACCAAGGAGTGATGAACTCCTGGCACATCCTGAAAAAGTTCCTCAAAGAGGAGGAGATAGTGAAATACTCCAATGGATGGAATCCACTGTCATCCAAACCTCAAATCAAAAAAATCAAGGATTATCATGCCAAAAAGAGGGAGGCAACCAAGGAAGAAGCCCCAGTAGCCTCTACCAGCAAGCCTCAAGCCAACCCACTTCCCCAAGAAGGGAAGAAGAACAAGAAAAAGCATTGGAGGAAACCATATTCCCCAAGTTACAGAATCCCAAGAATTCAAAAGGATGCCATGGACAATGTTTTCAACATGGCCAGAACCTTGATGGAATTCAAGGACAAGGAAGAGCAAAGAATGAGACAACCTCATTTCCCAAAGAAATAACCTTGTCCAAAGATGTTGTAAATACTTTAACAGAAATTAAAAATAGTATATTACCTCTAAAAGAAATTAAAGATAGTTTATTATCACTACAAGAAATAAATAACAATTTATCTTCTTTAACAAAAATTGTTGTGCAAAACAAGAAAAAAATTGACAACATTAAGTTTATTGTTGAAAATAATAAACCAAAGAATTTAATTGACAATACTCAAAAATTAATACAAGGACAACAAGAATTGTATAAATACATAAAAGATATTAAAGACAAAACTTTGACAATCAATTATGATGTGAGTATTGACAATCTTACAGAAAAATTAAATAAATTAAGTATTTCTGTAGAAAAATTTGAAGAAAAGACTTCATCACACCAAAAATTACTTTTGGACCATGTGGAAAAAAGTGATGAAGCAAGAATGCATCTGAAAGATGATATTCAAAGTGAAATAAGGCTTATTACAGAAAAAATGGATAAAATTAATGAGGCTAATTTAAATATGCCAAAGTTATCAACACCATTTTCTCATATAAGAAGCCCTGTTAAGACAAAAGAGTAATTGTTAAATCCTTTCATAACAGACTTGAGTCACCAAGACAATAACCAAGTCTTAATGAAGGAAGCACCTCAATTGAAGGAATGGCCAACATTCACAGGAGAAGGTGAATATGACCACATGTCATTTATTAAAACAATTGACATGTTACAAGAAGACTATGCCATACCAGATGAATTAATCACTGCAAGATTACATTCATTATTCGAGAAATCTGCAAAAAGATGGTATTATGGCATAAGACAGACAAATGGTAAAAATACCTGGTCTTGGTGGAAACAAGAAATAATCACCAAGTGGGCAAATGATGCCTGGAGTTATAAGATAGAAAATGCATTTGAAAACTCTTTCTTTGACCCAGAGAAAGATAAACCTTTAACTTGGTTCTTAAAACAAGTTGAAAGGCTTAATGCACTGTACCCAGAAATGTCACAGAAGATGGTGCATATGAAAATACTTAAAAAATGTGGAGGGGAACTAGAACATGCCCTAAGAAGCAGGTGTATAGAACCATGCTCCACAGAAGAGTATATAAATGCACTAGAAGATATAGTGACAAGAACAAAAATTGGAAGGACTTGGAAAAAATTGGACATTAAAAGCCCAAATAAACCACTTATCAAAAAAGTTAAGTCAAAAGAATCCTTTAAGCCCAATACATCCAACAATAATGAGCAAAGAAAATGCCATAAATGTGGAGGTATTGGACACTTAGCCAATAATTGCCTTAAAAAAGCAAAGATTAATGAAATTGTGGAAACAGAAAGCCACAATGATAAAGAAGAGGAATCTGACTCTGAAAAAGAGACAGAAGAGTCAGAAAGCTCTGAAAGTGATGAAATCAATATAATTAATGCACAAATTAATAATATTGATATAATTTAAGAAGTACTAGATGTTAATTCAAACTTGCCACAAGTTGGAACATCTGACACAAATCTGACAAACATACAAGATGCCAAAATGTATAGAACCAAACCTGCAAGAGGAATGGGATATACAGCTGGAAAATCAAGTATTAGTATTGTTATGGTTGATAACCAAGAAGGAAAGGTTAACTTGGATACAGGAGCATATTGCACTTGTGTTGGCAAAAGTTATTTAAAAACCATTGTCCCAGACTGGCAAGAAAAACTTATGCCAATACAAGGTGTCAAATTTAGTAGTGCAAGTGAGAGCATGAAGCCCCTTGGAATAATTGATTTAACACTAATTTTTCCTCACCCCTCACAATGTGTCAGAATTAAAGTAGAGTTTGTAGTAATGGAAAACTGTACTAGTAATCATTTCATACTTGGAAATGACTACTTATCAATCTATGGTATAGATATTTCCAACCAAAAGGATAGATATTTTACCATAGGAGATAACAAAAGACAAAAGTTTGGATTCTTAAATAACAAAAAACAAATCACAGTTATTAAGAATGAAGAAAAAATTCCAGAAAAGGAACTTTTTATATCTGAACAACTCATAGAGGCAGAATTCAATCAAGAATTAACAGAAAAAATGAAAGAAAAATTGATTGATCTCTTATTTAAGTATAAAAATGCCTTTGGAACGGACAAAGAGCCACTAGGTGCCATAATTGGACATGAAGTGGATATAATTCTTAATGTAGAAAAACCTTACCCACCTTTATTAAGAAGACCTGCTTATCCAGCCAGTCCAAGAGCTAGAGAAGCCTTAGAAGTGCACATTAAAGAATTAATGGACCTTGGAGTATTAAGAAAGGTTGGACATAATGAACAAGTAGAAGTTACTACACCTGTCATTATAACTTGGCATAATGGAAAATCAAGGATGGTAGGAGACTTCAGAGCCCTGAATACCTATACCATTCCAGACAGATATCCAATACCCAGAATCCATGAGACATTAACCCAATTGTCACAAGCTAAGTTCATCACAGCTATGGATGCTCTGAAGAGTTTCATCAAAATGTCTTAACAGACAATGCCAAGAAACTACTAAGAATAATAGTCCATTGTGGAATTTTTGAATATTTAAGAATGCCATTTGGCATAAAAAATGCACCTTCCCATTATCAAAGAATGATGAATACCATATTTCCTGAAGAATTATCAGAAGGATGGTTAATTATCTATATTGATGATATCATAGTTTGCTCAGAAACTTGGGAAAATCACCTTACAAGACTAGAAAGGGTATTACAGAAAATAGTCCAAGTAAATATGAAAATTTCCTTGAAAAAATGTCATTTTGCATACAGTGAATTAAAGGCACTAGGACATGTAGTATCTGGCCTTAGTCTAGGCATAGACAAAAATAAAGTAGCAGCAGTACTACTTAAGCCAATGCCTCAAACCAAAAAAGAAATGCAATCATTTCTAGGATTTGCTGGTTACTATAGACAGCATATAAAGGACTTTGCAAAGATTGCTAAATCCTTGTATAAGCTATGTGACCAACAAACAGTCTATGAGATGACAGAAGAAAGAGTCAAGGCATATGAAGAATTGAAAAATTCCTTAACAAATGCCCCATTTCTTCTGATGCCAGATTGGAAACTACCCTTCAAACTGTACATTGATGCTTGTGGAGAAGGACTAGGTGCTGCACTTCACCAAACACAAATTATCAATGACAAACCAGTGGAAGGACCAATTTGTTTCATTTCAAGGCAGATAAAGCCAACAGAAGCAAGGTATGGAGCAAGCCAAATGGAATGCTTATGCCTAGTATGGGCTTTAGAAAAACTGCATTATTATTTGGATGGCACAGTATTTGATGTAATCACAGACTGTAATGCTGTGAAATCACTATTAAATATGAAGACTCCAAATAGACATATGCTGAGATGGCAAATTGCTATCCAAGAATATAGAGGAAATATGACTATTGTTCATAAATCTGGGAATATTCATAAAAATGCAGATGGTCTTAGTAGATGGGCTCTAGCAAATACCCCTGACAATCCAGCATGGGTACCACAAGAGGAGCACCATATAGAAGGAATATGTGTTACAGACATTGGCACAGAATTCTTTAACCAAGTTAAAGAAAGCTATAAGACAGACAAAAATTGCCATATCTTAAGCCAACTTCTAATGAAAGACTGCAAAGATCCATCACTTTCATCAAAACTAGATGAAATATGGAAAAAGGCATATGATGAAGGAAGATTTCACCTCCTTGATGGAATCCTTTACCATAGAACAAAACACACATGTGTTATGGCCTTAACAGACAGAACACTAATAAACACTATTTTACATGAGTGTCATGATAGTGTTGCATCTGGACATCTCTCAGAAGATAGGACACTAGAGAGGGTGAAAACCTGCTCTTGGTGGCCAAATTGGAAGAAAGATGTTGCAGAGTACTGCCAAACCTGTGACAGATGTCAAAAAGCCAACAGAGCCACAGGAAAGAAATTTGGAATGATGATCCAAATCAAAGAACCAAAATCCCCATGGGAAATAGTTCATATGGATTGGGTAACAGCCTTACCTCCAGGAGGAGACAGGAGTTATAATGCATGCCTAGTGTTAGTTGACAGGTACAGTAAAACTCCCATGTTCTTACCATGTCATAAAGATGACACAGCTATGGATACAGCCATAATGATATGGAATAAAGTCATTAGCCACACAGGCTTATTCCAAAATATTATAAGTGAAAGAGACCCAAAGTTCACTTCAGCATTATGGACAAATCTCCATAACTTGTTTGGGACAAAATTATCATTCTCAACAGCTTATCATCCTCAAACTGATGGTCTAGCAGAAAGAATGATACAGACCCTAGAGGATATGATCAGAAGATTCTGTGCTTATGGGCTAGAATTCAAAGATTATGATGGTTTTACCCATGATTGGTGTACACTAATACCAGCACTTGAACTGGCATATAAGACATCAATCCATTCTTCTACTGGCAAAACACCAGCAATGCTAGAGAAAGGTTGGAATCCAAGACTTCCTTATGACACCCTCAAAAAGGACTTAGTGGATATACATCCAACAGCAAGCAGTTTCAAGATAATGCTTGACAAAGCAAGACACCATGCAAACAGATGCATGGAAGATTCTTTTAAATATGCAAAAGAAAGATGGGATAAAAGTCATAAACCACCTGATTTCAAAATAGGAGACTTGGTTTTAGTATCAACCCTTAATTTCAATAACATAAAAGGCCCAAAGAAATTGAAAGATTCCTTTGCAGGACCATTTATGATAAAAGCACTCCATGGACCCAATGCTGTGCAATTAGAACTCACAGGTGAACTAATGAACAAACACCCAACTTTCCCTGTAAGTCTGATAAAGCCTTACAGTTCAAGTGACAAGGAGTTATTTCCACTAAGAAATAAACCCCCACTTGAGATTCCCCCCTTGGAGGAAGGAGAGGAAAAGAAAATAGTAAGAGTCCTTAAAGAAAGAAGGACAAGAAACAAAAAAGAAAGGGAATACCTTGTAAGGTATAGAAATTCAACTCAGGAAGATGAATGGCTACTTGAGAAATATATAACAAATGCTGATAAATTACTAAGAAGATTCAGACATGAAAGAAAACCTGAAAAATAAAAAATTTAAGCATTATTGAGCTTCAAGACTAACAAAGTCTATTGAAGAGGTAGGACAATGGATGATACCCTAATCACACATATCAGATTGTGGTACAATCTTTTTTGGTGGTAGGGAATGTGAGCCTTTGAGATATGACCACATACCCAATAAGGTCACAAAAAGACTCAGAATAATTAGACTTTTAATATAATTATATTAAAATTACTTAAAATAATTATACATTAAAAATAATTAATTAAATATACAAAAAATACCATAAATTGGTACAAAAATTGGTTTAACTTAAAAACCAATGAATCAACATGTAAAATAAATTATACCATTAGATTCCCCATGGAAAAATACACATATACCATTTCTATGGCATATCTGTAAAGTCAATACTTAAGGAATTATAAGGTATAATACCTTATAAAAACCATAAAACCTTGTTTATCTCAAGAACTAATGAAACAAAATGTGAAATAAATTAAACCAGTGGATTTCCCATGAAAATCCACACATAAAACAATTAATAAGCCCATTTCCAATGTTAATACTTAAGGAATTATCCTGAATATATGCACTTTTTTGGTCAACGCATATATTCAAGGATCATAGCTAATATCTTCTAAACTATACATGATAGAATGATAAACCAAGAATAAAGTTACCACGTAATTACTGTAAGAACACAGATATGAACTTTATTTTACAAATTATAAACAAGGTTAAAACCTATGATGAATTATTGATAAAAATCAACAGAGCTGTTGACCACTTTGTTGTGAAAGTGTTCCAAACTTAAAAAAAAGTACACAGTTGGATTCTCCTAGTTCATTCGTGAAGAATGATGTAACTTTTATTAATAAATTCAGGGTATAACCCCCTGAAATCAAGGTTTGAAGTTTAAAATATTGAATTTCGACAGAAAAGATGAGTTACAAGAAAAATCATCAAAATTAGAGTTTTGATGATGTAATGAAAGGCTCTTGGCAGCATAATAAGGTTATGCCAGGCTATCAGAATTCACTCTTTGAATTGCTGTAGCGTGTAAATCTTAAAAGTTATTGAGGATCAAAGTTTGAGCTTAATTTGAGCAGTTATGATCACATACTGTAACCTTAATTTAAGTTTAACAGTCGTAAGAGTGATAAAATTGGTGAATACTATTAGATTATGATTAAAACTAATAAAATACACGAAATTTGGGGTTCTTCCAAGCCTCTGATGTCATCAAACTTAGAGTTATAGTGATAACTCTAAATAATGGTGTAATAATGATGTAATATGGTTTGATCATGATGTAATCACCCTCAAACCTTAAAATATTGATCAATTCCAGTGGATATGATCAGTACACGTCTACTAGAAGCCTGTTGGACTCTAGGAGGGAGGTATTTACTATAAATAGAGCTCTTTTTACTCTATTTTCCCCTCAGACGCATCAAAAAACATTAAATCAATTAAATAAAAGGTAATTTCTTTATTCTTTATATATAAAAACTCTTATATTATTAAAGAACAAAGACCATCTTAATATTAATCACTATTTTTACGTGATTAAATCAATGCTTTAATTGTTTTTGTTATAAATCTCTCTATAAACGCATTTCCACGTAAAATCAAGAAATTTAGTAATTTTCTTTATTTTTTATTGTAAATACAATTTGAAAAAGTTGTATTATATTCTTTTGGCGTAAAATATCTCAAAATTATTATTTTAAGTGTTAAAAGTAGGTTATTTCATCTTATTATAATAATTTCTCTCTTATTATTACTCTTAATAATTCTTAATTAATATAAATAGTATTTATATTAATATATAACTTTAATATTAGTAATATTATTGTTATTAATTGTTTTTTATTTATAAAAAACAGTTTTTCACGCTTTTATTAGTTGTTGGTAACAATAATAAAGAGCTTAATAATATATTAATTATTTTATATTAATATATTATTTATAATATTATAATTTCATATAATATTAATATATATTATTATATTTATTTAATAATATAATATTTTTACGCCATAATAATAATATTTCTTTATTATTATTATTATTTTAATCTTATTTATTTTAATTATAAGGACATTCAGAGTACAATAAGTAATAAATTAGTAATTTTTACTTATTGTTTCATAGTCAAACCTTACACAGATGGCTTTACCCATGACTGGTGCACTCTGATACCTGCATTAGAATTGGCATACAAGACATCAGTCCATCCTTCCACAGGACAAACTCCTGCTATGTTAGAAAAAGGATGGAATCCAAGTCTCCCAGCAGATACACTTAGGAAAGACTTGATTGACATTCATCCTACAGCTTCCAGCTTCAAGATAATGCTTGATAAAGTTAAAAATCATCCAAAACAAAGTATGGATGATGTGTTTGATTATTCAAAACAGAAGTGGGAAAAGAGTCATAAAGTACCAGACTTCAAAGTAGGGGACTTAGTTCTAGTTTCAACCTTGAATTTTAATAATATCAAAGGCCCAAAGAAACTTAAAGATTCTTATGTAGGACCTTTTGTTATTGTTGCCTTACAGGGAACCAATGCAGTTCAAGTGGAATTGAGTGGTGAATTGGAAAATAAACACCCCACTTTTCCAGTCAGCTTGATAAAACCTTATCAACCAGCTGATAAAGAATTGTTTCCTCTAAGGAACCCAACTCCTTTGACTGTCCCACCAGTGGAACAGAATGTAGACAAAAAGATAAAGAAAGTCATTAAAGAAAGGAGACTTAGGGGTAAAAATCAGAGAGAATATCTTGTCAGATATAGAAATCCAGTACATGAAGATGAATGGCTGGCAGAATCAGGTAAACCTGACTCAGATAAACTGTTGAGAAGATTTAGACATGAAAGAAGTCCACAACCCTGAATATGTCTATAAATGTGCTTTAAATTACTTGATCTGAGTAATGTAAAGAGGTTGTACAGTGGACATTAACCCCCCTTTGGGGCTTTTTATTATTTCTACCATTGATTAAATTGTAGTACAATTTTATTTTTTGGTTGGAGGGAATGTGAGCCTTGAGGTATATCTTACATACCCAAATAGGCCACAATTATCTTAAAAATAAATTTTGAATTATGCATAACTCATAAGTCATGCATATATCCAAAATTCATCATTTTTAATTTCAGAAAAGATGAATAACTTTTTATTGAGTAAGTAAATCCATGGATTTAAGGCCAGATTCGGATTCTACACAAAAATTTACCTAGGGTAGCTCCATAGAGTGACTAAGCTCAAATTAACTCTTTGAGGTGGTAAAATGGAAAATACTTCAATACCACATAAAAGATCCGTGAAAATTTTTGTTTTTCTTAATTTCATGCCAAAATAATGGGAATGTGAGAAATCCCATGTTGCATATACACTAAGAATAGTGTTATGCATGTTTGGAGCACTTAATATCATGGTATTATTACATGGACCTTTGGTACACCCATAGTGGATATCTCACTTTAAGCTTAAATTTCTATTTTGACGTGAAAAATAGGCAAGGGGGACAAAAGACAAAGAGAGACACGGTACCCAACTTCTGAGGCCTCATAGGCGTGGACAGCTCTAAAGCTTGGATCCATGGCTGATCTTGGCCTAATTGGTAAACTAAAACCTTTTGGGAACTTGGTTACCATGTTACAACTACAGTAAAACTTAAGAAAATAGCAAATAACCTGCTATTTTGACATGCCAAGGAGGTAAAGAGCTACTTAGACTCCTGTAACCATGTCAATTCTTAATGACTTTCCACGGATAAACCCCAAAAGAGTAATTAAAACCCTTTTTGGACTTGTATCCATTGATTTACCTCATAGCAACCAGTGAAACGCTGATATTTGCAATTCTACGTAGAAATGAGGTAAAAACTTCAAAAATTCATTAAAAATACAATTCTTAATGAATCTTTCTTAATCTTTCAGGACTAATGGAGAACTGTATTATCTATGGTACAACCAAAAAGAATTACAGTTTTAATAGTAAAATTAAAATCTTTACTTACAGTCCATTTTTGACTATTCTACATGAAACACTGAATCTTCAAAAATTCACAGTAATTACAACCTGTGATGAAATTGCCAATAACATTGATTACCTTGAGAAATAAATGATTATTTTGGAATAAAAGAAGATTTATGGATGTTAATCCTTTTATTCTTAACCATATTGGGGTTGGTAGTCACATAAAAGCATCAATTAAGTAATTATGATAATCTTACATGACAACAGATGATTCAATCAATAATCCAAAAAGGTTTATTGCCTTCTCACTCACTGGTTTTTCAGTTTGCTCCATGGCACACCTCTGTGAGCTGTTGTTGACTTAAAAGGAGCCTCTTCTTGCTGTTTTTGCCACATTATCATGTTATTATCATTTCAAATCATTATTACCAACAAGTAAGTATTAGTTACAGCTATTCTTAAGTACTAGTGTTTTAAATCTTTTAGAATCAATCAGAAAGATATTAAATCGTAGAATCCAACTATATATTGTTGTAATACTGTTATAAATCCATTTTGATCCTTAAAATCCACAATTCCATGTCAAATCTCTCCATCTTATCTTTCAATAAGCTCTTTGGAATATTAATGAGTGATTTATCTTGAATTCTTAAAGTTTTTCTCTAAAATTAGTTTTCTTCAAGAATTATCATTATAATTATTCTTGCAAAAGATAATTATATATTAAAATAGTTTTATTATTTTAATAAAAGAAGCTTCATTATTAAAATCTTCTTGTAATTGATTCTTGTAGACAATTACTTGCTCACTGTTAAAATCAATAGTAGTGTTTAACACGTGAATGAAATAATTCTTTAATTATTTAATTGTAGCTATAATGATATTTTATTATTTTATTTCATAAGAACAGACACAGTACTGTTGATTAATAGTGATATTATCATCAGTTTCATAGTCACATCTTACAGAATATTACCATAATTCAACCAGTTGTAACCTCTCAAGGTAAATTGCCAAAATCAGCAGACAAAAAATTAGTACACAGCACAGTCAAAGGTAAATACCCTAAGAACATAAAGTTTTTGACTGCTTGCAAACACTGATATGTCACCTGTAAGCCTCAGAAACCTTGGCCTCCAAAGGAACCAACCAGAGGACAGAGAAGGCTTGTCCAGAGCCAGGAGACCTGCAAGAGGAGACCTTGGACACAGTGGTGGATGGCAAGACATTGACAGAAATCATACCCACTCTGCCATTCACATTTTAATTCAACAGTAGCCTTAAACCCAAGTACTGGAAAGATATGTATCAAGTTCTTCAGCTTCCCCAACTCCTCAAAGATTCATTTCATTGGAGCATGGACAACAAAAGGTTCAACCTGGCATCCCACTGGGCAGAACTTGAAGAAAGTTGCCAGAAGATTCTTCTCAAAGAGATAGACTTCAAAGACCTTATGGTAATCACCAAAGGTTGGAATCCCACCAGAAAGTTAAGACTCCTGGAGTTGAGGGCAAACAGGATAATGGAGAATCAAACCACTATAAAAGGTATAGAAGAACAGCTGACCCAGACAGGGAATACTCAGGCTCCTTCAGGCTCACAAAAAGCGGGCCAAATCAGCTCTCCAGTGGCTTCTCACCATTCAGAAAGCAACAGATCAGTGGCCAACAGTCACCATTCTTCACAATCCCAGGAAGTTTCCAGGAGAAGACAATGATACAATGGCAAAAACAAGACCACCTTCAGCCAGAGGAAGAGAGAGTCAGACCCAATGATCCAAAATCTGTTATATTTGGTTAAAAAAGTGTAAAAGAACCAGAAGTAGCTGTAAATAACTCTAGGATCAGGAGTCCTATCAATAGAAATATTACCCCCACTCAGATTGAACATAATGTTGTCACACCTGAGAGTAACCTTAACAGTGATGCACTGTGGTTACAAATGTGCCAATATGCTGAGCAAATTCAAAAGCAGTTTTCAGAACTTCAAGCAACCCATGAGAGGATGAAAATATTCACAGCCTCATTGGACAAAATTGTTGAAAACATTCAAGAAGGACATGCTCAATTGAGCAAACACTCTGAAGAAACCAACAGAAGACTGAATCTAGTCTTTGAAGAACAACACCATAGCAAAAGCAACAGGGGTTGTCTGTATCAAGACATAAACAAACTGTTTAATGTCTACCATAGCATGAAGCCCCAACCACAAGGCCATGTTATGGATAATCCATACCACCAACATGACATAAAACCAGATGCCATGTTGATGAATATGGCAAGATCTCCATCACAATACCAGGATGGAGATAATATGTCTTATTCAGAGAAGGAAGCCTTAAAACAACTTCATGAGGCATCAAGCTGGCCGGAATTCTCTGGAACTGGAGAATATGACCATATGGAGCTCATAGATTATATTGATGGACTCTTCATTGATGTACCAAGAATACCAGACTACTGGATCACAGCTAGAATTAATACATCATTTAGAAGACATGATAGTATATGGTACACAGAAATGAAAGAAATCCATGGTGGAACAGTCAAATCATCCAAAAGTACAGCAATGGTACTTGGTTATGACAAAAGACCATGTCATTTGAAAATACCAAGTGCCTTGTGGACAAAGATCAATATTAGTGGTGTCTCAGACAGTCTAAAAGACTTAAAGCCATTGATCCTCAAATGAACATTAATATGAGGAATCACAAACTCCTGACACAAATTCCAGGAGAACTAGAGAATGCAGTAAAATGCAGATGCAACCACAATTGCACTCTAGATGACATTGAAAACACCTTACAAGATTCAACAAAAAGAATTAATATAGGGAAATACACCCCATATAAAAGCAGTGGTTTCAAAGAAAAACAACCTTTTAGGGCAGAGTTCAAAGACAAACCCAGAGAAAGGGTGGCAGAAGTGGGAAAGAAGAAAAATTCTTGTCACACCTGTGGTTCAACAGATCACTATTCCAACAACTGTCCAAATGCAAACAAAAAATTCTATGCCATTGAGAAAGTCCAAGAGGAGGAAGTCCCAACAGAGGATTCAGACTCAGACTCTATGGGAGATTCCATCATAGAACAATCTGATGAAGAGCAAGACTCAAGAGGAGAATTTTTAGGGGAATACCAAGAGGAAACCCCACTATAATCCAGGACATACAGTTGGAAGCAGGCATGCCACAAGACACTGAAAACAAAAACTTGTGTAAACACAAACAAGATGCACAATCATTCCTAGTCACACCAACTAAAGGAATTGCATATATACATGGGACAGCCACAAAAATGACTGTTTGTATTGACAATGCTCAACATCCATTGATCATTGTCAGTGGAGAACCACTTCTCAAACTGTGAAAACCAGCTCTTGCCCACCAAGGCAAAGAAATTCAACAGTGCATCAGGTAAGATGACTTGCATTGGGACAAGTATCAAAGAGATAATTATACCCCATAGGAATGGTAACATCAGACTTAAACCAGAGCTTGTTGTGCTTGATGATGCCCATATCCATGGCTTTTTGCTAGGAACAAATTACCAAAGGATGTATAGCATAGATACTTACAATAGTAAAAACAGGCACATTACCATTGGCACCAAAAAGGAAAATAAATTTTCACTCGATATATACCAAATGTTTTCCCAAGATCCTCTTGAAGAATTACTGAATTAATTCAGAGAGGGAAACTTTAGCACTACCCTCCCCAGTAAACAGAAACTAAGTTTACTGAAATATCTGAGAAAGAATAGACCAGCATTTTCCATTGGTGAATAACCATTAGGCAAGATTAGAGGCCATTATATAGAACTATATCTGGATGTGGAAAGACCTTATCCACCCATTCTCAGGAGACCCCCTTACCCAGAAAGTCTGGAAACTAGGAAGGAAATTGAAAAACATATCAATGAACTCCTGGACATGGATGTCATCAAAAAGATTGGACACAATGAAATAGTGGGAATTACCACTCCTGTCCTGATCACCTGGAACAATGGAAATTCTAGGCTGTGTGGAGATTTCAGAGCTCTGAACAATTACACAAAAGCTGACAGGTACCCTGAACCCAGAATACCTCATGCCTTAGACAAGCTGGAAAAAGCCAAGTACATAACATAAATGGATTGTATGAAAGGCTTCCACCAGAATGGAGTTGAACCAAACTCCATGAAATTACTCATAATCATATGCCATATGGGCATATATGAGTACACCAGGATTCCATTTGGCATCAAAAATGCACCAGCCCATTTCCAAAGCTTGATGGACACCATATTTCAAGAAGATATATTGGAGGGCTGGATGGTAGTATATATTTATGACATCATTATATACTCAGAGACATGGAAAGACCATGTGCAGTACATGGACAGAGTACTAGGTCAATGCACACCTATCAATCTTAAAATTTCACTCAAAAAGGGCAATTTTGGCCAACAAGAGCTACTAGCTACAGGACATAAAGTCTCGGGTCTTAGTCTGGAAATTTACCAGAACAAAGTAGCAGCAGCACTGCAAAAACCAGCACCAAAAAGCATCAAAGAGATGCAATCCTTCCTTGGGTTTGCTAGCTACTATAGAAACCACATCAAACATTTTTCTCACATAACTAGTAGTTTATAAAAGTTATGTTCAAAAGATGTAGTTTTTGACATTACCAAGGAAAGGAGGGATGCATATGAGAGGATCAAATATGAACTCACAAATGCACCTATGCTCATCTTACCTGACTTTGAGCTACCATTCAAGTTATATATAGATGCAGAATGTAACGAAGGCTTAGGAGCAGCCCTCCCTAGGCAGATGAAAGATGCAGAAGCCAGGTATGGGGCTACTCAGACTGAATGTCTATGCTTAGTATGGGCTCTGGAGAAGCTCCATTATCATTTAAAGGGTGCAGTCTTTGAAGTCTACACAGACTGCACAGCCTTGAAGTCTTTGCTAAAGATGAAGCCTACCAATGTCAGATGTGCCTATGAAACTGATGATAATATTACTATTAATCAACAGTACTATGACTGTGCTTATAAAATATAATTACAAAGTGTTATTATGACCACAATTAAATAACTAAAGAATTATGTCTTTCACATGTTAAACACTACTAGTGATTTTAACAGTGAGCAGGTAATTGTCTACAAGAATCAATTACAAGAAGATTTTAATAATAAAACTTCTTTTTATTAAAATAATAAAATTATTTTAATATATAATTATCTTTTGCAAGAATAATTATAATGGTAATTCTTGAAGAAAACTAATTTTAGAGAAAAACTTGAAGAATTAAGAATAAATCACTCACTAATATTCCAAAGAACTTATTGAAAGATAAGATAGAGAGATTTGACGTACAATTGTGGATTTTAAGGATCAAAATGAATTTATAACAGTATTACAGCAATATATAGCTGGATTCTATGATTTCAAGTCCTTCTGATTGATTATGAAAGATTTAAAACACTTAAGAATAACTATAACTAATATTTACTTGTTGGTAATAATGATTTGAATCATAATAAGATGATGATGATGTGGAAAAAACAGCAAGAGGAGGCCTCTTTTAAGTCAACAACAGCTCACAGAGGCGTGTGATGGAGCAAACTGAAAAACCAGTGAGTGAGAAAACAATAAGATCTTTTGGATTATTGATTGCATCATCTGTTGTCATGTAAGATTATCATAATTACTTAATTGATGCTTTTACATGACTACCAACCCCAATATGGTTAAGAATAAAAGGATTAGCATCCGTAAATCTTCTTTTATTCCAAAAGAATCATTTATTTCTCAATTTAATCAATTTTATTGGCAATTTCATCACAGGTTGTAATTCCTGTGAATTTTTGAAGATTCAGTGTTTCACGTAGCATAGTCAAAAATGGACTGTAAGTAAAACATTCAATTGTACCAGTAAAACTGTAATTCTTTTTGGCTGTGCCATAGATAATACAGTTCTCCATTGGTCCTCAATGGTTCAAAAAGATTCATCAAGAATTGTATTTTTAATGAATTTTTGAAGTTTTTACCTCATTTCTACGTAGAATTGCAAATATCAGTGTTTCACTGGTTGCTATGAGGTAAATCAATGGATACAAGTCCAAAAAGGGTTTTAATTAATCTTTTGGGGGTTATAAATTGGAAATGATGAAGAATTGAAATGGTTACAGGAGTCTAAGTAGCTTTTTACCTCCTTGGCACGTCAAAATAGCAGGTTATTTGCTATTTTCTTAAGATTGACTGTAGTTGTAACATGGTAACCAAGTTCCCAAAAGGTTTTAGTTTACCAATTACGCCAAGATCAGCCATGGATCCAAGCTTTGGAGCTGTCCACACCTCTGAGACCTCAGAAGTTGGGTACCCTGGCTCTCTTTGATGTCTTTTTCCCCCTTTGCTTATTTTTCACGTCAAAATAGAAAATTGAGCTTAAAGTGAGATATCCACTATGGGTGTACCAAAAGTCCATGTATGAATACCATTATATTAAGTGCTCAAAACATGCATAACAATATTCTTAGTGTATATGTAACATGGGATTTCTCACATTCCCATTATTTTGGCATGAAATTAAGAAAAACAAAACTTTTCACGGATCTTTTATGTGGTGTTTATGATGTGGTATTGAAGTATTTTCCATATTACCACCTCAAAGAGTTAGTTTGAGCTTATTCACTCTATGGAGCTACCCTAGCTGAATATTTGTGTAGAATCCAATTTGGCCTTAAATTCATGGATTTACTTACTCAATAAAAAGTTATTCATCTTTTCTGAAATCAATTATGATGAATTTTGGATAAATTCATGAATTATGAGTTATGCATAATTCAAAATTTATTTTTAAGATGATTGTGGCCTATTTGGGTATGTAAAATATACCTCAAGGCTCACAACCAATAGACTCATTCTGAGGTGGCAAATAGCCATCCAGGAGTATAGAGGGAATATTACCATCATATACAAAGAGGCTAAAAGTCACACCAATGCAGATGGCCTCAGCAGATGGCCACTGGATAATGTCAAAAGAAACCCAGCTTATAACCCTGAAGTAGCAGCTAAAATTCCTATCCATTTCATGGAAATAGACAGGAAGAAAAACTTCAGATTTTCTGAGTGGGAACCAGAAAGTGGTACCCCAGACAGTGGAAACACTGACTCAGAAGGAACAGAAACCCCAATATTGAGAATCAGTTCCCCAGAACTGCATAATGAATTCCTAAATGCAGTGATGAAGACATATGCCAAACACAAACAATGTGCCATATTGTTCCAACTCCTTCAAAAAAAGTACAGGAGCCCAGAACTGAACTCCCAGCTAGAGGAACCCTGGTTGAAGTACTATAAGGATAATAAATTTTGCCTTATAGATGTCCTGCTCTACCATACAGAGGAGCACACTAGTTCACTCAAAATAATAGACAGAGAGCATATATCTTTGATCCTGAAGGAATGCCATGACTGCCCCTATATGGGACACATGAGTGAAGACAGGACCAAAGAGAGGGTAGCAAGCATGGCTTGGTGGCCCAAATGGGAACAAGTGTTTAGTTAATATATCAACACTTGTTAAATAAGCCAAAAGGAAAATAGAAAACATGGGAAGAAGCATGGGTTACTTCAACACATAGAAGAATCCAAACACCCATGGGAAACCATCAACATGGATTGGGTTACAGGACTTGTCCCAGGAGGCAAAGAAAACTGCAATGTCTGCTTAATCATAGTTGATAGGTTGAGCAAGTGTATTAGGTGCCTACCATCTCACAAGGAGGATGAAGCCATTAATACTGATCTGTTATTCTGGAACAACATCATATCTACCTGTGGAGTCCCTAAGATCATCATGCGTGATAGGGACCCAAAGTTCACATCTGAATTTTGGACCAACCACTATGACATTCTGGGTACTAAACTTCCTTTTTCTACAGCTTACCATCCACAAACAGATGGATTAGCTGAAAGGATGATCCAAACAATGGAGGACATCCTTAGAAGATTCTGTGCCTATGGAATGGAATATAAGGACCATGAAGGTTACAGCCATGCCTGGGTTACCCTTCTACCAGCAGTCCAACTGGATTATAACACCAGTCAGCACTCTACCACAGGAAAACACCTTCACTGATAGAGAAAGGGTGGAATCCCCTATTGCCTGTGAATCACCTGAAGAAAAATCATGCAAGATGTGTCTATGAAACTGATGATAATATTACTATTAATCAACAGTACTATGACTGTTCTTATGAAATATAATAACAAAAATGTTGATATAACCACAATTAAATAATTAAAGAATTATTTATTTCACATGTTAAGCACTACTAGTGATTTTAACAGTGAGCAAGTAATTGTTTACAAGACTCAATTACAAGGTAATTTTAATAATAAAACTTGTTTTATTAAAATAATAAAATTATTTTAATATATAATTATCTTTTGCAAAAATAATTATAATGACAGTTCTTGAAGAAAACTAATTTTAGAGAAAAACTTTAAGAATTAAGAATAAATCACTCACTAATATTCCAAAGAACTTATTGAAAGATAAGATAGAGTGATTTGACGTATAATTGTGGATTTTAAGGATCAAAATGAATTTATAACAGTATTACAACAAGATATAGTTGGATTCTATGATTTCACGTCTTTCTGATTGATTCTGAAAGATTCAAAACACTTAAGAATAGCTATTATTAATACTTACTTGTTGGTAATAATGATTGAAATTATAATAAGATGATGATGATGTGGAAAAAACAGCAAGAGGAGGCCTCTTTTAAGTCAATAACAGCTCACAGAGGCGTGCCATGGAGCAAAGTGAAAAACCAGTGAGTGAGAAAACAATAAAACCTTTTGTATTATTGATTGCATCATCTGTTGTCATGTAAGATTATCATAATTACTTAATTGATGCTTTTACGTGACTACCAACCCCAATATGGTTAAGAATAAAAGGAGTAACATCTGTAAATCTTCTTTTATTCCAAAATAATCATTGATTTCTCAAAGTTATCAATGTTATTGCCAATTTCATCACAGGTTTTAATTACTGTAGGTTTTTGAAGATTCAGTGTTTCACATAGAATAGTCAAAAATGGACTGTAAGTAAAACTTTTAATTTTACCAGTAAAACTGTAATTTTTTTTGGTTGTACCATAGATAATACAGTTCTCCATTGGTCCTGAAAGATTCAGAATGATTCGTTAAGAATTGTATTTTTAATGAATTTTTGAAGTTTTGACCTCATTTCTATGTAGAATTGCAAATATCAGTGTTTCACTGGTTGCTATGAGGTAAATCAATGGGTACAAGTCCAAAAAGGGTTTTAATTAGTCTTTTGGGGTTTATTCATGGAAAGTCATTACTAATTGACATGGTTACAGGATTCTAAGTAGCTTGTCACCTCCTTGGCACCTCAAAATAGCAAGTTATTTGCTATTTTCTTAAGATTTACAGTAGTTGTAACATGGTAACCAAGTTCCCAAAAGGTTTTAGTTTACCAATTAGGCCAAGATAAGCCATGGATCCAAGCTTTGGAGCTGTCTACGCTTCTGAGGCCTCAGAAGTTGGGTACCCTGGCTCTCTTTGCTGTCTTTTGTCCCCATTGCTTATTTTGTACGTCAAAATAGAATTTTAAGCTTCAAGTGAGATATCCACTATGGGTGTACCAAACATCCATGTAAGAATACCATGATATTAAGAGCTCAAAACATGCATAACACTATTCTTAGTGTATATGTAACATGGGATTTCTCACATTCCCATTAATTTGGCGTGAAATTAAGAAAAACAAAAATTTTCACGGATCTTTTATGTGGTATTGAAGTATTTTCCATTTTACCACCTCAAACAGTCAATTTGAGCTTATTCACTCTATGGAGCTACCCTAGGTGAATTTTTGTGTAGAATCCAAATCTGGCCTTAAATCCATGGATTTACTCACTCAATAAAAAGTTATTCATCTTTTCTGAAATCAAAAATGATGAATTTTGGATATATGCATGACTTATGAGCTATGCATAATTCAAAATTTCTTTTTAAGATAATTGTGGCCTATTTGGGTATGTCAAATATACCTCAAGGCTCACAAATCATGTGACCATCCACCCCACAGCCAAGGATTTCCATTAAATGTGGAAGAGGGATTGTGACACAGCTGCCAAATGCATAGCTGAGGCAAAAGAATATAATAAGAAGAGGTGGGACAAATCACACATGGAACCTGACTTTAAAGAAGAGGACCAAGTGTTAGTTTCTACACTGAACGTTGATAACCTCAAAGGACCCAAGAAAATGAGAGACTCATTTGTAGGGCCCTTCACCATCATTAAATTGATAGGGGAGAATGCAGTGGAAGTCAAACTCACAGAGGAATTTTCCACAAAACACCCAGTCTTTCCATTGAGTTTAGTCAAGCCATACTTCCAGACAGTGTCACAGTCATGGAGACAGACAGTTCATTACCACTCATTACTAATGGAAAATCTTCCAACACCTAATCAGCAAGGGGTTTCATGGAAGATTCACAAAATAAAGTTTCAAACCTCAATACAGCTCAATACAGGCAGAACCCAAATACAGGATTCACCAAATACAGGCCTGCCCTCAATACAGGTGCAAACACCTGTATTGATTCAAATAGCTGTATTGGATACACCAATACAGTTTCACATCTCAAATACAGGTTCTTCAATCATACAATCATGGTTTCTTAACACTCAAACTCCAGGCTGGCACTTTTTCACATATACCAGCCCCCTTTCACCCACCTGGGGTGTTTTCTCCCCAGTTAATTAAAATATTGGATTTATTATTTAATATTATTTTATTTCTCATTAAGAAATATTATTTTTTTAATTATTGAGTTAGTCTTTGCCTTCCCTCACCTGTTCAGTAGAGTCCTGGTGGCCATATCCTTTATTAATCCTTTTCTCTTTTCTGAACAGGTTGAAACAGTGGTACAGGATTATTTTTGGTTGGCTCTTTATTGTTGCTCTTGTTTTCTCTCATATCTTTAATGCTTATTATTTTATGACTAGGAATTGATTTCTCTTATCTCATTACTGTTATAAATTGAGTATTTATTCTGAGCCCTCCATAAGTAGGTCTGTTCACTGAGTGCCAGGCCCTCTTCATTTAGAAGAGCCCCTGTGACAGACAGAGGAGAATAAATTCCCCTCCATGAAGAAGAACCCCACACCACCAGAAATATTGGAAGTGGAGGAGTCCCCTCGACCAGTGAAGAAAATCATCAAGGCCAGGAAGATCAGACTTAATGGTAAGGATCAGAGACAGTACTTAGTCAGATTCAACAACCAGACCTCTGATAAAGAAGAGTGGTTGGCAGAAGATGCCATACCAGATGGGAACCTTCATTTAAGGAGTATCAGAGCCTCTAGGAGGACTGTAAGGTGTGGATATGAAACTTTGATTGAAAATCAAGTACTTTTCCTGTCCTCAAAATCTGTATAAGGTACAATTCAATTAAAAATAGTATGAAATATTATTTTTAAGAGAAAACACACCAATTTTATTTTTATAACTTTATTAGTATAAAACAATAATATTATTAAGATTTATTGTTTTACCAACAATAAAAATTTATCCAAAAATACTCTACAAGAGATATTTAAGGCCACAAAAGAAATTTCTTCAAGAGCAATTTCAATTCAAATTAATTGAGAAAAGAACTGCAAGCAATTAACTAAAGAACAAAGTCTTTAAAAAGAATATTAAAGAGAAAACACGCCCAAAGTGACCAGAGTGAATTTGGAAACAAAGTGACAAAGTTTGCAGTGATGAAAGATGCTTTAATTCACTTTTGGGGTGGTTCAGGGGTAAAAATGATTATAAGAGTTACAAACAAAGATTATAATGATTTTTTCACGTGGTTAAAAGGATTAAAATGACTTAAAAATGGTGGTTGGAAGCTTTTATTGATTTGTTTAACAGTGTTTAAGCTAATTAATAAAAGGAAAAGATTCTAACATGAAGAGAAAAGTGGGGCAAAGAAGACATTCTTTTATAGCCATCAATTCTCTTACTCCAAAAGTAGAATTCACCCTTGTCAGTGGTGAAAAACATTCTGACAACAGAAAAGCCAATTATGGCATCTTTGAACCCTGGTTTAGACCAAAAAGGGCTGGTTTAACCCATTTTTAGCCATTTTAGACCCTTAAATCAGCCATTACTATAGCAATACATGTCCAAGAGCCTTCAAAACACGTAAGAATGTGTGTAAGAGGCGTAGAAACCAGTCAGAACTGTTTTTACTATGATTGTTTTATTTTAAGGGTAGTTTTTCCCCTCTTGGCAATGGCTAAAACTACCCCAGTTGTTATCAAAACCTCATCATCAATTGAGTCCACAGACCCTGTAGCTCAATTCCAGGCCAAAAGTGATGAACTTTTGCGTGAATTTTCATATCCCACGCCTGTCAGCAAGGATTTTGGGGGTCTAGCGCCCCCTTAGAGCTGGAGTTCCTTTTCCCCCCCAAATTTAATCTTTCCAATTTATTTTTCCTTTAATTCCTCATCATGTATTGTCAGGATGAGTCTATGTTGAAGAAGTAATAAGGCTATTTACAACTAAAACTATGACTGTGACACGGTAAAAATGGGTTTAAAAGATAATAAAGTTGATAATGGATGATTAAATTTAAGATTTTAAGGGCTTTACTATAGAGATATAGTGGTGGTGAGCACTGCTGAAAGCCCTGGGTGCAGCTTTATCTGTTTGGTTACAATAATTAAATTTATAATTATACCTTATTATTAACCAAGAGTAAAACTGTTTTTGACAGTTTACTACATAGGTTATTCAAGAGCAGGATGAGGATATGATTTTTGCTGTGGAAAGCCCTCCTTTTATCCTGAAATTTGGGTGGAAAGGCTGCTAGACCTTTCCACGTAGAGGAAGTGAAGAATTTTCACTCTCTAAGACAGGCTTGTGGCTTGCAAACAGCCTGTATACCCTGTATTGGGCGCAGATGTGGTTTTGAAACCACATCTGGGCGGTTTTTACCAATACAGGGTGAAAATTTCCATCTGGGGACCTCACAGCCTGATTCTGACTTGTATGATGCGTAGAATGCTGTACAGAAACTGTATGGGACCCCAGTATTGACTGACATATGAGTTATTTAAGTAAAATATGCTTCTTTGTCTATTTGACACCTCATATTCATGATTATGGGATATTATCCCATGGTAAGGCTGTATATGACAGCAGGTGGGATTTTGACCTTAAAACAGCCATAACTTTGTCAATTCTTGAGATATCAACCTCATAATTGGTTCGGTGTGTAGCCCTGTATGTGCTCTACACAATGGTACCTCATTTGATATGGGTATCATTAAATATGGCAAAGTTATCCCATGTACACAATTTTTGTACATTTGCGTGTTTTAGGCAAAAAGATGTATTGAGTTTGTTTGCCCCATAACTTTTGTTCTAGTTGGGCTATGGGGAAATGGATGGCACCATCAGATAGCCCTGATTGTGCCCTTTCCAAAAATACCCCACTTCAGGTATCCCACACTAAAACTGTAGAAGTTAGATCAGAGGTGAATGTTTTGTTAACCCTTATTTGGCCTGAAATTGACCATAACTCCAGTAATATTGGTGCTAGCTCAGTTTGAATGGTACCATTGGATAGCCCTGGCTTAGAGCTTCATTTTGAATACCCATTTGATGGGGTTAAGCCTCTCCTTCTAGATTTTAGATGAGAGGTGAGATTAAGGTTTATGCTCAGCAATAACTTGGAGCAGGAATAACTTTGTTATTCCTTGTCCTATGGTGATGGGACTTATATTTTCAGGAAGAGTTGAGTTTCCTCTTTCTTTTGATACCTTTTGAGCTGATTTGGCTCAGCTCCATGTTTTGGTGGTATCTTGGCTATACCATTGGTTTATGGTATTTTGGCTGTCATGCTTGTGCTCTGGTTTTGAGTCACAGGCTGACACAAATTCTTTAAAAAGAATATTAAAGAGAAAAAATGCCTAAAAGTGACCAGAGTGAATTTGGAAACAAAGTGACAAAGTTTACAGTGATGAACGATGCTTTAATTCACTTTTGGGGTGGTTCAGGGTTAAAAATAATTATAAAAGTTACAAACAATGATTATACTGAGTTTTTCACGTGGTTAAAAGGTTCAAAATGATTTAAAAACAGTGGTTGGAATCTTTTATTGATTGGCTTGACAGTGTTTAAACTAATTAATAAAAGGAAAAGATTCTAACATGAAGAGAAAAGTGGGGCAAAGAAGACATTCTTTTATAGCCATCAATTCTCTTACTCCAAAAGTAAGATTCACTTTTGTCAGTCGTGAAAAACAGTCTGACAACAGAAAAGCCAATTATGGCATCATTTAAGCCTGGTTTAGACCAAAAAGGGCTGGTTTATGCCATTTTTAGCCATTTTTAGCCATTTTAGACCCTTAAATCAGCCATTACTATAGAAATACCTGGTCTAGAGCCTTCGAAACACGTAAGAATGTGTGTAAGAGGCATAGAAACCAGTTAAAACTGTTTTTACTATGACTGTTTTATCTTAAGGGTAGTTTTACCCTCTTGGCAACAGCTAAAACTACCCCAGTTGTAATCAAAACCTCATCATCAATTGAGTCCACAGACCCTGTAACTCAATTCCAGGCCAAAAGTGATGAAATTTTGCGTGAATTTTGACATCCCACGCCTGTCAGCAAGGACTTTGGGGGTCTAGCTCCCCCTGAGAGCTGGAGTTCCTTTTCCCCCCCAAATTTAATCTTTCCAATTTATTTTTCCTTTAATTCCTCATCCTGTATTATACTTATAATTTACATATGTAATTCAATTGAATTGTACAGTACAATACAGTAATTCGTGATACCTCATATGTAAATCAAAGTTCACTTATGTAATACACGCGCACATTTTGACATTTCAATTGAACTCAATTGAAAATACTTCAATTCCTCATAGCTTCTAAACTAAACACAACACCTCAATTTTAACACAAAAATTGATGGTTAACACCACATGTGGTGTGAATTAAATTAAAGTTTTGAGGATTTTCAACTTTTGTATTGAAAATACTAAAAACTTAAATTAAGCTTATTTAGAGTTGAGTTACAAGACTTTCACTCAGGGGTGACCCCACCTAATTTTTTATGAGGAATCCAATGGTGAAATAAATTTTATATGTTTATTTATTGGATAAAAAGTTATAATAATTTTCATTTAACTTTTTTCCAAATTTATTTATTTTTTTACAATTTTGTTAAAATTTCATTTTTACTTAATTTTTTCAAGTATAAATGTAATTTTATAATTCCAAAATTTAATGTAATTTTATTTTTAAATTGTAATTAAATTTTTTATTTTGAATATAATTTTATATTTATATTTTGATTTTTATTTTAATAATATAAATAAATTTATTTTATTTATATTTATGTGTTAATTTTGTATTTGTGGTCTTTTGGGTATATGAAATTACCTCTAAGGCTCACATTCCCTCCCTCTAAAAAAGAATATTACTTTGTAATATTGGTGTTTCTAGTGTGTCTGAATCTCCTGAGGAGTTTGGTAGCTTCTGGTATATCTTTTTCTTCTAACCATTAATCTTCACAAGTTGGGTCACTGTACCTAACAAGGTATTCCCTTACTTTCTTGGTTCTTAATTTCCTTTCTTTAAGAACTTTGGTAATACTCTTAGTACCAGATGTCTCAATAGGAGGTATAACTTAGGGAATCTTATTCCTCAAGGGAAATTTCTCAGCATCACTAGATTTATATGGCTTTATCAAGCTCACTGGAAATGTAGGATGCTTATTGCTAAGTTCTTCAGATAACTCTACTTCAACAGCATTTTCTCCATGGAGGGCCTTAATCACAAAAGGTCCTGCAAAGGAGTCTTTCAACTTTTTACATCCTTTGATGTTATTGAAGTTAGTGGTGGATACAAGAACTAGGTCCCCCACTTTGAAATCTGGAGTTGCATGTGATTTATCCCCTTTGTCTTTAGCATATGAAAAAGAGTCCTCCATGCACCTTACTGCATGCTTTCTAGCTTTGTCTAGCATTCCTTTGAAGCTAGCAGCTGTGGGATGTATTTCAATTAAATCTTTCCTCAAGGAATCTTGGGGTAACTTGGGGCTCCATCCTTTTTCTAGAATAGCAGGAGTTTGATTGGTACTGGAATGGATTGATGTTTTATATGCTAATTCCAGTGCTGGCAACAGAGTACACCAATCATGGGTAAATCCATCACAATCTTTGAATTCAAGGCCATATGCACAAGATCTTCTAACCATGTCCTCCAAGGTTTGGATCATCCTTTCAGCCAGGCCATCAGTTTGTGGGTGGTAGGCTGTAGAGAAAGATAGTTTAGTGCCAAATAATTGGTGAAGATTTGTCCATAGTGCTGAAGTGAATTTGGGATCTCTATCACTGATGATATTTGTAAATATCCCAGTCCATGACACTACTCTATTCCATATCAGAAGAGCTGTATCCATGGCTGTATCATCTTTGTGACATGGTAAAAAGATTGGAGTTTTACTGAATCTGTCCACAATTACTAGGCAAGCATTGTAGCTCCTGTCACCTCCTGGTAGTAGGCCAGTTACCCAATCCATATGGACAATTTCCCAAGGTCTGTTAGGTTCTTGGATTTTTATCATATTTCCAAGTCTTTTGCCAGTGGATTTATTTGCCTTTTGGCATCTGTCACAGGTTTTGCAATACTCTGCAACATCTTTCTGCCACATTGGACACCATATGCAGGTCTTCACTTTCTCTCTTGTTCTGTCTTCAGACAGATGTCCTGAAAAGGGACTATCATGGCATTCTTTTAATACAAGATTGATTAATGACCTGTCTACAACTGTCATGACACATGTGTGCTTGGTTCTGTGGTAAATTATACCATCCAGTAGGTGAAATCTTCCTTCATCATAAGATTTTCTCCATACTTCATCCAAGGCATGTATTAGAGAGTTGTCTTTACAGTCTTTTTTAAGTAATTGGCATAAGATGCTACAATTCTTATCTTGAGTGTAGCTGCTTCTGACTTCTTCAAAGAAGGTGGTGTTCAAGTCTGTAACACTTATTCCTTCTATTGGATGTTGTGGTGAAGCTTCTTCTGGCACATAAGCAGGATTATGAATATTATTTGGTAATGGCCATCTGCTTAGTCCATCTGCATTCTTATGAATATTCCCATCCTTATGAACAATAGTCATATTTCCTCTGTATTCTTGTATGGCTATTTGCCATCTGAGCATGTGTCTGTTGGGTGTTTTCATGTTCAAAAGTGATTTGACAGCTGTACAATCTGTTATTACTTCAAAAACACATCCCTCTAAGAAGTAGTTCAATTTCTCCAAGGCCCAGACAAGGCATAGACATTCCATTTGACTTGCTCCATATCTGGCTTCAGTTGGTTTGATTTGCCTGGATATGAAACATATGGGTCCTTCTACAGGCTTATCATTTATGATCTGAACTTGGTGAAGTGCAGCACCCAGTCCATCCCCTGATGCATCAATATACAGTTTGAAAGGCAATTTAAAGTCTGGCATCAGTTAGAGTGGAGCAGTGGTCAATGCTTCTCTTAGAGACTCAAAAGCTTTGACTCTGTCAACAGTCATTTCAAATACTGTGTCTTTGTCACATAGTTTATAAAGTGGTCTTGCTATGGATGAAAAATCTTTAATGTGTTGCCTGTAATATCCTTCAAAACCTAATAATGACTGAATTTCCTTCTTATTCTGAGGCATGGGTTTTACCAATACTGCTGCAACTTTGTTTTTGTGAATTCCAAGGGACAAACCAGATACAACATGTCCTAGTGCCTTAAGTTCTTTAAATCCAAAATGACATTTCTTCAAGGAGATTTTCATGTTTACTTATTGAATTTTTGTCAAAACTCTGGACAATCTGTACATGTGCTCCTCCCAAGTCTTGGAACAGATAATAATGTCATCCATGTAAATGATTAACCATCCCTCTGAGAGTTCTTCAGGGAATATTCCATTCATCAATCTTTGGAAGTGTGATGGTGCATTTTTGATACCAAAGGGCATCCTCAAGTATTCATATACTCCACAATGAACAATAATTCTCAAGTATTTTCTTGCTCTTGGTGTCACCACATTTTGATGGAATCCTTTAAGGGCATCCATAGTGGTTATATACACTGCTTGAGATATTTGAGTAAGGGCAATTTGGATTTTTGGTATTGGGTATCTGTCTGGAACAGTGTAAGTGTTCAGAGCTCTAAAGTCCCCAACCATTCTGAATTTTCCATTATGCCATGCCAATATGACTGGTGTAGTTATTTCTACTTCTTCATTGTGGCCTACTTTTCTTATTACACCAAGGTCCAGAAGTTCTTTCTTATGAATTTCTAGAGCTTCTCTTGATTTTGGACTTGCTGGATATGCAGGTCTTCTTAAAAGTGGTGGATAAGGTCTCTCAATGTTAAGAATGATGTCAACTTCATGACCAATAATTGCTCCTAGAGGTTCTTTGTCTGAAGCAAATGCTCCTCTGTGGTCATACAAAAGGGAAGAAAGTTCATTTTCCTGTTTATCAGTCAGATGAAGGCTTATTTCAGCTTCATTTAACTGTTCAGACTTGAATTTCTCTAACTCTAAGTTGACTGGTGATACTTTGTTTACTGTAATTTGCCTTTTAAATGGTAAAAAGGCAAATTTTTGGCGCTTATTGTCTCCAATAGTAAAGTATTTGTCTTTGTTGTTATGCAAATCTATCCCATACATGATTAAATAGTCATTTCCCAATATAAAATGGGTAATAGAGCAATTTTCCATAAAAACAAATACAACTGTCATTCTTGAATTCCAATTTATGTGTGGGAATATGACATTGGTCTCAAAGATTCCTAATGCTTTCATTGGATTACTTGCATTGTTGAATTTTATACCATCAATTGGTAACAATTGATCTTCAAAATTTGGTACACAAGTCTTAAGAAAGGATTTTCCAACACAAGAGCAGAAGGCTCCTGGGTCAAGCAAAAGTTTGGTGGGCTTGTTGTCAATCACAACTTCTGTTATACAGGAGTTACCAGCTGTATAACCTTTTCCCCTGTTTGGTTTTGTTTTCATAAGTTGTGCATCTTGAACTTTTGATAAATCAAGTTGACCATTGCTTGATTGTGGCAAGTGGTAATAAGATTCCATGATGTCCAAAGTTGCATTGATATTTTCTATATCTTTTGAAGATTCAGAAAATATTGATGACTTATCATCTGAATTGTCTTCAATTAAGTCATCCTTTTCAACATCAGGTTCCTTTTCAAAATCAATTTCATTGATTTTTCCCTTCTTTGGACATGTATTGGCTAAATGGGTGGTACTTTCTGACTGTATCTGCAGATTTATACTTCATATTATTAGAATTTTCTTTGGGGTTTTTGTCCACAGAATCTTTCCAAGGTGTATTAAACCGTGTTTTGAGATTCACCCTACTAGAACCAATTTTGGTTCTGGTGGTTACTTCTTCTAATATACTGATAATATCCTCTGCTGAAGATTGGTCAGTAGTCCTGCTTTTGATAGCATGCTCTAAGTCACCTCCACATTGTTTCAGAATTTTTCTATGGATCATAAATTCTGACATGTCAGGATATAATGCTGTTAATCTTTCTTTTTGTTGCAAAACCATGGTAAAGCTTTGTCTTTATCAGCATTAAATTTGGCAGATTCAAAGGCTGTTTCAACTTTAAACCTCCAAGCATCATTTGCCCATTTGTTAATAATTTGGGTTTTCCACCAAGTCCAACTCTGGTGTCCATGTGCTTGTCTTATTTTTATGTACCATCTCCGAGCTGATCTGGTAAACAAGGTGTTAAATCTGGCTGTTATCAATCTGTCTGGTAATTCAAAATCCTCTTTGATCATGTCAATACCTCTAATGAATTCCATATGATCATATTCTCCTTCACCACTGAGGTGAGGCCATTCTTTAAGTTTTGGAACTTCTTTCAAGAGTGCTTGGCCCATTGATGGTTCCAAGTTATGAAAAGAAGTAGAAAATTCATCTTTTAACTGTGAATTTTCAATATCCAATACTTGTGGATTAGGAATTCTTGCTACCTCATTTTGGTTCAGAGGTGTAGACATTCTTGGCAAGGTGTTTAGCAGTTGTTCAATATCATTTATTTTACTGTTGTTTCACCTTTGTGAATTTCTTAATTCATGCTCTAAGCTTTCTATAGAGTCTATGACATTCTTTTTATGATCATCCTCTTTATATGTAAGCTCATTCCATAATTCTGTTTGTTTAGTATTATCAGATATAACTTCATTTAACTTTATTGTTAATTTTGATAATTTCTCTCTTGAGGTATCAAAATGCTTTTTCAAGGCAATTGTATTTGTCTTTACTTCTGAAAATCATTTTGAAATATAATCAAGAGCTTTTTTATTATCTTCTTTGATAGTGTTTATGGCTTGTTTTATTCTTGTTTCAATTATGTCATCAATATTGAATTTAGAATATTTGTCTGTTAATTATTTGATAATGGCAGATTGTTCATTTATCTTAATGCCAAAAGAATTATCATTATTGGAAGTTTTTATTGTTCTTAAAACTGTTTCAAAGCATTTAAGTGTATCATTTTTTGACTCAGACTCAAGTTATTTGTTTTAAGATTGTCACAAATTGATGTCTTTTTATCAGAAAGATGACTTTTTACGTCAGAAATGGCTCTATACAACTGTGGAATACAATCAAAAGTAGCAGAAATCATTTTTGATATTTTAATCTTGTTTCCTCCTTCTTTTGTAATTCCATCATGGTTCTGGCCATCTCAAATACATTTTCCATGGCATCCTGTTGAATCTTTGGGATTCTGTAGCCCTGGCTGTAAGGTTTTGGGGCTGGTGCCTTCCCTTTGCCCTTGTGTGGAGTTTGTGGCTGCTTTTTCACATTGGAATTGCTGCTGCTGGCCACTGGGGCTGTTTTTGGCACTGGTTTGGGTGGTGGAGGGTTGTTTTTCCTCCATTCTAGTGTCAAAAGCATCATGTTTGTCTTCTCCATCAATGGATGCCATCCATTGAGCAATTTGCAAGCATTGGGATGGCCTGGGAATTTTCTCACTGTCAGGTAAGAATTCATGCAATTCTTCCACAGGTCTGAAAGGATCTGGTGTTCCTTGAACTGGAGGGCATTGTTGTATGCACTGTGGCTGGCTTTGTATATGTCCACAGAGGCTTGTTGTGGTGGTGTCAGCTCTGTTTGAAGGTAAAATGGTATTATCAGCTTCAGAATGACCCATTTTAGTTGTTTGGAAGTCATCAACTGACTCTTTTCCTTCTGTACCTGATTGGCCTCTGCCATAATCACGTCCATTACCTTTCTGGGAGCTTCTTGAGGGGTTATAGCTGGCTCCTGACCTGGTTGAAGGCATAATTATGGTTAAAAAGGCATAAAATAGTAATTTTACGTCAAAAAAACTTACTATTGGCCAAATATTTGGCTTTCTGAAGAGTATTACTTATTTCAAAGCTGACTAATTCAGAAGAAATTGGCTCTGGTTGAATATTCTGAGTCACAATAATAGTACTATTATGATCAGAATTAACAGTACTGGCAGGAATAATTCTGGTTACTGTTGAGGCTGTTTCAATGTTTTCTTTTCTTACCACGTTGTCAGACAATAAATTTAATGAAAAAACTAATTCTTTAAGTAAAAAAAGGGATATTTCAAAAAAGAAATAAAAATATAAGCCTCACTTATAATATGAAAAAAAAATACTTTTTATGGATTTTTTTGATTATAAGTATTTTTTATATGTTTTTTAAATTTTTCAATATAAGAAAAAAAGATTTAAAAAGAGTAAAAAAATATGTCACAGGTAAAATATCACGGCTGGGCCCCCAAATGTAAGGTGTGGATGTGAACCTTTGATTAAAAATCAAGTAATTTTCCTGTCCTCCAAATTTTCATAAGGTAAAATTGAATTAAAAATAGTATTTAATATTATTTTTAAGAGAAAACATGCCAATTTTATCGTTCATAACTTTATTAGTGTAAAAAAATAATATTATCAAGATTTATTGTTTTACCAACAATAAAAATTTATCCAAAAGTACTCTACAAGAGATATTTAAGGCTACAAAAGAAATTTCTTCAAGAGCAATTTCAATTGGAATTAATTGAGCAAAGAACTGCAAGCAATTAATTAAAGAACAAAGTCTTTAAAAAGAATATTAAAGAGAAAACACGCCCAAAAGTGACCAGAGTGAATTCAGAAACAAAGTGACAAAGTTTGCAGTGATGAAAGATGCTTTAATTCACTTTTGGGGTGGTTCAGGGGTAAAAATGATTATAAGAGTTACAAACAAATATTATAATGATTTTTTCACGTGGTTAAAGGGATTAAAATTATTTAAAAATGGTGGTTGGAAGCTTTTATTGATTGGTTTAACAGTGTTTAAACTAATTAATAAAAGGAAAAGATTCTAACATGAATAGAAAAGTGGGGCAAAGAAGACATTCTTTTATAGCCATCAATTCTCTTACTCCAGAAGTAAAATTCACTCTTGTCAGTAGTGAAAAACAGTCTGACAACAGAAAAGCCAATTATGGCATCATTGAACCCTGGTTTAGACCAAAAAGGGCTGGTTTAAGCCATTTTTAGCCATTTTAGACCCTTAAATCAGCCATTACTATAGCAATACCTGGCCTAGAGATTTCAAAACACGTCAGAATGTGTGTAAGAGGCGTAGAAACCAGTTAAAGCTGTTTTTACTATGATTGTTTCATCTTAAGGGTAGTTTTACCCTCTTGGCAACGGCTAAAACTACCCCAGTTGGTATCAAAACCTCATCATCAATTGAGTCCACAGACCCTGTAGCTCAATTCCAGGCCAAAAGTGATGAACTTTTGCATGAATTTTCACATCCCACGCCTGTCAGCAAGGACTTTGGGGGTCTACCTTCCCCTTAGAGCTGGAGTTCCTTTTCCCCCCCAAATTTAATCTTTCCAATTTATTTTTCCTTTATTTCCTCATCATGTATTATACTTATAATTTACATATGTAATTCAATTGAATTGTATGGTACAATACATTAATAATTGATACCTCATATGTAAATCAAAGTTCACTTATGTAATACATGCGCACATTTTGACATTTCAATTGAATTCAATTGAAAATACTTCAATTCCTCATAACTTCTAAACTAAACACAACACCTCAATTTTAAAACAAAAATTGATGGTTAACACCACATGTGGTGTGAATTAAATTAAAGTTTTGAGGATTTTCAACTTTTGTATTGAAAATACTAAAAACTTGATTTAAGCTCATTTAGAGTTGAGTTACAAGACTTTCACTCAGAGGTAACCCCACCTGATTTTTTATGAGGAATCCAATGGTGAAATAAGTTTTATATGTTTATTTATTCGATAAAAAGTTATAATAATTTTTATTTATTTTTTTACAATTTTGTTAAAATTTCATTTTTACTTAATTTTTTCAAGTATAAATGTAATTTTATAATTCCAAAATCTAATGTAATTTTATTTTTTAAATTGTAATTAAATTTTTTATTTTGAATATAATTGTATATTTATATTTTTATTTTTATTTTAATAATATAAAGAAATTTATTTTATTTATATTTATGTGTTAATTTTGTATTTGTGGTCTTTTGGGTATATGAAATTACCTCTAAGGCTCACAAGGACTGAAAAGTCTCATCAAGGATGAGACTTTTTTGGAGGGAGGGTACGTCAGCCTATGACTCAAAACCAGAGCACAAGCATGACAGCCTAATACCATAAACCAATGGTAAAGCCAAGGCACCGCCAAAAAATGGAACTGAGCCAAATTAGCTCAAAAGGTATCAAACAAAAGAGGAAACTCACCTCTTTCCAAATATACAAGGCCCATCATCATACGACAATTAATAACAAAGTCATTCCTTCTCAAAGTTGTTTCTGAACTTAAACCTTAATTTTAACCTCTCATCTGAAATACAGAGTAAGACTCTTAACCCCATCAAATTGGTATTAAAAATAAAGCTCTAAGTCAGGGCTATCCAATGGTGCAAGACAAACTGAGCTAGCTCCAATATTACAGAAGGTATAGCCAAATTCAGCCCAAATAACGGTGAATAAAATATTCACCTCTTGTCTAACTTCTAAAGTTTTAGTGTGACATACCTAAAGTGGGGTATTTTTGAAAACAGCACAATCAGGGATATCTGATGGTGCCTTTCATTTCCTCATATCTGATCTAGAACAAAATTTATAAGGCAAACAAGCCCAATACATCTTTTTGGCTAAAACATGCATATGAACAAAAATCTTGTACATGGCATAACTTTGCCATATTTAATGATAGCCATAAAAAATGAGGTACTATTGTTTAGAGCACATACAGGGATACAAACTGAACCAAGTTTGAGGTTGATCTCAAAAACTGACAAGGTTATGGCTTTTTAAGGTCAAAATCCCACAGTTTGGCCGATACAGCCTTACCATGGGATAATATCCCATAACCATGATTATGAGGTGTCAAACTGACAAAGAACCTTGTTTTTACTTCAATACCTCATAGTTAATTCAATACTGGGGTCTCATACAGGTTCTGTACAGCATTCTACAAGCTGTACTGTGGTATTCCATACCTTTTTACCAGTTTCAAGAATTTTTTTTTGAAAATTAACAGTTGGAAAATCAAGATCAAAATGACCAATTCAGGAAATCACCACTAAAAGGAAAGGATTAAAAATCACACAAACCCAGGAACAACATCAATAGTAGGCAGGAAAGGAAGAATTTAGCATTCAGAATAGAAATAACCAACATATTTCTACAATTTAATAAATAATAGGGGAATCCAATCTTATGGAATTATACAAGAAACCCTACATACAAGCCTTACAGAATCAACAATAGGCTTAATACATACACAAACTCAAAAATACATGGACAAAGTAACATTGTAGTATTATATCCACCCTAAAGCCATCAAGAAGATTATGTTACTAAGAATTACAGTAACCAAAATACAGTTCATGTGACACAAGGATCAGATGACAGTATCCAATTCAACTCAATACATGGGAAATCCACTAAAAACCTGAAATTAAATAACAATACAGGCACTTAAAGAAGGTTTATGCAATCCACATGCATGACATCTGTATACTACACAGCCTCAAGATCATCAGCTAAAACTCAATTCAACTTCAACTAGCTGTATGCAAGGGGAATACACTAACCTATAAATCACACAGCAATTACAGTAATCAAGAATTAAAACTCAAGATGATATCCCCACATTGCACAGCATTATTTCCTGAAACTAAATAAATCTTACAAACAAAATTATACAAGGGCTTATTCAAATAACACTACCTTCATCCTTTTAATCACCAGCATTAATTCCTCAAGGCTATGCAAGCTGACTAAAGCAGTGCAAAAGAGAAGTCATCTCATACTGTTATCAAAATCCCCAGCAAACAAAAACATCTCAATTTTAATTTTGGCCAAACAAATGGTGAAAATATCTCAGTCATATGATACCATTCTTAATTTTACACACCAGAATTAATCTCTCAAGGCTGTGCAAAATTACTAATTCAGTATAACAGATAGGTCATCGGACTTTTGTTACCAAAATCTACACCAGCAAAATTATCTCAAGGGCAAGAATAAAACTTTACATGGAGAGCCCATGGGTACTTCTCACAACATAAAAGGAGACCTCTCTCTCTCATTTTCTCCTCTTCTCCCATGAATGCAAATAATTATATACCAAGAAGGAGAATAATTATTCATCCCTTACTAGTAGGTTAATCTAGAAATTATTATTATTAAATTACACTAAATAGTGGTTTATAAATAGCTGTAGTTAACAGTAGGTCTGCCTATATTATAAATTCATCTATTAGTGAAATACTCATATTCAACAAAATATTTATATTATACTCTTCTCACTAGAAGAAAATCTATATCACTATTATTATTATCACACAATATATTTTACATATTATCAAAATTATTTACCAACAACTATTTAAACTATCAAACAATATTATTATATATTATCACTATTACTAAATTTTTCTCATATTGAGCTATTATCCATTGAAACAAAATACCTTCAACAAAGAAAACAACTTAAAATCACCACTCAGTACTTTTATATTTTTTTTTTACTCAATTATTACTTTATTATCCTAAAATCACCTACAAATTTATCTTTTGAAATTATTTTATCTAAATTAGTATTATTATTTTATCATTGGCTTATTATTGAATAGGTTTGATAGAGACTGCTGAAAAGTCTTCTCTAGTTGTAAAGCCACAATCTTAAATATTGATTTGTGAGCTCTGTAGGGAGATTGTTTAGTATATTCAGAGGGGCAGCTAAAACACCATTAGCACCCTTGGTTACAGGATTATTTCAGCAATTCAAAACTGTTTACCTGTGATTTGCGGCTCAAGGACTGCCTTATCCAATCACACACCAAAAGGAGTTCCACATCTGGTGTCCCAACAGTGGCCATTTCAACTTCAACATTCAATAATCAGTCAATCATCAATAAAAGAAGAAACTCAAATCAACATAACTCACAAAAATAATTATCATTATCAAGAATTAACCACCAACACTCTCATACAATCTGGAATCTGGAAACAAATCCCATTCCAAATCATCATCACCATCACAATCCTCAAATCAATCATATCATTTTTATTATCCAGTAAAACAAGGAACACCAGAAAATCAAACACCCAAGGATATTGATTTACTCATTGCAACACCAACAGAACAGAAGGAAAAGGAAGAATTAAGAAGATTTTTCTTCAAGTTAATTCAAGAAGCAAAGAAAAACAAGAAAAGTACAAAAGAATTTAAAGGATCAGTTTACCAAGTAGAAATGAATCAACAATCAACATCTGACTTACAACCATTACCTGAAGATACTGTAGAAGGACAGTATGCAGAAGAAAGTGAAGAGGAAGATCAAACAGTACAAATACAAAGTCTTATTAAACAAATGCAAGATCTATTGTTAACACAAAGCAAAAAGAAAGGAAAAAGAAGAGAACAAACATCCTATACACCTGGAGCCCGTCGAAGTGAACCCACATTACCAAGGCATGTTAGGCCTGAATACTCACCAATATCACCTACACCTGGTCCTAGAGCAACCTCTACTCCAGTAACAGAACCAAGAACTCAAAATATTCCAAGGAGAGTGTTTGTCACTACACGTAATAACCCAGTCCATTACAGCAGAAAGTTCCAAGACAAGAAAGACCTGTGGTTAAAATTAAAGAAAAAGATTACAATCTAAATTTTGATGGAGAAGAAGTAGAGAAATTTATCAAGAAAGTGGAAAAAATAGCTCAAATTGAAGGGGCAACAGATGAAGACCTAGCAATGCAAATGGCATTTTGGACAACAAACCAAAAGGTGAGTGATGCAATTGAAGCTATGCCAGGTTATGAAGAAGGAAATTGGACACAGCTCAAGAAAGATCTCATAACAAAATGTGGAAGAGTTGAACTTGAAAGAAGATACAGAAAAAACTCACTGATGAAGCTTTTTTCTGAAACTCAAGAAGATGCAGGAATTGGTAGTCTATCACAGTATAAAAATTTTATGGGAGAATATGAAACTATTGTTACTTACTTATTAAGATACAGGTATATTCCTCAAGATAACATGTTCCATGAAGACTTATTTGATTGTCTTTAAGCTGATATTAAAGGGGCCATAAGCAAGTAAATGATTAAAGATAATGTCATGGTTAGAGCTGAAGATGGAGGATACCTTATACCACCTATGAAGATCCTCAAGAAGTACATTGAGCAAGAATTGGAAGCCAGAATATTAGTAACCAAAATATTCTCATCATCAAGAGATACAGGAAGGAATGTTACTGAAAATAAAAATAAAGTTCATTTCAAGGAAGAGGCTTTCCCAGAAATGAATGAAGCTTTTAATAAAATGAAGGAAATTAATGAATCCCTCAAAGAACAAAAACTGGAAACTAGAAAGCAGGGACAAGGGGAAAATGAAGATTTCAAGAAATTTATGACTCAACTAGAAGAATTTAAAAGTATATCCAAACCTCAAATGGGAGGGGCTACCAATAACCAAATCAGTAATCAACAGTTCAAACCAAGAAATGATTTACCTCCGTTCTCACAAAGGCATATTCCCTATGCACCAGCACAAAACATACCAAAACCTTATTTCAAATGTTATTATTGTCTGGAGGAAGGACATTCAGTGAATAGATGCAACTACCTCTTTGATGATCAAAATAAGAAATGGGTCAGCAGACAAGGAGGTGGATTTTCATTTCCAAATTGGCAAAGAGTACCAGCTGATGGGAAAATATCTCCAAAGAAATTAGTTGAAGAATTTGAAAAAGACCAAGAAGAACTTACCAAGAAAAGGAAAGAAAATGAAGCTAAATAATCGACACACCAACCAAAAGAAGTAAACATAATACAAGCAAAGAAAAATAACATTTCAACAGCTATAGCCAAAATTGAAGATTGGGGAAGCTGGCAGCCACCAACTATATCATCAGCAAATGATCCATTTCTCAATAACTATGGATTGAGAAACACCAAACAAAGATCCTCAAGAAATGAGCATCCAAGTCAAGAACCAAAAAAATGGAAACACCACTCAAAAAGAAGCCACACATACCTGGAGCCTATATTGAAGATGAAAATGGTACAGTGGAAAAGACAATTATTCCCACTAAATTGAAAAAACCTCAAGAGATCAAAGGAGAAGAAGAAGTTAGCCCAGAAGTTAAAGAAAAACAGGAATCTGGAAAGAAGCAGGGATTGACTGAAAATATTATTACAAACGACAATATCAAGCAAGAACACACAGAATTTCAAGAGGTTATGAGTCAAATTATCAAAAAGGTTTTGGATCAGAAAATAAATCTCACCTTAGAACAAGTTCTTATCATGTCACCCAAATTTATCAACCAGCTTAAAAATTTGAAAGCAGAAGAAAGAAACTCAATCAACTCACTTGACACAAAAGAAATTCAAACCAAACTCATAAACCACCATTTAGGAGATTATGAACAGCCCAAACTACATTATGCCTGTCCATTGGGATTTATGCAAGTGTACCTAGGAGAAGAAGGACATGAAATAATGGCATTAGTAGATACAGGATCAGAATTGAACATAATACCAGAAGATTCAGCAATAAAAGCAGGACTCACCACAAGATGTCTCAACATGAATTTAAGGGGGATTGGTGGTTACTGTACTTCAATAGTAGGATTAGCAGAATTTACCCCAATCACTCTAGTTACTGGGGAAGAAAGAAATATACACCTTTTTGTGGCAAGGGGAGCAGTACACGCAGTATTGGGAAGGCCCTTCCTTGCAGACAATAACATCAGATTAGACTTTTCTCAACAAAAAGGGGAAATATTTAGCTATATAGGGCCAGATGTAAGAAGGCTTTGCTTACCAATTTTCTCACCACAGAAAGTAGGATGGAGAGAAAACCCACCAGCAGGAATGGAAACATGTGCAGTCTCTAAATTGGAAGATTGGAAAGAATTACCAGTAGAGAAAGAACCAAGTTCCTACAATCAGGCAATTTCAGAAGAACATCCTCAAGTATTCAAGGAAGAAGGAATGATGAAATCTGAAGGAAAAAGGAAAATAAAAATGGAATTAGCCTCAGAAGATATTAAGCCAGAGCCTAAAGAGATAAATATTACAGGAATTAAAATCCCAAGAAGAGAAAATGGAAATACTTGTTACCAAATATCTCAAGCCATAAACAGTGATAATTTCAAGAATCATGAAGACATTAGAAGAAAACCACTCACCAAGCTTCTCTCACCTATCCAAGCATTAAAATCCCTTTCAAAAGGAATATTTAAGAATAGTTGGAAGTCAAGTATCAAACCAGTTGCAACAGTAATAAATTTCACAGCAGAAGGAAGATATTTTAACGCTCATACAAATAAATTAGCATTGAATTCCTTAAAGGAAACTTCTCTCAAACACAAAATTACCATAATTAAAGATCTCAAACATCAAGACCACTCTTTAGTTCAGGAAGAAAGTATTAGGTCAACTTCAAATCCTAAAGAACCTGAAGAATTAAACAAAAAATTGGAATATATCATGGAAAATCAATCAACAAATGGAAATGATTATGGTCAAGCCACTTTTAAGAAAGCATCCAGAAAACCCAACATAAAAAGTAATTGGGATAAAGATAAATCACTCTTACCACAAGAAGTAACCAGTCCACCAATTTTATTTTCAAATTTAATCAAACCAGAAGCATCACTCAAAAAGGACAATGATGAAATTCAGAAACTTCAACGTTTCCCCTTAAATATGGTAAACATTGACCCAAGGCCTATTATGCAAAATAAAGATATTACTCAACAAAACCTACAAAATTCAAAAATTGAAATAAGAAAGTCGGAACAAGATTTGTCCAAAGAGCTAATTCAGGACCCAAAAGAAGAATCAGATACTTATTTTCCAGAAAAAAATGACCTATTTCATATTCCTACATCCAATAAGGATCCAATATTCCTAGAATATCCTCAGAACTTTAAAGTTTTCAACCCAAACAGAAAAGTGAAAAAACAAATTCAATCTGAAAATAAAGCTATCCAACAAGAGATGACTGCAGAAAAAGAAATTGACATTACTGAAAAAAAGATTGAATTAACCTAAAACCTCAAGATTTTACCAACACCAGAAATCCTATGGAAATGGATCTTATGGAAAACAAATAAGAGCCAAATGAAATATATAGGTCAAATTCTATAAATCATTCAACCAATGCTAAAGAGGAACACTCACCTACCCCACACTTTCACTCTGTTAAATATAATCTAAATTTGAATCTGGGAATAAATTACCTTTCTTTGGACAAAGCCAAAGAAATTCAAATAAATAAAAATGAAGAAATAAATGAAGACATCAGTAACAGACAGAAGAAACAGGATCAAGAAGCTTTATTAAAACAAACAAATATTGAAGAACTTGAAGCAGATGGAATTTTACTTACAGAAGACCAATTTCCCTGGGAAGGCTATACCAATTGGCAGCCTTTGAGGAATGAAAATTGCAACCTGGAAATGTACAAAATAACTGAACAAGATCATCAATTCTCAACCCAACATGTAAAGTGGCTAGAAGAAATAAAGAAAGCACCAAATGAAAAAACTTAAATTCAAAAAGAAAAACTCACCAAGGAAAAAAATGAACATTTTTGGATTACTCAGAATAAAAAGCTATTGCCAAGTTTTCAAGCCCATCTGGCAATGCAATATCAAATTTCAACACAAAATAAGGAAAGGAAAGAAAATAATAACACAAATGAAAAGACAAATCTTGAGCATTTGGGAAATAAAGAAGGGTTTCAAAATCAGTATCTCAATAAAGAAAGAAGAAATGAACTTACAGCTAAAAAGACCAAATTCAAGAATAGTCTTAACAACCAATTTTCACATCCTCAATAATTTTTTTTATTTTTCCTTATCTCATGAATTTTTTTTTCTAAATCTCAAATATATATAAAAAAAATACAATAAAAAAAAATATAAAAAAAAAATATAAAAAAAAAGATAAAAAATAAAAATAAAAATAAATAAAAAATCTTTTTTATTACTGATATTTATCATTATTTTCTTTATTTATGATTTTTTATAGGGTGTTGGTAAACACACGTAAGCTTTTAGTAAAAACACGTAAGCCCTTATGTGTTTTTACTAAAAACTTACGTGTGTTTACCAATTTATGGTAAAAACACGTAAGTTTCTGGTAAAAACATGTAAGTGACCTTAATTTTCAAAAAAAATTCCTCAGGCTCAGTTTTGAGGTTTTTTTTAATTTTTTTTTGCCATATTTTTCCCGACTTGGCATGTCAATAAGCACAAATTTTTTCAAAATTTTTTTTTTTGCCAAATTTCACAAATTTGGCCAATATGCCAAAATGGCATATTTTTTTCAAAAATTCATTTAAAATCTTCCCACTTATGAATTTGCTTGATTTTTTTTTAAAATAAAGGGTTCAATGTGAAGAATAAAGAACCAGAATCCCATAATTTTGGGAATTTTTTTGGGTGGGACAAGTGAAGGCGCAAAAAGAGTTTTTTTTTCAAATGTTTTTTCCCGTCATTGTAATATGCCTATTTTTAAAAAGTGAATTTAATAACTTCCCACTTATGAATTTCCTTCATTTTTTTTTCAATTAAAGGGTTCAATCTGGACAATAAAGAACCAGAAGCTCATGAATTGGGAAAATTTTTGGGGTGGGACCACAAGTGAAGGCGCAATGGGTGTTTTTTTTAACTGTTTTTTTTCTTGTGTGTAATATGACTATTTTCAAGTACAAAAGTTCCACATGTTTGATAAAAAAGGAGACTGAGGTGGGATTTAAGCAATAAAAATGACTGAGGAGGGGGATAATTGGCATAAATTGTATATACAAAAATCATTCAATCAGAATCAACCTCCAAAATAGTGGGTTTTTTCTGAGAGGGGGGAGGAAGATTGGACAAATACAACATTCTGTGTTTCTTAAATTTATCAGCCCACCCCAGGGCTTGTTTTTGGGCATGAATCTCCCAGTTCACAGTAATGGGGGGGACTGGATAAACTTTAGAAATGATGATGTCCAATGGAACAAAATGAGCACAACTATTCAAGAAGCAGATGAAAATGGGGGGATTATCATTTGGAGGACAGAAATAAGGGAAAAAGGAAAAAGATTGGGCTGTGGAATAAAAGAAAACTGGTCTTTTATACTTATTTGCAATTGGATCCCCCATGTCAGGCATGGACATCCACTTGCTTTTTGGAGCCTGGCCAACATCTTCATACCATTCAATTCTTTCCAAATAAGAGGATACTGAGGGAATTAAGGTGTTCATGGCTTCATAAAGGTCTTGATTTTGGTGAATTTCTTCAGCCAAGTCACCTCTGACATCAGCCCATTGATCTTGAGTCTTGTAAATGAAGTGGGATACTGTTCTGTAGCCACAGTTTCCATCACCCTGGACATTGATGGCCTTGAAGGTGTATTTCAATATAAACTTGGGCAAGTCTTCTGAGCCAGTTATCTGATAAAATAAGTTCAAAAAATGAATAAATATCAAAATAATCAACATAAAATTACATTAAAAAGAATCAGAAACTCACAAACAGCTTGGAGCATTCATCACTTGTGTGATAGTTGCTTTGACAATGCTCACAGGTCAGGTCAATTGCATCATAGATATTCAAACTGGTGGCAGGCTTGTGTGATTTTCTTTGTGATGTTTTGCTTCCAATTGCCAATCTTCTGGACCTTCTGAGGGTTACTTCTGATTTATTTAATTCAGTTGCTGAGGGTAGTGAATCTGATGAACTGATGGATTTAGACAATGAGTCCTCAGAATCTTCAGATGAGTCCACTTCCATAATTGGAGAGGGGACATTTGACTGGGATCTGGAAGTTGTTGTGCTGGTCACTTTTGATGGGGGTCATCCTCTTCTCTTGGTTTGACTCTCAATGATTTCAAATCTTGAAGGTTCTCTTTTGTTTCTATTCTTGGCTCCTTGGGGTCTTCCACGGATATTCTTGCATTCTAGAGGGTCTTCATAATATTGATCATCCTCTTGACTCTTGGGAATTTGATCAAATGGGACTTTTCCAGTCAAAACATCTTGAAAATGTTGGAGTATTGGGGTGATTTCTGCCATTGGCCTTTGAAACAGGTCTTCCCCAATGTCTTCAAATATTTTCTTGGCTTCATTCTTTCTTTCTTTTTCAACACTTTGATCATCACCTTGAAAACCAGTCTGAGAAGAATATGACAAGTAAAATCAGTTAATAAGAAAAAAATAATAAGAAGAAAATAAAAAACCCTCACAGGCAAATTCAAATGCCACTGAGGATGGAAGTCTGATAATTCAAGCCTTTGGCGCTTGGCAAATGCCTTTTGGGTCTTATGCTTGCAAGGAATGCCTTTATAATTGTTGTATTTGTTGGTGCATTTTTCATTTGGAGGAAATTTTGTTTTGAAATTTTCAAAGGCAATCTGAAGAGCATAATGAGACACCTTGCCATTTAGGGCACAGATGTGTGGAGGAAAATTCTTGACATGGACAATCATTTCTTTGGAGATTCTGTTGATAATTTCAATAAATTGTTTTCTGAATGCCATGTGGAGTGCCCTGACTACCTCCAGGAGAGTACCAGTGGACTTTTGTAGCCAAAGTTTAACCATGGCATGGGCACCTTCAACTCTGGAGGTGGAGCCCACACCCAGGTGGCAATGGTGGTTTGTCCAGGCTGGCACATAATACTCCTTTAGAGGAAGCCAAGTATTTTCCAAATACTGCAAGACCTCAGCATTTTTAACTTGCTTTTGAAGCTTCTTCCAGTTGTCTTTGAAAGACTTTTCAGTGGGTGAATACATAAGCTGAGAAAAGAATCCCAAAGTCATTAATAAAGACAATAATAAGAAAAAAAGTGAAATAACATGAAATAAAATGAAGAAGTATATTACTTGATTCCAAAGGCCCATAAAATTTTCAAAATCAGTTCCATGACCAATTTTCTTCATGCAATGAGCAGATACATCCTTGTTGATGTGCCAAATGCATAGCATGACTTTGGAGTCTGGGAAGAGCTTCTTAATAGAGTTTTTCAAGGCCAGATCCCTGTCAATAACAATAAATGGGGGGGGACAAGATTGGTGTTGTTGAGGACCTTTTCAATGTATTGATTTAAGGCCCAAGTATATGAAGTTTAATTTTCATTCTTCATCAAACAAAAAGCCCCAGAAAAGGTCTTATTTGTTGAGCTGAATCCAACAATATGAAAAAGAGGCATTTTGTACTTATTGGTTTTATAAGTACAATCCATAAGAATGACATGAGGAAAGCCATGAAGAAGTTTTATGGCCAGGGGGTGAGTAAAAAACAAGGAGGTAATGTGTCCCTCAGAATCTCTTGCAGAGGACCAAACAAAATTTTCTTCTTTGAGAGTGTCAATAAGAGCATCAATGGGCCTTCTGCCTTGCAGTTTGTCTTTCTTTATTTTCTTGACTTGGTTATAAATGTCTTGAAGGATTACAGGCCTGTCAGACTCCCTCTGGCTGCATAATTGGGCCTGAATTTGCCTTGGCATGAGGAGTGATTCAGAAATTTGAGCAATTTGGGATGTTTCTTGCTCATTGAATTTCCTGAAAGCAGGATGTGCCATGATATTTTCAGTGGCATCATGGCTATATTCAGGATTTTTGACTTTAAGAGTCCAAGTGGTGCTCTTGGCATATTTCCTGGCATAAAGTCTAAAAGAACAGTCAAGCTTTCTTGAGGTGACTGTTTTGGAGGGGCTTTTGTTGGGATTTGGGGTGCCAGACCTATCACAACATATTTCAATTTGGTTGTGGGTCATATTGGACCTCAAGGTGGACACAGCATACCCCTGAGCCCTGGAAACATTATGCACATGTTGCCAAAGAAGCTCAAGGGTCTGAAATTCACCTTCAGTGGGGGGTTGGAGCATTTTTGAATGAAAAATATGTGTAAAAGTGAAAAAAAGGGGGGATTTGGGGATTTGGAATGGGGTAAGAACCTTTCGAAGTGTGAAAAAGAGGTGAAAAAAGGTGTGAAAAATGAACAGAAGGGGTTATGAGTGAAAGAAAGTGGTTTAAATATGGGATTAATGGATGTGGGAAGGTAAAAAATTGGAAATTTGGAGGCTTGAAAGCAGGTTGTTGTGGTGGAAAATGCAGTCTTTGGGTGAAAAAAATAAAAAAAAGGGTGAAAAGCTTTGCAAAATGGCTTTGGTAATGCTGTTTTTCCAAAAAAAAAAAATGGTTTGGGGTGGGGATAATGTGGATTGTTGGGGTGTTTGGTCTTTTTTTTTGGGGGGGGGCTGGGCAAAAAAATCTGAAACAATTTGGAGTTAGAGAGGTTTTGTGGGGAAAAAACCTCTTTTGGGCATGTTTTGGCCCAATACAGGCATTGTTGTGTTTCATTTTCAATTAAAAATGGGCCCAGGGCACCCCTTACGTGTTTTTACTAAAAACTTACGTGTTTTTACCAAATTATGGCCAAAACACGTAAGTTTTTAGTAAAAACACGTAAGCTCTTACGTGTTTTTACCAATTTGCTTACGTGTTTTTACCAATACCCTTTTTATATCATTTATTTCTTATTTTATTATTATTATGATTTTTTCTTCCAATAAAAGAAATATATATACAAAAAAAAAAATTAAAAAAAAAAAACTCAAAAACTTAAAAAATAAATTATTACTAGTAAAAAAAAAAATATTTTTATTTACCTTTTATTTTTTATTTATTTTTTTTCCTCTAAAAAAAATAATAATAATAAAAATAAAAAATAAAAAATAAAAAAAATAAAATAATAATAATAATAACCAAAAAAAAAGAAGAAAAAAGAAGAAAAACGATTGATTGTGATCAAGGGTGGATTACAGTACTTTACAATACACAAAACGAAAACCAAAAAATAAAATTTAGTAATTTTTTTTTATTTTCTCTAAATAACAATAAAAATAATAACAATAAAAAGAAAGAAAAAAAAAAAAAAAAAAAAAAAAAAAAAGAAAACAATTGATCGCAATAAGAAAAGAAGGGTACAGCATGGTACATCACATACAAACAAAAAAAATTATTTTAACTTTTCTTTTTCTTTTTTTATTTTTTTTTCTTCTAAACAAAAATAAATAAGTAAATGAAAAAAAAAGGATTGATTGCAATGAAAACAGAACAGTACAGTGTAGAAGCTACAAAAACACAATAAAAAATGGTAGAAGTTACATTAAACAGTCAAGAAAAGCAACACCCGCGGCTAGAAAACAAACTAAAACACTTCAAATTTGAAGTATCCACACTGGAAAAAAAAATAAAAAAAAATTTATCACTTAAAATTTGAATTATACTTTACTTATTTATTCTTTTATATCATTAATCAAATTATTGAAATTATGAATGATATTTCATTTTTTATTAATTACTAAACATATATACATACATATATTACTATTACATTTATACTTTATGTATTATTCATATTATCTATATTAATCATTATTATTTCCTTGATTATTTCATCTTATTTTATATTAATACTTAAAATTTTTTTTATTGATTTTATCATTTTTTTATATACTCTATTATATTTTATTATTATTTTATTCAATAATCATCAATGGGTTGTAGTTTAGAGTTTTCATGAAGAGGATGACATTGGTATTAAAGTTATAGAAGGAGGATATTCGGCCTCAACACTAATCAATACAATAAAAAAGGGGACAAAACAAATCCAATTAAGTAAATATTTCAAAACACAACTTGAAGCTCAAGATGAGGTCCTAGATAAGACCTTAAACTGTCTGAATAATTACTGTATCTTTTATCAATACCATTCAACAAAATAAAAATTCCTTGATAAGACCGTAAAACTGTCTAAATCTTTTTTTTCATTTATCAAAGAAACTTCAAGAACTCAAGCAAAGGTCCTTCATATGAACTTGAACTGTCTAAATATTCCACTTTTTTATTTATCATCAACAAATTAACTCAAAAAAAAAGGTCCTAGATAAGACCTTAAACTGTCTGAATCATTGATTTATCTTTCATCAAGACACTTCAACAAAATTCAACTCAAGAAAAGGTCCTTGATAAGACCTTAAACTGTCTAAATATCTCAATTTTCTTTATTTATTTTATCCATCATCAAACAAAATTAAATCAATAATATAGTTCCTTGATAAGACCTTAAACTGTCTAAATCATTTTTTTTATCTAGAAACTTCAATCACTCAAACAAAGGTCCTTGATATGACCTTAAACTGTCCAAATATTCTATTTTTTTATTTATCATCAGCAACTTAACTCAATAAATGGTCCTTGATAAGACTCTGGAACTATCTAAATAACTCTTTTATAATACTTATTCAAATCAAGCACTCAAGGAAAGGTCCTTAGTATGACCTTAAACTGCCTCATCAACATCATTTTATGGTAATCACAGTCTCAGGACTAAAGCAGAGGTCCTGGACATGACCTTAAACTATACCAATTTATGTTTTATTATCAAGTTATTTCTTTTATGGCAACACTGGTGGGAAAAAAATTAATTAAAAGGAGTCATTAATAGCTGGAAGGAATTTTTATCAAATGGAGAGGGAAATTACCCTAAATCAGTATTAATGATATAGGACAACATTAACATGGATAAACAAACAAACAAAAAAACAACAGGGTACAAATCAAATAAGAAGATATGGAGATTCAAAATCAATATAAACAGCCATCAATGGAATTATGAACTGAATTTATTGAAATAAAAAATTTAAAAGAAGAAAATTTTCACTTATGAACCCAGGATACTGTACTTGAAACTGGAATGCTGGGGACAGCATTAAATGGAGAGGGGGATGTGGTATTCCATACCTTTTTACCAGTTTCAAGAATTTTTTTGAAAATTAACAGTTGGAAAATCAAGATCAAAATGACTAGTTCAGGAAATCACCAATAAAAGTACATGATTAAGAATCACACAAACCCAGGTACAACATCAATAGTAGGGAGGAATGGAAGAATTTAGCATTCAGAATAGAAATAACCAACATATTTCTACAATTTAATAAATAATAGGGGAATCCAATCTTATGGAATTATACAAGAAAACCTACATATGAGCCTTACAGAATCAACAATAGGCTTAATACATACACAAACTCAAAATTACATGGATAAAGTAACATTGTAGTATTATATCCACCCTGAAGACATCAAGAAGATTACATTCCTAAGAATTACAGTAACCAAAATACAGTTCATGTGACACAAGGATCAGATGACAGTATCCAATTCAACTCAATACATGGGAAATCCACTAAAAACCTGAAATGAAATAACAATACAGGCACTTAAAGAAGGTTTATGCAATCCACATGCATGACATCTGTACACTACACAGCCTCAAGATCATCAAATAAAACTCAATTCAACTTCAACTAGCTTTATGCAAGGGGAATACACTAAACTATAAATCACACAGCAAATACAGTAATCAAGAATTAAAACTCAAGAAGATATCCCCACATTGCACAGCATTATTTCCTGAAACTAAATAAATCTTACAAACAAAATTATACAAGGGCTTATTCAAATAACACTACCTTCATCCTTTTAATCACCAGCATTAATTCCTCAAGGCTATGCAAGCTGACTAAAGCAGTGCAAAAGAGAAGTCATCTGGCACTGTTATCAAAGTCCCCACCAAACAAAAACATCTCAATTTTAATTTTGGCCAAACAAATGGTGAAAATATCTCAGTCATATGATACCATTCTTCATTTTACACACCAGCATTAATCTCTCAGGGCTGTGCAAAATTACTAATGCAGTATAACAGATAGGTCATCTGACTTTTGTTACAAAAATCTACACCAGCAAAATTATCTCAAGGGAAAAAATAAAACTTTACATGGAGAGCCCATGGGTACTTCTCACAACATAAAAGGAGACCTCTCTCTCTCATTTTCTCCTCTTCTCCCATGAATGCAAATAATTATATACCAAGAAGGAGAATAACTATTCATCCCTTACTAGTAGGTTAATCTAGAAATTATTATTTTTAAATTACACTAAATAGTGGTTTATAAATAGCTGTAGTTAACAGTAGGTCTGCCTATATTATAAATTCATCTATTAGTGAAATACTCATATTCAACAAAATATTTATATTATACTCTTCTCACTAGAAGAAAATCTATATCTGTAATGTTTGACTATGAAACAATAAGTAAAAATTACTAATATTTTACTTATTGTATTATTAATGTCCTTATAAATGAAATAAATAAGATAAAAATAATTATAATAATAAAGAATTATTATAATTTTGGCGTAAAAATAATTATATTACTAAATAAATATAATAATATTATTTATATTATCAAATATAATATAATAAAATAAATAGAATAATATAAAATAATTAATATACTGAATGGCACTTTATTATTGTTACAAACAAACGATAAAGGCATAAAAAATTGTCTTTTATTAATAAAAAACAATTAATAACAATAATATTACCAATATTAAAGCTATAAATTAATATAAATACTATTTCTATTAATTAAAGATTTATTAAAAGAATAATAAAGAGAAAATAACCTACATTTAATACTTAATATAATAATTTTGAGATATATTACGCCAAAAAATGTAAATACAACTTATCCAAATTGTATTTACAATACAAAATAGAGAAAATTACAAATATTCTTGATTTTTACGTGAAAATGAGATTTTAGAGAGATTTTTAACAAAAACAATTAAATAAATGATTTTATCACGTCAAAATTGATGATTATAATAAGATGATCTCTGGTCTTTAATAATATAAAAGTTTTATATATAAGGAATAAGAAGTTACCTCTTTATTTGTATTGATTTAATGTTGTTGATGCGTCTGAGGGGAAAACAGAGTAAAAAGAGCTCTATTTATAGTAAATACCTCCCTCTTAGAGTCCAACAGGCTTCTAATAGGCGTGTACAGATCATATCCACTGGAATTGATCAATATTTTAAGGTTTGGTGATGATTACATCATGATCAAACCATATTACATCATTATTACGCCATTATTTAGAGTTATCACTATGACTCTCAGTTTGATGATGTCAAAGGCTTGGCAGAACCCCAAATTTCATAGATTTCATTATTTTTAATCATAAACTAACAGTATTCACTGATGGTATCACTAATATGACTGTTAAACTTAATTTAAAGCTACAGTGAGTGATCATAAATGATCAAATTGAGCTCAAACTTTAATCCTTAATACCTTTTAAGACTTACACGCTACAAAACTTCAGAGAGTGAATTCCCATAGGTTGGAATACCCTCATTATGCCTCCAAGAGAATTTCATTACATCATCAAAACTCTATTTTTGATGATTTTTCTTGTAACTCTTCTTTTCTGTCAAAACTTAATGTTTCAAACTCCAAACCATGATTTCAAGAGGTTATAACATGAAGATTTTAATAAAAAATACATCATTCTTCATGAATGAGCTATGAGAATCCAAATGCGTGTTTTGTTTTAAGTTTGGACCACTTTCACAACAAAGTGGTCAACAGCTCTGTTGGTTTTAGTCAATAATCCCATACAGTTTTTAACCTTGTTTATAACTTGTGAAATAAACTTCATTTCTGTATTCTCACAGTAATTCTGTGATTACTTTCTTTTTGGTTCATCACTCTATCATGCATATTTCAAAAGATATTAGCTAAAATCCTTGAATATATCCGTTGACCAAAAAAGTGCATATATTCAGCTTAATTCCTTAAGTATTGACTTTGCAGCTTAGCTTCTTAATTGTTTTATATGTGGATTTTTATGGAGAGTCCAATTGTACCATTTATTTTACATGTTGTTTCATTTGTCCTTTAAATAAATAGGGATTTGTGTTTTTTATAAGGTATTATTACCTATAACTTATTAAATATTGACTTTACAGATATGCCATAAAAATGATATATGTGTATCTTACCATGGGTAATCCAATGGTATAGCTTATTTTACATGTTTATTCATTGGTCTTTAAGTTAAACCAATTTTTATGCCAATTTATGGTATTTTTGTAGCTTTAAGATAATTATTTTTAATGTATAATTATTTTAAATATTTCTTGTGACCTTTTTTGGGTATGTGGTCATATCTCAAAGGTTCACATTCCCTACCACCAAAAAAGATTGTACCACAATCTGATATGTGTAATTAAGGTATCATCCACTGTCCTACCTCTTCAATAGACTTTGTTAGTCTTGAAGCTCAATAATGCTTAACTTTGCTATTTTTCAGGTTTTCTTTCATGTCTGAACCTTATTAGTAGTTTATCAGCATTTGTTATATCTTTCTCAAGTAGCCATTCATCTTCTTGAGTTGAATTTCTATACCTTACAAGGTATTCTCTTTCTTTTTTGTTTCTTGTCCTTCTTTCTTTAAGGAATTTCACTATTTTCTTTTCTTCTCCTTCTTCCAAGGGGGGAATTTCAAGTGGGGGTTTATTTCTTAGTGGAAATAACTCCTTGTCACTTGAGCTGTAAGGCTTTATCAGACTTACAGGGAAAGTTGTGTGTTTGTTCATTAGTTCACCTGTGAGTTCCAATTGCATAGCATTGGGTCCATGAAGTGCTTTTATCATAAATGGTCCTGCAAAGGAATCTTTTAATTTCTTTGGGCCTTTTATGTTATTGAAATTAAGGGTTGATACTAGGACCAAGTCTCCTATTTTGAAATCAGGTGGATTATTACTTTTGTCCCATCTTTCTTTTGCATATTTGAAAGAATCTTGCATACATCTGTTTGCATGGTGTCTTGCCTTGTCAAGCATTATCTTAAAACTGCTTGCTGTTGAATGTATATCCACTAAGTCCTTTTTGAGGGTATCATAAGGAAGTCTTGGATTACAACCTTTTTCTAGCATTTCTGGTGTTTTGCCGGTAGAAGAATGGATTGATTTTTTATATGCCAGTTCAAGAGCTGGTATTAGTGTACACCAATCATGGGTAAAACCATCAGAATCTTTGAATTTTAGCCCATAAGCACAGAATCTTCTGATCATGTCTTCTAAGGTCTGTATCATTCTTTCTGCTAAACCATCAGTTTGAGGATGGTAAGCTGTTGAGAATGATAACTTTGTCCCAAGCAAATTATGGAGATTTGTCCATAATGCTGAAGTGAACTTTGGGTCTCTGTCACTTATAATATTCTGGAATAAGCCTGTATGGCTAATACCTTTATTCCATATCATTATGGCTGTGTCCATAGCTGTGTCATGGGAGTTTTGCTATACCTGTCAACCAGTACTAGGCATGCATTATAGCTTCTGTCTCCTCCTGGAGGTAATGCTGTTACCCAATCCATATGAACTATTTCCCAAGGGGATTTTGGTTCTTGGATTTGGATCATCATTCCAAATTTCTTTCCTGTGCCTGCTGGATTTTTGACATCTGTCACAGGTTTGGCAGTATTCTATAACATCTTTCTTCCAGTTTGGCCACCAAGAGCAGGTTTTCACCCTCTCTAGTGTTCTGTCTTCTGAAAGGTGTCCAGCTGCAACACTATCATGACACTCATGTAAAATAGTGTTTATCAGGGTTGTATCTGTTAAGGCCATAACACATGTGTGTTTTGTTCTATGGTAAAGGATTCCATCAAGGAGGTGGAATCTTCCTTCATCATATGCCTTTTTCCATGTTTCATCTAGTTTTGATGAAAGTTATGGGTCTTTGCAGTCTTACATTAGTGGCTGGCTTAATATATGGCAATTCTTGTCTATCTTATAGCTTTCTTTAGCTTGGTTAAAGAATTCTGTGCCAATCTCTGTAACACATATTCTTTCTATATGGTGTTCTTCCTGTGGTACCCATGCTGGATTGTCAGGGGTATTCACTAGAGCCCATCTGCCAAGACCATCTGCATTTTTATGAATATTACCAGTTTTATGAACAATAGTCATATTTCCTCCATATTCTTGGATAGCAATTTGCCATCTCAGCATATGTCCATTTGGAGCTTTCATATTTAATAGAGATTTTACAGCATTACAGTCTGTAATCACATCAAATACTGTTCTATCCAAGTAATAATGCAATTTTTCTAAAGCCCACACTAAGCAGAGGCATTCCATTTGGCTTGCTCCATATCTTGCTTCTGTTGGCTTTATCTGTCTTGAAATAAAACAAATTGGTCCTTCCACTGGTATATCATTGATGATTTGTGTCTGGTGTAGTGCAGCACCCAGTCCTTCTCCATAAGCATCAATGTAAAGTTTGAAGGGTAGTTTCCAATCTGGCATTAGAAGAAATGGGGCATTTGTCAAGGAATCTTCCAATTCTTCTTATGCCTTGACTCTTTCTTCTGTCATTTCATAGACTGTTTGTTGGTCACATAGCTTGTACAAGGATCTAGCAATTTTCGCAAAGTCCTTTATATGCTGTCTATAGTAACCAGCAAATCCTAGAAATGATTGCAATTGTTTTTTGGTTTGAGGCATTGGCTTAAGTAGTACTGCTGATACTTTATTCTTGTCTATGCCTAGACTAAGTCCAGATACAACATGTCCTAGTGCTTTCAATTCACTGTATCCAAAATCACACTTTTTCAAGGAAATTTTCATATTCACTTGGACTATTTTTTGTAGTACCCTTTCTAGTCTTGTAAAGTGATTTTCCCAAGTTTCTGAGCAAACTATGATATCATCAATATAGATAATTAACCATCCTTCTGATAATTCTTCAGGAAATATGGTATTCATCATTCTTTGATAATGGGAAGGTGCATTTTTTATGCCAAATGGCATTCTTAAATATTCAAAAATTCCACAGTGAACTATTATCCTCAGTAGTTTTTTGGCATTGTCTGTTAAGACATTTTGATGGAAACCCTTTAAGGCATCCATGGCTGTAATGAACTTAGCTTGTGATAATTGTGTCAATGTCTCAAGGATTCTGGGTATTGGATACCTGTCTGGAATGGTATAGGTGTTCAGGGCTCTGAAGTCTCCTACCATCCTTGATTTTCCATTGTGCCAAGTTATAATGACAGGTGTAGTGACTTCTACCTATTCATTATGTCCTACCTTTCTTAATACTCCAAGGTCCATTAATTCTTTAATGTGTACCTCCAGGGCTTAGCCAGCCCTTCGACTAGCTGGGTAAGCAGGTCTCCTTAGTAAAGGTGGGTAAGGTTTTTCCACATTAAGAATTATAGCCACTTCATGCCCAATTATGGCACCTAGTGGTTCTTTGTCTGTTGGAAAGGCATTTTTGTACTTGAATAAGAGGTTAATTAATTTTTCTTTCATTTTTCCTGTTAATTCTTGATTGAATTCTGCCTCTTTGAGTTGTTCAGATATAAAAAGTTCCTTTCCTGGAATTTTTTCTTCATTCTTAATAACTGTGATTTGTTTTTTGTTACTTAAGAAGCCAAACTTTTGTCTTTTGTTGTCTCCTATGGTAAAATATCTATCCTTTTGGTTAGAGATCTCTACCATAAATTGATAAGTAATCATTTCCAAGTATGAAGTTATTACTAGTACAGTTGTCCATTACTACAAACTCTACTTTAATTCTGACACATTGTGAGGGATGAGGAAAAATTAGTGTTAAATTAATTATTCCAAGGGGCTTCATGCTCTCACTTGCACTACTAAATTTAACACCTGGTATTGGCATAAGTTTTTCTTGCCAGTCTGGGACAATGGCTTTTAAATAGCTTTTACCAACACAGGTGCAATATGCTCCTGTATCTAAGTTAACTTTTCCTTCTTGGTTATCAACCATAACCATACTTATACTTGATTTTCCAGCTGTATATCCCATTCCTCTTGCAGGTTTGGTTCTATACATTTTGGCATCTTGTATATTTGTCAGGTTTGTGTCAGATGTCCCAACTTGTGGTAAGTTTGAGTTAACATCCAAAACTTCATAAATTATGTCAATATTATTAGTTTGTGCATTGATTATGTTGATTTCATCACTTTCAGAGCTTTCTGATTCTTGTGTCTCTTTTTCAGAGTCATTTTCCTCCTCTTTATCATTGTGGTTTCCTGTTTCCACAATTTCATTAATCTTTGCCTTTTTGAGGCAATTATTGGCTAAATGTTCAATACCTCCGCATTTATGGCATTTTCTTTGCTCATTATTGTTGGATGTATTGGGCTTGAAAGATTCTTTTGATTTATCTTTTTTGATAAATGGTTTATTTGGACTTTTAATGTCCAATTTCTTCCAAGTCCTGCCAGTTTTTGTTCTTGTCACTATGTCTTCTAGTGCATTGATATACTCTTCTGTGGAGCGTGGTTCTATACACCTGCTTCTTAGGGAATGTTCTAGCTCTCCTCCACATTTTTTAAGTATTTTCATGTGCACCATTTTCTATGAAATTTCTGGGTACAATGCATTCAGTCTTTCAACTTGTTTTAAGAACCAAGTTAAAGGTATGTCTTTGTCTGGGTCAAAGAAAGAATTTTCAAATGCATTTTCTATCTTGTACCTCCAGGCATCATTAGCCCACTTGGTGATTATTTCTTGTTTCCACCAAGACCAGGTATTTTTGCCATTTGTTTGCCTTATGCCATAATACCATCTTTTTGCAGATTTCTCAAACAATTAATGTAATCTTGCAGTGATTAACTCATCTGATATGGCATAATCTTCTTTCAGAATGTCAATTGTTTTGATAAATGACATGTGGTCATATTTACCTTCTCCTGTGAATTTTCGCCATTCTTTCAATTAAGGTGCTTCCTTCATTAAGACTTGGTTATTGTCTTGATGACTCAAGTCTGTTATGAATGGGTTTGTTCATTCCTCTTTAGGTTTAACAGGGCTTCTTATGTGAGGAAATGGTGTTGATAACTTTGGCATATTTAAGTTAGCCTCATTAATTTTATCCATTTTTTCAGTAATAAGCCTTATTTCACTTTGACTGTCATCTTTCAGATGTATTCTTGCTTCATCACTCTTTTCCACATGGTCCAAGAGTAATTTTTGGTGTGATGAAGTCTTTTCTTCAAATCTTTCTACAGAAAGGTGTAATTTGTTTAATTTTTCTGTAAGATTATCAATACTTACGTCATAATTGATTTTCAAAGTCTTTTCTTTGATATCACTTATGTATTTGTACAACTCTTGTTGTCCTTGTATTAACTTCTGAGTATTGTCAATTAATACTTTTGGTTTATTATTTTCAATCATAAATTTTATGTTATCAATTTCTTTCTTATTTTGTACAAAAGGTTTTGTTAAAGATGATAAGCTATTATTTATTTCTTGGAAAGATAATAAACTATTTCTAATGTCTTTAAGAGGTAAAATACTATTTTTAAGCTCTGTTAGAATACTTACAACATCAGGAGACAAGGTTATTTCTTTGGGAAATGGGGTTGTCTCATCCTTTGTTCCTCTTTGTCTTTGAATTCCATCAAAGTTCTGGCCATGTTGAAGACATTGCCCATGGCATCTTTTTGGATCTTGGGGATCCTGTAGCTTGGGGAATATGGTTTTCTCCAATTCTTTTTCTTGTTCTTCTTCCCATCTTGGGGAAGTGGGTTGACTTGGGGCTTGCTGGTAGAAGCTACTGGGGCTTCTTCCTTGGTTGCCTCCTTCTTTTTGGCATGGTACTCCTTGATCTTTTTGATTTGAGGTTTGGATGATAGTGAATTCCATCCATTGGAGTATCTCACTATTTCCTCCTCTTTGAGGAACTTTTTCAGGATGTGCCAGGAGTTCATCACTCCTTGGTGTATCCAGGGCAACATTTCCCAATTTTTGTCCTTGTACACTGTGTAGTACTGTTTGTACTGGCTCATGTAAGTGTCTATTTGAGCCTTCTGAATGTGATTTGTACCTGTTTGAGTCACTCATACTTAGTTCCAATTCAGGTTCAGATATCATGGGCATTTCTGGGACTTGCCTTTGGGATAAGGCACTTCCTTGTGTGGATTCTTTTCCACTGGGGATATTTCCCTTCCTTTTCCCTTTTGAGAAATCAATTCTACCTCGGAGTCCAGCTCCATCTGATTGGATGGAGTATTGGGAGCGTCTTCTGGTAGTCATATTATAAGAAAAATAAGAAATAAGAGGATTTCAGAACAGGAATTCTTCTTATGGCAATTTATAAATGAGGTACTCACCTTCAGAGTCCTGAATAGTGGGTCCTGGAAAGGACAATTTCTTGGCTTTCTTTTTCTTAGGGATTATTGGTGTTGGAGAACTTTGGCAAGTTTCTTCCACCAATCTTTCAACAGTGGTTTGGTTGTCCTCTGTTGGGTTGTCTTCAAACACTAAAAAATACAAATAAATATAAGTCTTTTATATAAAAGTGTTATTTTTGGTAAGATATGGCAATTTTCCACGTAAAAATTGCTTTTATATCTTTTTTTTATTAAAAAAATGAAAATAATTAAAGAAATGAAATTAAAATGAATAAAATAGCTTTTTTTATTGGTTTTTAATATTTTTATTATTTTTTATTATTTTTTATGTTTTTATTTTTAAAGAATAAAATAAAAATCAATATGATTCTTTTTTAAAATTAATTTATAATATAAAATTATTTTTAATTTATAAAATATCTTTTTTAATCACTAGAGTCACTCAAAGAAAGTTTTGGCAAGTCTAAGGATGTGAAAAACCACGTGTAAGACAGTACAATTGTTTTCCAAATGCCTCAATAGCTTTTAAAATCAATAAATATAAAATTATTATATAATTCTATCATTATAGGTATAATTTATTATTGGATAAGCCCAATTAGAATCTTCTTAAAGGTCTTTTAGAGTAAATATGACACCCAGGCCCCCAAATGTAAGGTTTGACTATGAAACAATAGGTAAAAATTACTAATATTTTACTTATTGTACTATGAATGTCCTTATAAATGAATAAATAAGATAAAAATAATTATAATAATAAAGAATTATTATAATTATGGCGTAAAAATAATTATATTATCAATAAAATATGAATAATATAATTTATATTATAAAATATAATATAATAAAATAAATATATCAATATAAAATAATTAATATATTTAATGGCACTTTATTATTGTTACAAACAAACAATAAAGGCGTAAAAAATTGTTTTTTATTAATAAAAAACAATTAATAACAATAATATTATCAATATTAAAGTTTTAAATTAATATAAATACTATTTATATTAATTAAAGACTTTTCAAAAGAATAATAAAGAGAAAATTATTATAATAAGAGAGAATAACCTACTTTTAATACTTAATATAATAATTTTGAGATATTTTATGCCAAAAAATGTAAATACAACTTATCCAAATTTTATTTACAATACAAAATAGAGAAAATTACAAATATTCTTGATTTTTACGTGGAAATGATCTTTTAGAGAGATTTTTAACAAAAACAATTAAATAAATGATTTAATAACTTCAAAATTGATGATTATAATAAGATGATCTTTGGTCTTTAATAATATAAAAGTTCTATATATAAAGAATAAAGATATTACCTTTTTAATTGTATTGATTTAATGTTTTTGATGTGTCTGAGGGGAAAACAGAGTAAAAAGAGCTCTATCTATAGTAAATACCTCTCTCCTAGAGTCCAACAGGCTTCTATTAGACATGTACTGATCATATCCACTGGAATTGATCAATATTTTAAGGTTTGGTGATGATTACATCATTATTACGCCATTATTTAGAGTTATCACTATAACTCTAAGTTTGATGATGTCAAAGGCTTGACAGAACCACAAATTTCGTGGATTTTATTAGTTTTAATCATAAACTAACAGTATTCACTAATGTTATCACTCATATGACTGTTAAACTTAATTTAAAGTTACAGTGAGTGATCATAAATGATTAAATTAAGCTCAAACTTTGATCCTTAATAGCCTTTAAGATTTACACGCTACAGCAATTTAGAGAGTGAATTCTAATAGCTTGTCATAACCGTATTATTCTTCCAAGAGTATTTCATTACATCATTAAAACTCTATTTATGATGATTTTTCTTGTAACTCATCTTTTCTGTCGAAATTTAATATTTTAAACTTCAAACCATGATTTCAAGGGGTTATACCTTGAATATTATAATAAATAATACATCATTCTTCATGAATGAACTAGGAGAATCCAAATGCTTGCTGTTTTTTAAGTTTGGACCACTTTTACAACAAAGTGATCAACAGCTCTGTTGATTTTAGTCAAGAATCCTATATAGTTTTTAACCTTGTTTATAACTTGTGAAATAAACTTCATTTCTGTATTCCTACAGTAATTACGTGATGACTTTATTTTTGGTTAATCACTCTATCATGCATATTTCAAAAGATATTAGCTCAAGTCCTTGAATACATGCATTGACCAAAAAAGTGCATATATTCAGCTTAATTCCTTAAGTATTGACTTTGGAGCTTAGCTTCTTAATTGTTTTATATGTGGATTTTTTATGTAGAATCCAATGGTGCCATTTATTTTGCATGTTGTTTCATTGGTCTTTGAAATAAATAGGGATTTGTGTTTTTTATAAGGTATTATTACTTATAACCTATTAGATATTGACTTTACAGATATGCCATAAAAATGATATATGTGTATCTTACCATGGGTAATCCAATGGTATAATTCATTTCACATTTTTATTCATTGGTTTTTAAGTTAAACCAAGCTTTATGCCAATTTATGGTATTTTTGTAGCTTTAAGATAATTATTTTTAATGTATAATTATTTTAAATATTTCTTGTGACCTTTTTTGGGTATGTGGTCATATCTCAAAGGTTCACAATATAACTATTATTATTATCACAAAATATATGTTACATATTATTGAAATTATTTACCAACAACGACTATTTAAACTATCAAACAATATTATTATATATTATCACTATTACTAAATTTTTCTCATATTGAGCTATTATTCATTAAAACAAAATACCTTCAACAAAGAAAAGAACTTAAAATCACCACTCAGTACTTTTATATTTATTATTTATTTTACTCAATCATTACTTCATTATCCTAAAATCACCTACAAATTCATCTTTTGAAATTATTTTATCTAAATTAGTATTATTATTTTATCATTAGGCTGATTATTGAATAGGTCTGATAGAGACTGTGAAAAAGTCTTCTCTAGTTGTAAAGCCACAATCTTAAATATTGATTTGTGAGCTCTGTAGGGAGATTGTTTAGTATATTCAGAGGGGCAGCTAAAACACCATTAGCACCCTTGGTTACAGGATTATCTCAGCAATTCAAAACTGTTTACCTGTGATTTCCCCTCAAGGACTGCCTTATCTAATCTCACACCAAAAGGAGTTCCACAATACATATCAGAATCAGGCTGTGTGGTCCCCAGATGAAAAGTGTCACCCTGTATTGGTGAAAACTGCCCAGATGTGGCTTCAAAACCGCATCTGCGCCCAATACAGGATATACAGGCCTTTTGCAAACCACAAGCCTGTCCTTTAGAGTGAAAAATATTCACTTCCTCTATGTTAAAAGTTATAGCAGCCTTTTCACCCCATTTAAGGATAAAAGGAGGCCTTTTCACTTCCAGAAAAGGAATCCCCATTCTGCTCTTGAATTCCTATGTAGTAAAACTGTCAAGAACAGTTATACTATTGGAAAACAAATAGGTTATACTATAAATCTTAGTATTTTAGTCTTTATTATTGTAAACCAACATTTAAAGCTTCCCCCAGAGCTTTCTATAGCGCTCACCACCACTAATTCTCATTATTAAAGCCCTTTATATCTTTAATTAGACCTTTTTTAAATACTCTTATCCATGTCAAAGTCATTGCTAAAGCTGTAAATAGCCTTATTTTATCCTTATAATAGACTCAGCCTGACACTGTTTGTATCCACTCTCTCACAGATTGACTTGTAATTAAGAAGTGGTTTTTTAAAGAGCAATTGAAATTATTAATGTGCTCAACCATGCCCCTGAAACCTTGATTTGAATTACAGGTTTTTTTCATGTCAAAAAGAGTAATTTATGAGGGTCTTATTATTTGGATATCTCAAAAAGCCCAATCTTAGTGGTGGTGATTAAATTATAATCTAACCACGTAAAAAATAGAATAAACAAAAATCAAGTGGTATAAATTATACACCACTGGAAAAGATAACATATTTTTATTTATATTTTCACATGGAAAATATGGGTTCAAAAAAGAAAATATGTAATAAAACTAAGAAATTACTCACTTTCTACACCAAAAATAGCCCAGAAAAAGTCCAAAAACACAGCCAGGCCACCAAAATGTCAGGATTAGTCTATGATGAATCAGTAATAATAGTATTTACAGCTTTAACTATAGCTGTGACATGGATAATTATAATAAAAATGGTTTTAAATAATAATATGAAGGACTTTACTATTGCAAATGAGTGTTGGTGAGCACTGTTGAAAGCCCTGTGTGCAGTCCTACCAGTTCAATTACTATAATGTAATTTAAACTACTCTAAGAGTAAGGTAAACCTGGTTATCTTCCAAGATTTTAACTGTTTTTGACAGTTGTACTATGTAGCAATTCAAGATCAGGATGAGGATTCCTTTTCTGGTAGACAAAAGGCCTCCTTTTATCATGAAATGGGGTGGAAAGGTCCTCTACACCATTCATGCACAGGAACTGAAAATATTTCAATTATGAGTGCTGGTTTGTGGGTTTCACAAGGCCTGCATACTCTGTATTAGGCTCAGATGTGGCTTTGAAACCACATTTGAGCAGTTTTCCTCAATACATGGTGAATATTTTCACCTGGGGACCTTACAGCCCTCTTCTGATGTGGATGATGCATAGGATGCTTTACATAACCTGTATAGGACCCCTTTATTTACTGAACTATGAGTAATTGAAGTATAAACAAGCTTTTTTGTATGGCTGATACCTCATAATCATGGTTCTGGGACAGTATCCCACAGTAAAGCTGTATTGGTATAAATGTGGAATTTTGACCTTAAAGCTGCTATACCTCTGTCAGTTTCTGAGATATTGAGCTCAAATTTGGTTCATTGTGTAACCCAGGGTAGGATATACTCAATGGTACCTCATTTGGGATGGTCAACATTAAATATGGCAAGGTTATGCCATGTTCAATTTTATTCATCCAGATATACAATTTTTTCAAAATCTGTATAGAACTTGTTTGCCTAATAGCTTTCTTTTAGATGAGATATGGGAAAATGGATGGAACCATCAGATAACCCTGATTTTGCACTTTCCAAAATTACCTTACTTTATGTATCTCATACTAAAACTAAAGAAGTTTGATGAGGGGTGAATATTTTGTTCCTCCTTATTTGGCATTTTTTTGGCCATAACTTCTATAGTTTTTATCCTGGCTCAATTTGGCCAGAACCATTGTATATCCCTGACTTAGAGTTTTAATTTAAATAACAATTTGCTGGGGTTAAGCCTCTTCCCTGTATTTCAGATGAGAGGTTAAAATTAAGGTTTATGCTCAGCAACTTCTTTGAGCAGGAATAAATTTGTTATTCTTTTTCCTATGATTATAGGAATTTTATATTTGGGAATAGGTGAGTTTCCTCTTTCTTTTGATACCTTTTGAGCTGGTTTGGCCCAGCTCCATTTTTTGGTGGTAGCTTGCTCTACCATTGGTTCATGGTATTTGGGTATCATTCTTGTGCTCTGGTTTTGAGTCACAGGCTGACACAAACCCTCTACATTGTTTTTGCTGTTAGCACTACCATATATGATAGATACTTCCATTTTCCAACAAAAAAACTAAATAATAATGAAAATATGCCATTCCCAAATTGAATATTATTATAACAGCTATAATCTTTTCGGACTGAGGGGAAAACTCCACTTTCCGTTTTGATGAAGAAGAAATAATTTAGAAATATAATAAATTTCTATAATTTACTATACTTACTAACATTAATAATACAAATCTAGCCTTTCAAAGTCTTACTAAAGACCTTCAAACATAATGGAACATGTAGTTAAACCATGAATTTCATTCTCATTATCAATTCTATTCATTTTTTATAACTTCTTCCACTTTAATATTCCCTGATAATAATATTAAAAACTAAGAATTTTAACCAAAATTTATTTAATCTTACTTTTATTTTATCTTTTTATGGTTTATTATATATGCATATGAGATTTATATTACTATGTTTTTTTATATTTTATACCATAAAAAAATAAAAACACAAGAATCTATTTATTAATATTAGCATGTTTTTTTATATTTTATACCATAAAGAAATAAAAAACACAAGAATATATTTCTTGATATATATTATATTTCTTTTCACATTTATAAATATATAATTTTTTTTATTATTATTTATTTCATTTTTATTTTTTGTCTAATTCTTATTATTTCTTTTATTTACAAAAATGATATGATTTTTTTATTTTTTCATATATTAAAATATAAATATTAAATAATTTTTAGAAATCAATTATATAAAAAAATATTTGAATACATATGCAATATTTCACATGTAAAACAAATTTGACCCTGTAACCAGTTGGGCAGCTGCTACACAGCAGCTGTGTAAATTTCTTTTTGTATTACTTGTTGATGGTGTTTGGACTCATGCCTTTCCAAACTCAATGTCTTATTATTATTTTTATATATTCATTTATTATTTATGTTATCCTTTTTTCCTCCCTCCTATTTCTCTTATTATCTTAATTTTTGGTGTCTTATTTTTTTCTCACTTCCATTGCGGATTTTTAGTTATTTATATCTTATTGTTACCTGGTTGAGCCTTTTTGGCTCAATTCTTCCTTTGATTTCTTCTTATTTTATTTATTTATTTTCTTTCTTTTGGTTTTTAGTCGATTGCTGATCCATTCCAAAAAACTGGCTGATCTTGTTTTTGTTTCCAAATTTCTGTATAAGGTTTTTTTATGTATAATAGTATTTTTATTTGTTTTATCTTCAGGTCACCACTTACATCTGACATGTTGAAAGAATTGGCTGATTTTTATGTAAGTCATTTCTTTGTTTCACTTGTTTCTTTTCTTTTCTTTTTTTACATTACTGAATGACTTTTTTATTTTATTTTTCATTGTATGTTGGTTTATTTTTTTATAATTTTTTTTAATTTGGTAGCCCCTTTTCACCAACCATTTAGGTCTTTCCCTGAAACAAATTTAATTACTTTTACGTAAGTTTTCTCTCTTTTTGTGAGCCTTTGAGATATGACCACATACCCAATAAGGTCACAAAAAAGAATCAGAATAATTATACATTAAAAATAATTACTTAAATATACAAAAAATACCATAAATTGGTACAAAAATTGGTTTAACTTAAAAACCAATGAATAAACATGTAGAATGAATTATACCATTGGATTCCCCATGGTAAAATACACATATACCATTTTTATGGCATATCTGTAAAGTCAATATTTAATGAATTATAAGGTATAATACCTTATAAAAACCATAAAACCTTATTTATCTCAAGAGCTAATGAAACAACATGTGAGATAAATTGTACCAGTGGATTCTCCACAAAAATCCACACATAAAACAATTAATAAGCTAATTTCCAATGTTAATACTTAAGGAATTAACCTGAATATATGCACTTTTTTGGTCAACGCATATATTCAAGGATCATAGCTAATATCTCTTAAACTATACATGATAGAATGATGAACCAAAAATAAAGTTACCACGTAATTACTGTAAGAACACAGATATGAACTTTATTTTACAAACTATAAACAAGGTTAAAACCTATGATGAAATATTGATAAAAATCAACAGAGCTGTTGACCACTTTGTTGTGAAAGTGTTCCAAACTTAAAAAAAAGTATACAGTTGGATTCTACTAGTTCATTCGAGAAGAATGATGTAATTTTTATTATTAAATTCAGGGTATAACCCGCTGAAATCAAGGTTTGAAGTTTAAAATATTGAATTTGGACAGAAAAGATGAGTTACAAGAAAAATCATCAAAATTAGAGTTTTGATGATGTAATGCAAAGCTCTTGGCAGCATAATAAGGTTATGCCAGGCTATCAGAATTCACTATCTGAATTGCTGTAGCGTGTAAATCTTAAAGGTTATTGAGGATCAAATTTTGAGCTTAATTTGAGCAGTTATGATCACTCACAGTAACCTTAATTTAAGTTTAACAGTCTTAAGAGTGATAAAATTGGTGAATACTATTAGTTTATGATTAAAACTAATAAAATCCACGAAATTTGGGGTTCTTCCAAGCCTCTGATGTCATCAAACTTAGAGTTATAGTGATAACTCTAAATAATGGTGTAATAATGATGTAATATGGTTTGATAATGATGTAATCATCTCCAAACCTTAAAATATTGATCAATTCCAGTGGGTATGATCGGTACACGTCTACTAGAAGCCTGTTGGACTCTAGGAAGGAGGTATTTACTATAAATAGAGCTTTTTTTTACTCTATTTTCCCCTCAGACGCATCAAAAAACATTAAATCAATTAAATCAAAGGTAATTTCTTTATTCTTTATATATAAAAATATTATATTATTAAAGACCAAAGACCACCTTGTTGTAATCATCTATTTTGATGTGATTAAATCATTTATTTAATTGTTTTTGCTAAAAATCTCTTTAAAAACTCATTTCCATGTTAAAATCCAGAATAAATTTGTAATTTTCTTTATTTTTATTGTAAATACAATTTGAAAAAGTTGTATTTATATTTTTTGGCGTAAAATATTTCAAGATTATTATATTAAGTTTTAAAAGTAGGTTATTTTCTGTTATTATAATAATTTCTCTATTATTACTCTCTTAATAATTCTTTAATTAATATAAATAGTATTTATATTAATTCATAACTTTAATATTAGGAATATTATTGTTATTAATTGTTTTTCAATAAAAAGCAATTTTTTACGCCTTTATTATTTGTTGGTAACAATAATAAAGAGCTTTTTAAATATATTAATTATTTTATATTAATATATTTATTTATTATATTATATTTTCATAATATAAATTATATTATTATATTTAGTTAATAATATAATTATTTTACGCAATAATAATAATTATTTATTATTATTATATTTTTAATCTTATTTATTCAATTCATAAGGACATTCAGAGTACAATAAGTAATAAATTAGTAATTTTTACTTATTGTTTCATAGTCAAACCTTACACTTTTTCCAATTGTCTTTCTTGTTTACCTTACTTTGTTATGACTGACTATTTGTTTACATTTTCTCTCTTCTTTTTTTGATTTTTTTTGGATAAATAATTGTCATTGTCTCCCATTTTTTTTATTCAATAGTGAGCTATCCAAGATGTCCTTTTCTCTAGAGGTTTCTCCTTTGGCTACTGGTGAGCACAATGTAGTCATTCATTCTAATAATTTCCGCTACAGCTTCATTTTACCACTTCCAAGAAGTCTGCTTTTCAATTTATATACCATTTCAAAACCTTTCCTCCACCTGTATCTATATAACTCATTACCAACTCTCACTTCTCCAAATCCCCCACCTAATAAGAATGACAAGCCCCATAGCCCAAATATTATTAGTAAAAACTCCCACAATATTTCACCTTCCACTGCTACAACTGTTCAGAGCTTACCTGTTAACTCAGCTTCACCTTCTGATTCCACAGCAATGATTTCTCCTCTTTTGAAAATGTTTTCGTATTTGAATGCCTCTTCTCTGCCTCCAATTACACCTGAAATTACTGCCACATCTCCTGATACACCCTCTTGGGTCCAATCCAAAATTTCAAGTCTGCCTCTGCCTCCTTCCATTTCAAAATTTAATATCAATTACCATTACTATTTTTTGTTTTATTCTAAGATCAATCAGCTAGATGCTAACATGCACTTTTTTTGGTATGAGGCCTCCTGCTTATGATACTTGTTGCAATGCTCATGAAAGTATTATGGCCTTGGTTTGTTCCATTTTAATGTGGTATACTTACCAAGAGGAGTAAGTCCTTTTCTCTTTTTACTATTATTATAATTATTATTAATCTAAATTACTCATTTATTTTATCTAACATTTCCATCTGAGCCTATGTACTATCTGACAAAAGGACCATAAAAAAAGAATTACCATTCTGGTGACACTTAGTTGCTTTCAATTCCTTGATTTTTTTAGTATTATTTAAATCGTTTTTCTTTTATTATCCTTATAATTTTAATTTATCCAATCATCTGAAGTGGCTAAGTTCTTGGAGGAAAAATAGATAAACAAAATAATAATAAAAACAATTTTTAGTTATTTATTCATTATTTATTACTATTAGTTTTTTTTTTTTGTTTTTTTTGCTACTGATTCTGGAAAACCAGAATGTGATTGTTTTCCCAGAACAAGAATCTTGTTCTATCTTTCAGAAACAGCTTTCAGGATGCAGAAATCAGTAAGCCCCCCAAAACGCAATGTTAAGTCAAACCTTAAATAACAACAAAAAAAAGTTGAAGTTTTAAAGCGTTTAATTTCTTACTTAGGAAATTAAACTGCTATTTCATTATATAGATATATACTTTTTCTGTATATATTATCTTGTATATATTTTCTAGTAATAAATAAATTGAGAAAAAAATCAAAATCAAAATTCAAAACATAAATAAAATATATGAAAAATAAACTTAAAATACAATTAAAGAATTTAACACAAAAGATCTATTATCATGTAAATACATTATAGTGAATTAAATAACAATACGGCCATTTTTGTATTACTATATACATAAATATGTATATATTTTATCTTATTCTTTGTTTTTTTGTTTTTTGATTTAACGTTTCACAGCTTATTGAAAAAATTGAGTGTGGAAAAAATAAATTCATACAAATAAAAGAAATCTAATAAAATCCATTTATAGGATATAAGCTGAGTGGACAGTCAATTATTAATACACACTTCTTCCTATTAGTATCTTATTTATTTATTCATATTTTCTATTATGTTTTGTTTTTTAATTTTTATTTTTAATTCTCATTTTATTTTATTTTGGTTATTAAAGAAATGATAATACAAATGGATGAAAATTTAGGATAAAGGTGAATATTCAGGCCTCTTGGAAGGATTTTCCTTTCCTCTGACCCTTGAATCTCCTTTTTTGTGTTTATTTATATTCTTCAAGCTCTTTTCTTTATCAATACAGCACAATTCATTGACTAAAGAAGATATTTCTTCTTTAAAGCCTCTGTTATTGAAAATCTCCTTTTTGTTCTCTATATGGTTTATATCTAAAGTGAAATGTATATCCACTTCAATATTTTTTATGAATTTTGAATTCTTGTTTAGTTATTTGTGCTTTAATTCCCTCTTATTTAACTTCTTTTTATTTCTGCATTTGGGAAATTCTGTAATTTGAGGTATTTGAGGTATTTCTTTCTGTTCTCAATTAATGGATTCTTTTAAGAATTCTGATATTTTACTTACTATTTCTTCGTCTGAAATATTGTTTTATTCACCCTCTTATTATAGTTAAGTGGATCTTTTGACTTTATTTCTTCACATAAATGTTCTTTCAGAGGTTGGCTTGAAGCTCTAGTAACACTTTTTCCTTTATCTTCCAAGTTTCTTCCAAGAATCAATTCTTTGCATTTTATTTCTTCTTAAGATATTTGATGATTGAACAAATAATGATCATTAATTTCCTCATTTTCTTCTTCATTGTAGTCTGATAAAGAAAAAGTGAATTTGTGATAGCTGGATTGAATTCCTTCATCATTATTCCCTTGATTTTCTGTAAATTTTGATTATTCTTCATCCATTGTTCTATTTATGCCATAATTTCTCTTAATATCATCACTTGCAAAATCCAATTTTTCTCTTGAAACACTTTTTTCCTCTCCTTGCTGATCATAATAGTATCCCATGGTATACTGTTTTTTAAATGCTTTGTCATATTCTTCCAAATCCAAACTCCCATATTCCTTCTCTTCTTCTTCTAGGTTATCAATCTTGTATAATTTCCTTCCTGATATTGATTTTCTCAATTCCTTATTATTGCCTTTTTCTTGAAGTGAACTCCTTAATATTCTTGCTATATTGAACCAATCACAGAATTTTTGTCCCCAAACAACATAATTAATTTTGGTTTCTGAAAATCTCAAATTAGTTTCTCCATCTGTGAGTGTTACCAAAAACTTTCCAGCTGTTTTTATTTCTTAAAATATGATTCTTCCATCCATTTATTTGAGTATTCTTGAGTCCTATATTCATTTCTGCCACTTTCATGAAAAATTGCCATAATTGGTATTGTCTGATAGACCATCCTTATATAAGTGGCTGAAAGGTTTCTGAAGCTATGATCAATTTCATAATTATTATTTTCTGAAATAATAGTCTCAGTTAAAGCCTTTTCACTGTGCTCTTCCCCTTCTCATTAATATGTACTCATCTTAGAATTCATGGCTTCTCTTTTATTATTTATCTTTATTTTTCTTGCCTGATTTCTTCTGAAAAAGCCATTTTATTCAACTCCCTATAAAATTCATTTTTTCTGACTTCAGATTAAGTCTCATTTGATAATCCCTTTGACAATTTAATTTTTTGATTCTTTCTGTAATGCTTTGTCTTCAGGTGTAATACTGTTTAATTGACAGTCAATTTGATTATTTATCTCTTCTTCCATGCTTAATTCTTCTTCTGAATTTGGTCCTTTCCCTGAGAATTGAAAATACCACTTGATTGAATAATGATGATTTCTTTTCATCTTACTAGCAATTGTTCAAATAAATAATTCTATCCTTGGTGGCTTTATCATTTCTGGAGAACTGGGGTAATCTTCCTTTGAAATGGTACTTTTTTTCTTATTCCAAATGGTACCCTGTTTGCCATATTTCTTTGACATATTCTTGAATAAACTCTTAGCTTTAGAGCCCCTTTTCTTTTATAGCCCTGTATTAATGCTAGGATATTATTCAATATTGGGGATTTTTTCAGATGTATCTTCTTTCTTCTTCTTCTCTTGAACTCCAAAACTATTTTCTTCATATATTCCAGAATTTTGTTGTTCTTATTCCATTTCTTGCATATTGTCCAAGTTTATTTCATCAAACCTTGATTATTGTTTTTCCGGTGCTTCCAAAACTTGAGCTTTTGTAATATTACACATTTCCATTCCCTTGGGTGACAGTGCAGTCCAACCTTTTCTTTCTGGTGAGAATATAGTTATTAATAATCTTTTTCCATCTAATTCTCTGAAGCTTAAAATGTCACCCTGAGTCTATGTGTTCAAGTCTAACACCATTGTCAGCCAAAAAAGGTCTCCCAATGACAGTATGAGCTGCCCCTCTGGCTACAAAGAAATGAATTTTTCTTTCATCACCAGATGGTAAGATAATTTTTTTATCCAAAAAAAGTTATACTTATTTTTTTAAAATCCAGTTGATAAATCTGTTCAAGACTAAATCAACTATTTATAATGTTATTTGTGGCCTTATGGGTATGTCATACATACCTCACAGGCTCACACTCAACCTTGAATTTTAATAATAAAAAAGGTCCAAAGAAACTCAAAGATTCTTATGTAGGACTTTTTCCTATCATTGCCTTACATGGAACCAATTCATTTCAAGTGGAATTGAGTGGTGAATTAGAAAATAAACATCCCATATTCCCAGTCAGCTTAATAAACCCTTATCAACCAGCTGATAAATAACTGTTTCCTTTAAGGAACCCAACTCCTTTAACTGTACTACTGGTGGAACAGAATGAAGACAAAAGATAAAGAAAGTCATTCAAGAAAGGAGGCTTAGAGGTAAAAATCAAAACGAATATCTTGTCAGATATAGATATCCAGTACATGAAGAGGAATGGCTGGAGGAATCAGATATAACTGACTCAGATAAACATTTGAGAAGATTTAGACATGAAAGAAGGCAAAAATCCTAAATATTTCTATTTATGTGCTTTAACCTATTTTATCTGAGTAATATAAAGAGGTTTTATAGTGGAGATTAACCCCCATTTGGGTCTCTTTTCTTCTTAATATCGTTAATAAATTGTAGTACAATTTCATTTTTTGGTTGGAGGGAATGTGAGCCTTGAGGTATATTCTACATACCCAAATAGCCCATAATTAATATTAAGATAGCTTCTGAGCTATGCATAACCCATAAGTCATTCATATATTCAAAACTCATTTTTTTTGATTTAAGAAAAGATGAATAACTTTTTGTGATCAATTAAATCCATAGATTTAAGGCTAAATTTGGGATTATACACAAAAATTCACCTAGGGTAGCTCCATAGATTAAATATTCTTGAATTAACTCTTTTAGGTGGTAATATCAAAAACAATTCAAGAACACATCATCAATACCACATAAAAGAATTGTAAAGACTTCTGTTTGTCTCAATTTCATGCCAACATAATGGGTATGTGAGAAATCCCATGTTACATATACATCAAAGTTAGTGTGAGGCATGTTTGTGACACTTGAAAGCATAGTATTTTTACATAAAGGTTTGGTACACCCATAGTGGATATCAGTCTTGAAGCCTGAATTACTATTTTTGATGTGAAAATAAGCTAAGGGGGACAAATTACATCAAAGAGAGCCAGGGTACCCAACTTCTGAGGCCTCCCAGGTCTTTGTAGCTCTAAGCTTTTATTCATGGCTGATCATGGCGTAATTAGTATACTAAAACCTTTGGGGAAGTTGGTTACCAAGTTAAAGTCCCATTAAATCAGGAGAAAATTGAAAATAACCTGCTGTTTTGATGTGACAAGGAGTCAAAGAAAAACTCTGACTGCTGAAACCATGTCAATTCTTCATAATTTTCCATGGATAAACCTTCAACAAGTCATTAAGACTATTTTTGGAGTAGTATCCATTCATTTACGTCATGGCAACCAGCTAAACTGTGCTATTTGCAATTCTACATAGAAATAAGGTAAAACTTCAAAAATTCCTTAAAAGTACAGTTCTTAATCAATCCTTCTGAAACCTTGAGTACCAATAAATAATATTATTATTCATAAAGAAACCAAAAAAAGTTATGATTTCATAATTAAAATCAAACATGTTACTTACAGTCCATTTTTGATAATTCCACATGAAAAACTGAATCTTCAAAATTTTACAGAAAATACAACCTGTTATTAAATTTCCAATAAAACTGATATCTTTGAGAAATAAATGTTTATTTTAAAAAAAATTATTGACAGTTTTTAATGCTTTTATTCTTAACCATAAATGGGTTGGTAGTCACATAAAGGGCTTAATTAAGTAATTAAGATAATCTTATGTTAAAATTGGTTTCTCACTCACTGGTTTTTCAGTTTGCTCCATGGAATGCCTCTTTGAGCTGTTGGTGACTTGAAAGAGGCCTCCTCCTTCTGTTTTTTTCAAATAACCCTATTATCCAATTATAACGTTATTACCAACAAGTAGGTATTAGCTATATCTTTTCTTAAGTGTTTTAAATCTTTCAGAATAAATTTCAAATTCATGAAATCATAGAAATAAACTGAAATATTTTATAATACTGCTAAAATTCAATTTCAATCCTTTAAATCCACAATTAATCCATCAAATATCTGTACCAATTCTTTCCAAGGTATTATTGGAGTATTTGTCAGTGGTTTTAATTGATTCTTAAAGTTTTTCTCTAGTATCATTTTTCTTCAAGAATGAGATTTATAATGATTGTTGCAAAGGATAATTATATATTAAAATAATTTTATTATTAAATACTTCTACTAATTAATTCTTGTAGACAATTACTTCTTACCATTTTAATCACTAGTAGTGTATAACAAGTAAAGGAAATAATTAAGTAATTAATTATTTAATTGTGGCTATAATTCATTTATTTATTATACTTCATACAAACAGTCACAGTGCTGAAGATTAATAGTAATCTTATCAACAGTTTCATAGACACATCTTACAGTATTTCCAACTTTTCAGATTTAACAAGCACATATAAATTCAGAAATATATGAATATGAGGAATGAAGTGACCTCATAGAAAGAGATAAGAACTACTACTACCATGAGCTCATTATATTGATCCAAATTTAATCCCTGCAGTTTTGGGAAACCATATACATGAATGAAGCATTTATCAAGACTTATGCATTAAATGGGGGGTTTTAAGCTTCATATATTATTTCCACACCCATATGGAACTTAGTTTCATTATTATTATGATCTCTTAAGCCAGTGCTCAAAATTTATAAGATTGATTTTCTTTTCATAAGAGTGAATTGAGTTTAAAATGTGAATTGACTGTTTTTGGTTCCAGTTAGAGCTCCTAATATCCATGCACAAGTGCATATATGCTTTCCAATAGATTCTTCAGCTTGATGAATATTATTCATTAACTGAACATTATAATTGTGAATTGTAGAATATAACCATGGTAATGAAGTGATTATTACTAGAAAAATGGAAATATAAAATAAATTTTCAACTCAATTGGAATAAAGTTTTTGAAAAATTCAATTTTATTGGGAAAAATGGGTATGAGAAGATATGATACTAATATCATGAAAGGTAATTTTTATTGAAATAATGAATTCAATAAATTGATATTTAATATTTCAAAAAACCTGGCCTATAGATTCCTAATTCTTATACTATGGGGAGATTAGCACATGCTTTCAATCCAAATAAATGATTTTTCATATGATTAATTGAAACATATAAGACTACTTTTTATTTTTGAAATTGGTGTTTCGATGGAAATTTAGTAATTGAAGAACAAGTTTTTAATTTTGAAATATTACTATGGGATTTTTGATTTTTTTTTAAGATAGAAAACCAATTCAGGGCCCAAGTGAAATTTTCTTTTCACACAGAACAGGGTCTAATTTATTATTCTTGAAGAAATATCCTTTCATAAAATTGGATAATATTTCATAATAGATTGCTATAAAGTATTTCATTTTGAGATTTATAAATATATTACATCTTACTGGATATTGCAAAAAATATTTTTTTAGCCATAAGAGGCCTCAGGTTCTTTATTTCATTGGAAAAAGGTGAGAAAGCTATTGTGTATTAAATTTTGGGAAAATGGAAATTATATTTGGTCTAAATTTCCAAAAATAATGTTGAATTTCAGGGATAAGAGAGTGATAAAATTATACCTGTTGAATATTTTTGGGAGATATTTCTTGTAAATATGATATTCACAAGAAATTTGAAAAAATTACTTCCCAATAAGTAAATAAGGAAATGATATAACTTGATTTGGGTTTTATTTCTAGAAATGAATATTAATCAAGCTTTTGGAAGAACAAAGTAATCAAATATACACATTTTGTGGCTCCTTTGGAGTTAGTAAGAGAAAATGATGAGTAGTGATTTTTTGAGAGATATATTTCAATTTGAAGATTTTTAAAATAGAAAATCTTGATATCTGATGAATAAACTCTCTGAGAACGAATATACATGAAAAGAAGGATATTGTAGGAGATAGGTAAAGATGAAATTTTGATGTTGATATATGAAAAATGGATATCTCATGATTAATTGCTTCATATTAATTTTATAATTTATGTTTTTTTTTGAAAAGAATTTTTTGAAATAAAGGAATTTGGTGTATTTCCAGAAGCTATAGAATTGAATTAATTTTGTGAGGTATTTCTTGATCTTTAAAATCCAGCTTGGAGCTGATCAAATAATAATAGCAAGTTAGAGCCCAGTATGAAGCAAATCGGAGACTGGGTTGGACCTGCTACCCTTTCCAGCAGGGATACCTTTTTTTTAATGGTTCATGGTGCAACTTAAAATTCTACCCAATTTTTTTACTGGTTTTGAATCTGAAGATAATATTGGTTTTCTTTCTTTGAAGGAGTCATGATTTATGTAGGCCTTGGAGAGATTTTTATATGCATGAGAGTTCTTTCTTTTCTTCTTTGGAAGAACTTGAGAAATTTCAAATATTTGGAATTCATAAGTTTGATTAGAATATTCTCTATTGTATTACTTTCTGAATTCTTCATATTTGAAACATTAAACAATTTTATTTATAGGATCTTCCAATGAGTCTTCAGAGTATTGATCCTTTTTAATTTCTGATTTTATTTCAATTTCCATATCTTGTGGAGATTTTTTCTTGGGAAATATGTCAAACAGATTTTTTCTACTATGTATTGGTGGTCCCTCTATCATTTCAGAGACATTAACCAAAGCCTTATATAAAATACAATAGGTGTTGATTAGTTTATAGATTATTTTATCTTCCTTTTTTCACTTCTTCATTGACTTCTTCCATATACCAATTTGATTTCTAATCTTTTTTCCATATATACCTCTTGCTGTTTTCATGTTCATCATCAATATTCCAGAATTAACGGCATGGGTTTGAGCTTACGTTCTTTACTTGAGAGTTTTTTTTATATAATCATCAAATTGACTTTAAGGTGGCATATTTCTGTTGATCCATTCCTCCAGCTTTTTTCAATCAAAGGTAGCCCATTCCTTTTTTTCTTTTATTGTCTTTTTTGAATACAGGGCTCATGACCTTGGCTCTTATGGTTTTATTTTACTTGATAGTGCTCCTGTGGATGGTCCTTGTTCTGGATCTTGTGTTTCTACCTCTTGGTCTCCTTTCACTTCCTCCTGAACTTGATCCTCTTTTCTCCAACTCATTATGGTAATCTTTCATGTAAATTACTCTCCATAGACCTTATCCTTTGATACTATTTCTGTTTTTATGAGCTTAAACCAACTGAAACAATTTGTTATCAACAAAGGGGGTTCTTAAGGCATAAAAAGGGACTGTTTGTTATTGAATTTTCCCTATAAATAATTACAATAAATCATTTTAGTCATATTTATCTTATTGAATAAGCTCTTATATTATTATTAATAATTCATCTGTGCTTTATTCTTCATATAATTTATAGATTAATGATTTAGATAATTAAATTTGATTCTATTTTGAAAGCAATTAATTATTTTCTATTTTATAAACACTGGCTTGAAGATATTTTGTAAAATTTTCCCTTCCTTTAAATATTCCTTAATTCCTATTTTGGAATGATTTGACTTCTTTTCACTATTTGATATCGATTTCTAACCTTTTTCTCTGTGTTCTTATGATGAAATAACCTACTAGGGAGTTTTTATCAATATTCTATATTTTACCTTATTGTTATTTTCAAATTATTATTACACAGTATTTTATAAGAAATGGAATTATAAAGGATATTGATATCATTAATAACTTTATTTTAGATTTTTTGAACAAAAAAAGGAATTTTTATTAGAGCTCTTAAATTATTATTATATGAATCCTTAGTTATAGTAATAGTAGGATAATGATCTTATATTCAAATATAAACATTGAATGTTTTGTCATGGAAAGCTTAAATAAAAAACTTCATTAATATTAATAATAATTATATCCAAATTTTTTGTTATAATATTATATTTTACTATAATTTCAGTTGAGGAAAGATGACTCTTGATTATAGCTATCATTACTAAGGGGTCATTGACAAACCTTACACACATAAATTTTAAATTATGAATCTGAGGTATAGGATTTTCATGCAACTTTTTTTTATATATTTGGTTGCAATTTAAAGATGTTTTTTGGGTTTTTTTTCAGCTTTGGGGTAGTTTTAACCACTGGGAAATGGCTACACCTGAACTAGTTGGTATCAAAAATATTGAATTAATCAATTCACAGAGCCTCTGAATCATTTACTGTTAAACATTATTGAAAATTCTGATGGATATTGATATTCTCTAAAAAGAGCAAGCCTATTTGGGAGTCTTGCACCTTTTTATCCAATATTATTTTTCTCCCTAAGAAGCTAATATTTCTTATTCTTTCAATTGATCTCCTTCACAATATATGATACTAAAAATTCACATATTTAATTCAACTGTGAATTTATATTCCCAAACTATAAATCCCAACTAATCATTTTTAAATGATTGTTCATGTATGTAGTTCATGCACACCTTTTGAAAAATTTCATTAAGATACTTCAATTCCTTGTGGCTTCTAAGCTCCCTACCACACCTCATATTTTTCACAAAAAAATGGTGGTCAAAACCACATGTGATGTGAATGAAAGGAGCTTAATCATTCAGATATCTTGATATTATAAATTCTATTAACATTTTCTAGGCTTATTTAGATAAAAGCTCTTCTTATAAGCTTTACTTCCGAAAAATTTGGTTGTTTCAAAGTCCTCAATAAATTTTTCTTCTTACATAGGTTTTCAAAAAAAATTGATTTTGTTTTTTTATTAACATCATTTATTTTTTGTAAGAATAAAATCTTTTCTTCTAGCTTTCTTCATTTAATATGTGTGGTCTTTTGGGTAAATGGAAGTTCCTTGAATTTTCATAGCTTATCTGTTCTAAAACAATTTCCATGGAAATATTCATGCACTTATTCCTCTCTTGATCCTTTTTCTAAAATTGACCTTTACAAATTTCATATTCCACTTCTCTTTCCATCCCCCTTATTTCCCTTTTTGGAATTTAGATCTTTGCATTTATTTTCTCATATTCTTTCGCTTGTGCTTTCTGTGTAATAATTATTAGTTCTCTAAGCAGTTTTTTCCACGCTTCTTCCCATATTAGCCATGAATAATCTATCCCAATAGTTTTTTAATTTTAATCTTCTGTTAAACTTTCCTCAATATAATTCATGACCTTATTTTTCATGATTGAAAAATTTCCACCTTTCCCCTAGTTCAAGAAATTTCATTTTTGTTCCACAATTTATCATCATCCTTCCTCAATTCTTGTGAGCCTTTGAGATATGACCACATACCCAATAAGGTCACAAAAAAGACTCAGAACAATTATACCTTTAATATAATTATATTAAAATTACTTAGAATAATTATACATTAAGAATAATTACTTAAATATACAAAAAATACCATAAATTGGTACAAAAATTGGTTTAACTTAAAAACCAATGAATCAACATGTAAAATAAATTATACCATTGGATTCCCCATGGAAAAATACACATATACCATTTTTATGGCATATCTGAAAAGTCAATATTTAAGGAATTATAAGGTATAATACCTTATAAAAACTATAAAACCTTATTTATCTCAAAGTCTAATGAAACAACATGTAGAATAAACTGTACCAGTGGATTCCCCATGAAAATCCACACATAAAACAATTAATAAGCTAATTTCCAATGTTAATACTTAAGGAATTATCCTGAATATATGCACTTTTTTGGTCAACGCATATATTCAAGGATCATAGCTAATATCTTCTAAACTATACATGATAGAATGATGAACCAAAAATAAAGTTACCACGTAATTACTGTACGAACACAGATATGAACTTAATTTTACAAATTATAAACAAGGTTAAAACCTATGATGAATTATTGATAAAAATCAACAGAGCTGTTGACCACTTTGTTGTGAAAGTGTTCCAAACTTAAAAAAAGTATACAGTTGGATTCTCCTAGTTCATTCGTGAATAATGATGTAATTTTTATTATTAAATTCAGGGTATAACCCCCTGAAATCAAGGTTTGAAGTTTAAAATATTGAATTTCGACAGAAAAGATGAGTTACAAGAAAAATCATCAAAATTAGAGTTTTGATGATGTAATGAAAAGCTCTTGGCAGCATAATAAGGTTATGCCAGGCTATCAGAATTCACTCTCTGAATTGCTGTAGCGTGTAAATCTTAAAAGTTATTGAGGATCAAAGTTTGAGCTTAATTTGAGCAGTTATGATCACATACTGTAACTTTAATTTAAGTTTAACAGTCTTAAGAGTGATATAATTGGTGAATACTATTAGTTTATGATTAAAACTAATAAAATCCACGAAATTTGGGGTTCTGCCAAGCCTCTGATGTCATCAAACTTAGAGTTATAGTGATAACTCTAAATAATGGTGTAATAATGATGTAATATGGTTTGATCATGATGTAATCACCCTCAAACCTTGAAATATTGATCAATTCCAGTGGATATGATCAGTACACGTCTACTAGAAGCCTGTTGGACTCTAGGAGGGAGTTATTTACTATAAATAGAGCTCTTTTTACTCTATTTACCCCTCAGACGCATCAAAAACATTAAATCAATTAAATAAAAGGTAATTTCTTTATTCTTTATATATAAAACTCTTATATTATTAAAGACCAAAGACCATCTTAATATTAATCACTATTTTTACGTGATTAAATCAATTCTTTAATTGTTTTTGTCATAAATCTCTCTATAAACTCATTTCCACGTAAAATCAAGAATTTTAGTAATTTTCTTTATTTTTTATTGTAAATACAATTTGAAAAAGTTGTATTATACTCTTTTGGCGTAAAATATCTCAAAATTATTATTTTAAGTGTTAAAAGTAGGTTATTTCATCTTATTATAATAATTTCTCTCTTATTATTGCTCTTAATAATTCTTATTTAATATAAATAGTATTTATATTAATATATAACTTTAATATTAGTAATATTATTGTTATTAATTGTTTTTTATTTATAAAAAACAGTTTTTTACGCCTTTATTATTTGTTGGTAGCAATAATAAAGAGCTTTATAATATATTAATTATTTTATATTAATATATTATTTATAATATTATAATTTCATATAATATTAATTATATTATTATATTTATTTAATAATATAATATTTTTACGCCATAATAATAATATTTCTTTATTATTATTATTATTTTAATCTTATTTATTTCAATTATAAGGACATTCAGAGTACAATAAGTAATAAATTAGTAATTTTTACTTATTGTTTCATAGTCAAACCTTACATTTGGGGGCCTGGCTGTGATATTTACTTAAAAGACCTTTAAAAAGATTCGATTTGGGTTTATCCAATAATAAATTATATTTATAATCATAAAATTATATAATAATTTTATATTTTATTGATTTTAAAAGCTATTGAGGCATTTGGAAAGCAATTGTACTGTCTTACACGTGGTTTTTCACATCCTTAGACTTGCAAGAACTTTCTTTGAGTGACTCTGGTGATTAAAAGAGATATTTTATAAATTAAAAATAATTTTTATTATAATTTAATTTTATAAGAATCATATTTATTTTTCATTTTATTCTTTAAAAATAAAAAAAAAATAAAAAATATATAAAAAATATTAAAAAATATTAAAAACCAATAAAAAAAGTTATTTTTATTCATTTTTATTCATTTCTTTATTTATTTCAATTTTTCAAAGATAAAAAAGCAATTTCTACGTGGAAAATTGCCATATCTTGCCAAAAATAACACTTATTATAAAAAGACTTATATTTATTTGTCTTTTTTAGTGTTTGAAGACAACCCAACAGAAGACAACCAAGCTACTGTTGAGAGATTGGTGGAAGAAACTTGTCAAAGTTCTACAACACCAGTTATCACCAAAAGAAAGAAAGCTAAGAAATTAGACTTTCCAGGGCCCACCATTCAAGACTCTGAAGGTGAGCACCTCTTTTTAAATTGCCATAAAAGAATTTTATTCTAAAATACTTTTATTTTTTCTTATTCTTTAAATTATGACTACCAGAAGAGGTTCCCAATACTCCATCCAATCAGATGGAGCTGGACTCAGAGGTAGAACTGATCCCTCAAAAGGGAAAAGAAAGGGCAATATCCCCAGTGGAACAGAATCCACACAAGGAAGTGCCTTATCCCAAAGGCAAGTCCCAGAAATGCCCATGATATCTGAGCCTGAATTGGAACTAAGTATGAGTAACTCAAATAGGTACAAATCACATTCAGAGGGCTCAAATAGACATCTACATGAGCCAGTACAAGCAGTATTACACAGTATACAAGGACAAAGACTGGGAAATGCTGCCTCAAATACACCAAGGAGTGATGAACTCCTGGCACATCCTGAAAAAGTTCCTCAAAGAGGAGGAGATAGTGAAATACTCTAATGGATGGAATCCACTGTCATCCAAACCTCAAATCAAAAAAATCAAGGATTATCATTCCAAAAAGAGGGAGGCAACCAAGGAAGAAGCCCCAGTAGCCTCTACCAGCAAGCCTCAAGCCAACCCACTTCCCCAAGAAGGGAAGAAGAACAAGAAAAAGCATTGGAGGAAACCATATTCCCCAAGCTACAGAATCCCAAGAATCCAAAAGGATGCCATGGACAATTTTTTCAACATGGCCAGAACCTTGATGGAATTCAAGGACAAGGAAGAGCAAAGAATGAGACAACCTCATTTCCCAAAGAAATACCCTTGTCCAAAGATGTTGTAAATACTTTAACAGAAATTGAAAATAGTATATTACCTCTAAAAGAAATTAAAGATAGTTTATTATCACTACAAGAAATAAATAACAATTTATCTTCTTTAACAAAAATTGTTATGCAAAACAAGAAAGAAATTGACAACATTAAGTTTATTGTTGAAAATAATAAACCAAAGAATTTAATTGACAATACTCAAAAATTAATACAAGGACAACAAGAATTGTATAAATACATAAAAGATATCAAAGACAAGTCTTTGACAATGAATTATGATGTGAGTATTGACAATCTTACAGAAAAATTAAATAAATTAAGTATTTCTGTAGAAAAATTTGAAGAAAAGACTTCATCACACCAAAAATTACTTTTGGACCATGTGGAAAAAAGTGATGAAGCAAGAATGCATCTGAAAGATGATATTCAAAGTGAAATAAGGCTTATTACAGAAAAAATGGATAAAATTAATGAGGCTAATTTAAATATGCCAAAGTTATCAACACCATTTTCTCATATAAGAAGCCCTGTTAAAACAAAAGAGGAATTGTCAAATCCTTTCATAACAGACTTGAGTCACCAAGACAATAACCAAGTCTTAATGAAAGAAGCACCTCAATTGAAGGAATGGCCAACATTCACAGGAGAAGGTGAATATGACCACATGTCATTCATTAAAGCAATTGACATGTTACAAGAAGACTATGCCATACCAGATGAATTAATCACTGCAAGATTACATTCATTGTTTGAGAAATCTTCAAAAAGATGTTATTATGGCATAAGACAAACAAATGGTAAAAATACCTGGTCTTGGTGGAAACAAGAAATAATCACCAAGTGGGCAAATGATGCCTGGAGGTATAAGATAGAAAATGCATTTGAAAACTCTTTCTTTGACCCAGAGAAAGATAAACCTTTAACTTGGTTCTTAAAACAAGTTGAAAGGCTTAATGCACTGTACCCAGAAATGTCACAGAAGATGGTGCATATGAAAATACTTAAAAAATGTGGAGGGGAACTAGAACATGCCCTAAGAAGCAGGTGTATAGAACCATGCTCCACAGAAGAGTATATAAATGCACTAGAAGATATAGTGACAAGAACAAAAATTGGCAGGACTTGGAAAAAATTGGACATTAAAAGCCCAAATAAACCATTTATCAAAAAAGATAAGTCAAAAGAATCCTTTAAGCCCAATACATCCAACAATAATGAGCAAAGAAAATGCCATAAATGTGGAGGTATTGGACACTTAGCCAATAATTGCCTTAAAAAAGCAAAGATTAATGAAATTGTGGAAACAGAGAGCCACAATGACAAAGAAGAGGAATCTGACTCTGAAAAAGAGACAGAAGAGTCAGAAAGCTCTGAAAGTGATGAAATCAATATAATTAATGCACAAATTAATAATATTGATATAATTTATGAAGTACTGGATGTTAATTCAAACTTGCCACAAGTTGGAACATCTGACACAAATCTAACAAACATGCAAGATGCCAAGATGTATAGAACCAAACCTGCAAGAGGAATGGGATATACAGCTGGAAAATCAAGTATTAGTATTGTTATGGTTGATAACCAAGAAGGAAAGGTTAACTTGGATACAGGAGCATATTGCACTTGTGTTGGCAAAAGTTATTTAAAAACCATTGTCCCAGACTGGCAAGGAAAACTTATGCCAATACAAGGTGTCAAATTTAGTAGTGCAAGTGAGAGCATGAAGCCCCTTGGAATAATTGATTTAACACTAATTTTTCCTCATCCCTCAAAATGTGTCAGAATTAAAGTAGAGTTTGTAGTAATGGACAACTGTACTAGTAATCATTTCATACTTGGGAATGACTACTTATCAATCTATGGTATAGATATCTCCAACCAAAAGAATAGATATTTTACCATAGGAGATAACAAAAGACAAAAGTTTGGATTCTTAAATAACAAAAAACAAATCACAGTTATTAAGAATGAAGAAAAAATTCCAGGAAAGGAACTTTTTATATCTGAACAACTCAAAGAGGCAGAATTCAATCAAGAATTAACAGAAAAAATGAAAGAAAAATTGATTGACCTCTTATTTAAGTATAAAAATGCCTTTGCAACTGACAGAGCCACTAGGTGCCATAATTGGACATGAAGTGGATATAATTCTTAATGTAGAAAAACCTTACCCACCTTTATTAAGAAGACCTGCTTATCCAGCCAGTCCAAGAGCTAGAGAAGCCTTAGAGGTGCACATTAAAGAATTAATGGACCTTGGAGTATTAAGAAAGGTTGTACATAATGAACAAGTAGAAGTTACTACACCTGTCATTATAACTTGGCATAATGGAAAATCAAGGATGGTAGGAGACTTCAGATCACTGAATACCTATACCATTCCAGACAGATATCCAATACCCAGAATCCATGAGACATTAACCCAATTGTCACAAGCTAAGTTCATCACAGCTATGGATGCTCTTAAGGGTTTTCATCAAAATGTCTTAACAGACAATGCCAAGAAACTACTAAGAATAATAGTCCATTGTGGAATTTTTGAATACTTAAGAATGCCATTTGGAATAAAAAATGCACCTTCCCATTATCAAAGAATGATGAATACCATATTCCCTGCAGAATTATCAGAAGTATGGTTGATTATCTATATTGATGATATCATAGTTTGCTCAGAAACTTGGGAAAATCACCTTACAAGACTAGAAAGGGTACTACAGAAAATAGTCCAAGTAAATATGAAAATTTCCTTGAAAAAATGTCATTTTGCATACAGTGAATTAAAGGCACTAGGACATGTAGTATCTGGCCTTAGTCTAGGAATAGACAAAAATAAAGTAGCAGCAGTACTACTTAAACCAATACCTCAAACCAAAAAAGAAATGCAATCATTTCTAGGATTTGCTGGTTACTATAGACAGCATATAAAGGACTTTGCAAAGATTGCTAAATCCTTGTATAAGCTATGTGACCAACAGACAGTCTATGAGATGACAGAAGAAAGAGTCAAGGCATATGAAGAATTGAAAAATTCCTTAACAAATGCCCCATTTCTTCTGATTCCAGATTGGAAACTACCCTTCAAACTGTACATTGATGCTTGTGGAGAAGGACTATGTGAGCCTTAGAGGTAATTTCATATACCCAAAAGACCACAAATATAAAAAATAACATATTAATATAAATAAAATAAATTTATTTATATTATTAAAATAAAAATCAAAATATAAATATAAAATTATATTAAAAATAAAAAATTAATTATAATTTAAAAATAAAAAATACATTAAATTTTGTAAATATAAAATTACATTTATACTTGAAAAAATTAAGTAAAAATGAAACTTTAACAAAATTGTGAAAAAATAAATAAATTTGGAAAAAAGTCAAATAAAATTTATTATAACTTTTTATCCAATAAATAAACATATAAAATTTATTTCACCATTGGATTCCTCATAAAAAATCAGGTGGGGTCACCTCTGAGTGAAATTCTTGTAACTCAACTCTAAATAAGCTTAAATTAAGTTTTTAGTATTTTCAATACAAAAGTTGAAAATCCTCAAAACCTTAATTTAATTCACACCACATGTGGTGTTGACCATCAATTTTTGTGTTAAAATTGAGGTGTTGTGTTTAGTTTAGAAGTTATGAGGAATTGAAGTATTTTCAATTGAATTCAATTGAAATGTCAAAATGTGTGCGTGTATTACATAAGTGAACTTTGATTTACATATGAGGTGTCAATTATTACTTTATTGTACTGTACAATTGAATTGAATTACATATGTAAATTATAAGTATAATACATGATGAGGAATTAAAGGAAAATTAAATTGGAAAGATTAAATTTGGGGGGGAAAAGGAACTCCAGCTCTAAGGGGGAGCTAGACCCCCAAAATCCTTGCTGACAGGCGTGGGATGTCAAAATTCACGCAAAAGTTCATCACTTTTGGCCTGGAATTGAGTTACAGGGTCTGTGGACTCAATTGATGATGAGGTTTTGATACCAACTGGGGTAGTTTTAGCTGTTGCCAAGAGGGTAAAACTACCCTTAAGATAAAAACAATCATAATAAAAACAGTTTTAACTGGTTTCTACGCCTCTGACACACATTCTGACGTGTTTTGAAGGCTCTAGGCCTGGTATTGCTATAGTAATGGCTGATTTAAGGGTCTAAAATGGCTAAAAATGGCTAAAAATGGCTTAAACCAGCCCTTTTTGGTCTAAACCAGGGTTCAATGATGCCATAATTGGCTTTTCTGTTGTCAGACTGTTTTTCACGACTGACAAGAGTAAATTTTACTTTTGGAGTAAGAGAATTGATGGCTATAAAAGAATGTCTTCTTTGCCCCACTTTTCTCTTCATGTTAGAATCTTTTCCTTTTATTAATTAGTTTAAACACTGTTAAACCAATCAATCAAAGATTCCAACCACCATTTTTAAATCATTTTAATCCATTTAACCACGTGAAAAAATCATTATAATCATTGTTTGTAACTCTTATAATCATTTTTACCCCTGAACCACCCCAAAAGTGAATTAAAGCATCTTTCATCACTGTTAACTTTGTCACTTTGTTTCCAAATTCACTCTGGTCACTTTTGGGCGTGTTTTCTCTTTAATATTCCTTTTAAAGACTTTGTTCTTTAATTAATTGCTTGCAGTTCTTTGCTCAATTAATTCCAATTGAAATTGCTCTTGAAGAAATTTCTTTTGTAGCCTTAAAATATCTCTTGTAGAGTATTTTTTGGATAAATTTTTATTGTTGGTAAAACAATAAATTTTTATAACATTATTGTTTTATACTAATAGAGTTATAAACAATAAATTAGGCGTGTTTTCTCTTAAAAATAATATTTCTTACCATTTTTAATTGAATTTTACCTTATACAAATTTTGAGGACAGGAAAAGTACTTGATTTTAATCAAAGTTTCATATCCACACCTTACAGACTAGGTGCTGCACTTCACCAAACACAAATTATCAATGATAAACCAGTGGAAGGACCAATTTGTTTCATTTCAAGGCAGATAAAGCCAACAGAAGCAAGGTATGGAGCAAGCCAAATGGAATGCTTATGCCTAGTATGGGCTTTAGAAAAACTGCATTATTATTTGGATGGCACAGTATTTGATGTAATCACAGACTGCAATGCTGTGAAATCACTATTAAATATGAAGACTCCAAATAGACATATGCTGAGATGGCAAATTGCTATCCAAGAATATAGAGGAAATATGACTATTGTTCATAAATCTGGAAATATTCATAAAAATGCAGATGGTCTTAGCAGATGGGCTCTAGCAAATACCCCTGACAATCCAGCATGGGTACCACAAGAAGAGCATCATATAGAAGGAATATGTGTTACAGACATTGGCACAGAATTCTTTAACCAAGTTAAAGAAAGCTATAAGACAGACAAAAATTGCCATATCTTAAGCCAACTTCTAAAGATCCATCACTTTCATCAAAACTAGATGAATTATGGAAAAAGGCATATGATGAAGGAAGATTTCAACTCCTTGATGGAATCCTTTACCATAGAACAAAACACACATGTGTTATGGCCTTAACAGACAGAACACTAATAAACACTATTTTACATGAGTGTCATGATAGTGTTGCATCTGGACATCTCTCAGAAGATAGGACACTAGAGAGGGTGAAAACCTGCTCTTGGTGGCCAAATTGGAAGAAAGATGTTGCAGAGTACTGCCAAACCTGTGACAGATGTCAAAAAGCCAACAGAGCCACAGGAAAGAAATTTGGAATGATGATCCAAATCCAAGAACCAAAATCCCCATGGGAAATAGTTCATATGGATTGGGTAACAGCCTTACCTCCAGGAGGAGACAGGAGTTATAATGCATGCCTAGTGTTAGTTGACAGGTACAGTAAAACTCCCATGTTCTTACCATGTCATAAAGATGACACAGCTATGGATACAGCCATAATGATATGGAATAAAGTCATTAGCCACACAGGCTTATTCCAAAATATTATAAGTGACAGAGACCCAAAGTTCACTTCAGCATTATGGACAAATCTCCATAACTTGTTTGGGACAAAGTTATCATTCTCAACAGCTTATCATCCTCAAACTGATAGTCTAGCAGAAAGAATGATACAGACCCTAGAGGATATGATCAGAAGATTCTGTGCTTATGGGCTAGAATTCAAAGATTCTGATGGTTTTACCCATGATTGGTGTACACTAATACCAGCACTTGAACTGGCATATAAGACATCAATCCATTCTTCTACTGGCAAAACACCAGCAATGCTAGAGAAAGGTTGGAATCCAAGACTTCCTTATGATACCCTCAAAAAGGACTTAGTGGATATACATCCAACAGCAAGCAGTTTCAAGATAATGCTTGACAAAGCAAGACACCATGCAAACAGATGCATGCAAGATTCTTTTAAATATGCAAAAGAAAGATGGGATAAAAGTCATAAGCCACCTGATTTCAAAATAGGGGACTTGGTTTTAGTATCAACCCTTAATTTCAATAACATAAAAGGCCCAAAGAAATTGAAAGATTCCTTTGCAGGACCATTTATGATAAAAGCACTCCATGGACCCAATGCTGTGCAATTAGAACTCACAGGTGAACTAATGAACAAGCACCCAACTTTCCCTGTAAGTCTAATAAAGCCTTACAGTTCAAGTGACAAGGAGTTATTTCCACTAAGAAATAAACCCCCACTTGAAATTCCACCCTTGGAAGAAGGAGAAGAAAAGAAAATAGTAAAAGTCCTTAAGGAAAGAAGGACAAGAAACAAAAAAGGAAGGGAATACCTTGTAAGGTATAGAAATTCAACTCAAGAAGATGAATAGCTACTTGAGAAAGATATAACAAATGCTGATAAACTACTAAGAAGGTTCAGACATGAAAGAAAACCTGAAAAATAGAAAATTTAAGCATTATTGAGCTTCAAGACTAACAAAGTCTAATGAAGAGGTAGGACAGTGGATGATACCCTAATCACACATATCAGATTGTGGTACAATCTTTTTTGGTGGTAGGGAATGTGAGCCTTTGAGATATGACCACATACCCAATAAGGTCACAAAAAAGACTCAGAACAATTATACCTTTAATATAATTATATTAAAATTACTTAGAATAATTATACATTAAGAATAATTACTTAAATATACAAAAAATACCATAAATTGGTACAAAAATTGGTTTAACTTAAAAACCAATGAATCAAAATGTAAAATAAATTATACCATTGGATTCCCCATGGAAAAATACACATATACCATTTTTATGGCATATCTGAAAAGTCAATATTTAAGGAATTATAAGGTATAATACCTTATAAAAACTACAAAACCTTATTTATCTCAAAGTCTAATGAAACAACATGTAAAATAAACTGTACCAGTGGATTCCCCATGAAAATCCACACATAAAACAATTAATAAGCTAATTTCCAATGTTAATACTTAAGGAATTATCCTGAATATATGCACTTTTTTGGTCAACGCATATATTCAAGGATCATAGCTAATATCTTCTAAACTATACATGATAGAATGATGAACCAAAAATAAAGTTACCACGTAATTACTGTAAGAACACAGATATGAACTTAATTTTACAAATGATAAAGAAGGTTAAAACCTATGATGAATTCTTGATAAAAATCAACAGAGCTGTTGACCACTTTGTTGTGAAAGTGTTCCAAACTTAGAAAAAAGTATACAGTTGGATTCTCCTAGTTCATTCGTGAAGAATGATGTAATTTTTATTATTAAATTCAGGGTATAACCCCCTGAAATCAAGGTTTGAAGTTTAAAATATTGAATTTCGACAGAAAAGATGAGTTACAAGAAAAATCATCAAAATTAGAGTTTTGATGATGTAATGAAAAGCACTTTGCAGCATAATAAGGTTATGCCAGGCTATCAGAATTCACTCTCTGAATTGCTGTAGCGTGTAAATCTTCAAAGTTTGAGCTTAATTTGAGCAGTTATGATCACATACTGTAACTTTAATTTAAGTTTAACAGTCTTAAGAGTGATAAAGTTGGTGAATACTATTAGTTTATGATTAAAACTAATAAAATTCACGAAATTTTGGGGTTCTGCAAAGCCTCTGATGTCATCAAACTTAGAGTTATAGTGATAACTCTAAATAATGGTGTAATAATGATGTAATATGGTTTGATCATGATGTAATCACCCTCAAACCTTAAAATATTGATCAATTCCAGTGGATATGATCAGTACACGTCTACTAGAAGCCTGTTGGACTCTAGGAGGGAGGTATTTACTATAAATAGAGCTCTTTTTACTCTATTTACCCCTCAGACGCATCAAAAACATTAAATCAATTAAATAAAAGGTAATTTCTTTATTCTTTATATATAGAACTCTTATATTATTAAAGACCAAAGACCATCTTAATATTAATCACTACTTTTACGTGATTAAATCAATTCTTTAATTGTTTTTGTCATAAATCTCTCTATAAACTCATTTCCACGTAAAATCAAGAATTTTAGTAATTTTCTTTATTTTTTATTGTAAATACAATTTGAAAAAGTTGTATTATACTCTTTTGGCGTAAAATATCTCAGAATTATTATTTTAAGTGTTAAAAGTAGGTTATTTCATCTTATTATTACTCTTAATAATTCTTATTTAATATAAATAGTATTTATATTAATATATAACTTTAATATTAGTAATATTATTGTTATTAATTGTTTTTTATTTATAAAAAACAGTTTTTTACGCCTTTATTATTTGTTGGTAACAATAATAAAGAGCTTTATAATATATTAATTATCTTATATCAATATATTATTTATAATATTATAATTTCATATAATATTAATTATATTATTATATTTATTTAATAATATAATATTTTTACGCCATAATAATAATATTTCTTTATTATTATTATTATTTTAATCTTATTTATTTCAATTATAAGGACATTCAGAGTACAATAAGTAATAAATTAGTAATTTTTACTTATTGTTTCATAGTCAAACCTTACAATTCTCCTTTTATTATTTTTATTTTGACCTCTCTTTGCTATTGATTATTGTACCTCTCAATTCTGAATGTGGTATATGACTGGATTTCTTTCCAGTTGCATTATTGCTATTGTTATTTTCAGTTAGTTTTTTCAAAAGATGTATGACCTTTCTGAACCCAATGCCTTAGTGCAAGTAATTAGATAACTGGCTTCTTCACCTCAGGAGTTTTATAGCTTCATTGTGCATGAATAAACTGACCACAATTTCTAATGGTGTCACATTTTTCCTGAATCATCTAAAGAGAGAAATTAATTACTTGAAAGAAGTAGAAATGCTTGAGGAGTAATTAAGCCTTTCTTGACTTGATTAGATTTTTAGAATATCTAGGCTAAGGAACAGAACCTGTTGCAATTCTGTCCCAAATTCTTTAATCCATGTTTAAGTCCATAAACATCTCCAACAAGTCTTTGAGAAAGTGCTGTAAACAAAAAAGGAAATGTTTTTTAATTTCTCTGATTCTCTAATTGAGTAAGACCTGTTTCCGATTTCTCAAATTTCTTGGCTTACGAATTAAAATATTAATCGACCTTATGCTTTGGTCTGAGCCATTTTTCATGTTTGAATAGTTATGTATGCACTTGTGACTGTTCATGAGTTTTTCACTTGTGTTGTGGACTCAATTCTTGACTAGGGGGCTCTTCAACATTTCCTTGGCTTTCGTTTATGCTAGTCATTGTTTTTGGAATTGTGAAGCTTACATTTTTTGATTCTATGATTCCTTCAACTTCATTTTTGTGACCACAAACCCTTTAATTGTGCTTATACATTGATAATTGAGAACTTGGGTCAACTATGACCAATTGATTAATTTATTGGGGGTTAAACTCCCCAAATAGGGTCCTTTTATCTTCCAGGGGGTTCTGGACCCCCTAGCCATCATCATTGGCCCTTGGCCAACCCCTTTCATTATGGGGGTTTTGGCCTAAATGGCCTTTTTGGGCCATTTAGGCCCCCTACGGCTTCTACGGTCCGTACGGACCGTGGGCCGCGGTCCGTGGTCCGTAGGCCAATTAGGCCCCTTTTGGCCTAATCCAATGAGGCCAAAAGGGGCCAAAGGGGGCCAGCCACCTAGGCCCCAAACCACAATTGGGCCCACCTGAGCCAATTTTGGCCATGATTTCCTTGGACCCAAAAATGACCAAATCCCTCTTGGACACCCTTTTGGCCATAAATCCGGTAGGACCCAATTTTGGCCATGGACCACCATGGATCAATATTTCCACCATGGCCTCTGGCAACCACCAGAGGCCACAAGATCAGCTCAGCAAAGCCTTCCCCTCAACTTAAGGGGAATTCTTTCCTTTCCTTCATGCACTCCGTACTCAAGATTGCAGGTGTGGTGCATATATGGTATTATATACCATTATGCACCATTTTTACTCAGCAATCCAATGGTGACGTTTTCAGGACCCAATTCCACCTTTCCATTTCAAGGTGCATAACTCCAACGCCCATTTCGAAGGAGGACTTTTCAACTCATCAGTCTGGCAATCCATGGCGGCAATTCAGAAGATCATTCAAGGATCCCAACCACCTGTATCTGCAGGAGTTGGGTTGGTAAAGTTCATTCAGGATTATTCTAAGGTCAATTCTCAAGAGGTATTACATCATTTAAATCAGTTGTCAAGACATCAAGTATTCAATACTCCTTGGACAACCCAATTCATCCGTACAGGCCTATTTCAATCAACCTGTATGGCCTTGGCCCAATTGGGCCATTTCTTATTCCACTGTGTGAATTCCATCACACAGTTCAAATTTCAAGATGGTCAGAACTGTATTTCCCTATTCGGACAATACAGTCATTGATCCACCTTCCAGGATCAATCTTTCAGCTTTTCACATATACCGGCCACCTTTCATCACCTGGGGACTTTTTCCCCAGTTAATTAATATATTGGATTTATTTTTATCCTTATTTTCTTTTACATTATTAAAGTTAATACTGATCATCTTAAGTCAGTCATTAGCACCTTTTTCTCTTTCTTTCTTCGCCTTTCAGTGGATATTGGTGGTCATATCCTTTACTAATTCCATTGTTCTTTCTGGCAGGTTGAAACAGTGAATTGAGGATTCACTTGGTTGGCTTCTTGGCTTTGGCTTCCTTTTATTTTGGCCTCTGGCTTCATTCTTCTTATTCTTTGTTATCTTTGGCATATTTGTCCTCTCTTTATTTCCTGCTTAAGAAATATATTCCATAGTATTTTCTTATCATCTTTTGGAGCCCTCCAAGTGAGTTCTTGATTCCTGAGTGCCAGGCCCTCTTACTTCCATAAGAGCCCCTGTGACAACCAATTGCTTAAAATAATTGATTAATTTATTGGGGGTAAAATTCCCCAAAAAGGGTTTTTTAAGCTCAAGAGTTTTTCATTTTGAAATATTTTTTGAAGAAAATACAATTTTGGGGTTTGTATTACTCAAAAAAATTCAGATTGTGGTCATAGATTTTGAATAAGTTTTTCAGAAAACCAAATTCAAATTTAACTAAAATTAACATTTAGAAAAATAGGAAGATAATTAATTCAACAATCATTTGAAAACAAAATTCCAAACCCCATCATACACCTGGCCTTAGTCTCTTTCCTTTTCTTTAATGGTCTTTTGTTTTTGTTATCACTTTTGTCTCCTATTTTTATTATAACTCCCTTACCTTATTTCCTTTTCTTCCATTCCTTTCTTGTCATAGTTTAGTCCGGTAGGATACTTAATTATCACTATTAGGAACTGATTCAAGCTCACCTCACTAATTTATTTACTCTCCTCTCTTCAGTGTTTGTTGATCTTGTGTTATTTTAGACTCAGCGTAAATTGATAGATGTATTTCACTTATAGTCTACCATTTGGGTAATTATTGCTTATCATATCTCTTATACTGTTGTTACAATCATTAACATAATTTGCGATTTAGTTTCATTGTATAACATGACTGTATTCTTACAATACCCAAATCATCCTTCCTAAGATTTGTTTGATGGAATATTTGTATATTTTTCCTTACAGTCAATGGTTCATCAGAGCGGTTTATATTTTTACTCACAAAATCTTTTTTATATAATTGACAATCAGCCAGGTCAACTTTGAATCAAATTATCTATTTGATATATAGCATCATTTTTGGATAAAATGTCAATTTTCCACAATTTCTTGGTTTGAACTTGTAGTGCAAATGAATATTGGTTTCTTTGAAAGATGTTACTTGTGACCAAATCATCAAACACCAAGTCAACTTTCTACCTTACATGCTTCTTGTGCTTCAATCTTTCGCAGCCCAAACAATTCTTCTTTGCGGCTCCCTTCACATGCCCAGCAGCAGTTCCTTTCATAGTTTTCAAGTCTTTTTAGTGTGAAATTGCCTGCCAGACAAATTTACTAAAAAAAAATATTTTTGGGGGTGAATTCCCTCCAATATCAGGTGGAGCTGTGAAGGAGCATACTAGCGTTTAATTCCGTGTAACCCACTTTGGACATATCGCTGTCATGTGAGGTTGGATTAAATTTGATTCCACTAAATGATTTGTCTGCCGACACGTTTAAAATGCGTAGGTACGACGACCTTACGCGTTACTATATGGTTTATTGTTCCAATTAAAAGCAAGTTACAAAAGATTAATCACAAACCCCCGATTTTCAAGGAAGAGGTCAACCTGTGTTTTCTTTTCATTTAAAAAATTGCCAATTGAATCAAGCCATATTTAAATCCCACAGCTGATTTTTCTCATCACTGTCTTTTTTCGAAAATATCAAGTACTGTTGTGAGGACTTTAAATCATCCCCCAAAAGCTCAAATAAAAAGGCAGGACGCTGCTTAAAATTACATTACAATACTTTCTTCATCAGATTCTATTGCCATTATATGTAGCAGAGCAGTCGAACCCCTGCGAATAGTCAAAAAAAAAAAGACAACTAAAGCCAGTTGTAAAATGAATGAAAATGCACTCTGACAATGGAAAGAATAGTCCTATCATGTGACCTGTTGCAACCAAAAACCCATAGTGCAAGAAGCACAAAAAAACAAACAAACCAGCATGAGTAAGCATCGCATGGAAAAAGCGTCAGTCGAGTAAAACAAATAAATAAATATGAACAAGTAATCAGCAAAAATTGAATTCACATCGAAAACACTATGTCAAGTTGAATGCAAACAACCTTAAAACATGGTGCCCTCGGGTGGTTGCATTAATTTTCTACCAACTCTTAACATTTCTCTACGAAGATTTAAGCAAATCAATAAATGAAGGAAAGCACTGATTAATGTCATTTGTAACAAAAACTTCATATCAAAAATTTAATCACCTTCGAAGCTCAACCAAAATAGTCTCAAGGGTGTAAGACCGCTTCCAGCCGGACAGAAGAGGAAATTTGGATGGCTCGACCTTGCAAGTTGATGAAGAAAGGATAATTATCATAATAGTGTAATTTTTATCAATTAAATTGAGTTTAATAATGATGATGCGCTATAATATGTATGAAATGGTGCACTCACCTCCCCAGTCGTTTGATTCACGCAAGGTAAGTTGATTTTTGTGAGGAAGTATATTGTGGGGGGAAAGTTGGGATAAGAGTCATCACAGGTAATTTTGATTTCATATATCCGATTTTCATGAAAACTCTATTGAGGTAAAAATAAAACGGATGTAAGTTGCATCATTGAAAAAGGTGATTTTGAGAAAATTTCCGGAATGCTGGAGTCGATTCCATTGTATCATAGCCTATGGAAAAAAACACTCTTAAGGCGACTCACGTTGCTTGGTCCAATGATTGTGCCATTCCACTTAGTCATAGTAATGTCATCACCGTCTGCGAGCCCATAAGAGCAGGTGCCATCTCCCATTCCTTTTTCGCCTTTCTCAAGCTAAAGAATTTATCGTCAAAGACCGAATAAGAATGTACTATCAGCCATCGTCGCTGAAAATCATGCTGATTTTCCAGCAATCTTGAGACGAGATTCATATGGAAAAATGTGACCAAGCTTCTTCTAACAGACGAAAGTTGCGTGGGACTAAAGTGTCAAAGGCCTTGAATGAGTTTTAATGCCTTTAAATTTGAGCGAAAACGAAAGGAAAGAGGAAAAAGACCTTCTGCACCAGACATTGGAATTGAGCACTTGATGAGTTGGATATCGAAGAGGCGTCAGAATATTCGAATGGTCGAATCCAAGAAGGCTGTACCGATATCGATGAGATGACGAGGTGAAGCAGATGAATTGCGCCGAGGTCGGAGGCCAAGTCCAGGCGCGTGACCACGAAATCTAAGACTGGCACTGAATCCGACATTCAACCAGCACAAGCACCAAAAATGGACACTTTTTAGAAATTTGGCCAAATCAGCCTTCTGACTCATGATTAATATTAGAAAAGGTAGTCTCAGAGAGAACGCCCCTGTAAGAAATTGGAATAAAAAGCTAATAGCTTTCAAAAGAAGAAATCCCCTTTGATCAAATCTGGAGAAAATAAGCAATTTAGTCAATGAGTGAGTTTCTTTGAATACATAATATGATTTTTTTCCAAAACATAAATTCTGTTTTTGTTTAAATAGAAAAAAAAACAATGTCTATTGTGAGTTTTTAAATTTGAATTTTTTCAGGAAGGGTTCTCTCAAGAAACTAGTTTGAGTATATGATTCTCAGAGACTAATTTTGGGAGTAAAATGGTTATGATCCCAGTAGCTTATTAAATGAGAGAAATTTAGCTTATGGCTCAAAGAATACTTTCCAAATAATGGAAATATTTAGTTTTTTTTTGTCTAAAAATTGTCAAAAAAATAATTGTAAGGTTTGACTGTGAAACATTGAGTAAAGATTACTAATATTTTACTTATTGTACCCCTGAATGTTGTAATTAATAATGAATATTGTAATTCTGTTGTAAAAGCTTGATGAATAATATAATATTTAAATTATATTATAAAAAGAATATAATAAAATAAATATATTGATAATGTAATATTTAATATATTACAGCTAATTAATATTGTTACCAACAAACAATAATAATGTAAAAAGATGTTATTTGATATAGAATAACAATTTATAATCAGAATATTACAAATATTCAAGTCATCAATCAATATAAATACTCTTTATTTTGATAAAATATGATTTTAGAGAAGAATTAAGAAAGAAATAATTATAATAGGATAGAAATAATCTACTTTTAACACTTAATATAATAATTTTGAATTATTTTATTCCTAAAGAAGTAATTACAAGATTTTTAGAATGTAGTTACAGTTATGAATAGCAGGAAATACAATTTTACTATTTCTACATTGTTTTAGATATTTTAAGATAATTTGACAATGTTTAATAAGATATGAATGTCATAACTAAAGATTAAGCAATTGGTACAATTTATAGCTTTAGTCTTTTACAATTTAAGAGTTGTATTTAGAAGAACAAAGTATTTTACCTTTATATTTAATATTTTATTTAATTTGATGTATATGAGGGATAAATAGAGGAAGGAGAGTTCTTTATATAATAAATATCCTTCATTATAGTTACCAGATACCTCATGGCACTTGTGCAAAGATTGTCAGGATGAAACTATGATAAAGGTGTAAATAGGCTAAGTACAACTTTAACTATGTTTGTGACACAGTAAAAATGGTTTAAAAAGATTTATAAGGGTTAAAAGGTAATTTAATTTAAGATTAAAAGGGCTTTACTATATATGATATAGTGGTGGTGAACACTGTTGAAAGCCCTGGGTGCAGCTTTATCTGTTGGGTTACAATAATAAAAGACTACAATAATTAAGATTTATAATTATACCTGATTATTAACCAAGAGTAAAACTGTTTTTGACAGTTTACTACATAGGTTATTCAAGAGCAGGATGAGGAAACAATTCTGGCTGTGAAAAGCCTCCTTTTTATCCTGAAATGGGGTGGAAAGGGTGCTAGACCTTTCCACGTAGAGCAAGTGAAGATTTTTTCACTCTCTAGTACTGGCTTGTGGTTTGCAAAAAGCCTGTATAACCTGTATTGGGGTCAGATGTGGTTTTGAAACCACATCTGGGCAGTTTTCACCAATACAGGGTGAAAATTTTCATCTGGGGACCTCACAGCCTGATTCTGATGTGTATGACGCGTAGAATGCTGTACAGAACCTGTATGGGACCCCAGTATTGACTGACATATGAGGTATTGAATTAAAAACAAGCTTCTTCATCTATTTGACACCTCATATTCATGGTTATGGGATATTATCCCATTGTAAGGCTGTATATGACAGTAGGTGGGAATCTGACCTTAAAACAGCCATAACTTTGTCAATTCTTGAGATCTCAACCTCAAAATTGGTTCAGTGTGTAGCCCTGTATGAGCTGTACACAATGGTACCTCAGTTGATATGGGTATCATTAAATATGGCAAAGTTATCTCATGTACAAGATTTTGTACATTTGCAAGGTATAGGCAAAAAGCTGTATTGAGCTTATTTGCCTCATAGGTTTTGTTCTAGTTGAGATATGGGGAAATGGATTACACCATCAGATAGCCCTGATTGTGCTATTTCCAAAAAGACCCCACTTCAAGTATCTCACACTAAAACTGTAGAAGCTAGATGAGAGGTGAATGTTTTGTTCACCCTTATTGGGTCTGTAATTGACCATAAATCCAGTAATATTGGTGCTGGCTCAGTTTGGCCGGTACCATTGGATAGCCCTGGCTTAGAGCTTCATTTTGAGTACCCATTTGATGGGGTTAAGCCTCTCCTTCTAGATTTCAGATGGGAGGTGAAAATTAAGGTTTATGCTCAGCAATAACTTTGAGCAGGAATAACTTTGTTATTTCTTGTCCTATGGTGATGGAACTTATATTTTTAGAAAGAGGTAAGTTTCCTCTTTCTTTTGATACCTTCTGAGCTGATTTGGCTCAGTTCCATGTTTTGGTGGTATCTTGGCTATACCATTGGTTTATGGTATTTTGGCTATCATGCTTGTGCTCTGGTTTTGAGTCACAGGCTGACATACCCTCCCTCTAAAAAAGGCTCATCATTGATGACACTTTTCAGTCCTCCTAGAGGCCCTGAATATCCTTAGATGAAGGTTCCCATCTGGTATGGCATCTTCTGCCAACCATTTGTCTTTATCAACTGTTTGGTGCTTGAATCTGACTAAGTATTGTCTTTGATCCTTTCCATTAAGTCTGATCTTCCTGGCCCTGATGATCTTACTCACAGGTCCTGGGGAGTCCTACACTTCCACTATGTCAGGTGGTGTGGGGTTCTTCTTCCTGGAGGGGAATTTATGCTCCTCTGTTTGGAAGTATGGTTTGACCAAACTTACTGGGAAGACTGGGTGCTTCCTGGAAAATTCCTCTGTAAGTTTGACTTCCACTGCATTCTTTCCTATCAACCTAATGATAGTGAAAGGCCCTACAAATGAGTCCCTCATCTTCTTGGGTCCTTTAAGCTTATTAAAGTTCAGTGTAGACACTAGCACCTGGTCCCCTTCCTTAAAGTCAGGTTCCATGTGTGTCTTGTCCAACCTCTGCTTATTATATTCTTTTGCCTCAGCTATGAATTTGGCAGCTGTGTCACAAGCCCTCTTCCACATATCATGGAAGTCTTTGGCTGTGGGGTGGATGGTCAGAAGATTCTTCTTTAAGTGATTGACAGGCAACAGGGGATTCCACCCTTTCTCTACCACTGCAGGTGCTTTTCCTGTGGTAGAGTGCTGACTTGTATTATAAGCCAGTTGGACAGCTGGTAGAAGGGTAACCCAGTCATGGGTGTATCCTTCATGGTCCTTGTATTCCATGCCATAGGCACAGAACCTTCTAAGGATGTCTTCCATAGTCTGGATCATCCTCTCAGCTAGGCCATCTGTTTGGGGATGGTAAGCTGTGGAAAAAGCAAGCTTGGTGCCAAGCATGTCATACAAGTTGGTCCAAAATTCAGATGTGAATTTTGGGTCCGTATCACTAATGATGATTTTAGGGACTCCACAGGTAGATATGATGTTATTCCAAAATAACAGGGCAGTATCCATGGCTGTGTCCTCTTTGTGGCATGGTAGGCACCTCATGCTCTTGCTGAACCTATCAAATATGATCAAGCAGGCATTGTAGTTTTCTTTGCCTCCTGGGACAAGTCCTGTAACCCAGTCCATGTTGATGGTTTCCCATGGGTGTTTGGGTTCTTCTATATGTTGAAGTAACCCATACTTCTTCCCATGTTTCCTATTTGCCTTTTGGCATCTTTCACAAGTGTTGATGTATTCTCCCAACTCTTGTTCCCACTTGGGCCACCAAGCTGTGCTTGCTACCCTCTCCTTAGTCCTGTCCTCACTCATGTGTCCCATATAGGGGCAGTCATGGCATTCTTGCAGGATCAAGGAGATGTGGTCTCTGTATACCACTGTGAGTGCACTTGTTTGTTTCTCTCTGTGGTAGAGCAGGCCATCTATAAGGAAGAACTTGTTATCCTTATAGGCCCTCAACCAGGGTTCTTCCAGCTGGGATTCCAGTTCTGGACTCCTGTACTTTTGTTGAAGGAGTTGTAGCAGTATCCCACACTGTTTGTGTTTGGCATAAGACTTCAGTACTGCAGTAAAAATTCATTGTGCAGTTCAGAGGAACTTATTCCCAATATGGGAGTTTCTGTCCCCTCTGAATCAGTGTTTCCACTGTCAAGGGTACCACTTTCTGGTGCCCATTCAGAAAATCTGAAGTTCTTCCTCCTATCTACTTCCATGAAATGGATATAGATTTTGGCTGCAACTTCAGGGTCATGAGCTGGATTGCTTTTGACATTGTCCAGTGGCCATCTGCATTGGTATGGCTTTTACCTTTGTTGTATATGATGGTCATTGTAAGGTTTGTCTATGAAACTCTTGATAATAGTAGCAAAATCAAGAGTACTATGACTTCCCTCAGTAGAAATATATAATATAACAAAATATTATAACCACAAATTTAAATATACTTATTAAAAATAATTATATAAAAAAAATAAATTTAATTATTATTATAAGAATATAATAAAAAAAAATAATAATAATTATAATAAATTATAATTATTCTATTATTGTTATAGTCACTGACAGTTATAACAATAAGAAGTGTAAAGCTCTTAATGAGACAATTACACATGGAAATATGAATATTAACCACTTATAAATAATATAAATATTATTCATAAAGGAATTATAACACACACTGTGCAGAAATAATTCTTATAGAATAAAAATTCTATATAAAAAAACTAATACTAGATAAAAAAGATATAGAACTTTAAAGAAAAACTTACTTATAATATTTATTTAATACAACAAGTCAAACAACAACAGTTATTATATTAAATAATGATTATAAGTTAAAAACACGCCTAAAATCAATAATTTTAAAGATAAAACAACTTTTTATAATAAAATTTAAGATTAAAGAGTTTTTAAGAGGAATTTGTGGATTTTAAAAGATATTTAAGATGATAATTTTATAATATAATATATATTATTGATGATTACAACAATAATCTGAATTCTATGATTTCAATTATTTAATTTAAAATTAATAAAGAATAAAATAACTTAAGAATTACTTTAATAATAAGATTTTATAAATAATAAACTTTACCTGTTTAAATTTCTAATATGATTGGATTGATAATGAATGATGGACAAAAACAGTGATGAAAAGACTCTTTTTATGTCTGCAGAGCAGCTCTCATTATTCATAATGAATATAGAGGGCGTGCTCAGGTCAAAACTGAAAAACCATACTTAAAAACAAAGCTCTTAACTTAAGGCAACTTGTTTTTAATTCCAATTTAAAGTTACCAGTGTTATTCTTAACTCCATGTAGCTTTAATCCTCATTTAAAGTAATTATTTTGAAGTTTTCAATATAAATAAACTTATTTATATTGAAGTTCATCACATGAAAACCTTAAAAATAGAGTTTCAAGCAGAAATCTCTTAAACTCAATTTTTAATTAATTTTTAAAGAAATCATAATCTTCTTTGAGCTTAATTAAAAGAGTAGGTTTCCAGGCTAATTACCCAGGAAATTTATTTATAAAAGATACTCAAAATTTAATTTTTATGTAGATAATATTAAATTGTAAGCTGTGTGAAAATTTCAAGCAAATCCATTAAGATTTGGATTTTTAATGAATTTTTGAAGTGATTGCTATTTTTCCACGTAAAATAGCAATACACACCAAAGCTTAGCTTTTGATAAGGTCTTGATGCTTGTAACTTTAAAGTTTTAAGCTTATTTAAGGTTTTGAAGCTTTATTAAGCTTTGACAGTTCTTAAAACCTTGATTTCAAGCCTGCATATTGGGACTTACCCTTTGTCAGCTTGAAATTCCTGTCCAAATTGGGATAAAACCAGTTTTAACCTTAAGGTTGGATCAAAGTCTAATCTTAAAGTTTAAATAAGGTTGAAAATCCTTCAATACAGGTGGACAACTTTAATTGAATCATTGCAGATCCAAAAAGCTGGGTACCACGGCTCTATTTGGTCTTTTTCCTTTGTCCCACCTTTTTGCGTGGATTTTGCCCTTTTATTTATTTAAAGCCATACCATGGCTTTAAACCCTTTTAAATTGAGCTCACGCAGGATTTACATTTTGTATGGAAAATCCTTAGCCAATTCAGTAAATATACACCACACCTCAATTTTAACTAAAATTTTGGTAAGTTTGCATTAACCTTATGCAACTTTAAATTTAAGCTTATTTAAGCCTAAATTTAACAATTTTAAAAAAATGTTAAAAAAGTTACATTAGTACTGTGAGATTCTTAAATCTTCTAATAACACAAGAAACAAGTGTTTTTGGGTATAACACCTTATGGATGTACCCTAGGTCATTTTTGGTGTAGAATCCAAAAATGACATAATATTTATAAATTTGTTTATCCAAAAAAAATTTATACTTATTTTTTGTTATTTTTTATTTTAATTTCAACTAAAAAGTCTGTTTAAGACATATTTAACTGTTTATAAAATCATTTGTGGCCTTATGGGTATTTTATACATACCTCACAGGCTGACATTCCCTACCACCAAAAAATTGTACCACAATTTTTCTTTTGTAGTTTACCCCCAAGTTATTTGGGGGGGTATAATCCACTTTCCAACCTCTCTACTTATACTTTTAAGTATGTAAAGCACACAATTCAAACTTTTTATTGAGCAATTGGTCTTCTATCATGTCTGAATCTTCTGAGAAACTTTTGGGAATCAGGTATTTTGCTTTCTACAATCCATTCATCTTCATGTTGTGGATTTTTATACCTGACTAAGTATTCTCTTTCATTTTTTCCCCTAAGTCTTCTTTCTTTAAAGACTTTTAGTACCTTTTTCTCCTCACTTAGATCTAGTGGGGGTACTTCTAAGAGTGTTTCATTTTTTAAAGGAAATAATTCCTTATCACTTGAAGTGTAATGCTTTACTAGACTGACAGGGAAAGCTGGATGTTTATTTTCCAGTTCTCCTGACAGTTCTACTTGTACTGCATTTGTCCCATGAAGGGCTTTAATAATAGATGGTCCTGCAAAGGAATCTTTCAGTTTATTTGGACCTTTAATATTTTAAACTTCAAGGTTGAAACTAGTATTAAGTCCCCTACTTTGAATTCTGGGGTTTTATGACTTTTATCCCATTTCTGCTTAGCATATTCAAAGGCATCATTCATGCTTTGATTTGCATGATGTCTCACTTTATCAAGCAATAGTTTAAAGCTTGAAGCAGTTGAATGAATGTCAACCAGATCCTTCTTCAAAGTATCAACTGGAAGTTTAGGGTTCCATTCTTCTTCCAACATTGCAGGAGTTTTGCCTGTTGAAGCATGGATGGAGGTTTTGTAGGCTAATTCCAATGCTGGTATAAGAGTACACCAATCATGGGTAAAGCCATCAGAATCTTTAAACTCCAGGCCATAAGCACAAAATCTTCTGATCATGTCCTCAAGGGTCTGAATCATTCTTTCTGCCAACCCATCTGTTTGTGGATGGTATGCTGTTGGGAATGATAATTTTGTACCCAAAAGCTTATGTAAATTAGTCCATAAGGCTGATGTAAATTTTGGGTCTCTGTCACTAATGATGTTTTTAAAGAGATCAGTATGGGATATTACTCTATTCCAGATCAAAAGGGCTGTATCCATAGCTGTGTCATCTTTATGACATGGTAAAAAGATTGGTGTTTTGCTATATCTGTCTATAATAACAAGACATGCATTGTAACTTTTATCACCTCCAGGTGGTAATGCAGTTACCCAATCCATGTGAACCACTTCCCATGCGGTACTTGGTTCTTGGATATGGATCATCAGACCAAATCTTTTACCAGTATCTTTATTGGCTTTCTGGCATCAATCCCAACTATGACAGTACTCAATGTCATCTTTTCTCCAAGATGGCCGCCAGGCACATGTCTTAACTCTTTCCATTGTTCTGTCTTCAGACAGATGTCCAGAATAAATTTTATCATGGCATTCTAGTAGTATTGTGTTAATCAACATTCTACTACATAGGACCATGACACATGTGTGTTTAGATCTATGATATAGTATACCATCAAGCAAATGGAATCTTCCATCATCATAAGATGTTCTCCAAATATCATCCAGAGAATTAGCCAATGCTGCATCTTTGCAATCTTTGTCAAGTAGAGCAGTAAGTATATGGCAATTTTTATCTTGCTTATAGCTTTCTCTAACTTCCTCAAAGAATTCTGTTCCCACCTCTGTGATGTTAATTCCTTCAATTGGGATTTGAGGTTCTGCACTTGTAGGAACATAGGCAGGATTTTCAGGTGTATTGGGTAATGCCCATCTACTTAAGCCATCAGCATTCTTGTGAATATTTCCAGCTTTATGTACTATGGTCATATTGCCTCTATACTCCTGTATAGCAATCTGCCATCTTAACATGTGTCTGTTTGGAGTTTTCATGTTAAGAAGTGATTTTACTGCATTACAATCTGTAATTACTTCAAACACACTACCATCAAGATAGTAATGAAGTTTTTCCAGAGCCCAAACAAGGAAAAGGCACTCCATTTGGCTAGCTCCATATCTGGCCTCAGTAGGTTTAATTTGTCTTGAAATAAAACAAATTGGACCTTCATAAGGCTTTTCATTGACAATTTGAACTTGATGAAGAGCAGCTTGTACACCTTCACCACATGCATCAATATACAGCTTGAAAGGAAGTTTCCAGTGTGGCATCAGTAATAATGGTGCATTGGTCAAGGCATAATTGATTTTATCATATGCTTGAATTCTTTCCTGAGTCATTCCAAAAACAGTTTGTTGATCACAAATTCTGTATAATGATCTGGCATGGATTGCAAAATCTTTAAGGTGTTGCCTGTAATAACTGGCAAACCCTAAGAAAGACATCATTTCTTTTTTGTTCTGGGGCATTTGTTTCAGTAAAACTGCAGCCACGTTGCTCTTATCAACACCAAGGCTCAGTCCTGAGACTACATGTCCTAGAGCCTTTAACTCATGAAACCCAAAATTACATTTTTTAAGAGAAATTTTCATGTTCACTTGTAGAATTTTCTTAAGTACTAATGAAAGTCTCTCTAAATGTAATTGCCAGGTTTCTGAACAAATGATAATGTCATCAATATAAATGATTAACCATCCCTGTGATAATTCATGTGGGAAGATAGTATTCATCATTCTTTGGTAATGAGAGGGTGCATTTTTAATACCAAAAGGAATTCTCAACTACTCATAAATCCCACAATGAGCAATGATTCTCAATAATTTCCTAGCATGAGGTGTCAAAACATTCTGGTGAAAGCCTTTTAGAGCATGCATGGAAGTAATGAATCTTGCTTTGGATAATTGAGTCAAAGTCTCATGAATTCTAGGGATTGGATACCTGTCTGGGATAGTATAGGTATTCAGTGCTCAAAATCACCAACCATCCTTGACTTATCATTATGCCAAGTAATGATTACTGGAGTTGTGACTTCTACCTCCTCATTGTGTCCAACATTTCTAAGAACTCCCAGTTTTATTAGTTCATTAATATGATTTTCTAATTCTTCTCTAGCCCTAGGGCTAGCTGGGTAAGCTGGTCTTCTTAATAGTGGCGGAAAAGGCCTTTCAACATTAAGCATAATGTCCACCTCATGGCCTTTTATAGACCCAAATGGTTCATTATCTGAAGCAAAGGCTTCCCTGTATTGAAATACAATTTCAATAAGCTCTTCCTTCATTTCCAGTGTTAATTCAGGACTAATTTGTGCTTCAATTAATTGACTTGACACAAATGTTTCCTTATTAACATTTTTTACTTGTTTAATGACAGTAATTTCTCTTTTTTCTAGAGGAAAAGCAAATTTTTGTCTTTTATTTTCCCCTATAGTGAAATACCTGTCTTTATGATAATTAATATCAATACCATAAATATTAAGATAATAATTCCCAAGTATAAAGTGTTGTGAAGCACAATTATTCATAACAACAATTTCAACTTTCAATCTTATACTTCCTGCAGGATGAGGAAATATGATTGCTGCTTCAAATATGCCCAAGGGGTGCATATTTTGGCTAGCACTGCTGAATGTTATACCTTCAATTGGCATTAATTTGTCTTGCCAATTGGTATAAATTTTGTCAAGATAATCTTTTCCAACACAAGTGCAAAAAGCACCTGAGTCAAGATGCATCTTGGCTTCTGTGTTATTTATCACAATATTAGTGATACAAGAAGACACAGCTGTATAACCTTTACCTCTGGCAGGTTTGCTTTTTTGCATTTTGGCATCTTGCACATGTATGAGATCCATACATTCATCACTGTACTGTGGTAAGTGAGTATGTACCTCAGTGACTTCAAAAGAAACATTAATATTTTCTATACCAAGTTCTTCTGATACTTCTTCTTCTTCTGAAGGCTCAGAATCACTTTCATGTAAAGATACATCAGTTTCTTTTGTTGCTTCCATTTTTTCAACATTTATCTCATTGACTATTGTCTTTTTTGGACAAGTTTTTGCCAAATGAGATGTACTTCCACATTTATGACATTTCAAAGGAGGTCTGTCATGTGGTTTATTTGGTTTTGGAATTGGTTTCCCACTAGTCTTGTTGTCTATTGGGGTTTCGGTCCAATTTCTTCCAGTTTTTGTCCTATTAGTGATGTCCTCCATAGCATTGATATAATCTTCTGTAGAGCAAGGCTCAATATATCTGCTTCTTATAGCATTCTCAAGGTCACCACCACATTTTCTTAATATGCTTTTATGTACCATTGTTTCAGACATATCAGGATGAAGGGCAGTTAACCTGTCCTTCTGTTTAAGAAACCAAGTCATGGGCCTGTCCCTTTCAATATGAAAAATGGCTTCTTCAAAAGAATTTTCCATTCTAAATCTCCAGGAATCATTTGCCCATTTGGAAATAATTTGTTCTTTCCACCAAGGCCAAGAATGTTTACCATGGTCTTGTCTCATTTTATAATACCATTTCTTTGCTGATTTGGTAAATAATGAGTGTAATCTGGCACTTATGTATTCATCTGGTATGTTAAAGTCTTCTTTGAGCATATCAATTGTTTTCATAAATTCCATATTATTATATTATCCTTCACCACCGAAGGTTGGCCATTCCTCTAATCTTGGAATGTCTTTAAAATCACAAGCAGTCTCCACCTCTGCCTTACTTGAAATTGTAAAATGTAAATCATTTTTCAAGTTCAGCACATTTCTGTCAAAGATTGGTGTAGAATGGCTTGGCAAATCATTCTTCAGTGATATATTGTCAATACTTGATTGAATATCTTCTTTAAATTCAAATCTTGCTTTATCACTTTTTTCCAATTGTTCTTGAAAAAGAGCTGCATTGTGACCAGTAGAATTTTCCAAGTTTTGAACTTGTATTTTCAATTCCCTTAACTGTCCAGTTATAAAATAAATTGAGTTCTCATCTGGTTGATTGAGTAAGGTAGCTTTAGACTCAAGTCTTTCATAAGTTTGCGTCAAAGACACAATATTGTCTTTATTAACATTTTCAAGGCCAATAATGGTCTTTTGTTGTTCTTTCACTTTTAATATCTCATTACCCAACTTCTGTTGGACATAATCAAATGTTTTAAATTTTGCCATAACTTCTTTATTACAAGATTCAAAGTGAGTTACAAGTTTTACAAGACCTATTTCTTTGGGAAAGATTGGTTCAATCTTTCCTCCTCCTTGTTTTTGAATTCCATCAAGGTTCTTGCCATATTGAACACATTGTCCATGGCTGTCTTTTCCTTCTTTGGTATTCTGTAATTCTGAGGGTAAGGCTTGTTCCACTTGGGCTTTGCCTTTCCCTTTGCCTTTTGCTTGCCCTTCTGGTTGGTTCTTGGGGCTTGTTTGGGCTTGTTTGGCACTTTTTGAGGCGGAGTTTTGCTGGTGGATGCTTGGGGAGCTTCCACTGGGCTGGTTTCATTGCTTTGGGCCAACTTCTTCTTCTGATCCTCTGATAACATGCTTTGGTTTTTCAACCAAGCTTTTATCTGTTGGACTTGTCCTTTGACAGACATGGGTGTCCAACCCATCAGAAGATCTTCTGTCTTTTCTGGTCCCATGAGCTTCTTCACTTGAAGATAAGAGTTCATGGTGCCTATCCAAAGACTTGGAAGAAGTTCCCACTCTTGTTGTTTTGACGCCAAGAACCAGTTCTTCCATTGAGATTGATAAATTTCCACAGCTGCCTGTTGGAAATGGTTCAGGTCTAACAGCAATAGCAGTTATGTCAGCTTCTGGACACTCAATAAGAGGTTCAAAAGTGCTGGCTAACCTTTGGGAATTGGTGGAAGTTCTGGCATCCTCCATTTGTGCCTCTCCTCTGGGAAGACATTCTTGCCTTTTGGATTTGTGGCTGGAATGTCCTGGTCCAGATCCATTTGATTGGATGGAGTAGTTACTTCCACTTCTAGTAGGAGTCATTTCACGTCAATTTTAATGAAAGATAGAGTAAAATTGAATTGAATTCACCTGCAGGACCTTTAAAGGGCTCTTTGGTTATCAAACCCCTTGGTGGTGGGCTGGTTTGAATTTCAATACTGGACTCTGAGGCTTCAGAGTCTGAAGAATTTTCTCTGATGGAAGACACTAGAGAAAATTAAAAATATAAGTTATTTTATCAAATAATAAAAAAAACTTATAAACTCAACTTATTAAATAAAGCTGTTTTAATGTAATTTTATGGCAAATTACCTCAAAAATAAAGAAAAAATGTCTAAGATAAAAGAAAAATGTTTTTAGTAAAGATTTTGAATTTTTTAATTTTTTTATTTGATTTATTATTTTCTTTAAAGAAATAATAATTATGAAATTAACAAGTTAATTAATCAAAATTGTATTATTATTCACTTTATACTAGAATAACTCAAAGAGTAAATTTCAAGTCTGTGATTTGAAAAAGCCACTAGTTAGGCAAAAGAAATTTATTCCAAGTAACTCAATAGTATATTGTTTCAAACAATATTCTTAAGAGAAAATAACTTTATTAATATTATAAAGATTATTTATAAGGGATAAGTCCCAAAAAAGCCAATATTAAGATAAATATGGCAATTTTACGTCAAAAAACAGTAAAATAAGGTCTAGAATTTGATTTATGTCCCAAAAATTGGTTTAAAATCACGGCCAGGCCCCCAAATGTAAGGTTTGTCTATGAAACTCTTGATAATAGTAGCAAAATCAAGAGTACTATGACTGTCCTCAGTAGAAATATATAATATAACAAAATATTATAACCACAAATTTAAATATAATTATTAAAAATAATTATATAAAAAAAATAAATTTAATTATTATTATAAAAATATAAGAATAAAAAATGATAATAATAATTATAATAAATTATAATTATTCTATTATTGTTATAGTCACTGACAGTTATAACAATAAGAAGTGTAAAGCTCTTAATGAGACAATTACACGTGGAAATATGAATATTAACCACTTATAAATAATATAAATATTATTCATAAAGGAATTATAACACACACTGTGCAGAAATAATTCTTATAGAATAAAAATTCTATATAAAAAAACTAATACTAGATAAAACAGATATAGAACTTTAGAGAAAAACTTACTTATAATATTTATTTAATACAACAAGTCAAACAACAACAGTTATTATATTAAATAATGATTATAAGTTAAAAACACGCCTAAAATCAATAATTTTGAAGATAAAACAACTTTTTATAATAAAATTTAAGATTAAAGAGTTTTTAAGAGGAATTTGTGGATTTTAAAAGATATTTAAGATGATAATTTTATAATATAAAATCTATTATTGATGATTACAACAATAATCTGAATTCTATGATTTCAATTATTCAATTTACAATTAATAAAGAATAAAATAACTTAAGAATTACTTTAATAATAAGATTTTATAGATAATAAAACTTTACCTGTTTAAATTTCTAATATGATTGGATTGATAATGAATGATGGACAAAAACAGTGATGAAAAGACTCTTTGTATGTCTTCATAGCAACTCTCATGATTCATAATGAATATAGAGGGCGTGCTCAGGTCAAAACTGAAAAACCATACTTAAAAACAAAGTTCTTAACTTAAGGCAACTTGTTTTTAATTCCAATTTAAAGTTACCAGTGTTATTCTTAACTCCATGTAACTTTAATCCTCATTTAAGCTAATTATTTTAAGTTTTCAATATAAATAAACTTATTTATATTAAGAATCATCACATGAACAACTTAAAAATAGAGTTTCAAGCAGAAATCTCTTAAACTCAATTTTTAATTAATTTTTAAAGAATTCATAATTTTCTTTGAGCTTAATTAAAAGAGTAAATTTCCAGGCTAATTACCCAGGAAGTTTATTTATAAAAGATACTGAAAATTCAATTTATATGTAGATAATATTACATTGTAAGCTGTGTGAAGATCTCAAGCAAATCCATTAAGATTTGTATTTTTAATGAATTTTTGAAGTTATTGCTATTTTTCCACGTAAAATAGCAATACACACCAAAGCTTAGCTTTTGATAAGGTTTTGATGCTTGTAACTTTAAAGGTTTAAGCTTATTTAAGGTTTTTAAGCTTTATTAAGCTTTGACGGTTCTTAAAACCTTGATTTCAAGCCTGCATATTGGGATTTACCCTTTGGCAGCTTGAAATTCCTGTCCAAATTGGGATAAAACCAGTTTAAACCTTAAGGTTGGATCAAAGTCTAATCTTAAATTTAAATAAGGTTGAAAATCCTCCAATACAGGTGGAAAACCTTAATTGAATCATTGCAGATCCAAAAAGTTGGGTACCCCAGCTCTATTTGGTCTTTTTCCTTTGTCCCACCTTTTTGCGTGGATTTTGCCCTTTTCTTTATTTAAAGCCATACCATGGCTTTAAACCCTTTTAAATTGAGCTCACGCAGGATTTACATTTTGTATGGAAAATCCTTAGCCAATTCAGTAAATATACACCACACCTCAATTTTAACTAAAATTTTGGTAAGTTTGCATTAACTTTATGCAACTTTAAATTTAAGCTTATTTAAGCTTAAATTTAACAATTTTAAAAAAATGTTAAAAAAGTTACATTAGTACTGTGAGATTCTTAAATCTTCTAATAACACAAGAAATAAGTGTTTTTGGGTATAACACCTTATGGATGTACCCTAGGTCATTTTTGGTGTAGAATCCAAATATGACATAATATTTATAACTTTGTTTATCCAAAAAAAGTTATACTTATTTTTTGTTATTTTTTATTTTAATTTCAACTAAAAAGTCTGTTTAAGACAAATTTAACTGTTTATAAAATCATTTGTGGCCTTATGGGTATGTTATACATACCTCACAGGCTCACAGTCATGTTCTCTCTATACTCCTGGATAGCTATTTGCCATCTCAGCATGTGTCTATTTGTAGTCTTCATGTTTAGTAAAGACTTCAAGACTGTGCAGTCTGTGTAGACTTCAAAGACTGCACCCTCCAAATAATAATGGAGTTTCTCTAGAGCCCAGACTAGACATAGACATTCAGTCTGGGTGGCCCCATACCTGGCTTCTGAATCTTTCAGTTGCCTAGAGATGTAGCATATTACACCCTCTCTTGGTTCACCATCCACAATTTGTCTTTGGTGAAGGGCTGCTCCTAGGCCTTGACTGAATGCTGCATCTATTTATAACTTGAATGGTAGTTCAAAGTCAGGAAAGATGAGCACAGGTGCATTTGAGAGTTCATGTTTGATCCTCTCATATGCATCCCTCCTTTCCTTGGTTATTTCAAAAACTACATCTTTTGAACATAACTTGTATAAACTACTAGTTATGTGTGCAAAGCTTTTGATGTGGTTTCTATAGTAACTAGCAAACCCAAGAAAAGATTGCATCTCTTTGATGCTTTTTGGTACTGGCTTTTGCAGTACTGCTGCTCCTTTATTCTGGTCAATTGCCAGACTAAGACCTGAGACTTTAAGTCCTAGAGCCAGTAACTCTTGTTGGCCAAAATTGCACTTTTTAAGTGAAATTTTGAGATTTATGGGTGTGCATTTACTTAGTACTCTGTCTATGTATTGCACATGGTCCTCCCATGTCTCTGAGTATATAATGATATCATCAATATATACCACCATCCAGCGTTCCAGTATTTCTTCTTGAAATATTGTGTCCATCATCCTTTGGAAATGGGCTGGTGCATTTTTGATGCCAAATGGCATCCTGGTATACTCTTATATGCCCATATGGCATATTATTCTGAGTAATTTCATGGAGTTTGGTTTAACTCCATTTTGGTGGAAGCCTTTCATACAATCCATTTTGGTTATATATTTGGCTTTTGCCAGTTTATCCAAGGCATGAGGTATCCTGGGTATAGGGTACCTGTCTGCTTTTGTGTAGTTATTCAGAGCTCTGAGATCTCCACACAGTCTAGACTTGCCATCATGCCAGGTGATTAGGACAGGGGTTGTGATTCCCACTATCTCATTTTGTCCAATCTTCCTGATGACATCCATATCCAGGAGTTCATTGATATGTTTCTCAATTTCTTTCCTGGTTTCCAGGCTTGCTGGATAAGGAGGTCTCCTAAGCATGGGTGGATAAGGCCTTTCCACATCCAGATACAGTTCTATATCATGGCCTTTGATCTTGCCTAATGGTTCTTCACAAATGGCAAATGCTGGTCTGTTCTTTCTCAGCATCTTCAGTAAACTTAGTTTTTGTTTACTGGTGAGGGTAGTGCTAAACTGTCCCTCTCTGAATTCCTTCAGAAGTTCTTCTAGTGGGTCTTGAGAAGATATCTGGTATACATCAAGTGAAAATTTCTTTTCCTTGTTAGTACCAATGGTGATGTGCCTATTTTTACTGTTGTAAATATCTATGCCATACATCCTCTGGTAATCTGTTCCCAGAGAAAACCCTTGGATGTGGGCATCATCAAGCACTACAAACTCTGGGTTGAGTCTGATATTACCCTTCCTGTGGGGTATAATTATCTCTTTGATAATTGTTTCAATGGAACTCATCTTCCCTGATGCACTCTTAAAGCTCTTTGCCTTAGTGGGCAAGAGCTGTTTTTCCCAGTTTGGGAAGTGGGTATCCAGATAGTTTCTGGCCACTATGGAGGAGTGTGCTCCACTATCAATAATCAGTGGATGCTGAGCATTGTCAATGCAAACAGTCATTTTTGTGGCTGTCCCATGTATATATCCATTCCTTTGGTTGGTGTAACCAGGAATGTTTGTGCATCTTGTGTGTGTTTGCACAAGTTCTTGTTGGCAGTGTCCTGTGGCATGCCTGCTTCCAACTGTATGTCCTGAATTTCTAGTGGGGTTTCCTCTTGGTATTCCACCAAAGATTCCTCTCTTGGGTCTTGATCATCATCTGATGGTTCTCTGATGGCATCACCCATGGAGTCTGATTCAGCATCCTCTGTTGGAGATTCTTCCTCTGGGACTTTCTCAATGGCATAGACTTTTTTCTTTGCCTTGGGACAGTTGTTGGCATAGTGGTCTGTTGAACCACAATTGTGACAAGAATTCCTCTTTTTTGCCACTTCTGCCACTCTTTCTTTGGGTTTGTCTTTAAACTCTACCCTGAAAGGTTGTTTCTCTTTGAAACTACTGCTCTTATATGGGGTGAATTTCCCTATATTAGTCCTTTTCCTTATGTCTTGTAAGGTGTTGGAAATGTCATCAAGAGTGCAATTTTGCTTGCATCTGCATTTTACTGCATTCTCTAGCTCTCCTGGCAGTTGTGTCAGAAGCTTGTGATTCCTCATTTGGATGTTCATCTGAGGATCAATGGCTTTAAGTCTTTTAGACTTTCTAAGACACCACTCATATGGATCTTTGTCCACTGAGTATTTGTCATTTTCAAATGCCATTGTCTTCTGCCATATCCAAGTTCCATTACTGTACTTTTGGATGATTTGACTCTTCCACCATGGCCAGTTGCTTCTGCCATGGATTTCTTTCATTTCCGTGTACCATATACTAGAATGGCCTTTAAATGCAGTATTCAATCTAGCAGTAATCCAGTACTCTGTTATGCGTGGTACATCAATGAAGAGTCCATCAATATAATCTATGAGTTCCATATGAGCATATTCTCCTGATCCAGAGAATTTGGGCCAGCTTGAGGCCTCAGGAAGCTGTTTCAGGGCTTCCTTCTCTGAATAAGACATTCCATCTCCATCCTGGTATTGTGAAGGAGATCTTTCCTTATTCATCAACATGGCATCTGGTTTGATGTCATCTGGTTGATATGGATTCTCCATAACTTGGCCTTGTGGTTGGGGCTTCAAGTTATGGTAGACATTAAACAATTTGTTTATGTCTTGGTCCAGACAGTCCCTGTCCTTTTTGCTGTGGTGTTGTTCTTCAAAGACTATATTCAGCCTTTTGTTGGTTTCTTCAGAGGCTTTGCTCAGTTGAGCATATCCTTCTTGAAGATTCTTAATTATCTGTTCCAAGGAGGCTTGGGTTTTTCTCATCCTCTCTTGGCCAGCTTTAATTTCTGCAAACTTCTTTGCAGATTGTTCAGAATATTGGGACATTTGTAACCACAGTGTATCACTGTTGATGTTACTCTCAGATGTGACAATGTTATTTTCAGTCTGAGTGGGGGTAATACTTCTATTACTAGAACTACTGATTCTAGAGTGGTTTACAACTACTTCTGGTTCTTGTGTACTTCTTTTACCAAATCTGACAGCTTCTGGATCATGGGGTCTGACTCTTTCCTCCTCTGGTTGAAGGAGGCTTTGTTTTTTCCCTTGTTTCCTTGTCTTCTCCTGGAAACTTCCTGGAATTGTGAAGAATGGTGACTCTTGGCCACTGATCTGCTGGTTTCTGAATGGTGTGAAGCCACTGGAGAGCTGATTTGGCCTGCTCCTTGTGAGCCTGAAGGAATCTGAGTAGGCCCTGTCTGGGTTAACTGTTCTTCTATAGCTTGGATAGTCGCTTGATTCTCCCTTATCCTCTGTGCCCTTGCCTCCAGGAGTCTGAACTGCCTGGTAGGATTCCAACCTTTGGTTATTACCATAAGGTCCTTGAAGTCTATCTCTTTGAGACAGAGCTTCTGGCAACTTGCTCCAAGTTCTGCCCAGTGACTTGCCAGGTTGAACCTCTTGTTGTCCATGCTCCATTGAAATAAATCTTTGAGGAGTTGGTGGATCTGAAGAACTTGATCCATATCCTTCCAGTCCTCTGGTTTGAGGATCCTGTTGAATTGGAGTGTGAATAGCAGGGTTGATATTATCTCCCTCATTGTTTTGCCATGCACTACTGTGTCCAAGGTGTCCTCTTCCAGGTCTTCTGGTTCTGGACAAGCCTTCTCTGTCCTCTGGCTGGTTCCTTTGGAAGCCAAGGTCTCTGAGGTATACAGGGGACATATCAGTGTTTGCAAGCAGTCAAAAACTTTATGTTCTTAGGGTATTTACCTTTGACTGTGCCTTGTACAAATTTGTTATCTGCTGATTTTGGCAGTTTGCCTTTGGAGGTTACAACTGGGTTAATAATTGTAATTTTTCCTGTACAAGTGGTTAAGGTTGGTTTACCTTGTATTGATTCAGAGTTTCGTGTGTAATTGAGTTAACAATACACTTAATCACGCCTCAACTGATGGTTTTTCAGTCAGAGGTGTCCTTATTAAATCAAGAATACAGGACCTATTGATGGCTTATGTGTTTTTATATGGTTCCAGTGGGTATTAGCCACATGGTAAGTACTCTTATAATATGAGTAATAAAGTAAAATATATGTAAAATATATATTTTTAAGAGAAAATACGCCTAAAAAATATAAAACAATTGTCAGAAAATGAAAAATAAGAGAAAAAACTTACTAATAAGGTCCAAAAAAGTTTAAAACACAGCCAGGCCCCCAAAATGTCAGGATGAAACTATGATAAAGGTGTAAATAGGCTAAGTACAACCTTAACTATGTTTGTGACATGGTAAAAATGGTTTAAAAAGATTTATAAGGGTTTAAAGGTAATTTATTTAAGATTAAAAGGGATTTACTATATATGATATAGTGGTGGTGAGCGCTGTTGAAAGCCCTCGGTGCAGTTTTATCTGTTGGGTTACAATAATAAAAGACTACAATAATTAAGATTTATAATTATACCTGATTATTAACCAAGAGTAAAACTGTTTTTGACAATTTACTACATATCTTATTCAAGATCAGGATGAGGAAACAATTTTGGCTGTGAAAAGCCTCCTTTTTATCCTGAAATGGGGTGGAAAGGGTGCTAGACCTTTCCACATAGAGCAAGTGAAGATTTTTCACTCTATAGTACTGGCTTGTGGTTTGCAAACAGCCTGTAGAACCTGTATTGGGGTCAGATGTGGTTTTGAAACCACATCTGGGCAGTTTTCACCAATACAGGGTGAAAATTTTCATCTGGGGACCTCACATCCTGATTCTGATGTGTATGACATGTAGAATGCTGTACAGAACCTGTATGGAACCCCAGTATTGACTGACATATGAGGTATTGAAGTAAAAACAAGCTTCTTCATCTATTTGACACCTCATATTCATGGTTATGGGATATTATCCCATGGTAAGGCTGTATATGACAGCAGGTGGGAATCTGACCTTAAAACAGCCATAACGTTGTCAATTCTTGAGATATCAACCTCAAAATTGGTTCCGTGTGTAGTCCTGTATGAGCTCTACACAATGGTACCTCATTTGATATGGGTATCATTAAATATGGCAAAGTTATCCCATGTACAAGATTTTGTACATTTGCATGGTATAGGCAAAAAGCTGTATTGAGCTTATTTGCCTCATAGGTTTTGTTCTAGTTGAGCTATTGGGAAATGGATTACACCATCAGATAGCCCTGATTGTGCTCTTTCCAAAAGGACCCCACTTCATTTATCTCACACTAAAACTGTAGACGTTAGATGAGAGGTGAATGTTTTGTTCACCCTTATTTGGCCTGAAATTGACCATAACTCCAGTAATATTGGTGCTAGCTCAGTTTGGCTGGTACCATTGGATAGCCCTGGCTTAGGGCTTCATTTTGAGTACCCATTTGATGGGGTTAAGACTTTCCTTCTAGATTTTAGATGAGAGGTGAAAATTAAGGTTTATGCTCAGCAATAACTTTGAGCATGAATAACTTTGTTATTTCTTGTCCTATGATGATGGGACTTATGTTTTCAGAAAGAGGTGAGTTTCCTCTTTTGTTTGATACCTTTTGAGATGATTTGGCTCAGCTCCATGTTTTGGTGGTATCTTGGCTATACCATTGGTTTATGGTATTTTGGCTGTCATGCTTGTGCTCTGGTTTTGAGTCACAGGTTGACAAAGATGCTATCCACTGGAATTGATCATTATATCAAGGTTTAGTGATCATTATATCATTGTTAAACCTTCTTATCTCATTATTATGCCATAATCCAAGGCTATCACTATAGCTTTAATTTATTTACATCATAAGCTTCAAAAATGATGAAATTTCATGTATTGAGGTATTTTTAATCATAAAATACCAAGATCAACCTGTTTTATACCTTATTTAGCTGTGAAGCTTAAATTAAGATTAGAATTAAAGATTAAAAATGCACCATTTCATGCTTTAAATTTGATCATGAATAAATTTTGAGTTTTTCATGAAAATTAAATTTACAAAGTGAACTCTAATGGCTTTTCAATATAATTACTAAGTGGCCAGGATTATTTCATTGCATCATCAAAACCCTATTTTTGATGAATTTTCTTGCAATTTGTCCTTTCTGTCAAAATATACTATTTAAAACATTAAACCATGATTTCACATGGTTATAGCTTGAATATAATGACAAAGGAATATGTGATTCTTGAAATATGAGCTAGTAGAATCTGAATATATACTTTGGTTCAATTTTGAACCACTTTTGGTTTTGAGTGATCAACTGTTATGACTATTTTTGGGTGCTTTCTCTCTAATATCCATGAACCTATTTGTAGCTTGTCAGATCGAGTTCATAAGTGCATTCTTGAAGTTACTTTGGTTTTAATTCAATTTTGGACCATATTTTGATTATGTGTATTTTGAAAGATATGAGCTGAAAACCATCAATATATGCATTGATCATAAAAGTGCATATTTCAATGTATCTCAGTAATCTTTCATTTTGGATAGTGAATATGTTGGTGTGGCCTATTTTACATGTTTATTAATTGGCTTCTGAGATAATCAATCTTTTGTATCTTGTGATGGAATTTCTACTTAATTTGGTGAGTTTTTAGTAATTGAGTTTCAAGTAGTGGTATTAAAATAAGGTTCAAAATTTGTGTGACCTTTTTTGATTATGCAGTCATATCTCAAATTTTCACAATGAGAACCCTAATATTAAGTTTTTATTCTTAATAATCATAAAACTAAACAAACATTTTCAGTAATATTATGAATCTCATAGAGAATGGTATTGTAGAGCAGCCTGTTTTAGGAATTTTGATCTTATGTCTATGTAAGCTTAGCAATAGATTTATATAATGGGATATCAATATTTTTCTGCCATATTGATCAAATGACTATATGACACATTACAAAAATATGTGTGTTATCTGAAAAGCTACCTTCACCTTTCATAATTATTCCCAAAATTATCAAGCAAAGTCTATCTATGAGTATTTATGTAGTATAAAAGCTTTCAAATCCTCTTGATCCACATGAAGACACTCCAATCCCTTTACCAGAACACTTCATTAAATGAAAATAAGGTAAAAACTTCAACCCCTATACATGAAGGAAAAAGTGACTTCTCAGAAGTACCTCCCCACCATGCATTCTAAGACCTTGATACAGCATTCTGACAGAATTTCTGTCCAACCTCCCTACATCCTGAAATTAATAAAACAGATCTACTTTGCCATGGACCTCAATTTAGGGGCTGTTTCAATGCAGTATTCAATTATTTCTCTATGAATCCATGATTTTGCTATATAGTTGTCTTTTGGCCTTGTGCTTTTTTTTCAAATTTTACAATTGTATTTTTTTTTAAAATTATGTCATTTGCCTAATTTTATTCAATAATTTTAAGAGTGGATATTCTGCGTTTAGTCATTTGGAATTAGATATTGGTGGTAAGATCCTAAATAGTCCCTTTGTTCCTTCCACTTCTTGGTTTTCTGCCTATATTTATTTTTTCATCTCATATGTTATTGAAACTCTTGGTTTCTGAAAATTAGTCAGTATTTGATTAGATTATTCAGTTCCTAACCAAGTCTTCTCAGTTGTTTGATTTTGAGCTCTCCAAGCTGAATTTGATTAGTATATCCAATCCCTTTCCATTTTGTGGAGAGATATTTTGATATTATAAGGATAACTTCAATTCATGATCCTCTTTTTTGTAATGAATTCTTGATGATATAATTATTAAAGCTTAAATTATTAGCCAAATTTCTTTAAGTTATTATCAATTGAGTTTTCTATGAGCTCTCAATTAAATCAAATTGAAAATCTCAGACTCACTCAAACATGAACAAAGCTTTGAATTGAGAATTTCTCCCCAATTAATTTTATGCTTATATGAGCTTCCATTGATTCATGAGATTCATTATAATAAGCTTAAACTTCAATTTTTCAATTAATCTTTCTGTAAACACTAATTTATTTGTTCAGTTTCTTAAGTACTAGTGTAGAAAAAGGCCCTTACTTGAGTTATGAGTCATTTTGACCTTAGTTTTGTTATAAATAGACTTATATCTCAAGGAGGAAGGGCTGAAGAACAAAGGATGAATAGATAATTATGTAACAGGGGCTCTTCTAAGTGAAGAGGGCCTGCCACTCACTAAGCTAAGACTTACCTATAGAGGGCTCAGAATGGCTAAGAGGAAAAAATTAATTAGTGTGAATCAAGTAAGATTGTCAAAAAAAAAGAGTAAGAAAATCAGAAAAAAAAATAAGAAGTAAGAAAAAAAGGATCCAACCACAACCAAGTCCAAGTGCACTTTTCCAAGCTGTCAGAAGGAAAGAGAGGGGTTAATAAGGATTTGGCCACCACAGCATTACTGAACAGGTGAGGAAAGATTCAAATACTGACTTAATACTTAAAGATAGAATATTTTAAGAAAATAAGAATAGAGTATTTACTGAATAATAAATGCAGTATATTAATTTACTGGGGAAAAGTTCCCAAAGGGAGGAAGTAACAACCACTATTCAGGGGTAAGGGCATTCAATCTTACACCAACTCAAACACATCAAACCAGAGAATCCATTGTGTGTATCAGCAATCAGTTTCAGAAATCTTCCTTGCTGAAGCATGCATACAGATTGGTTCCTCAATAAAGCCTGTCAGCTCTTGTACAGGTTGGATTGACCAAATACAGTTTTGGATTCACAATTCTGAAACTGTATGATCACTCAATACTACTACACCTCTTGTACAGATCTTGTACAGTTGTACAGGACCTGTATTGTTCAAACTCAATTCAATAATGAATTCCTCTCATGAAAATTCTCTGCCTGGATCAGGGCTAGTGATTCTCACATATGACAGCCCCTCTTCCCCCCTGAGGACTTTTCCCAAGTTAATTAATTTAGTTGATTTATTCTTTTATGAAAATTCTTACTCTTATTTTTGAGTATTATATTTCTTGGTATTAAAATCAGTCTTTTCATTTCTTCTTGGCCTGTACAGTATGAGTTGTGGTGGCCATAGCCTTATTAGCCCTTCTCTTTCCTTCTGACAGGTTGAAACAGTGGACTTGGACTTGTTTGTGGTTGGCTCTTTTATTTCTTACTCTTATTATTTGTTGCTGCTTTTCTTAGATTTATTTTATTAGAAATTCTACTCTTATTACACTCTGGAGTATACTCTGTCTTATTTTATCTTTGAACCCTCCATAGGTGAGTGCCAGGCCCTCTTCACTTCAAAGAGCCCCTGTGACAGGAAGAGGGGCCAGTGTATGTGAGAATACACCATCATTGATCATAAGAGTGACTTTTTTTGAGAAGATTACTTGATTTAATTTTTTTTAATAATAAAGGCCCTGTTTGGATGTACAGTCCCATTCCCAAAGAATTCAAATGGGGGAAGGGAAGCTGTATGGATGCACCTGCTGCACACATGTGTTATGGCCATCAACTCTAATTTGTCAGAGGTCTAGGGTCTGAATTGAAATTAGTTTCTTTAACCACCCTTGCATTCTTCTCTTTCTGCTTCTCACAAATCTAAAGTCACTTTCTTTTTCACCTCCACTTCTTTTTCACTCCCTCATCTCTCTATTGTTCATTAACCCAAAATATCAAAAAGCGTCACAGGGGCTCTTGGGAAAAACAAGAGTGGCCTGGCACTAAGGAATCAGAAAATCACTTGGGGGGCTCCAAAGGATAAAGAAAATAAAAGAAGAATATATTTCTCTAAAAGAAAATAAGACCAGTAAAAGGTATGGCAAAGGTAAGAATGAAGCCAAAGGGCAAAGAGCCCACCAAATGAATCCTCAATTAACTTTTTCAACCTGCAAGAAAGAAAAATGGAATTAGTAAAGGACATGAGCACCAATATTCACTGAAAGGCAAAGAAAGAAGTGCAAATGACTGACTTAAGGCTATCAGTATTTAATTTCAGAAATGAAAAAGAAAATAAGAATAGAAGAAACCTAATATATTAATTAACTTGGGAAAACATCCCCAGGGAAGAAAATTTGGCCAGTATATGTGGAAAGCTGAAAGACTGATCCTGGAGGGGCAGTCACCTAACTGTATTGATTGGATTGGTTCAATACAGATCTGAACTGTGTTTCTTGAGTTCCCACAGTGGAATATGAATTGGCCCAAAAGGGTCAATGCCATACAGGTTGCCTGAACACAGCCAGTATGGACCAGTTGAGTTTTCCAATGAGTGATGAAGTACTTGATGCGTGAAAACTGTTTTAATGATCAATAAACTCTTGAAATTTCCCCTTGGAGAAACCTGAGATGAAATAGCCAACACCTGGAAAGCCAGGGAATGGGGGTCCTTGAATGATCTTCTGGTAGCCGCAATGGATTGTAAGACTGAGGGGATGAAGACTTCCTTCAGATGGGTGATTGTCTTGGGTACTTGATTTGAAATTACATAGTAGAGTCCTGAAACCATCACAATTGAATTGATGGGGAAAAATGGTGCATAATGGTATATAATACCATATATGTACCACTGATGGTTCCGTTGATCTGGGCCAAGGGTTTCCCTGATATTGAGGAGAAACCCCTTTTTGAAGGTGGCTGGTGGCTTCTCATCATTGCCAGAGCTTATGGCTTGAGCCTTGAAGGCTATGGCAATTTATGGCCATTTTGGGTGCCTTGGGTTCTTCTGCAAATTTGGGCCCTTTGAGAGTGTTGGGCAAAATGGGCTCACTTGTGGTTTGGGGGCTTCTGGACTACCCCCTTGGACCCTTTTGGCCTCATTAGAATTAGGCCAAAAGGGGCCTGATAAGTACCACGGCCCACAGGCCATAGAGGCCATAGGGGGCATAAATGGCCCAAAAAGGTTATTTACGCCATAAACCCGATAATAAAAGGGGGTGAGCCAGAGGCCCTGTATATGGCTCCATGGCCCAGAGGTCTCTGGAATATTAAATTACCCCCAGGCCCAAAAGTAGAGCTATTGGCCTGGGGGCTGTGAGATTGGGAATTGGCCAAAAGGGCCAATGACACAGGATATGGCATGAGGGCCATAATTGAGGTTTGGGGCCAGGAGTGGCCATGAGCAGTGGATATGGACAAAGGTCCATTCCATGATATAATAGTTGGATTGGCATAGAGTTGATAATATGGCCAATTGGCCATATATTTGTGGAGGCTTATCTTACCATGAACACCAATTGGGAGGGGTCTTTCCTGTGGTTGTGACAGTACCCCACTACATTTAATGGTGAGCTCCTGAGAAACCAGAAAAGGTAGAAGCCTGTTGAGGCTTTTGAGATGGATTGGGCGTAGGGATTCTAGAGGTGTTGAATCTTGAAACAGAAATTTATATCTTATAAGACATTGGCATATGATGTGAGGATGATTTGGGCTTCTTCTGACATTTGGCTTCATGATTGATGATGAAAAGAAATTATTGATGATTTTTTGAAAGAATAGTTGAATTAATAAAAGATAATTTAAAATAAAACCAACATGAAAATGAGAGAATGAATATGAAAATAAGAGAAAGAAAAATAAATGAATATTGAAGAGATTCCAATCTTCATCACAGGGATTGTTAATTGATTTTACAATTGGCCAAGGACCTGGAAAATAAGCTTTGATTCTAGGTGCTCAAAGAGTGGTAGAGGTAATTTTTTGACAGATTATAGACCCCTCAGGGAAGTGCACACCAGGAGGGGAACTTACTTTTGGAAGTTACTGTAAGGTTTGTCTATGAAACTCCTGATAATAGTAGCAATATCAAGAGTACTATGAATTTCCTCAGTAGAAAGATATAATATAATAAAATATTATAACCACAGATTTATATAATTATTGAAAATAATTATATATAAAAAAAGAAATTCAATTATTATTAAATAAATTAATAATAAAGAAAGTATTAATAATTATTCTATTATTGTTATAGTAACTGACAATCATAACAATAAGAAGTGTAAAGCTCTTAATGAGACAATTACACATGGAAAATAGAAATATTTAAATACTTATAAATAATATAAATAGGGTGTTGGTAAACACACGTAAGCCCTGACGTGTTTTTACTAAAAACTTACGTGTTTTTACCAATTTATGGTAAAAACACGTAAGTGACCTTATTTTTCAAAAATATTCCTCAGGCTCAGTTTTGAGGATTTTTTTAATTTTTTTTTTGCCATATTTTTCCCAACTTGGCATGTGAATAAGCACAAATTTTTTCAATTTTTTTTGCCAAATTTCACCAATTTGGCCAATATGCCAAAATGGCATATTTTTTTCAAAAATTCATTTAAAATCTTCCCACTTATGAATTTCCTTCATTTTTTTTGAAATGAAGGATTCAATGTGAAGACTAAAGCACCAGAATCCCATAATTTTGGGAATTTTTTTGGGTGGGACAAGTGAAGGTGCAAAAAGGGTTTTTTTTTCAAATGTTTTTTCCCGTCATTGTAATATGCCTATTTTTAAAAAGTGAATTGAATAACTTCCCATTTATGAATTTCCTTCATTTTTTTTAAATTAAAGGGTTCAATCTGGACAATTAAGAGCCAGAAGCTCATGAATTGGGAAAATTTCTTTGGTGGGACAAGAAATTAAGGCACAATGAGTGTTTTTTTTCAACTGTTTTTTTCCTTGTGTGTAATATGACTATTTTCAAGTACAAAAGCTCCACATGTTTGATAAAAAAGGAGACTGAGGTGGGATTTAAGCAATAAATATGACTGAGGAGGGGGATAATTGGCGTAAATTGTATATACAAAAATCATTCAATCAGAATAAACCTCCAAAATAGTGGGTTTTTTCTGAGAGGGGGGGAGGAAGATTGAACAAATACAACATTGTGTGTTTCTTAAATTTAATAGCCCACCCCAGGGCTTGTTTTTGGGCATGAATCTCCTAGTTCAAAGTAATGGGGGGGACTGGATAAACTTTAGAAATGATGATGTCCAAAGGAACAAAATGAGCACAACTATTCAAGAAGCAGATGAAAATGGGGGGAATATCATTTGGAGGACAGAAATAAGGGAAAAAAAGAAAAAGATTGGGCTGTGGAATAAAAGAAAACTGGTCTTTTCTAATTATTTGCAATTGGATCCCCCATGTCAGGCATGGACATTCACTTGCTTTTTGGAGCCTGGCCAACATCTTCATACCATTCAATTATTTCCAAATAAGAGGATACTGAGGGAATTAAGGTGTTCATGGCTTCATAAAGGTCTTAATTTTGGTGAATTTCTTCAGCCAAGTCACCTCTGACATCAGCCCATTGATCGTGAGTCTTGTAAATGAAGTGGGATACTGTTCTGTAGCCACAGTTTCCATCACCCTGGGCATTGATGGCCTTGAAGGTGTATTTCAATATAAGCTTGGGAAAGTCTTCTGAGCCAGTTATCTGATAAAATAAGTTCAAAAAATGAATAAATATCAAAATAAACAACAGAAAATTACATTAAAAGGATTCAGAAACTCACAAACAGCTTGGAGCATTCATCACTTGTGTGATAATTGCTTTGACAATGCTCACAGGTCAAGTCAATTGCATCATAGATATTCAAACTGGTGGCAGGCTTGTGTGATTTTCTTTGTGAGGTTTTGCTTCCAATTTCCAATCTTCTTTACCTTCTAAGGGTCACTTCTGATTTATTTAATTCAGTTGCTGAGGGTAGTGAATCTGGTGAACCAATGGATTTAGATAATGAGTCCTCAGAATCTTCAGAATCTTCAGATGAGTCCACTTCCATAATTGGAGAGGGGACATTTGACTGGGATCTTGACATTGTTGTACTGGTCACTTTTGAGGGGGGTCTTCCTCTTCTCTTGGATTGACTTTCAATAATTTCAAATCTTGAAGGTTCTCTTTTGTTTTGATTTTTGATTTTATTCTTGGCTCCTTGGGGTCTTCCATGGATATTCTTGCATTCTAGAGGGTCTTCATAATATTGATCATCCTCTTGACTCTTGGGAATTTGATCAAATGGGACTTTTCCAGTCAAAACATCTTGAAAATGTTGAAGTATTGGAGTGATTTCTGCCATTGGTCTTTGAAACAGGTCTTCCCCAATGTCTTCAAATATTTTCTTGGCTTCATTCTTTCTTTCTTTTTCAACACTTTGATCATCACCTTGAAAACCAGCCTGAGAATAATATGACAAATAAGATCAGTTAATAAGAAAAATAATGATAAGAAGAAATTAAAAAACCCTCACAGGCAAATTCAAATGCCATTGAGGATGGAATTCTGATAATTAAAGCCTTTGGCGCTTGGCAAATGCCTTTTGGGTATTATGCTTGCAAGGAATGCCTTTATAATTGTTGTATTTGTTGGTGCATTTTTCATTTTGAGAAAATTTTGTTTTGAAATTTTCAAAGGCAATCTGAAGAGAACAATGAGACACCTTGCCATTGAGGGTACAGATGTGTGGAGGAAAATTATTGACATGGACAATCATTTCTTTGGAGATTCTGTTGATAATTTCAATACATTGTTTTCTGAATGCCATGTGGAGAGTCCTAACTACCTCCAGGAGAGTACCAGTGGACTTTTGGAGCCAAAGTTTAACCATGGCATGGGAACCTTCAACTCTGGAGGTGGGGCCCACACCCAGGTGGCAATGGTGGTTGGTCCAGGCTGGCACATAATACTCCTTTAGAGGAAGCCACGTCTTTTCCAAATATTGCAAGACCTCAGGATTTTTGACTTGCTTTTGAAGCTTCTTCCAGTTGTCTTTGAAAGATTTTTCAGTGGATGAATACATAAGCTGAGAAATGAATCCCAAAGTCATTAATAAAGACAATAATAAGAAAAAAGTGAAATAAAGTGAAATAAAGTGAGGAATTATATTAGTTGATTCCAAAGGCCCATAAAATTTTCAAAATCAGTTCCATGACCAATTTTCTTCGTGCAATGAGCAGATACATCCTTGTTGATGTGCCAAATTCATAGCATGACTTTGGAGTCTGGGAAGAGCTTCTTAATAGAGTTTTTCAAGGCCAGATCCCTGTCAATAACAATAACTGGAGGGGGAACAAGATTGGTGTTTTTGAGGACCTTTTCTATGTATTGATTTAATGCCCAAGTATATGAAGGTTCATTTTCATTCTTCATCAAACAAAAAAGCCCCAGAAAAGGTCTTATTGGTTGAGCTGAATCCAACAATATGAAAAAGGGGCATTTTGGAGTTATTGGTTTTATAAGTACAATCCATATGAATGACATGAGGAAAGCCATGAAGAAGTTTTATGGCCAGGGGGTGAGTAAAAAACAAGGAGGTAATGTGTCTTTCAGAATCCCTTGCAGAGGACCAAAGAAAATTTTCTTCTTTGAGAGTGTCAATAAGAGCATCAATGGGCCTTCTGCCTTGCAGTTTGTCTTTCTTGATTTTCTTGACTTGGTTGTAAATGTCTTGAAGGATTACAGGCCTGTCAGCATCCCTCTGGCTGCATAATTGGGCCTGAATTTGCCTTGGCATGAGCAGTGATTCAGACATTTGAGCAATTTGGGATGCTTCTTGCTCAATGAATTTCCTGAAAGCAGGATGTGCCATGATATTTTCAGTGGCATCATGGCTATGTTCAGGATTTTTGACTTTAAGAGTCCAAGTGGTACTCTTGGCATATTTCCTGGCATAAAGTCTAAAAGGACAGTCAAGCTTTCTTGAGGTGACTGTTTTGGAGGGGCTTTTGTTGGGATTTGGGGTTCCAGACCTGTCACAACATATTTCAATTTGGTTGTGGGTCATATTGGACCTCAAGGTGGACACAGCATACCCCTGGGCCCTGGCAACGTTATGCACATGTTGCCAAAGAAGCTCAAGGGTCTGAAATTCACCTTCAGTGGGGGTTGAAGCATTTTTTAATGAAAAATATGTATAAAAGTGAAAAAAAGGGGGAATTGGGGGATTTGGAATGGGGTAAAAACCTTTGGAAATGTGAAAAAGAGGTGAAAAAAGGTGTGAAAAATGAACAGAAGTGGTTAAGAGTGAAAGAAAGTGGTTTAAATGTGGGATTAATAGATGAGGGAAGGTAAAAAATTGAAAATTGAGAGGCTTGAAAGCAGGTTGTTGTGGTGGAAAATGCAGTCTTTGGGGGAAAAAAAATGTGAAAAGCTTTGCAAAATGGCTTTGGTAATGCTGTTTTTCCAAAAAAAACAATGGTGTGGGGTGGGGATAATGTGGATTATTGGGGTGTTTGGGCTTGTTTTTTTTTTTGGGGGGGGGGGGCTGGGCAAAAAAATCTGAAACAATTTGGAGTTAGAGAGGTTTTGTGGGGAAAAAACCTCTTTTGGGCATGTTTTGGCCCAATACAGGCCCAATTGTGTTTCATTTTTAATTAAAAATGGGCCCAGGGCACCCCTTACGTGTTTTTACCAACACCCTATAAATATTATCTATAAAAGAATTATCACACACACTATGCAGAAAAAATTCTTATAGTAAAATTCTATATAAAAAAATATACAGAACTTCAGAGAAAAACGTACTTATAATATATATTTAATACAACAAGTCAAGTACAAAGTTTATTATATTAAATAATTATGATAAGTTAAAAACAACCTGAAAAATCAATATTTTAAATATAAAACAAATTTTTATCATAAAAAAATGATTTAAAGAGTTTTTAAGAGGAATTTGTGGATTTTAAAAGGTATTTGAGATGATAATTTTATGAAAAAAAATATATTATTGGTGATTACAAGAATAATTTTAATTCTATGATTTCAATTCTTTAGTTTGAAGATTAATAAAGAATAAAATAATTTAAGAATTACTACAATAATAAGATTTTATATGTAATAAAACTTTACCTGCTTAGATATCTAATATAGTTGGATGGATAATGAATGATGGACAAAAACAGTGATTAATAGACTCTTTTTATGTATGCAGAGCAGCTCTCATAATTCATAATGGATATAGAGGGCATTCTCAGGTAAAAAATGAAAAACTGTGCCTAAAAGTAAGGTTCTTAACTTAAGGTAACTTATTTTTACTTCCAATTTAAAGTTACCAGTGTTATTCTTAACTCCAAGTAGCCTTAATACTCATTTGGGTTAATTAATTTAAGCTTTAATATATAATAAGTTTATTTATATTAAATGTAATCACATGAAAAACTTAAAAATAGAGTTTCAAGAAAAAATCTCTTAAACTCAATTTCTAATTAATTTTAGAGAAATATTAATTTTCTCTGAGTATAATTAAAAGAAAAGAGTAAATTTCCAGGCTAATTACCAATAAAACCTATTTATAAAAGATACTTGAAATTAAAAGCATACACAGATAACATTGAATTGTAAGCGTTGTGAAAACTTCAGGCAAATTCCTTAAAAGTTGGGTTTTTAGCGAATTTTTGAAGTTATTACTATTTTTCAACATAAAATAGCAATACACACCAAACCTTAACTTTTGATAAGGGTTTAATGCCTTTAACTTTGAAGTTTTAAGCTTATTTAAGCTTTTTAAGCTTAATTGAGCTTTCAAAGTTCTTAAAACCTCAATTTCAAGCTTGCATATTGGGATTTACCCTTTGGAAGCTTGAAATTACTGTCCAAATTGGCATAAAACTAGTTTAAGCTTAAGGTTGGATCAAAGTCTAATCTTAAAGTATAAATAAGGTTGAAAATCCTCCAATACAGGTGAAGGACCTTGATTGAATCCTTTCAGATCCAAAAAGTTGGGTACCCCAGCTCTGTTTGGTCTTTTTCCTTTGTCCCAACTTTTTGCATGGATTTTGCCCTTTTATTTATTTAAAGCCATACTATGGCCTCAAAAACTTTTAAATTGAGGCCACGCAGGATTTACATACTGTACGACAAATCCTTAGCCAATTCAGTAAATATACACAACACCTTAATTTTAACTAAAATCTTGGTATGCTTGCATACACCTTATGCAACTTTAAATTTAAGCTTATTTAAGCCTAAATTCAACAATTTTTTAAAAAATGTTAAAAACAGTTTCAATTGTACTGTGAGATTCTTAAATCTTCTAATAACATGAGAAATAATCATTTTTGGGTATAACACCATGTGGGTGTACCCTAGGTTATTTTTGGTGTAGAATCCAAAAATGACATAATAATTATAACTTTGTATATCCAAAAAAAAGTTATACTTATTTTTTGTTATTTTTTATTTTAAATTTGATTGAAAAGACTGTTCAAGACTGAATCAACTGTATATAAAGCTATTTGTGGCCTTATGGGTATTTCATACATACCTCACAGGCTCACATTCCCTACCGCAAAAGAAATTGTACCAAAACCTTTCCTTTGTAGTATACCCCCAATTTATTCTGTGGGGGTATAATCCACTGTCCAACCTCTCTAGTTATACTTTTTAAGTATGTAATGCACACAACTCAAAATTTTTGATCAGGAATTGGTCTTCTCTCATGTCTGAATCTTCTGAGAAGCTTTTGGGAATCAGGTATTTTACTTTCTGCAATCCATTCATCTTCATGTTGTGAATTTTTGTACCCAACAAAGTATTCTCTTTCATTTTTCCCCAAGTCTTCAATCTTTCAAGACTTTCGGTACTTTTTTCTCCTCACTTTGATCAAGTGGGGGTACTTCTAAGGGTGTTTCATTTACCAAAGGAAATAATTCCTTGTCACTTGAAGTGTAATGCTTTCCTATACTGACAGGGAAAGTTGGGTGTTTTTTTTCCAATTCTCCTGACAGTTGTACTTTTACTGCATTTGTCACATGAAGGGATTTAAAAAAAATGGTCCTGAAAAGGAATCTTTAAATCTCTTTAGGCCTTTAATAATATCAAAGTTCATGGTTGAAACTATGATTAAGTCCCCTACTTTGAATTCAGGGGTTTTATGACTTTTATCCCACTTCTGTTTAGCATATTCAAAGGTATCATTGATGCTTTTATTTGCATGATGTCTCACTTTATCAAGAAATAGCTTAATGCTTGAAGCAGTTGGATTAATATCAACTAAATATTTCTTGAAAGTATCAACCGGAAGTTTAGGGTTCCATTCTTTTTCCAACATTGCAGGAGTTTTGCCTGTTGAAGCATGGATAGCAGTCTTATAGGCTAATTCCAAAGCTGGTATAAGAGTACACCAATTATGGGGAAAGCCATCAGAATCTTTATACTCCAGGCCATAAGCACAAAATCTTCTGATCATGTCCTCAAGGGTTTGAATCATCCTTTCTGCTAACCCATCCGTTTGTGGATGGTATTCTGTTGAGAATGATAGTTTTGTACCCAAAAGCTTATGTATATTAGTCCGTAATGCTGATGTAAATTTTGGATCTCTATCACTAATGATATTTTCAAAGAGAACGGTGTGGGATATGACTCTGTTCCAAATCAAAAGAGCTGTATCCATAACTGTGTCATCTTTATGACATGGTAGAAAGATTGGAGCTTTGCTATATCTGTCTACAATAACAAGATATGCATTGTAGCTCTTATCATCTCCAGGTGGTAGAGGTTACTCAATCCATATGAACCGCTTCCCATGGGGTACTTGGTTCTTGGATATGAATCATTAAAAAAAGCTTTTACCAGTAGCTTTATGTGCTTTCTGGCATCTATCACAACTATGACAGTACTCAATGACATATTTTCTCCAAGATGGCCACCAGGCACATGTCTTAATTTATTCTATTGTTCTGTATTCAGACAGATTTCTAGAATACATTTTATCATGGAATTCTAATAGTATGGTGTTGATCAACATTCTACTACATAAGACCATGACACAGGTGTGTTTAGATCTATGATATAAGATACCATAAAATGAATGAAATCTTCCATTGTCATAAGATGTCTTCCAAATATCATCCATAGAATTAGCCAAAGCTGAATCTTTGCAATCCTTTTCAAGTAGAGAAGTAAGAATATGACAATGCCTATCTTGCTTATAGCTTTCTCTAAGTTCTTCAAAGAATTCTGTACCCACATCTGTGATGTTAATTCCTTCAATTGGAATCTCAGGTTCTGCACTTTTAGGAACATAGGAAGGATTTTTGTGTGTATTGGGTAATGCCTATCTACTCTAGCAATCAGCATTCTTGTGAATATTTCCAGCTTTATGTACTATGGTCATATCACCTCTATACTACTTCATAGCAATCTAACATCTTAACATGTGTGTGTATGGAGGTTTCATCTTAAGAAGTGATTTTACTGCATTAAAATCAGTAATTACTTCAAACAAACTACCATAAAGAGAATAATGAAGTTTTTCCAGAGCCCAAACAAGGCAAAGACACTCCATTTGGATAGCTCCATATCTGGCCTCAGTTGGTTTGATTTGTCTTGAGATAAAACAAATTGTACCTACATAATGCTTGTCATTGACAATTTGAAATTTATGAAGAGCTGCACATAGACATTCATCACATGCATCAATGTACAGCTTGAAAGGAAGTTTACAGTCTGGAATCAATAATAATGGTGCATTAGTCAAGGAATACTTGATCTTTTCATATGCTTGAGTCCTTTCCTTTGTCATCTCAAAGACAGTTTTTTAATCAGCAATTCTGTACAATTATCTGGAAAGGATTGCAAAATCTTTAAGGTGTTGCCTGTGATAACTGCAAAACCCTAAGGAAGACATCATTTCTTTTTTGTTCTGGGGAATTTGTTTCAGTAAGACTGCAGCTACTTGGTTTTTATCACCACCAAGGCTCAGTCCTGAGACTACATGCCATAGAGCTTTCAACTCATGAAACCCAAAGCTACATTTTTTAAGAGATATTTTCATGTTCACTTTAAGAATCTTCTTAAGTACTAATGAAATTCTCTCTAAATGCGATTTCCAGGTTTTTGGACAAATTATAAGGTTCTCAATATAAATGATTAAAAATAACTCTGATGATTTTTGTGGGGAAATGGTATTCATCATTCATTGATAATGAGAGGGTGCATTGTCAATACCAAAAGCCATCCTCAAGTATTCATAAATACCAAAGTGAGCAATTATTCTCAATAATTTCCTAGCATGAGGTGTCAAAACATTCTGATGAAAACCTTTAAGGGAATCCATAGAAGTGATAAATTTTGTTTTGGATAATTGGGTAAAAGTCTCATGGATTCTAGGGATTGGATACCTATCTGGAATAGCGTAAGTATTCAATGCTCTCAAATCACCGACCATCCTTGATTTATCATTATGTCAAAGACTTATTAAAGGGGTTGTGACTTCTACTTCTTCATTGTGCCCAACTGTTCTGAGAACTCCCAGCTTCATCAGATCATCAATATGAGTTTCCATTGATTCTGTAGCCCTAGGGTTATCTGGGTAAGCTGGTCTTCTTGAGAGTGGAGGGTAAGGTCTTTCCACATTAAGCATAATGTCCACTTCATGGTCTTTGATAGCCCCAAGTGTTTCATTGTTAGAAGAAAAGACTTCCCTGTATTGAAACAAAATTTCAATAAGTTCTTCCTTCATTTGTAATGTTAATTCAGGGTTGATTTGTTGTTCAATTAATTGATCTGACACAAATATGTACTTATTAACATTCTTTACTTGTCTAATGAAAGTTATTTCTCTTTTTTCTAGAGGAAAAGCAAATTTCTTCCTTTTATGTTCCCCCAAAGTGCAATATCAGTCTTTATGATTATTGATATCAATATCATAAATATTAAGATGATCATTTCAAAGTATCAAATGTTGTGAAGTACAATTATTCATTACAACAAACTCTATTTTCAATCTGATACTTCCTTTAGGATGAGGGAATATTATTTCTGCTTCACGAATGCCCAAGGGATTCGTATATTTACTAGCACTTCTGAATTTTATACCTTCAATCGGCATTAAGCTTTCTTGCCAATTGGTATAAATAATTCCAAGGTAATCCTTTCCAACACAAGTACAAAAAGCACCTGATTAAAAATGTATCTTGGATTCTTTGTTGTTTATCACAATCTTAGTGATACAAGATGATCCAGATGTATAGCCCTTACCTCTGAAAGGTTTGGTTTTTTGAATCTTAGCATCTTGCACATGTATGAGGTCCATACATTAATCACCTTACTTTGATAAGCGAGTCTGCACTTCTGTGACCTCAAAGGAAACATTAATGTTTTCTATACTAAGTTCATCAGTTAGTTCTTCTTCTTCAGAAGGCTCAGAGTCACTTTCATGTAAAGATACATCATTGGCTTCTTTTGTGTCAACCTTTTTTCAATTTCTATCTCATTGAGGTTTGTCTTTTGTGGACAGGTATTGTTCAAATAAGATGTACTTCCACATTTATGAGATTTCAAAGAAGCTTTGTAATGTGGTTTCTTTGGTTTTGAAATTGGTTTCCCATTAGTCTTGTTATCTATTGGCCGTTTATACCAATTTCTTCCAATTTTTGTTCTGGTTGTAATGTCTTCCATGGCATTGATATAATCTTCTTTAGAGAAAGGCTCAATAAATCTGCTTCTTATAGCATACTCAAGGTCACCACCACATTTCCTTAATATCCTTTTATGTACCATTGCTTCAGACATATCAGGATGAAGGGAGGTTAATCTGTCCTTCTGCTTAAGAAACCAGGACATGGGCCTGTCCCTCTTAATATTAAACATGAATTATTCAAAGGAATTATCCATCTTATATCTCCAGGAATCATTTGCTCATTTCAAAATAACTTGTTCTTTCCACCAAGTCCAAGAATGTGTACCATGGTCTTATCTCATCTTGTAATAAGATTTCTTTGCTGACTTGGTAAAAAATGAGTGTAATATGGCACTTATGTATTCATCTGGTATGTTGAAGTCTTCTTTGAACATATAAATTGTTTTTATAAATTCCATGTGATTGTATTCTCCTTCACCACCAAAGGTTGGCCATTCCTCTAATCTTGGAATGTCTTTAAAATCACAAGCAGTCTCCACCTCTGCCTTACTTGAAATTGTAAATCATTTTTCAAGTTCAGCACATTTCTTTCAAGAATTGGTGTGGAATGTCTTTGTAATTCATTTTTCAGTGATATATTTTTAATACTTGATTGAATATCTTCTTTCAATTAAAGTCTTGCTTTATCACTTTTTTCCAATTGGTCTTGGAAAAGAGCTGAATTGTGACCAGTTGAATTTTCCAAGTTCTGGACTTGTATTCTTAATTCTCTTAATTGTTTAGTAATAAAAGAAATAGAATTGTCATCTGGTTGATTAAGTAAGGTAACTTTAGACTCAATTATTGCACAAATTTGTGTCAAAGACGAAATATTGTCTTCATTAACACTTTCTAGCCCAATAATGGTCTTTTGCGTCTCTTTTAATTGGAAAATCTCCCTACCCAAGTTTTATTGGATATAATCAGAATTGTTTAGCTTTGGTAAAATCTTTTTATTACAAGTTTCAAAATGATGTACAAGCTTTGAAAGGTCTACTTCTTTGGAAAGCATTGATTCTTTTTTCTTCCTCCTTGTTTTTGAATTCCGTCAGAGTTCTTGCCATATTGAACACATTGTCCATTGCTGTCTTCTCTTTCTTGGGAAGTCTGTAGTCCTGTGGGTGAGGCTTGTTCCACTTGGGCTTTTCCTTTCCCTTTGCCTTTTGCTTGCCCTTCCAAATGATCTTTGGGGGTTGCTTGCCCTTCTTTGGCACTTATTGAGGCAGAATTTTGCTCATGGAGGCTTGGGGAGCTTCCACTGCGCTGTTGTCTTTTCCTTTGGCCAACTTCTTCTTCTTGTCCTCTGACAACATGCTTTGGTTTTTCAACCAAGCTATTATCTGTTGGACTTGTCCTTTGCAAGACATGGGTGTTCAACCCTTCAGAAGATCCTCTGTCTTTTCTGGGCCCATGAAATTTTTCACTTGAGGGTATGAGCTCATTGTGCCTATCCAAAGACTTGGCAGAAGTTTCCACTCCTGCTGCTTTGCCGCCAAAAAAGTGTTCTTGTATTGAGACTGGTATATTTCTATTGTTTCCTGTTTCAAATGATTCAGGTCTGACAAAAGGAAGAGCAGTTATATCAGCTTCTGGACTCTCACTAAGAGTGTAAAAATCTCTGGCTAACCTTTGGGAACTCATGGAAGTTCTGGCATCTTCCATTGGTGCCTCTCCTCTGGGCTTACAATCTTGTCCTTTGGATTTATGACTTGAATGTTCTGGTCCAGATCCATTTGATTGGATAGAGTAGTTACTTCCACTTCTAGTAGGAGTCACTTCAAATCAATTTAAAGAAAAATGGACTAAGAAATTGATTGAACCAACCTGCTGGACCTTTAAAGGGTTCTTTGGTAATTAAACCCCTTGGTGCTGGGGTGGTTTGAATTACAATACTACACTGTGAGACATAACAGTCTGAAGAATTTCCTCTGGTGTATGAAACTAGAGAAGAAATAAAGAGTAAAAGTTATTTTATTAAACAATAAAAAGAACTTATAAACTCAGCTTATCGGGCATAGTTTTTTAATGTAATTTATGGCAAATTACATAAAAAATAAAGAAAAATTTCCAAAGAATAGAGAAAAATGTTTTTAAGTAACAATTTTTAACTTTTTTTTAATTTTTTTAATTTATTTTATATTATCTTTAAAGAAACATTAATTATGCAATTACCAAGTTATTAATAAAAACTGTATTGTTATTCAATTTATACTAGAATAACTCAAAGAATGAATTTAAAGTCTGTGATGTGAAAAAGCCACTAGTTAGACCAGGGAAATTTATTCAAAATCACTCAATAGTATATTTTTTCAAACAATATTCTTGAGAAAAAATAACTTTATTAATATCATAAAGATTATTTATAAGGGATAAGTCCCAGAAAATCCAAAATTAAAGTAAATATGGAAATTATACGTCAACAAAGAGTAAAATAAGGTCTATAATATGATTGTTCTCCCAAAGATTGGTTAAAACAATGGCCAGGGCCCTAAATGTAAGGTTTTTATGAAACCCTTGATAATAATAGCAATATCAAGAGTATTATGACTGTCCTCAGTAGAAAAATATAATAAAATAAAATATTATAATGACAAATTTATATAATTATTGAAAATAATTATATATAAAAAAAGAAATTTCATTATTATTAAATAATTTAATAATAAAAAGATATATTAAGAATTATGATAAACTATAATTATTCTATTATTTTTATTGTAACTGACAATTTTAAAAATAAGAAGTGTAAAGCTCTTAATGAGACAATTACATGTGGAAAATATGAATATTTAAATACTTATACAAAATATAAATATTATTTATAAAAGAATTATCACACACACTATGCAGAAAAAATTCTTAAAGTAAAATTCTATATAAAAAAATATACAGAACTTCAGAGAAAAACTTACTTATAATATATATTTAATACAACAAGTTAAATACAACATTTATTATATTAAATAATTCTTATAAGTTAAAAACACGCTGAAAAATCAATATTTAAAGTATAAAACAAATTTTCATAAGAAAAAAATGATTTAGAGAGTTTTTAAGAGGAATTTGTGAATTTTAAAAGTTATTTAAGATGATAGTTTTATGAAACAAAATATATTATTGGTGATTACAAAAATCATCTGAATTCTATCATTTCAATTCTTTAGTTTGAATATTAATAAACAATAAAAAAACTTAAGAATTACTTTAATAACAATATTTCATATGTAATAAAACCTTGCCTGTTTAAATGTCTAATATGATTGGATTGATAATGAATAATGGACAAAAACAGTGATTAATAGAATCTTTTTATGTCTGCAGAGCAGCTCTCATGATTAATAATGGATATAGAGGGAATTCTCAGCTCAAAGCTGAAAAGCCATTCTTAAAAGAAAGGTTCTTAACTTAAGGTAACTTATTTTCAATTCCAATTTAAGATTAGCAGCATTATTCTTAACTCCAAGTAGCTTTAATCCTCATTTGGGTTAATTATTTTAAGTTTAAATATAAGATAAATTTATTTATATTAAATTTAATAAAATGAACAACTTAAAAAAAGAGTTTCAAGCAAAAATCTCTTAAACTCAATTTTTAATTAATTTTAAAGAAATCTTAATTTTCTCTAAGTATAATTAAAACAGTAAATTTCCAGGCTAATTACCAATAAACCTGTTTCTAAAAGATACTAAACATTTGTAATATACACACATAACACTAAATTGTAAGCTTTGTCAAAATTTCAGGCAAATCCATTCAGAATTGGCTTTTTAATGAATTTTTGAATTTATGACTATTTTTTCCACATAAAATAGCAATACACCACAAAAATTAACTTTTGATAAGGATTTAATGCTTTGAATTGTAAAAATTTAAGCTCATTTAAGCTTCGAAAGTTCGTAAAACCTTAATTTCAAGCTTGCATATTGGGACTTACCCTTTGGAAGTGTCAACCTGTGACTCAAAACCAGAGCACAAGCATGACAGCCAAAATACCATAAACGAATGGTATAGCCAAAATACCACCAAAACATGGAACTGAGCCAAATTAGCTCAAAAGGTATCAAAAGAAAGAGGAAACTCACCTCTTTCTGAAAATATAAGTCCCATCACCATAGGACAAGAAATAACAAAGTTATTCCTGCTCAAAGTTATTGCTGAGCATAAACCTTAATTTTCACCTCTCATCTAAAATCTAGAAGGAGAGGATTAACCCCATCAAATGGGTATTCAAAATGAAGCTCTAAGCCAGGGCTATCTAATGGTGCTAGCCAAACTGAGCTAGCACCAGTATTACTTGAGTTATGGTCAAATTCAGACCAAATAAGGGTGAACAAAACATTCACCTCTCATCCAACTTCTACAGTTTTAGTGTGAGATACTTAAAGTGGGGTCTTTTTGGAAAGAGCACAATCAGGGCTATCTGATGGTGCCATCCATTTCCTCATAGCTCAACTACAACAGAAGTTATTGGCCAAACAAGCTTAATACAGCTTTTTGCCCAGACCACGCCAATATACAAAAATACTTGTACATGGGATAACTTTGTCATATTTAATGATAGCCATGTCAAGTTGGGGACCATTGTGTAGAGCTCATACAGAGCTATTCAATGAACCAACTTTGAGCTTGATATCTCAAAAACTGACAGAGTTCTGACCATTTTAAGGTCAAAATCCCACCTGCTGTCATATACAGCCTTACCATGGGATAATGTCCCATAACCATGAATATGAGGTGTCAAATAGACGAAGAAGCATGTTTTTACTTCAATACCTCATATGTCAGTCAATACTGGGGTCCCATACAGCTTCTGTACAGCATTCTACGCATCATACAAGTCAGAATCAGGCTGTGAGGTCCCCAGATGAAAATTTTCACCCTGTATTGGTGAAAACCGCCCAGATGTGGTTTCAAAAGCACATCTGAGCCCAATACAGGGTATACAGGCTGTTTGCAAACCACAAGCCTGTCATAGAGAGTGAAAAATCTTCACTTCCTCTACGTGGAAAGGTCTAGCAGCCTTTCCATCTCAATTTCAGGATAAAAGGAGGGCTTTTCACAGCCAAAAACCTTTCCTCATCCTGCTCTTGAATACCCTACGTAGTAAAGTGTCAAAAACAGTTTTACTGTTGGGTAATAACCAGGTATACTCTTAATTTAAAGTATTGTAGTCTTTATTATTGTAACCCAACAGGTAAAGCTGCACCCAGGGCTTTCAACAGCGCTCACCACCACTATATTCCTTATAGTAAAGCCCCCTTATTATTAAATTAAACCATCTTTAACTCTTATAAAACCCTTTTAAATCTTTATTTACCGTGTCACAGTCATAGTTAAGAGTTGTAAATACTTTTTAATACTCTCATCATAGACTCAGCCTGACATTTTGGGGGCCTGGCCGTGTTTTTTAACCTTTTTTGGGCCTGATAAGTAAGTCTTTTCTCTTTTTTATGACTTATTAACCAGTGTTTTATCTTTTTTAGGCGTAATTTCTCTATTTTAAAATATATTTTATATATATTTATCTTTCTTTATACATATACTCATATTATAAGAGTATTTTTCACGTGGCTAATACCCACTGGAAATAACTATTTTTGGCGTGTTTTGCATATAAAAACACATAAGCCATCAATAAGTCCTGTATTCGTTACTGAATAAGGACACCTCTGACTGAAAAACCATCAGTTGAGGCGTGGATTAAGTGTATTGTTGACTCAATAACACTCATACAAAACAACTTGTACAGCATACACTTGAAAACCACAAGTGTATCTGTGGGATACTGGCACACAAACAGTGTGACAGGGTACCAAAAAGCTGTAATTCTGACGTGGAATTGTTGATTCAATTACACTGTCATTATACAGGGCACATTGTAGTAACATACAAGCCCAGAGGCCAATCTTAGACGTGCAAAACCAGCATTTTTAAGAAGTCTTAACTGACATAAGTCCTCCCTTTTCTGCCTTGATTTCAGTGGAAGAAAATTACATCCCACTTGAGACCCAGTCACAGGCCAACACACCAGTGACACCCTCAGAACCAGAGGGCAGCAAGGGCAAAGGAAAGAGGCACAGTGAAGGTCTCATCACAGCCAAGAAGTGGACACCAATAGCCACTCAGAGAAGTAGAAAACCACGAAACTCTGCATCCATACAAGGTAAACCAACCTTAACCACTTGTACAGGAAAGATTACAATTATTAACCCAGTTGTAACTTCCAAAGGCAAACTGCCCAAGTCAGCAGACAGTAAATTTGTACAAGGCACAGTCAAAGGTAAATACCCAAAGAACATAAAGTTTTTGACTGCTTGCAAACACTGATATGTCCCCTGTATACCTCAGAGACCTTGGCTTCCAAAGGAACCAGCCAGAGGATAGAGGAGGATTGTCCAGAACCAGAAGACCTGAAAGAGGACACCCTGGACACAGTGGTGGATGGCAAAACAATGAGGGATATAATATCAACCTTGCCATTCACACTCCAATTCAACAGAAAACTCAAACCAGAGGACTGGAAGGATATGGATCAAGTTCTTCAGATCCACCAACTCCTCAAAGATTTATTTCAATGGAGCATGGACAACAAAAGGTTCAACCTAGCAACTCACTGTGCAGAACTGGGATCAAGTTGCCAGAAGATCTGTCTCAAAGAGATAGACTTCAAAGACCTTATGGTGATCACCAAAGGTTGGAATCCTACCAGGCAGCACAGACTCCTGGAGGCAAGGGCACAGAGGATAAGGGAGAATCAAGCCACTATCCTAGCTATAGAAGAACAGTTGACCCAGACAGGGCCTACTCAGATTCCTTCAGGTTCACAAGGAGCAGGCCAAATCAACTCTCCAGTGGCTTCACACCATTCAAACACCAGCAGATCAGTGGCCAAGAGTCACCATTCTTCACAATTCCAGGAAGTTTCCAGGAGAAGACAAGGAAACAAGGGCAAGAACAAAGCCTCCTTCAACCAGAGGAGGAAAGAGTCAGACCCCATGATCCAGAAGCTGTTGGATTTGGTAAAGGAAGTAAAAAAGAACCAGAATTAGTTGTAAGCCACTCTAGAATCAGTAGTCCTAGTAATAGAAACATTACCCCCACTCAGACTGAAAATAACATTGTCACATCTGAGAGTAACATCAACAGTGATACACTGTGGTTACAAGTGTCCCAATATGCTGAACAATCTGCAAAGCAATTTGTAGAAATTAAAGCTAGCCAAGAGAGGATGAGACAAACTCAAGCCTCCTTGGAACAAATAGTTAAGAATCTTCAAGAAGGATATGCTCAACTGAGCAAAGCCTCTGAAGAATCCAACAAAAGACTGAACCAAGTCTTTGAAGAACAACACCACAGCACAAGGGACAGGGAGTGTCTGGATCAAGACATTAACAAATTTTTAATGCCTATCATAGCTTAAAGCCCCAACCACAAGGCCAAGCTATGGAGAATCCATATCAACCAGATGACATCAAACCAGATGCCATGATGTTGAACAAGGCAAGATCTCCATCACAATACCAGGATGGAGATGGCATGTTTTATTCAGAGAAGGAAGCCTTGAAACAGCTTCCTGAGGCCTCAAACTGGCCCAAATTCTCTGGATCAGGAGAATATGATCATATGGAACTCATAGATTATATTGATGGACTCTTCATTGATGTACCCAGCATACCAGATTACTGGATTACTGCTAGACTGAATACTGCATTTAAAGGTCATGCAAGTATATGGTACACAGAAATGGAAGAAATCCATGGCAGAAGAAACTGACCATGGTGGAAGAGTCAAATAATCCAAAAGTACAGTAATGGAACTTGGATATGGCAAAAGACCATGTCATTTGAAAATGACAAATACTCTGTGGACAAAGATCCATATGAGTGGTGTCTCAGACAGTCTAAAAGACTTAAAGCCATTGATCCTCAGATGAACATCCAGATGAGGAATCACAAACTTTTGACACAACTGCCAGGAGAACTAGAGCATGCAGTGAAATGCAGATGCAACCAAAATTGCACTCTAGATGACATAGCCAACACCTTACAAGACATAAGGAAAAGGACTAATATAGGGAAATTCACCCCATATAGAAGCAGTAGTTTCAAAGAGAAACAACCTTTCAAGGTGGAGTTTAAAGACAAACCCAGAGAAAGAGTGGCAGAAGTGACAAAGAAGCAGAATTCTTGTCACAATTGTGGTTCAACAGACCACTATGCCAACAACTGTCCAAAACAGAGAAAAAAGTCTATGCTATAGAAAAAGTCCCTGAAGAAGAACCTCCAACAGAGGATTCTGAATCAGACTCTATGGGAGATGCCATCAGAGAACCATCTGATGATGATCAAGACCCAAGAGAGGAATTTCTAGTGGAATACCAAGAGGAAACCCCATTAGAAATCCAGGATATACAGTTGGAAGCAGGCATGCCACAGGACACTGCCAATAAGAACTTGTGCAAACACACACAAGATGCACAAAAATTCCTGGTTACACCAACCAAAGGAATGGCATATATACATGGAACAGCCACAAAAATGACTGTATGTATTGACAATGCTCAGCACCCACTGATTATTGATAGTGGAGCACATTGCTCCATAGTGGCCAGAGGATATCTGGATAACCACTGCCCAAACTGGGAAAAACAGCTCTTGCCCACTAAGGCAAAGAACTTCAAAAGTGCATCAGGGAAGATGACTTCCATTGGGACAATTATCAAAGAGATAATTATACCCCAAAGGAAGGGTAATATCAGACTCAACCCAGAGTTTGTAGTGCTTGAAGATGCCCACATCCAAGGGTTTTTACTGGGAACAGATTACCAGAGGATGTATGGCATAGATATTTACAACAGTAAAAACAGGCACATTACCATTGGTACCAACAAGGAAAAGAAATTTTCACTTGATATATACCACATATCTTCACAGGATCCACTAAAAGAACTCTTGAAGGAATTCAAGGAGGGACAGTTTAGCACTACCCTCACCAGTAAACAAAAACTAAGCTTACTGAAGATGCTGAGGATAAACAGACCAGCATTTGCCATTGGTGAAGAACCACTAGGCAAGATTAAAGGCCATGATATAGAGCTATATCTGGATGTGGAAAGACCTTATCCACCCATGCTGAGGAGACCTCCTTATCCAGCAAGTCTGGAAACCAGGAAAGAAATTGAAAAACACATCAATGAACTCCTGGACATGGATGTCATCAGGAAAATTGGACATAATGAAATAGTGGAAATCACCACTCCTGTCCTCATCACCTGGCATGATGGCAAGTCTAGATTGTGTGGAGATTTCAGAGCCCTGAATAACTGCACAAAAGCAGACAGGTACCCTATACCAAGGATACCTCATGCCTTGGATAAGGTGGCCAAAGCCAATACATAACCAAGATGGATTGTATGAAAGGTTTCCACCAAAATGGAGTTAAACAAAACTCCATGAAGTTGCTCAGAATAATATGCCATATGGGCATATATGAGTACACCAGGATGCCATTTGGCATCAAGAATGCACCAGCCCACTTCCAAAGGATGATGGACACCATATTTCAAGAAGAAATAATGGAAGGCTGGATGGTAGTATATATTGATGATATCATTATATACTCAGAGACATGGGAAGACCATGTACGATACATAGACAAAGTGCTAAGCAAATGTACACCCATCAATCTGAAAATCTCACTTAAAAAGTGTAATTTTGGCCAACAAGAGCTACTAGCTCTAGGACACAAAGTCTCAGGCCTTAGTCTGGCAATTGACCAGAACAAAGTAGCAGCAGTACTGCAAAAGCCAGTACCAAAGAACATCAAAGAGATGCAATCTTTCCTTGGATTTGCTAGCTACTATAGATACCACATCAAACACTTTGCCCACATAACTAGTAGTTTATACAAGTTATGCTCAAAGGATGTAGTTTTTGAAATAACCAAGGAAAAGAGGGATGCATATGAGAGGATCAAATATGAACTCACAAATGCACCTGTGCTCATCTTACCTGACTTTGAACTACCATTCAAGTTATATATAGATGCAGCATGCAGCCAAGGCTTGGGAGCAGCCCTTCACCAAAGACAAATTGTGGATGGTAAACCAAGAGAAGGTGTAATATGTTACATCTTCAGGCAGCTGAAAGATTCAGAAGCCAGGTATGGGGCCACCCAGACAGAATGTCTATGTCTAGTCTGGGCTCTAGAAAAACTCCATTATTATTTGGAGGGTGCAGTCTTTGAAGTCTACACAGACTGCACAGCCTTGAAGTCTTTACTAAACATGAAGACTACTAATAGACACATGCTGAGATGGCAAATAGCCATCCAAGAGTATAGAGGGAACATGACCATCATATACAAGGAAGGTAAAAGCCATACCAATGCAGATGGCCTTAGCAGATGGCCACTGGACAATGTCAGAAGCAATCCAGCTTATGACCCTGAAGTTGCTGCAAAAATTCCTATCCATTTTATGGAAATAAATAGGAAGAAGAACTTCAGATTCTCTGAATGGGCACCAGGGAGTGGTACCCTTGACAGTGGAAACACTGATTCAGAAGGGACAGAAACCCCCATACTGGGAATAAGCTCCTCAGAACTGCACAATGAATTTTTCAATGCAGTACTGAAATCTTATGCTAAACACAAACAGTGTAGCATACTACTCCAACTTCTTCAACAAAAATACAGGAGCACAGAACTGGAAACCCAGCTGGAGGAACCCTGGTCAAGGGCCTATAAGGACAATGAATTCTTCCTTATAGATGGCCTGATTTATCACAGAGAAAAGCACACCAGTGCACTCACAGTGATAGACAGAGACCACATCTCTTTAATCCTGCAGGAATGCCATGACTGCCCCTATATGGGACACATGAGTGAAGACAGAACTAAAGAGAGGGTAGAAAGCACAGCTTGGTGGCCCAAGTGGGAGCAAGAGTTGAGTGAATACATCAACACTTGTGAAAGATGCCAAAAGGCAAATAGAAAACATGGGAAGAAATATGGGTTGCTTCAACACATAGAAGAACCCAAACACCCATGGGAAACCATCAACATGGACTGGGTCACAGGACTTGTCCCAGGAGGCAAAGAAAACTACAATGCCTGCCTAATCATAGTTGATAGGTTCAGCAAGAGCGTGAGATGTCTACCATTCCATAAAGAGGACACAGCCATGGACACTGCTCTGTTATTTTGGAATAACATCATATCCAACTGTGGAGTCCCTAAGATCATAATTAGTGACAGGGACCCAAAATTCACATCTGAATTTTGGACCAATTTATATGACATGCTTGGCACCAAGCTTGCTTTTTCCACAGCTTACCATCCACAAACAGATGGCCTAGCTGAGAGGATGATCCAAACAATGGAGGACATCCTCAGGAGGTTCTGTGCCTATGGCATGGAATACAAGGACCATGAGGGATACACCCATGATTGGGTCACCCTCTTACCAGCAGTCCAACTGCCTTATAATACAAGCCAGCACTCTACCACAGGAAAAACACCTGCACTGGTAGAGAAAGGGTGGAATCCCCTGTTACCTGTGGATCACTTGAAGAAAAATCTTCTGACCATCCACCCCACAGCCAAAGACTTCCATGATATGTGGAAGAAAGCCTGTGATACTGCTGCCAAATGCATAGCTGAGGCCAAAGAGTATAACAAGCAGAGGTGGGACAAATCATATATGGAACCTGACTTCAAGGAAGGGGACCAAGTGTTAGTGTCTACACTGAACTTTAACAATCTCAAAGGACCCAAGAAAATGAGAGACTCATTTGTAGGGCCCTTCACTATCATTAAGTTGGTAGGAAAGCATGCAGTAGAGGTCAAGCTCACTGAGGAGTTCTCTAGGAAACACCCAGTCTTTTCAGTGAGCCTGGTCAAACCATACTTCCAAACAGAGGAAGATAAATTCCCCTCCAGGAAGAAGAACATCACTCCACCAGAAATAGTGGAAGTAGAAGACTCTCCTGGACCTGTGAGTAAAATCATCAGGGCCAGAAAAATCAGACTTAATGGGAAGGATCAGAGACAATATCTAGTCAGATTCAAGAACCAGACAGCTGACAAAGACAAATGGTTGGCAGAGGATGCCATACCAGATGGGAACCTTCATTTAAGGAGATTCAGAGCCTCTAGGAGGACTGAACAGTCTCATCAATGATGAGCCTTTTTTAGAGGGAGGGTATGTCAGCCTGTGACTCAAAACCAGAGCACAAGCATGACAGCCAAAATGCCATAAACCAATGGTATAGCCAAAATACCACCAAAACATGGAGCTGAGCCAAATTAGCTCAAAGGGTATCAAAAGAAAGAGGAAACTCACCTCTTTCTGAAAATATAAGTCCCATCACCATAGGACAAGAAATAACAAAGTTATTCCTGCTCAAAGTTATTGCTGAGCATAAACCTTAATTTTCACCTCTCATCTAAAATCTAGAAGGAGAGGCTTAACCCCATCAAATGGGTATTCAAAATGAAGCTCTAAGCCAGGGCTATCTAATGGTGCTAACCAAACTGAGCTAGCACCAGTATTACTTGAGTTATGGTCAAATTCAGACCAAATAAGGGTGAACAAAACATTCACCTCTCATCCAACTTCTACAGTTTTAGTGTGAGATACCTAAAGTGGGGTCTTTTTGGAAAGAGCACAATCAGGGCTATCTGATGGTGCCATCCATTTACTCATAGCTCAACTACAACAGAAGTTATTGGCCAAACAAGCTTAATACAGCTTTTTGCCCAGACCACGCCAATATACAAAAATACTTGTACATGGGATAACTTTGTCATATTTAATAATAACCATGTCAAGTTGGGTACCATTGTGTAGAGCACATACAGAGCTATTCAATGAACCAACTCTGAGCTTGATATCTCAAAAACTGACAGAGTTATGACCATTTTAAGGTCAAAATCCCACCTGCTGTCATATACAGCCTTACCATGGGATAATGTCCCATAACCATGAATATGAGGTGTCAAATAGACAAAGAAGCATGTTTTTACTTCAATACCTCATATGTCAGTCAATACTGGGGTCCCATACAGCTTCTGTACAGCATTCTACGCGTCATACACGTCAGAATCAGGTTGTGAGGTCCCCAGATGAAAATTTTCACCCTGTATTGGTGAAAACCGCCCAGATGTGGTTTCAAAACCACATCTGAGCCCAATAAAGGGTATACAGGCTGTTTGCAAACCACAAGCCTGTCATAGAGAGTGAAAAATCTTCACTTCCTCTACGTGGAAAGGTCTAGCAGCCTTTCCACCTCAATTTCAGGATAAAAGGAGGGCTTTTCACAGCCAAAAACCTTTCCTCATCCTGCTCTTGAATACCCTATGTAGTGAACTGTCAAAAACAGTTTTACTCTTGGATAATAACCAGGTATACTCTTAATTTAAAGTATTGTAGTCTTTATTATTGTAAGCCAACAGGTAAAGCTGCACCCAGGGCTTTCAACAGCGCTCACCACCACTATATTCCTTATAGTAAAGCCCTCTTATTATTAAATTAAACCATCTTTAACTCTTATAAAACCCTTTTAAATCTTTATTTACCATGTCACAGTCATAGTTAAGAGTTGTAAATACTTTTTAATACTCTCATCATAGACTCAGCCTGACAGGAAGCTTGAAATTCCTGTCCAAATTGGCATAAAAACAGTTTATGCTTTAAGGTTGGATCAAAGCCTAATATTAAACTTTAAATAAGGTTGAAAATCTTCCAATACAGGTGGAGGACCTTAATTGAATCCTTGCAGATCCAAAACGTTGGGTACCCCAGCTCTGTTTGGTCTTTTTCCTTTGTCCCAACTTTTTGCATGGATTTTGACCTTTTATTTATTTAAAGCCAAACTATGGCCTCAAAACCTTTTAAATTGAGCCCACGCATAATTTACATACTGTACGACAAATCCTTAGCCAATGCAGTAAATATACACAACCTCTTAATTTTAACTAAAATCTTGGTATGTTTGCATAAACCTTATGTAACTTAAAATTTAAGCTTAGTTAAGCTTAAATTTAATTTTTCTTAAAAAATGTTAAAAAATGTTTCAATTGTACTTTTAGATTCTTAAATATTCTAATAACATAAGAAATAATCATTTTTGGGTATAACAACTTGTGGGTGTTCCCTAGGTTATTTTTTGTGTACAATCCAAAAATGACATCATAGTTATAACTTTGTTTATAAAAAAAATTATACTCCTTTTTAGTTATTTTTTATTTCAAATTCAATCGAAAAGTCTGTTCAAGACTGAATCAACTGTATATAAACTTATTTTTGGCCTTATGGGTATGTCATACATACCTCACAGGCTCATAGTTACCACTCCCACCATTGCCATAAATTGAAAAAAATTGTTGAATGAATGAATTGGAAAGGATGATGACTTGGAAAAGAATTATGAAAGGATGGTCACTTTAACAAGTGAAAATGGCCATAAATTTGGAATTAATGTTCAAACCTGGCCAAAGATCTGTGTCCAAAATTTCAGAGTGCTCCAGAGTGGCCATGGTGATGCTTATAGCACAAAGGGTAGAATACCTCTAAGCGTGCATACCAGGAGTGGGACTTACCTTTGGTGATTCATCTCCCCACCAAGCACTTAAAGAATTGGGTACTGGCTTGTCAGGATATAAAGAATGAAAATACTCAACAAGAAAAGGACAATTCTTGAGGTTTCAGTAGTTTCCCAAGTGGATCTTACCGAGTCTTGACTGAAACCTTTCCATTCCACCAAATACCATAATTTTCCTGTCTTAAGATTTGACTTCCCATTCCTCTTCTTCAATGATAATTAGAGAAGGAGGCTTTTGATGCCGATTTGGGATTTTTTATGTCTTGACTGGTTCTAAGAGAGAAATATGGAATACTGGGTGGATGGAATTCCATTGAGATGGTAGGAATGAGTGCTGACTTTGTTCAAGATTGGAAAAGGACCCAACCATCTTTCTGACAGTTTTTGATGGGTCTTGTTGACTTTATGTTCTTGGACAAAAGCCATACCATGTTGACAGGATTTAAAACAAGTGGAATTTCTCTACTTTTATCTGCATACCTCTTAAAACTTTTTATTGCAACTTCAAGTTCTCTATTAACATCTTGCTGTACTGATTGGAATTTTGTTGATAGCTTTATAGAAGGAGTATTTTGAGTAATGTAAGCTGAGTCAAAATGAGGATCTCTTCCATAAAAGTGAAAAACAGTGATTTTTTTGTTGAAGAGTCATCAGAGTTATTGTAAGAGAATTCAGCCAGAGGGAGCCAGGTGTTCCAATCATCTTGATGATAACTGACATACATTCAAAGGTACTATCCTAGTATCTGATTTACCCTCTCTTTCTGTCCATCATTTTCTGGATGATAAGAAGTTGAAAGATCTCTTGAAATCTTGATCTTCTGACAGAGTTTGGACCAAAAGGAAGAACCAAAGAGAGAACCTCTATCACTGACAATGCTTGAAGAGAGGCCATGCCTTGAAAAGATATTATTTATGAATAAATGGGCCAAATCCAGTGAATCAATCAAAGACATTGTTGGAATAAATACACCCATTTTTGAGAACCTGTCTACTATGACCAGAATTGAATAAAAGGAATTGGACAGTGGCAGTTGAGTGATAAAGTCCTTTAAAATACAAATCCAAGGAATATTTAAAATTTGGAGAGGTTTGAGGAGTCCAAAACTCTCGTGATGGATATTCTTGTTTCTTGAAAACTGTTGACAGGAGGAAACATAATCCTTAATTAATTGAGTCATGCCAGACAACTGAAAATCCCACTTGAAAAGCTTTATAGTGTTAGCTTGGCCAGGGTGGCCAGATAAAGGAGAGTCATGGCAATTTTGAAGTATGCTGAGCTGAACTGTGGGGTCATTTAGGACCACCACCTGATCTTTTAAGAGCAGAAGTTAGGAAGAAAGATCAGGAGAAGAATCTGTAACAGATTTACCTTTTCCCAAATCTTGCAGAGTACTTTTATACTGAAGATCTTGCCATAATTCCTTCTAAATTGAGTCAATCCAATTTGAAAAATATTTCACCTTTACTGAAAAGAATATTGAGGGTTGGACTTTTTTCCTGCTTAACAAGTTTCTGAAAATTCATTGGATTCTTTCTGATGAAATCCTCCCCCCTCTCTGGATAAATGTTGTCCCAATGTGAAAATGCATCTGGAAGAGTGGCCAGGCGGCCAGGGTGGTAAGTGATGGAGAAATTAAATTCAGGGAGGAATTCAACCCAGAAATCTTGCAAGCAAGTGAGGACCTTGGAGGTCATGAAATATTGAAGTGTGGAGTGATTGGTGAGAACTTCAAAAGGGAAACATAAAGAAAGAAGAAAAGCCCTCCAGGGCTTTAGAGCCCAGACTATGCCAAGTAGTTCCTTGTAATGAATCTCATAGCTGAGCTCTTCTGGAACAGGCTTATGGCTATCAACCTCAATGGCATGTTTTCCTGAGTCAGAAACCTGACCCAGTAGGCACCCAAGGCATAATCTGATGCATTGGTCTCTACAATGGTGGGTAGAGAAGGATTGGAGCTGTGGCAAAGGGCTATTTTAGCTGGTGAAACTGGCTGAGAGATTCCTTATTCAGGAGGAAAATGGAGTGTTTCTTGAGGAACTGGGCAAGTGAAATGTTTTTCTTAGAGTAATTCTTGATGAAATGGTGTTAGAAGTTTGCAAAACCAAGGAATGATTGAAGAGCCTTGACATTTCTTGGAGGAGACCAATTGGGAACTTGCTGGAATTTTTCTTGGTCCATCAGAAGAAACAACATACCCTAAATAATCCACACTTGAGACATGGAAGAGGCACTTGGATGCTTTAGCAAAAAGGTTCTTGGCTCTGAGTCTGGAAAGAACAGTGGACACATGAGTGACATGTTCCTCCTCAGACTTGGAAAAAACAATAATATAATCTGAATAAGCAACTACATAAACATCTAGAAGATAATAGAAAACATCATTGAAAAGCTTTTGAAAGGAGGAAGAAGTATAGGTGTCCCCAAATGGCATAAACAAGTACTCATAACTGCCATATTTGGTTCTAAATTATGTGAAATATTCATCACCTTCCTTTATTCTGAAAATTTCATATACACCACACAAATAAATCTTGGAGAAGATTGAAGCAACATTAAAGACAATAAGAAGATGATTCATCGGAGGAACAGGATATTTGTTCTTCCTAGTCACAGCATTGATTTTGCGGTAATCAACACACAAACGGAGCCCCCCATCTTTCTTCTTGACAAAGACAACAGGTGCTCCTGTTGAAGAGGAGCTTGGATGAATTAAACCTTTATCTAAATTATCTGAAATGTAGGTCCTGGGTGTATCTGACTCTTGGTTTGATATAGAGTAGATCACCCCAACTGGAGGTAGAGACCCCCCAGCTCAATATGATAATCACAGGCACTGTGAGGAGGTAGTTTCTCTGCTTTCACCTTTCAGAATAGATCCAAATAATGGTGATAAACAGCGTTAACAACATTCATCACGGTTTCTATTTCTTCTGGCTCTTCCCCTTCATCCCACAACTCCTCCATGGAGTCATGATAAAATGAAGGAGGAAGGTCCACATCCCCACAGAATAAATGAAGTGAAGATACAGAATTATCCTCTCTGACACCTTGAATGTCTTTGAAGACTTCATCTCCAGATAATGGTAATGACTGAGGGAAATTTATGGAAGGAATATGGACAGAAGATGGAAATGATGGTGTTCTAGAATAACCAACCAGAGCTGCACATGATTTGGCAGAAGTAAAGTCAGTACTGGAAGATTTTGAAGAATCATAATAGTCTTTATGATCAGAACTAAAGGTGATCAGCCCTTGCCTCCAATCAATAGATCAATTAAAATGAGTAAGAAAGTCGAAGCTCAATATGAGGGCTTCCCCTTTGGGAGTATAAAAGACTAAAAATTTCCATTCAAAGCTTTGGAAGGAAGGGAGATAAACCATATATTTAGTATGGTGAGTCACCCATAAGGAAGGAGACTCAGAGGAGCCCAAAATGGTAAGCCTAATCCTCTCTGGAAGCTCTGACATGGTCAAAGAGTACTTATGAGCAAACTGCTTTGCAATAAATGAGTTGGTAGCACCAGAATCAATGTGAATACTGTAAAACATATCAGAAAGAGAAGAACAAACAAAGAAGTTTCAAGAATTTTTGACATAAGTATTCAGAATGTGCAATTGTGCTCTGGGTGGAAAATAGTGAAGACCATTTAAGCCACATGATCTTCACTCAGGCTATTTTCTGGCTTGGAAATTTGCGTCATGGATGGGTAAGCTGGTTCTGAGGCCTTTTGAAACAGGTCTCAAGACTATGCTTCCCACCACAATAGGCACAGAAGCCCTCCTTGGTTCTTCTTTCTTTTCAGCACCCATGATCTTTTGGTCCTTATTCAAGAGGGAAGAATGGGGCTTGTCCCTTTTCTGAACCCCAAAGTTCTTCTTCTTGTGACTTGAACTCGAAGAATATTTATGATGAGAAGAACTTGAATTTGAGGCTTCAGTCTTCTTTTTTTGATGATGATTATTCTCCTTTTGCCTCTCATGGTACCTGGTATCAGGTTCTAGGGTAACCTTCATCAAGTCTTGGGAACAATTAATTATTGAAGGATGGGAGGCCAATCCCTTCCTGAAATTATGGATTAGAGTTCTTTCGCCCCAATTTACAATTCTTGAAACCAAACTTCTAAAATAAGCAAGGCATAACAAAACATGTCCATCTTCTTTGATTCTTAAGGCATACAAATCTGCTCCAGTTTTTATAACTTCATTTGGGTCCCTAAGCAAAGTAAATATTTGAGATTAAAATAAGGCCCAATTATTGACAAAGTATGCTGGGTCTTGATTGGTGAGATTGCAAAGATAAGGCTCCATCCATTTTTCAGCCCTGCCAATGAGAAATGAAGTGGAAGAAAGAACTTTCTTCCTGTCTTAAGAGAAATTTTCCTTGTCCTCATGAAAGATAAGCTGGCAGGACTGAATAATACTTTGGACTTTGAAGGTTTGAGTCCTGTCAAAGAAGTCTGGTGCCTTCATAGATTGAGTCTTGAAGGCTGGTGGTCTTGAAGCTTCAGGAGATGAAGCAGCCTGAAGATTGGAAATAATCTGGGTAATTTGTTGAATAATAGCCAATCAAGATGGTTCAGACTGATGAGAGGCAGGCTGATTAGACTGGGCTAGAGTTGAAACTCCAGTACCTTGAGATACCCCCACAGGAGTAGGAGAAGCCTTGGTACTCTCAGACTCTTCCTCTTCCACAGAATTCTACTGCTTCTCTTCACCAGGACCTTTAAAAGGGGTCCTTAAAATTGCTGAAAGACTTCCAACTAGTCCTGAAAAGGAACTTGATCTTCTTTTCCCTCTTCCTTCCTTCCTGGATGGTGCTGCTCCTTCCAAATTTGGTTTTCTGACTAAGTGCATCCTCAGATGAGGAAATTCTGGGGTGCCATCAAGAGGAGCTCTTGGAGCTGGAGTAAGAACCACTTGAGCTCTGGCCTGAGATCCTTTCTGCCTTGCACAAGGTGAGTGTTGAACAGGCAGGATTTCCAGTTAGAAATGGAATAAAATGAATTAAAATCAAAGTCTGAAGGTGAAAAACGAGAGGAAATTCAAAAGGAAAGGTTTAAGTAAAAATCAAAAGCAATATCTTGAAGAACAATCAACAAGTAAAATTAAAACTTCAGGTGAATCAATCAATCAAATGTCAAATTAAATCTTGAAGTCAATAAATCAATAAAAGTCAAATCTTGCAGAAAAATGAATCAATCAAAGGAATTATGGAGGCAAAATTGATGTATGTCAAAAATCTTGGTTTGAAAAATCAGCAAGATTAATAAATCTTCAGGTCAATCAGTTTTATTGAACTCAATATCAATTTTATGTCAAATGAATCAATCAAATAAAATCAAGTAAGTTCTTCTTTAAAAATGACTCAAAATCAATCTTGATATGAAGAATGTGTTTGAGTTATTTTGATGACCAATTTTGAAATCAAATGAAAGTAGAACCTGAATTATCCAGGAAATTAATTTGATGATTTAAATAAAGAATTTGAAAGAGAAACAATAAATGAAAATGGGTAAGCTTTCAATTTTCAATAATGAAGAATGAATGAGAGAGAATTGAGAGATGACAATAAATAATGAAGCTCATGAGCATTAAAGAGTCATAATTTCAACCAAATGAGCGGATAAAATGCCAAAAAATGGATGAGAAGAATCAAAGGAAATTATGAGTTAATTAATATAATGTCACACAGGCTCTTGGGAAAAACAAGGGTGGCCTAGCACTCAGGAATCAGGAGCTCATTTTGAGTGCTCGAAAGGATAAAGAAAATAAAAGGAGGATATATTCCTTCAAAAGAGCATAAGAGAAGTACAAGATATACCAAAGGTGAAAGGATAATAAGAAAATAAAAAGGTCACAGAGCCAACCAAATGAATCCTTAGTTAACTGTTTAAACCTTCCAAAAAGAAAAATGGAATTAGTAAAGGATATGACCACCAATATCCACTGAGAGGCAAAGAAAGAAGTGCAAATGACTGACTTAAGATTATCAGTATTGAATTTCAATAACAAAAAAGAGAATAAGCATAAAAATAAATCTAATATATCAATTAACTGGGGAAAAAAGCCCCAGTGAAGAAAGGATGGCCAGTATATGTGAGAGGCTGAAAGACTGATCCTGGAGGGGCAGTCACCAAACTGTATTGATTGAATTGGGTCAATACAGATATGGCCATCTTGAGATCTGAACTGTGTGTCTTGAATTCCGCCAGTGGAATATGAATTGGCCCAAAAGGGTCAATTCCATACAGGTTGCCTGAATACAGCCTTTATTGACCAGTTTAGTTGTCCAAGGATTGCTGAAGTACTTGATTCATGAAAACTGTTTTAATGATCAACGAACTCTTGAATTGCCCCTTGGAGAATTCTGAGATGAAATAGCCAACACATGGAAAGCCAGGGAATGGGAGTCCTTGAATGGTCCTCTTGTACCTGCCATGGATTGTAAGACTTAGGGGCTGAAGCCTTCCTTTGAAGTGGGTGATTGGCTTGGGGACTTTATTTTAAATGTGATAATGTATTACTGAAACCATCACCATTGAATAGCTGAGGAAAAATGGTGCATAATGGTATATAATACCATATATGCACCACTGCTGGTTACTAAAGGCTTGGGTCTGTTGTGCTGGGCCAAGGAATTCCCTGATCTTGAGGGGAAACCAATTATTGAAGGTGGCTGGTGGCCTCTGGTGATTTCCATAGGCCATGGCTTGATCCTCAATGGCTATAGAAATTTATGGTCATTTTGGGTGCCTTGGGTCCTTTGAGATTTTTGGCCAAAATATGCTCAGGTGGGCCCACCTGGACTACCCCCTTGGCCCCGTTGGAATTAGGCCAAAATAGGCCTGATAAGTCCCATGACCCATGGGCCATGGAGGCCATAGGGCGCCTAAATGGCCCAAAAAGGCCATTTAGGCCATAAACCCCCTAATCAAAGGTGGTGGGACAGAGGGGCGAGAGGCCCCTGCAAGATTAAATGAGACCCCAGGTTCAAAAAGAAAGGTATTGGCCTGGGGTTGTGAGATTGGGAACTGGCCAAAAGGGCCAATGACGCAGGATATGGAATGAAGGACATAATTGAGATCTGGGGCCAGGAGTGTTCATGAGCAGTGGGTATGGCCAAAGAGCCCTTCCATGCCATAAGAGGTCAATTAGTTGGTAATATGGCAAATTTGCCATATATTGGTGGAGGCTTATCTTGCAATGAAAAACAATTGGGAGGAATCTTTCCCATGGTTGTGACAAAAAGGATCTTTTTTGCCATTCTCATCAAGTGTTAAACAAAACATTCCTCTCAATAATCACCCAAAAATATGAAATTTTAGTTTGTTTTTGGAGACTCACACACACACCTAATCCATGAAAATCGAAATCACTGTCACTCTTCCAAGCTCTATGGTATTACCCATCATTTAATCTCTGATTTAGCCATGATTCATTCAAATTTACCTGCAATTCCATTCTCTAATGGCTTCTCTGCTCACCAATATGATGGCCAAGCAGCATGTTTCATCAAATGCAGTCCAGGATGGGATATATTTTATTTCTGGCTTGATTTCCTACTTTCTTGTTTCTTTTAGGAATCTTTTTTTCAAGGAAAATTGTTTCAGAAATTATTTTATTGTCTTTTCAACTTGTAATTTTTAATTCTCGTGTTTGTTTTTTTAATCAATTTTTTTTTTATTTTTGATTTTATTTTTGACTTGAAATGTTTTTCTTTGTCTTGTTGTTTTGTTTTACTCATGATTGATTTTTCTTGGTTTTTTTGTAACTAATTATATTTTTTACTCTGAATTATTCTTTTATTTAATAACCCAGTCTTGATGAGTTTTCTTTACAAATAACATAAAATGAAATGAAATCATTTTTGTGTATGACATAAAGCACAGGGCCCATGAGTGTGAGATACTGAATGCACAGCAAAAATGATTCAATGCTGTTCCTTTATTTTGGTTGTTTTCATACAATTGAGATGTAACTATACAAGTTCTGTACAAGAGGTGTGGTGAAGTTGGGTAATGATACAGTTCCAGGCTTGTGAATCCAAAACTTTGTTTTGCGAATCCAGCCTTTACAAGTATTCATAGGCTGTATTGGTGAGTCCAACTACATGAGTGTTTGAAATGAAGATTTCTGAAACTTAATATTCATACACAGTAAGGATTTGCTGATTTGGTGAATTTAAGTGGGTTTAAGGTTTAACACCCTTGACCCCTGATGGTGGATGCAACAGTATCCCTGTATTGAAGCTTTTGGGCCCCTGAAAACCATGATGTACTATCACTATTGAGTTTCCTCCCATTTTCCCACATTTTATTTCAATTTTTATTCCTTTTACTCTTGATAATCATCCTCAAAATCTTCTATATTCACTCTTCTTTTTATTTATTTTCATTTATGAACCCTTCAACCCTTTGTAGAAGTAAGTCTTTCTCCTTTGAGTCAAACTATTGGTCTTCACTCATTTTTTGTCCAAATTTTCCCTGGGGAAAATCCCAAAAAAGGGACACTGTATTAGTACTCAGCTCAAACATTGATGCAAATTGACTATATGAATGTTATTTTGCTTGAATTGGCCAAATCTGAATAGGCGGGCAAGTTTTGAGAAAATTTAAAATTTTGGCTTATTTTGAAGTCTTGTTCCAATGAACCTGGACAAATGGCCATTTTGGCCACTTTCTTGCTTTCTGGCTTCCATGGGGTTTATGGAAGAGTTGACCATTTTGGGCCTTTACAGTAGGCAGTCCATAGGGGTTATAAAGGGCCCCTGGATCAAAATCCAGTGGGGTTTCAGGGGGTCCAAGGACCCAAAAAATAGGAATTTATTTCCCATATACCTGGAACCCTGGGGCCGGTCCAGGGAACAAAAAGAGGGACTTTTTCCTGAGCTGAGGGGAAGGTCCTGGCATGATGAGAGGGGCTCCCAAGAACATCTTGGGACCCGTTTTAAGGACTTTGATTGGGATATAATGGCTTTTATGGCCAAGCATTTGATTACTTCTGGCCACCTCCCTACCTTTTTTCTGACTGAGATCACTTTTACTTCTGCTTGAATTAGAAATAAGTTCAAAACCAACTCCATTCACCAAATCTTCCCCTTCTGCACCTCCACCTGCTATCTTTCATGGTTCTGGAATATACAGTCTATTGGCCTCACCTGGATCAATGTCTTCTTCTGGCTGCTTTGATCCATGCCAAGCATTTTATGGCTATAAGGAAGTTGAAGCCTTGGGCCCCTCCTGTACTGAATATTTAAAAGGTGGAAAGGCTTTTGTTTAACCTTTCAATCCAGTATCTTAAAATTTCTACCACTGCTATGTTGGGAATATGCCTTTCCATTTTACAGGGGATCCAACTCCAACTATGAGGGGGTTCTTGTGGATCAAGGAGGATGGGCCTTATCAAGTGGAGGTCCCAGTATTTGAGGCTCCCTCCCCTGATGCTAAATCTGGATATTCGAACTTTAAGTGCCTTTATTTATTGAGTTGAAGCAGATACTGGATACAGGCCAAGGGATTTTGAAAGATGGACCAATGTTGGACATACTATTCCCACTGGTGGGAGGCACATTTGCTCAGCTTCAAAGGTCCCCACCTCCAGGATCAACAGGAAACAAGTACTGAGGAGGATCAGAAGGGTTGAAGATTTTCCAACTGATCCCAATGGTGAAGGTGGTGATTAATTTAATTGTGAATAAGCTTAAGCTGTGAATCATCCCAGTGGAAAAAACCAAAATTCATCCCCTACCCAACCACCTTCCAGAAACTTCCACACTCAAACTATCCCAAGTACCCCCAGAAAATTCCACCCCAGCCTTTCCACTGTTCCATTTCATGTTCCAGTTTTTAAACCCAGACCATCAAAAATTCCTCCCCCAATAACCTTCAACCTGTGGCTAGAACCTCCAACTGAAGTAGAGCTGAAAGATCACCATTACCATTCCCCACCCCCCAAGTGTTTCAAAAAAGGGATAATTGGCCTTTCAGAGCTACAAGAGAAGATCTAAATTTGGGTAATAAGGCTGAAGATTCTGTGGCCAGGATTTTCAGGAGGGTTGATAGCAAGAGTAGAGACATGATATTCTATTACATTTACAGAATGATTACCGGGACTGCTTCAGAAGAAATGGATGCAAGGTTTGTGTTGTAGAGGGAGGAATTGATTGATTATTTCCAGAGAGACTTTGATGATTTGGGTAGAGATAAATAGCTTGTTCAAATGAAAGATATAGAAAATGAAATTATACAAGTGAAAGCAATAAAATAAAAGAAAAGGATAACAAAGAAAATTTATGAGAGGGATCCTTCTTGGAGTGAGTATCTTGCTTTTGGTCATACTTTTCTGAAAAGATAAATCCTAGTATTTGTTTCTCACAGAGGGGGCATTGTTTTACAAGAAGTAGAGACCCTCAGAGATGCATACCATGGGATGGAATGTACTTTAATAAAACTCATTCCCCACACAGCACCATAAGTAAACCTCTTGGGGTATTCAGCCCAGGATTCTCAGGATATAACCAGTGGAAATTCATGCGAAGGTCTGGTAAGCTGGTAAGGTTTAATTCTTGCTCCCAACTGTTTCTTTCTGGGTCTTCACTGAATTTATTCCACTCTAAAAGATACCATAATTTACCTCTTTTGAGGTTTCATTCCAGAACCTGAGCTGTTTCCCAGCTTTCTTGCTCCTCCACTAGAGCTGCTGGTGGTGCAAGTTGATTTAAATTGGAGATAGTTCAATAATTGACAGGTTCAAATAAGGACACATGGAAGAAATGGCAAACTGAGTTACATTGTTAAGGAAGATTGTAATGATATTCAGAGCTTCCAAACTTCTTAAGAACTTCAAAAGGTCCCAACCATCTTTCTCAGAGCTTCTTGGTGGGTCTAGTAGTCTTGATAATCTGTGAGGCTAGCCATACTTTCTCCCCAGGTTGGAAATAAGGTGTAATTGACCTATTTCTATCTGAATACTTCTTAAAATGCTTTATTGCTGACTTTAATTCTTCTTTGACAGCTTTCTGTAATGATTTTAGTTTTGTTGATGACCTTACACAGGGAGTTTATTGAGAAATATGTATTGAGTCAAAGCTTGGATTTATTCCATAAATGGTGAAAAATGGTGATTTTTTTCTTTGAGAATGTCCTGAATTAATGTAGCCAAATTCAGCCAGAGGGAGGAAGGTATGCCTGTCATCTTGATGGTACCTGAAATGCATCCAAAGATACTACTTTAGAGTCTAATTTACCCTCTATGTCTGTCCCTCTGTTTCAGGGTGAAAGTTAGTTGAAATATCTATTGATATCTTGAGCTTCTGACATAAATTGATCCACAATGAAGGAGGAAATAACAAACTTCTATCACTAAAAATACTGGCTGGAAGTCCGTGCTTGAAGATTACATGGTTGATAAATAGTGAAGCTAAGTCCAGGGAAATGATTGTTGCATAGGTTGTTATGAAACTTTTCATTTTCAAAATTATTTTCACAGCTGCAAAAATCAAATCAAAGTTGTTGGAAGACAGAATTTGAGCGATAAAGTCCATTCATAATTAATTCCAAGAACAAGATGAAATTTGAAGAGGCTTGATTAAGACAGACTTCTCATGGTGGATGTTCTTGTGTCTTAAACATCTCTGAAATAAGGACACATAGTCCTCAACAAATTTATTCATGCCAGACCAATGAGAATTCCTCTTGATGAGCTTGAGGGTTTTCTCCTGGCCGGAATGGCCAGTCAATTGTGAATAATGATGCTTTTGAAGAATGTTCAATTGGATTTCTTTAATCTATGTTTAAATAGAAGAAATCTTGATTGAGGCTCAAGAGAATAATCTGGAATTTATTCACCTATTCCTAATTTATTGAGCGTTTCTTTATAATAATTGTCTTGCCATACTTCCTTCTGAGTTTGATCCACTAATTCTGAGAAAACTTTAACTTTGAATGTAAGAGATACTGATTCTGGGGTTCAATCTTTCTTGAGAACTTGATTAAAATTTTGAGTATGCTTGACAATAAAATACACCCCCTCTCAGGCTAAATGGTGTCCCAATGTGACAAACAATCTTGAAAATTAGCCAGCCTTCCTGGGTGTTAAGTAATAGAGAATTGAAATTGAACTCAAAGGTCTTGAGAGAAAGTAAGAAATTCAGACCATAGTCAAGCTCTGCTGGGATATAATTGCAACTATCAAATGAAATGAGATACTTTCCTGAGTCATTCACTTGACTCAGTACAGATCCCAAGGCATAATAAGAATCATCAGCTCTTACAACAGTAGGTATAGGAGGATTACAGTGGGAAAGGATAGGAGCAGGCGTGACAGCTTCCTTGAGTAATGGAAAATGACTAAGAGATTCCCAATTGAAAGTGAAAGAACTATATTTTTTGTGAAGAGAAGTGAGATAAGTGATTTTTTGGAGTAATTCTCAATGAAAGGGCGATAGGAATTGGCAAAGAAAAGGAAACATTGAAGTGCTTTGATGTTATTGGGCTGTGCCCAATTCAGAATTCAATGAAATTTTGAAGAATCCATCTTTAGACCATCATTCTAAACAACATAGAAAAGGCATTACACACTTGATGCATGAAAGTAACACTTTGATGATTTAAGAAACAAATTATTGTACCTCAGTCCTTGGAGGACAGAGGCAACATTTTTTACATGTTCCTTTCAAGAACTTGAGAAAAACATAACATCATCTAAATAAAATACTGCAAGAATATCACAAAAATTTCAAATATATTATCTAAATGACTTTGAAATTAAGAGGGAGCCTTGGTCAGGAAAAATGGCATAACCAAATAGCAAAACTACCACATTTGATTTTAGAGGAAATTACATGCTCATCCCTCTATTTAATTCTCAGAAGATTATAAGCACTATACAAGTTGATCTTGAGGAAGATATTGGAACCATTAAAGACCATAATGAGCTTATTAATTTGTGTAACAGGATACCTATTATTCCTAGCAAAAGCATTCATATTGTGGTAGTCAGCACACAGGTGAAGGCGTCCATCCTTTTCTTCATTAAAAGGACATGTGCTCTTGTTGATGAGGAGCTTGGCCTGATGAAAACTTTCTCTAAATTTTCTGAAATGTGAGCTCATAGCGTTTCTGAGTTGTATTTCTTAAGAAGGAGATAGAACCAACTGGAAGTAGGGAGCCCTCCACTTAGCTATGATGATCACAGTCATGGTGTGGAGGAAGTTTATCTGCTTTCACCTTGAAAAAAAACTCAAAATAATGGTGATAAGAAGGAGGGACTACATTCAAATTTCTTTTAATTTGTTCTGGCTCTTCCTCCTCATCCCACTTCTCCTCCAATTATGCATTAAAAGACAAAGGAAAAAGCTCCATATCCCCTTGAAAGATATGAAGTGAAAATATAGAAACAACTCTTATCTCTTTGAAGAATTCCCTCTTGATGGAAGAAATGACTGAGAGGGAATTATTGGAGGGATATAGAAATAAAAATAAGGGAAAGTCTCTTATGTTGACCAAACAGAGAAACACTGTCAACAGAAGTGGTTGTGGAATTACTAAAATAAGGTGTAAGACCATTGGAATGCTTATGAATGGGCTCATAGGTGATGAATCAATTTTTTTAATTGATAATAGGATTAAAATGGTAGAGGAAATAATATCCCAATATGAGGTTTTCTTCCTTGGGGAAATTTATGATAAAAAAGTCCCATTCAAAGCTTGGAAATAATGGCAAATCAACAAACCACTTTTTATAATGGGTGATGAACAAGGAAGTGGATTCATTTGAATCAAAAATGCAAAGAGGACTCTATTTGGGAGCTCTGACATAGTAAATGAGTGTGAGAGAAGAAAACTCTTTGCAATAACAGAGTTTTTAGCACAAGAATTAATGAAATTATTTTAAAAAATATCAGAGAAAAAAGAGAAAATGAGAAATTCTCAAGATTTCTTGACACTAGTATTTGGAGTGCACAATTGTTCTCTTGAAGGAGATAAGTGAAAACAATTGAACACATAATGATTTCCACTGCTTGCAGGGGAAGCCTCTTGGTGACACAGGCCTATTTTGAGGCCTATTGAAATTTTTTTCAATTGGGTACTTTTCACCATGATAAGTGAATAAAAAATTCTTCAATCCTCCTCTGATTTTCATAGAAAATTGATTTTTGATCTTTATTGTGGAGAGCCAAATGAGCCGTATCCTTAGAAACTTGAAAATTATTCCCCTTCATATTCTTGTGAGCCTTCATGGAAGATGAATTTTGAGGAGGCCTGAAAGAATTGGAACAAGTGACTGGAGGATTCTTTTCTTTATTACCACCCTTTTTCTTCTGCCACTCATGGAACTGGTATCTGACTCCAGAGTAATGTCCATACATTTCTGGGTGTATCAAAATTGCCATTGTGGGAAGCCAATCTGTCCAATTATATTGAAACCAAGCCTCTTTTATACACATGAATATGAGCTCTTTCTCCCAATCCCCAATTATTTACACTAGGCTTCTTAAATGAGCTTTTTACAAGGAAAAATGAACACCTTCCTTTATTTTCAGATTTTTCAGCTCTTGTTCAGCCTTCCATTGATCATTGGGAGTACCAAGAAGAGTAAATAACCGGATTCAAAACAATGTCCAGTCATTGAAAAGATACAAAGGGTCCTCATTTAAGATATTTGTGAGGTAAGGTTCAATGCACTTTCCATATCTACCAGTGAGAAAGGAAGTTGAGAAAAGAAACTTCTTCCTGTTGGAGCAGAAGTTTCTTTGGATCATTATGGAAGATTAATTAAAAAGATTGAATAAATCCTCCCAATTTCTGAGCTTGAGTACCATCAAAAGAATCAGGTGCCTTCATGGATGAATCCCTGAATGCTAGGGCTCTGGCAGCCTCCCTAGGCAAGCTTTTATGAGCCTTGAGGTATATTTTACATACCCAAGTAGGCCAAAATTATATTTGAAATAAATTATGAACTATGAATAACCCATAAGGCATTCATATATTCAAAATTCATCATTTTTGATTTCACGAGAGATGAATAACGTTTGTGAGTGTGTGAATCCATGGATTTAAGGCCAGATTTGGTTTCTACACAAAAAAATTCATCTAGGGTAGCTCCATAGAACAAATAATTTTATATTAACTATATGAGGTGGCAATATGGAAAATACTTCAATACCACATAAAAGAATTGTGAAAATTTTTGTTTTTCTCAATTTCATGCCAAAATAATGGGAATGTGTGAAATCCCATGTTACATATACACTAAGAATAGTGTTATGCATGTTTGTGGCACTTAATATCATGATATTCTTAGATAAAGATTTGATACACCCATAGTGGATATCAGTCTTGAAGCCTGAATTTCTATTTTTGATGTGAAAATAGCTAAGGGGGACAAAAGACGTCAGAGAGAGCTAGGGTACCCAGCTTCTGAGGCCTCTAGGGCATGTATGGCTCTAAAGTTTGGATCCATGGCTGATTATGGCCCAAGTAGTATACTAAAACTTTTTGGGAACCTGGTTACCCAGTTAAATTCCCATCAAATCATAAGAAAATTGCAAATAAGTTGCTATTTTCATGTGACAAGGAGGTAAGGAGAATCTTGGACTCCTGTAAACATGTTACCTTTTCATGATTTTCAATGAATAAGCCTTAGAAGAGTAATTAAAACCATTTTTGGACTAGTACCCATCAATTTACCTCATAGCAACCGGCCATACTGTGCTATTTGCAATTCTACATAGAAGTGAGGAAAAACTTTGAAAATTAATTCAAAAGACAATTATTAATGAAAAATTCTGAAAACTAAAATACCAATGGAGAATATTGACAGTTGTTACTCTTTTTAATCTTAACCATAAATGGGTTGGTAGTGATGTAAAAGCTTTAATTAAGTAATTATGATAATCTTACATGACAAAAAATGATGCAGTAATCAATCCAAAAAGGATTATTGTTTTCTCCCTCACTGGTTTTTCAGTTTTCTCTATGGAATGCCTATGTGAGGTGTTGTTGACTTAAACAAAGATTGTTCTTGCTGTTTTTTCCAAATCATCTAATTATCCAATTATATCTTTGTTTCCAACATGTAAGTATTAGTTGAATATTTTCTTAAGTGTTTTATTCTTTCAGAATCAATCAGAAAGAAATTAAGTCATAGAAATGATGTCAGCCTGTGACTCAAAACCAGAGCACAAGCATGACAGCCAAAATACCATAAACCAATGGTATAGCCAAGATACCACCAAAACATGGAGCTGAGCCAAATAAGCTCAAAAAGTATCAAAAGAAAGAGGAAGCTAACCCCTTTCTGAAAATACAAGTCCCATCACCATAGGACAAGAAATAACAAAGTTATTCCTGCTCAAAGTTAGTGCTGAGCATAAACCTTAATTTTCACCTCTCATCTAAAATCTAGAAGGAGAGGCTTAACCCCATCAAACGGGTATTGAAAATGAAGCTCTATTCCAGGGATATCCAATGGTACCAGCCAAACTGAGCTAACACCAATACTACTGGAGTTATGGTCAATTTCAGGCCAAATAAGGGTGAACAAAACATTCACCTCTCATCTAACTTCTACAGTTTTAGTGTGGGATACCTGAAGTGGGGTATTTTTGGAAAGAGCACAATCAGGGATATCTGATGGTGCCATCCATTTCCCCATAGCTCAACTAGAACAAAGGTTATGGGGCAAACAAGCTCAATACAGCTTTTTGCTTAAAACACGCAAATGTACAAAAATCCTGTACATGGGATAACTTTGCCATATTTAATGATACCAATATCAAATGAAGTACCATTGTGTAGAGCACATACAGGGCTACACCCTGAACCAATTTTGAGGTTGATATCTCAAGAATTGACAAAGGTATGGCTGTTTTAAGGTCAAAATCCCACCTGCTGTCATATACAGCCTCACCATGGAATAATATCCCATAACCATGAATATGAGGTGTCAAATAGACGAAGAAGCATGTTTTTACTTCAATACCTCATATGTCAGTCAATACTGGGGTCCCATACAGTTTCTGTACAGCATTCTACGCGTCATACACGTCAGAATCAGGCTGTGAGGTCCCCAAATGAAAATTTTCACCCTGTATTGGTGAAAACCGCCCAGATGTGGTTTCAAAACCACATCTGAGCCCAATACAGGGCATACAGGCTGTTTACAAACCACAAGCCTGTCCTGGAGAGTGAAAAATCTTCACTTCCTCTGCATGGAAAGGTCTAGCAGCCTATCCACCCCAATTTCAGGATAAAAGGAGGGCTTTTCACAGCCAAAATCATCTCCTCATCCTGCTCTTGAATAACCTACGTAGTAAACTGTCAAAAACAGTTTTACTCTTGGTTAATAATCAGGTATAATTATAAGTTTAATTATTGTAGTATTTTATTATTGTAACCCAACAGATAAAGCTGAACCCAGGGCTTTCAACAGTGATCACCACCACTATATTATATATAGTAAAGCCCTTATTACCTTAAATTAAAATATCTTTCTAAAACTTATAACTCTTTTTAAACTATTTTACCATGTCACAAACATAGATAAAGCTGTATTTAGCCTATTTACACCTTCATCATAGTCTCATCCTGACATTTTGGGGGCCTGGACGTGTTTTAAATCTTTTTTTGGACCTCATAAGTAAGCCTTTTCTCTCTTTGTGACTTATAACAAGTGTTTTATCCTTTTTTAGGCGTAATTTCTCTATTAAAATATATATTTTATATATTTTTATCCTTTTCTTTATATATACTCATATTATAAGAGTATTATTCACATGGTTAATACCCACTGAAAATAACTATTTTTGGCGTGTTTTATATATAAAAACACATAAGCCCTCAATAAGTCCTGTATTCTTTACTGAATAAGGACACCTCTGACTGAATAACCATCAGTTGAGGCGTGGATTAAGTGTATTGTTGACTCAATAACACTTATACAAAACCACTTGTACAGCATACACTTGAAAACCACAAGTGTATCTGTGGGATACTGGCACACAAACAGTGTGACAGGATACCAAAAAGCTGTAATTCTGACGTGTAATTGTTGATTCAATTACACTGTCATTATACAGGGCACATTGTAGTAACATACAAGCCCAGAGGCCAATCTTAGACGTGCAAAACCAGCATTTTTAAGAAGTCTTAACTGACATAAGTCCTCCCTTTTCTGCCTTGATTTCAGTGGAAGAAAATTACATACCACTTGAGACCCAGTCACAGGCCAACACACCAGTGACACCCTCAGAACCAGAGGGCAGCAAGGGCAAAGGAAAGAGGCACAGTGAAGGTCTCATCACAGCCAAGAAGTGGACACCAATAGCCACTCAGAGAAGTAGAAAACCACGAAACTCTGCATCCATACAAGGTAAACCAACCTTAACCACTTGTACAGGAAAGATTCCAATTATTAACCCAGTTGTAACTTCCAAAGGCAAACTGCCCAAGTCAGCAGACAGTAAATCTGTACAAGGCACAGTCAAAGGTAAATACCCAAAGAACATAAAGTTTTTGACTGCTTGCAAACACTGATATGTCCCCTGTATACCTCAGAGACCTTGGCTTCCAAAGGAACCAGCCAGAGGATAGAGGAGGATTGTCCAGAACCAGAAGACCTGAAAGAGGACACCCTGGACACAGTGGTGGATGGCAAAACAATGAGGGATATAATATCAACCTTGCCATTCACACTCCAATTCAACAGAAAACTCAAACCAGAGGACTGGAAGGATATGGATCAAGTTCTTCAGATCCACCAACTCCTCAAAGATTTATTTCAATGGAGCATGGACAACAAAAGGCTCAACCTAGCAACTCACTGTGCAGAACTGGGATCAAGTTGCCAGAAGATCTGTCTCAAAGAGATAGACTTCAAAGACCTTATGGTAATCACCAAAGGTTGGAATCCTACCAGGCAGCACAGACTCCTGGAGGCAAGGGCACAGAGGATAAGGGAGAATCAAGCCACTATCCTAGCTATAGAAGAACAGTTGACCCAGACAGGGCCTACTCAGATTCCTTCAGGTTCACAAGGAGCAGGCCAAATCAACTCTCCAGTGGCTTCACACCATTCAGACACCAGCAGATCAGTGGCCAAGAGTCACCATTCTTCACAATTCCAGGAAGTTTCCAGGAGAAGACAAGGAAACAAGGGCAAGAACAAAGCCTCCTTCAACCAGAGGAGGAAAGAGTCAGACCCCATGATCCAGAAGCTGTTGGATTTGGTAAAGGAAGTACAAAAGAACCAGAAGTAGTTGTAAGCCACTCTAGAATCAGTAGTCCTAGTAATAGAAACATCACACCCACTCAGACTGAAAATAACATTGTCACATCTGAGAGTAACATCAACAGTGATACACTGTGGTTACAAGTGTCCCAATATGCTGAACAATCTGCAAAGAAGTTTGCAGAAATTAAAGCTAGCCAAGAGAGGATGAGACAAACTCAAGCCTCCTTGGAACAAATAGTTAAGAATCTTCAAGAAGGATATGCTCAACTGAGCAAAGCCTCTGAAGAAACAAACAAAAGACTGAATATAGTCTTTGAAGAACAACATCACAGCACAAGGGACAGGGAGTGTCTGGATCAAGACATTGACAAATTGTTTAATGCATACCATAGCTTGAAGCCCCAACCACAAGGCCAAGCTATGGAGAATCCATATCAACCAGATGACATCGAACCAGATGCCATGTTGTTGAATAAGGCAAGATCTCCATAACAATACCAGGATGGAGATTGCATGTCTTATTCAGAGAAGGAAGCCTTGAAACAGCTTCCTGAGGCCTCAAACTGGCCCAAATTCTCTGGATCAGGAGAATATGATCATATGGAACTCATAGATTATATTGATGAACTCTTCATTGATGTACCAAGCATACCAGACTACTGGATCACTGCTAGATTGAATACTGCATTTAAAGGTCATGCTAGTATATGGTACACAGAAATGAAAGAAATCCATGGCAGAAGAAACTGGCCATGGTGGAAGAGTCAAATCATCCAAAAGTACAGTAATGGAACTATGAGTGGTGTCTCAGACAGTTTCAAAGACTTAAAGCCATTGATCCTCAGATGAACATCCAAATGAGGAATCACAAACTTCTGACACAACTGCCAGGAGAACTAGAGAATGCAGTAAAATGCAGATGCAACCAAAATTGCACTCTAGATGACATAGCCAACACCTTACAAGACATAAGGAACAGAACTAATATAGGAAAATTCACCCCATATAGAAGCAGCAGTTTCAAAGAGAAACAACCACTCAGGGTAGAGTTTAAAGACAAACCCAGAGAAAGAGTGGCAGAAGTGGCTAAGAAGAAGAATTCTTGTCACAATTGTGGTTCAACAGACCACTATGCCAACAACTGTCCAAAGGAAAAGAAAAATGTCTATGCCATAGAGAAAGTCCCCAAGGAAGAACCTCCAACAGAGGATTATGAATCAGACTCCATGGGTGATGCCATCAGAGAACCGTCTGAGGATGATCAAGACCCAAGAGAGAAATTTCTAGTGCAATACCAAGAGGAAACCCCACTGGAAATCCAGGACATACAGTTGGAAGAAGGAATACCACAGGACACTGCTAAAAAGAACTTGTGCAAACACACACAAGATGCACAAACATTCCTGGCTACACCAACCAAAAGAATGGCATATATACATGGGACAGCCACAAAAATGACTGTTTGTATTGACAATGCTCAGCACCCACTGATCATTGATAGTGCAGCACACTGCTCCACAGTAGCCAAAAATATCTGGATACACACTTCTCAAATTGGGAAAAACAGCTCTTGCCCACTAAGGTAAAGAACTTTGAAAGTGCATCAGGGAAGATGACTTCCATTGGGACAATTATCAAAGAGATAATTATACCCCACAGGAAGGGTAATATCAGACTCAACCCAGAGTTTGTAGTGCTTAATGATGCCCACATCCAAGGATTTTTACTGGGAACAGATTACCAGCGGATGTATGGCATAGACATTTACAACAGTAAAAATAGGCACATCACCATTGGTACTAAAAAGGAAAAGAATTTTTCACTTGACATACATCAGATATCTTCTCAAGATCCACTAGAAGACCTTCTGAAGGAATTCAGAGAGGGACAGTTTAGCACTACCCTCACCAGTAAACAAAAACTAAGTTTACTGAAGATGCTGAGAAAGAACAGACCAGCATTTGCCATTGGTGAAGAACCATTAGTCAAGATCAAAGGCCATGACATAGAACTATATCTGGATGTGGAAAGGCCTAATCCACCTATGCTGAGGAGACCTCCTTATCCAGCAAGCCTGGAAGCCAGGAAGGAAATTGAGAAACATATCAATGAGCTCCTGGACATGGATGTTATCAGAAAGATTGGACATAATGAAATAGTGGAAATCACCACTCCTGTCCTCATCACCTGGCATGATGGCAAGTCTCGATTGTGTGAGGACTTCAGAGCCCTGAATAACTACACAAAAGCAGACAGGTACCCTATACCAAGGATACCTCATGCCTTGGATAAGCTGGCCAAAGCCGAATACATAACCAAAATGGATTGTATGAAAGGCTTCCACCAAAATGGAGTTAAACCAAACTCCATGAAATTACTCAGAATAATATGCCATATGGGCATATATGAGTACACCAGAATGCCATTTGTCATCAAGAATGCACCAGCCCACTTCCAAAGGATGATGGACACAATATTTCAAGATGAAATATTGGAAGGCTGGATGGTAGTATATATTGATGATATCATTATATACTCAGAGACATGGGAAGACCATGTGCAATACATAGACAGAGTGCTAAGTAAATGCACACCCATAAATCTTAAAATTTCACTTAAAAAGTGCAATTTTGGCCAGCAAGAGTTACTGGCTCTAGGACATAAAGTCTCAGGTCTTAGTCTGGCAATTGACCAGAATAAAGTAGCAGCAGTACTGCAAAAACCAGTACCAAAGAGCATCAAAGAGATGCAATCTTTCCTTGGGTTTGCTAGCTACTATAGAAACCATATCAAAGATTTTGCACACATAACTAGTAGTTTATACAGGTTATGTTCAAAAGATTTAGTTTTTGAAATAACCAAGGAAAGGAGGGATGCATATGAGAGGATCACATATGAACTCACTAATGCACCTGTGCTCATCTTACCTGACTTTGAACTACCATTCAAGTTATATATAGATGCAGCATGCAGTCAAGGCCTAGGAGCAGCCCTTCACCAAAGACAAATTGTGGATGGTGAACCAAGAGAAGGAGTAATTTGCTACATCTCAAGGCAGCTGGAAGATTCAGAAGCCAGGTATGGGGCCACCCAGATTGAATGTCTATGTCTAGTCTGGCCACTAGAAAAACTCCATTATTATTTGGAGGGTGCAGTCTTTGAAGTCTACACAGACTGCACAGCCTTGAAGTCTTTACTAAACATGAAGACTACAAATAGACATATGCTGAGATGGCAAATAGCCCTCCAGGAGTATATATGGAACATGACCATCATATACAAAGAAGGTAAAAGCCATACCAATGCAGATGGCCTCAGCAGATGGCCACTGGACAATGTCAAAAGCAATCCAGCTTATGACGCAGAAGTTGCAGAAAAAATCCCTATCCATTTCATGGAAATAGATAGGAGGAAGAACATCAGAATATCTGAATGGGCACCAGAAAGTGGTACCCTTGACAGTGGAGACACTGACTCAGAAGGGACAGAAACTCCCATACTGGGAATAAGTTCCTCAGAACTGCACAATGAATTCTTCAGTGCAGTACAGAAGTCTTATGCCAAACACAAACAGTGTAGCATACTACTCCAACTCCTTCAACAAAAGTACAGGAGTCCAGAACTGGAAACCCAGCTGGAAGAACCCTGGACGAGGGCCTATAAGGACAATAAGTTTTTTCTTATAGATGGCCTGCTCTACCACAGAGAAAAGCACACGTGCACTCACAGTGGTAGACAGAGACCACATCTCATTGATCCTACAAGAATGCCATGACTGCCCCTATATGGGACACATGAGTGAGGACAGGACCAAAGAGAGGATAACAAGCACAGCTTGGTGGCCCAAGTGGGAACAAGAGTTGAGTGAATACATCAACACTTGTGAAAGATGCCAAAAGGCAAATAGGAAACATGGGAAGAAGTATGGGTTGCTTCAACACATAGAAGAACCCAAACACCCATGGGAAACCATCAACATGGACTGGGTAACAGGACTTGTCCCAGGGGGCAAAGAAAACTATAATTACTGTTTGATCATAGTTGATAGGTTCAGCAAGAGCATGAGGTGTCTACCATGCCATAAAGAAGACTCAGCCATGGATACTGCTCTGTTGTTTGTGAATAACATCATATCTACCTGTGGAGTCCCTAAGATCATCATTAGTGATAGGGACCCAAAACTCACATCTGAATTTTGGACTAACTTATATGACATGCTTGGTACCAAACTTGCTTTTTCCACAGCTTACCATCCACAAACAGATGGCCTAGCTGAAAGGATGATCCAAACAATGGAGGACATCCTCAGAAGATTCTGTGCCTATGGCATGGAATACAAGGACCATGAGGGATACACCCATGATTGGGTTACCCTCTTACCAGCTGTCCAACTGGCTTATAACACAAGTCAGCACTCCACCACAGGAAAACACCTGCCTTGGTAGAGAAAGGGTGGAATCCCCTATTGCCTGTGGATCACTTGAAGAAAAACCTTCTGACCATCCATTCAACAGCCAAAGACTTCCATGATATGTGGAAGAGGGCCTGTGACACAGCTGCCAAATGCATAGCTGAGGCAAAAGAATACAACAAGCAGAGGTGGGACAAATCACATATGGAACCTGACTTCAAGGAAGGGGACCAGGTGCTAGTGTCTACACTGAACTTCAACAATCTCAAAGGACCTAAACAGATGAGAGACTCATTTGTAGGACCTTTTACTATCATTAAGTTGATAGGAAGAAATGCAGTGGAAGTCAAACTCACTGAGGAGTTTTCAAGGAAACATCCAGTCTTTCCAGTGAGTTTGGTCAAACCATACTTGCAGACAGAGGAGGACAAATTCCCCTCAAGGAGAAAGAACCCCACACCACAAGAGATAGTGGAAGTGGAGGACTCCCCTGGACCTGTGAGGAAAATAATCAGGGCCAGGAAGATCAGACTGAATGGGAAAGATCAAAGACAATACCTAGTCAGATTCAAGAACCAGACAGCAGATAAAGACAAATGGTTGGCAGAGGATGCCATACCAGATGGGAACCTTCATTTAAGGAGATTCAGAGCCTCTAGGAAGACTGAACAGTCTCATCAATGATGAGCCTTTTTTAGAGGGAGGGTATGTCAGCCTGTGACTCAAAACCAGAGCACAAGCATGACAGCCAAAATACCATAAACCAATGGTATAGCCAGGATACCACCAAAACATGGAGCTGAGCCAAATAAGCTCAAAAGGTATCAAAGGAAAGAGGAAACTCACCTCTTTCTGAAAATACAAGTCCCATCACCATAGGACAAGAAATAACAAAGTTATTCTTGCTCAAAGTTAGTGCTGAGCATAAACCTTAATTTTCACCTCTCATCTAAAATCTAGAAGGAGAGGCTTAACCCCATCAAATGGGTACTCAAAATGAGGCTCTAAGCCAGGGCTATCCAATGGTACCAGCCAAACTGAGCTAACACCAATACTACTGGAGATATGGTCAATTTCAGGCCAAATAAGGGTGAACAAAACATTCACCTCTCATCTAACTTCTACAGTTTTAGTGTGGGATACCTGAAGTGGGGTATTTTTGGAAATATCACAATCAGGGCTATCTGATGGTGTAATCCATTTCCCCATAGCTCAACTAGAACAAAAGGTATGGGGCAAACAAGCTCAATACAGATTTTTGCCCAAAACACACAAATGTACAAAAATCTTGGACATGGGATAACTTTGCCATATTTAATGATACCCATATCAAATGAGGTACCATTGTGTAGCGCACATACAGGGCTACACACCGAACCAATTTTGAGGTTGATATCTCAAGAATTGACAAAGGTATGGCTGTTTCAAGGTCAAAATCCCACCTGCTGTCATATACAGCCTCACCATGGGATAATATCCCATAACCATGTCAAATAGATGAAAAAGCATGTTTTTACTTCAATACCTCATATGTCAGTCGATACTGGGGTCCCATCCAGTTTTTGTACAGCATTCTACGCGTCATACACGTCAGAATCAGGCTGTGAGGTCCCCAAATGAAAATCTTCACCCTGTATTGGTGAAAACTGCCCAGATGTGGTTTCAAAAACACATCTGAGCCCAATACAGGTTATACAGGCTGTTTGCAAACCACAAGCCAGTACTAGAAAGTGAAAGATCTTCAGTTCCTCTACGTGGAGAGGTCTAGCACCCTTTCCACCCCATTTCAGGATAAAAAGGAGGCTTTTCACAGCCAGAATAGCTTTCCTCATCCTGTTCTTGAATTCCTATGTAGTACAACGGTCCAAAACAGTTATACTCTTAGAAAATAATCAGGTATACTTTAAATTTAAGTGTTGTAGCTTTTATTATTGTAACCCAACAGGTAAAAGTTGCACCCAGGGCTTTCAACAGCGCTCACCACCACTAGATCTCTATAGTAAAGCCCTTTAAATCTTAAATTAATCATCTATTATCAAATTTATCATCCTTTTAAATTATTTTTACCGTGTCACAGTCGTAGTTAAAGCTTGTAAATACTTATATACACCTTTATCATAGACTCACCCTGACAGTGCAATTGCATGTGCGGGTGCGCAAGTGCCAATTTCCCTTTCAACATGATGATGGCGCAGTTAGAAATTTTGGATGCTGTGAAAGGTGAGTGTGTGGGTCATTTGATCATTGAACTTGGCTTATTCACACTGTACTCAATGTCAAAATAGTAAGTTCTTTGTGGCAATGTGAAATAATGGGCTTTGCTTGTCACAATGGCATGCCTCTGTCACTAAATTTTGGGGCAGTTATTTCACTAGCAAAATTGCTAATGAATATGAGAGATTTGCATTTTTGTAGATTAAATATCATGAAATAATGGCTTTATCATTACAAGCAGTCCACATGACAGAATGTTGTTATCATACAATCCACAGTTACCTCCTATTTCTTCTACAGATATAATCAAGTGTCCATCATCAAAACCAACAGCTTTATGAATATTGAGATGCGGCCAATCTGGTAAGAAATTCACATCAATCTTCAACCTTTTTAAGATCAGAAAGTTATTGTTCAGTGTGCTAGATGGCTCAGAGACTTTAAAAATGCTATTAATAATACCAAATTGTCGTGAGTTGCTCCTCAGAAAACATATCACACTGTTGCTGACATTTTTGGATTCAGTTGAAAATATATTGTTTCCAATATTAATGTTTGAAACTGGAAAATACCAAGGTGAGACAATTGTTGAAGTGGGATGACTTGTAGATTTCACGGTAGTGTCTAAGCTGATCCAATCAACTATTTCCCTTGTTCCATGAAAATTCTGTAAGTACTCAACCAGGCAATCATAATTTTCTTGGTCATGGCAGAATGGTTTGTTAGATTTATGGTGATTGAACAGGGCAGGTGGCTGTGATTCAAAAAGCTGTTTTCTTTCACATGGCACGGATGGGGATTTCAGGAGAATGGAAAGGTTGGAAAATCAACAGATATGTTGAAGTAAGGTTTTGTCTATATCATCTATTCAGAGTTGCAAGAAGTTAGTCTTATTCAGTTCAGGTGTTCAATTGATGTGAATATATTGATCTTATTGATTGGCATACATATTTTGTTATTTGTTGGCATCTTTGCAAATACTCCAATCAAGCGCTCATAACCCCATGTGGCTGAGGCTTGTGCTGGGCCCCAACGTTGGAAGAGTTTGGGAAGATGATCAGCAAAATGATGATTTGGTTTACTTTCCTGTTTTGGGAACAGGTGTTGATTGGAAAGGGGGAATTTTTTCCAATATTCAGCAAATGCAGTCGCATCATCTATTGAAACAGTCCAACTTGTGGCAATGTTGATAGCACTAATCAAATGGAATGTATTCTTGGTTAGTTCATTTGCAAGTTCTTTTGAATTACCCATTTTTCTTTGAGTGTTGGCGGATTGGTGTGCATCTAATGACATCTGTTGACTGAGCATTAAAAATGGAATATAGACCTTATATAAGAGAGCCCATTCAGCGGCTCTTAAGCTACCATGAGAGGGGGAACCCATGTTGCAAGGTACTATTTTCCATGATGAGGGAATTATCGTCTCAGATATCATTTGTCAGAGATGCTCCAGAGCCTCACCCTTGATCTGGTGATTACTCAGTGCAGTGATATCCAATTCAGAGGGGATTTCAGAATTGGGGATGTAATCTGCATCAAATGAAGGAATCTCCGCAGAACCACTAGATGGATGTTCCGTGTAAGGGGTGGGCATTGGGAAGTAGTGGGGAGTGGCTCATTTATTATTTTTGCTGTGACTCTTCTCAGGGAGTGGGCCTCTCTCAATGTGATTTTATTGAGGAAGCTTTTGGAGGTCATGGAATCTGAGTCTGAACTGTTTGTGTCATTGGATTTCCTGCGGGACCTGAGGTAAATTTTTGATTTGGACTCTGGAATGCACAATTTGAAAGTTGCATGAGCCTTCAAAATTCCCAGTATTAAATTATTCATTATGTCAAGATTAACCATTCTGGTTGCATCCCAATACGGAAGGTCTTCCAAAATTGAATATCGCACTCCATACTCCAAGAAAATTGCTTGTCTTTGTTGTGGGGTTGCCCAAAAACATTTGGCAATGGTTGATTTATGATTTTGGTATGAGCGTGTGTAGTGAAATTGAGGACCAATTTCTTCAATTAGAGCTTTGTGAATCGTGAAAAAATTACAAAAGTGGTTGCCTGAATGGGAAATAAATCGAGTAAGCTTGCGCATGGCAACCACATCCGCAATGACTGTGAGAATGGCAACACAGATAAAGGATCCTGAAGGACCTGTTGAGGTGGGTGAAAAATGGTAACCTTTCCATATGTAAGGTTTGACTATGAAACAATAAGTAAAAATTACTAATATTTTACTTATTGTACTATGAATGTCCTTATAAATGAAATAAATAAGATAAAAATAATTATAATAATAAAGAATTATTATAATTATGGCTTAAAAATAATTATATTATTAAATAAATATAATAATATTTTTTTTATTATAAAATATAATATAATAAAATAAATATATTAATATATTTAATGGCACTTTATTATTGTTACAAACAAACAATAAAGGCGTAAAAAATTGTTTTTTACTAATAAAAAACAAATAATAATAATAATATTACCAATATTAAGGTTATAAATTAATATAAATACTATTTATATTAATTAAAGAATTATTAAAAGAACAATAAAGAGAAAATTATTATAATAAGAGAAAATAACCTACTGTCAATACTTAATATAATAATTTTGAGATATTTTACGCCAGAAAATGTAAATACAACTTATCCAAATTGTATTTACAATAAAAAATAGAGAAAATTACAAATATTCTTGATTTTTACATGGAAATGAGATTTTAGAGAGATTTTTAACAAAAACGATTAAATAAATGATTTAATGATGTCAAAATTGATGATTATAATAAGATGATCTTTGGTATTTAATAATATAAAGGTTTTATATATAAAGAACAAATATATTACCTTTTTAATTGTATTGATTTAATGTTTTTGATGCGTCTGAGGGGAAAACAGAGTAAAAAGAGCTCTATTTATAGTAAATACTTCCTTCCTAGAGTCCAAAAGGCTTCTAGTAGATGTATACTGATCATATCCACTGGAATTGATCAATATTTCAAGGTTTGGTGATGATTACATCATGATCAAACCATATTACATCATTATTACGCCATTATCTAGAGTTATCACTATAACTCTAAGTTTGATGACGTCAAAGGCTTGGAAGAACCCCAAATTTCATTGATTTTATTAGTTTTAATCATAAAATAACATTATTCACTAATTTCATCACTCATATGACTGTTAAACTCAATTTAAAGCTACAGTGAGTGATCATAAATGATCAAATTTAAGCTCAAAATTGGATCATTAATAGCTTTTAAGTTATACACGCTAAAGCTATTCTGAGAGTGGATTCTGATAGCTTGGCATGTCATTATGAAACTTCCAAAAGCATTTCATTAAATCATCAAAACTATATTTTTGATGATCTTTCTTGTAACTCATCTTTTCTGTTGAAATTTAATATTTTAAACTTCCAACCATGATTTCAAGGGGTTATACCTTGAATATTATAGTACAAAATACATCATTCTTCACAAATGAGCTAGGAGAATCCAACTGTGTGCTTTTTTTTAAGTTTTGACCACTTTCACAATAAAGTGGTCAACAGCTCTGTTGATTTTAGTCAATAATCCCATACAGTTTTTAACCTTGTTTATAACTTGTGAAATAAACTCCATTTCTGTGATCCTACAGTAATTACGCGATTACTTTATTTTTGGTTCATCACTCTATCATGCATATTTCAAAAGATATTAGCTAAAATCCTTGAATATATGCATTGACCAAAAAAGTGCATATATTCAGCTTAATTCCGTAAGTATTGACTTTGGAGCTTAGCTTCTTAATTGTTTTATATGTGGAATTTCATGGAGAATCCAATGGTACCATTTATATTTCATGTTGTTTCATTGGTCTTTGAAATAAATAGGGATTTGTGTTTTTTATAAGGTATTATTACTTATAACTTATTAAATATTGACTTTACATATATGCCATAAAAATGATATACGTGTATCGTACCATGGGGAATCCAATGGTATAATTTATTACACATTTTTACTCATTGGTTTTTAAGTTAAACCAAGTTTTATGCCAATTTATGGTATTTTTGTAGCTTTAAGATAATTATTTTTAATGTATAATTATTTTAAATATTTCTTGTGACCTTTTTTGGGTATGTGGTCATATCTCCAAGGTACACACCATAGCTCTTTGAGCTCGTTGATGAGTGGCATTAATATCTAATTGAATTGAAGGGAAGTTGGCTCCTTTGGACCAGGGATGATTCCTGCAACATAGACATTCTCTGGCTTCAATCTTTCACTTGGGGGGAGATTAAGACAAATAAGCATGGTAGGTCCAATGCTGGCCAACCGGGTTGACTTTCCATGTGTATTAAACCAGTCCACATAAATGGAGAAGGCCAATGCACCAGGAATGGACATGAATGGGGGGTCGTTGATATTTCGAGCTCCAGTGAAGCATCTCCAGACCAATCCATCCCAGACGTCACATTTGGGGGAACCTTTGGGAGTTTGGGATTCTTGATGTTGATGCAGAATTTCCATAGTTCCAGCCCACTGGAGAAATCTGGCAAGCCAATTTTTGAATGGTTGATAAATGAAATGTTTTGTTGGTATAAATTTTTGCTTCATCTTGGTTGTGTTTTGGGTGTGGGGTTCAAATGAATAGATGAATTTTCCTAATGATTGTGTGCAGGGGGGGTCATGATCATTTGGGTCATTATGGCGTTGACAGTGGGGTTGGTCAGCTGTGACTGATTCAGTAAGGCCATTAAGAGAGAAAAATTGATGACAACATCTATAGTTTTGAGTCACTGGTTCCAATTGGAGATGTTCAAATATGGTACTCAGATCTTGAGGTATATGGAATGCAGGAGTGGGGGGACCACTGAAGCTTGAGATGCTGGAATTGATCAGCAGGTTTAGGGCGGGGTTTAGAATGCGTGAAGCCCTGCGGGGTATATTATACCTTGATGATATAATGGCAGATATTATCATTCCAAGGTCTTGTGGGGGAAGGGTTTGACTGCTTCTGTATGGTTTCTCTGCAGTTGAATTGAGACCCGGTGCTGTGGAGAAGGTGCTTTGGGTCAATTGTGAATAATCAGCTGGGAATATTTGATCAAATAGAAGTTGTGGGCACTCAGATCCTGATGCAGAAGTACGGATGTTTGGAAGAGATTTGGGTGCAATGGTTGATTTGAGCTTTTTAATGTGCTGTTTATTATGGAAAGGTGTGAAGGCAACTCAATGCCTATCACCCTCAGGGGAAGAGTGTGTTTGAGTTGAGCAGTGTTGACACATGCATATACACATTGAGGAATAGCGGCGGGTTGTCATTGTTGCAGGATTTGGGAGTACGGTTGGTTTGTGTATAAATATCTATGGCTTATGTGAAAGTGTTTAGGAGTGTTAGTAATTGGAAAAAAAATTGAGTGATTATTTATGAAGGGGGAGATGATTTGAGCCATCTGAGAATTTTATCCCATCTCTAATGGTGTGTGAGCTGCAGCTGATAAAGTGTAACATGTCTCATCTGGATGGCGGAATTGGTTAGGAGTTTAATTGGGTAAAATGCCATGCTGCTTAATGCTCATACATATTCTATTTTATTTACACATGGTGATACTGCGGTTTTGACCCTTGAGGGGCGTTCCAATAGGGATGTGTCAACATTGAACTGAGGGGATTGACATTCAAACCATGTACGCTGGCATGCCATTGTACATGGCTTAAACCTTATTACAGACATAACAATATAACTCGATTACATAAGGGGTTGGAGTGCAGCTAAAGTCTTGGTATTTGGCTTTAGTGCAGTAGGCTTTTAATTGGTTGGAATGTGGTTTGGATTGTCTTGCCTTTCTTGAAAAGGTGATGTATCTTTTGTGGGTAAATCCTTCATCAATACACCCCTTTACAGATGTACAATGCTGTGGAATTTAAATGCATATATTGGCAGTTTGGATAATTCACAAAATGTGAGAATGGGGAGGCGGAAATGTTACCGAAGATGATTACTTATGGATGATGGGTCCCCTTTGAGATCAAGGGAATATTACATTATATGGTGGTAGGCCATGCAGGGTGGTTTCTGACAAAAGCGGAGGAGCTCAAGAGGAGGCAGGGAGGATTCTCCTAAAAAGAGGCTTTTTGGACTTCTAATAAGACTCTTTTTAGAAATATTCATATAATATCCCTATTCTAAATTTGAAATGATTTCATCTCATATCACTCTATTTTATCATAATACTGAGGTGTTTTATCTAGTTAAAAATATTACTGTACTTTTTTGGCCCTTATGTCATCTTCCAAGTCACATGAATCCCGTTCAGGTTCTGTTCATGACTCAGATAGTGAATCTAGCATAGAATATGTTCAAACACAGTCACCATTAAGTCCCAACATTCCTCTCACAACCCCTATTGCATCCTCAATGAATGTATCAGGTCTTGACATTGATGTGGGAAATCCAAAGGCTCCAACTTCAAGCACTTGGTCAATACCAAATATTTCCGTCACTCCGATTCCCCTGAATCCGACTAATACACAAATGCATGTGTCTCAGGGGCCAGAAGGCACACCTCAAATCTCATCAAATGCTAATCCCCAATCAAAATTTCCACGTGAGTTCCTCCTTAATCCCGGTCGGAATCTAGTCCCATCCCAGGATCCCTTTGGACAAAGTAAACAGCCAACCCTCAATATTCCATCAGGATCTCAGGTTCATGTGGGCAATGAAAGGCGCGTGGATGGGGGGCAACGAAAAAGACCATTAGAAAATGAAACTTGGAGTGGTCTGTTGGAGGGAAATCCAGGATTGACGCTTCATCAAAGTAAGTCATTTTCATTTTGGAGTATAACCTTTTTCACAATTTGATATGTTTGTTTCATGGGTTAGATATGGCGCCGAAAGGCAAGTCAGTCCAATCTCAGGAGCCAATTGAAGATCGTGAGTATGACCAGTCTTCATTAATGTTTTGATGTTTTAACTGATGATGTGCATGGCAGGTGATGAAGTTTATGCATCTTCACCTCTGGTCCATAAAGAGAAAGTCACTGGACGTCATCATCCATATGCCTCCAAACCAAGAACAGCTCATGCCAGTTCATCAAGAGAAAAAATGGTGGATGATGAGGATGAGAACATGTCTCCAACTCAAATGGAAACAAATGATGAACCAAGGAGGGATTCACGGCACATGAGCATGGAGCTCAGTCAAATAGTGAGTTCACCCATCCTCAAATGCCCCTTGCGCAGAGTATGCTTGAACAATCCAAGGTCAGACAGCAAAGGAAACAGGCTCGTAAAGCTCACAATGTGGCAAAATGTGCAAACCAGAAGGAGCAACAAAAATGGCTGAAAGCAGAACTTCCAGAGAATGTCCATGGAATGAGATCAGCAGTACATGCCCATTGCCTGTTCCTACTCAAAGTTAGGGATAAGGATTTTTCCTCACTACCAGCACCACCCAGCACAGAAGAGCGTGAAATTGCAATTCAAGTGGCTGGTCATCTCAGATATGTCCCCAAGGATGTTTTCAATGAGCCATCAACACAGGTTCAGTCTCAGGGTTTCCAAAGCTACTTCAAAAATGAGCTCGACAGGCTAGGACTAAAGCAATTCACTTGGGACTGGGAGAGCTCATGGAAACATCCATTCAATGAGTTGATGTCTATGGTGGTTTGCTGTAAATTCTGGCTTGCACTTGTCAGCACCAAGTATCATCATTACTGTTGGAACAAGGATCATAATAACTATGGGGTTGTGGCGGCTTTAATGGAGCGACATTTCACTTATTTGAAAAGAGAATCGAAGTCAATTCAAAAGGATGCCAAGTATTTGGTTAAAGAGAAGGAGAATCAAAAGCTCACTATGATTCGTCAAAGGGTTGGTTACTGTATCTCTTTTTCATTTTGAGAAAAGACTGATGATGATATAGTGGATTATGTGCAGACCTGTGAGCGCTGTCGTTAATGGTGTGATACGGCTAAATTTCCCATTCTAGCATCACAATTCAATGACCCTTGAGTATGCTCAGATATGGAGGAGGTACCGGAAAATGGCCGTCATGTTTACCACAAAGTGGGATTACACTGGCGCTCCCAGTTATTTAATGAATTGGTGTTAAAAATGGATTGAGACATAGAGTTTTGTAGTTGCATTAAAAAAAGGGGAAAAAAACTATTGATAGATTGCCAGATTTACAATCAACAGATGATGGTGATATTCTGGAAGGCCTCTCATTTCAGGTTTTTGATCAAGATTGGCTCAAGAGCTGTAGTAAGATGCATACTAGCGCCCTCAAAATACTTGACATGCCAGTTATTAGGCGGAAGGGTGATGCTCTGTAATAACTTGGTAATATGAATTTATAGCACCGTTACAAATTAAAATTTTTGTGAATTATTACTGCAGGTGTAATACGATCTGATTGTTATTTCTTAAAGATGCAACAACTTGCTAAATATGTCAGAATATAGACAATATGAGTTGGAATGTATCACCATCTCCCTTAGAAATAATACTCTATTGCTCATTTTCATTGAGGAAATATTGAAAGAGTTTGATCCAGCTCATGTGTTTATAATTGTGGACCTCTGCCAGGGTGAGCAGGTGTTATCAACTTGGTCAAACACAAATTATATAATATCAGTAAGGCTCACGCAGTTAATGATTCTTTCTTTTCTTGGACTTATTGGTGATTGGAATATGGCATTCCCATAAGGAAGGATCTTAGAATAGCAATACAATCAGGGTCAAAGATGAGCTTGAAAGGTACCTTCCGCATGTTGACCTAAAATGAATGAGGAGTGATATAGTGGATGACTTTTAAAGGTTGTTGTTGGCCAATACAATGGAGTTGATCAACAGCCTGAGCCTCAATGGCTGGGTTCCAATTGGGCTCCTGGAAATGTGGATGTCAGGGTCCAAAAATCAGGGTAGAATTTTGGGGGTCCCCTCACCATTAAATAGACCATATGAGCACAAGTTATATTGAGGCCAGTTCCAGCTGCGGCAATGGATGCAATCAGTACTTCACATTCAGGATTATTGAAGAAATTCTCCAGTTCCTTCTCCTGCGCTCGTGCTGTAATTGTTCCATCAATTCCTGCTGAAAGGATAGAGTAATGGGCAAGTTCAATACCAATTCTACAATGAAAAAAAGTCAGATGGATTCAATTGGTAATGGATGCATATTAGAATGAACGCAAAAATCTAGAAATTGGGTCCATTGGGTATAAACCACCAATTTGGTTGGACCACACCTTGTTTGTTTGTTCTTCATTAAGCTTTGTAGGAGGTGTGAAATTTTACTACTCATCATGCATGTTTCCACATCCACAATAGTTCGTGTGATTGTTGGGGAGTTATCCTGAGTGCTCCTGCCCTCGGGGTCTTCCAAATCTGCCTCCACAATTGTGTTAAGCATGATGTGATGATTACAACATATTCACAGCTTATTAATATTTCTGAAAAATTCTCCAGGTCCTATGCTTTTGGATGATAGGAATTCTTCATATAATGTGGAATATTCTTGCTGCATGGTCGGGTTGAGTGGGAGCAGCTCATAATGATGGCTAATAGTGGGGAGGGATTTGAGATGTGTGGTTTTGGTGCGGCGCAAACTTAAATGCCGCAATGCCAAATGCAAAATTTCATTGCAGCCTTTGGAAAGACTCCTCAGGATGAATGGTGACCAGTTATCTTGATCGGCCCTCTGGGGTTGAGTGATGAATGATATTATCCCCAAAAGGTCATAAATGGTGTTGTGAATAGGTGTGCCCATTAAGCATATTCAACGGGATAAAAGGAGGCTATTGATGGCACGGTGAGTGGCAGTGTATTGAGAGAAAATATAGCTATAAGATGGGGCAAGGGTTATTGGAGATAAAAGGTAATTTGAATCATTTAAGCTCAGCCACTCACTGTGCTTCATCCATAATTATGCAATGCCAATTTATTTGAAAAATGAATGATGTAGAGGTATTGGTTTGCTTAAATTCTTGGGTGATAGTATTGTAAGAAGTGATGATGATATCATATTTTAAGATCTCGGCCTTGAATGATGAGTGACGAATGGGACCATGGGAGATTTTGGCATGAAGCGCTCCAGCCTGAGCATGCTTGGATATTTCTGATTGCCAGTTGGTAATTAAGCGAGGGGGGCAGATGATCATGGTGGGCATGGAGCAATGGGGGTTTGCAATCATCCACTCCTTGGATTTACCAATTAGAGCAATGGCCTGAATGGTTTTACCTAATCCCATATCATCCGCAAGCAGTCCTCCGAGAGGGGTATTGGTTGAAAGGTATTCAAATGAGCTAACGACCTTGTTTGTAATGATGTGCCTGGCATTAAAAGTGGATCCTGGGGGTGAGGTGGCCCAAAGATTATGGGCTGATTGGCCATTGGGGATTTCTTGATCCCAGAGAAAAGCTAGTCCGGTCTTTTGATGAGGGAGGAGGGGGGTGTGAATAATGGAATGGAGCGGGGTCATCATGGGGAGGTCTGATCCACTGGGTAATTTTATCAGTTTTTGCTTGGAAATCAATGATGAGAAAGCAGGATATGAAGCTGGCGTTGAGTTTGAAGCGGGAATTGTGGGAGTAAAGAGTTGACATTTACTATTCGTATTACAGTCATATTCTTTGGGCATTTTCAGCTTGAAATCTTGTGTTCAAAAGCTTTCCATTATGAATAGAATGCTTGGATACCATGTGAAGAACTTCAATGCTAGATTGGGTTTCTGAGATGAGGAGGGATCATTTGCATCAGTCATAAATACTCCCTCAACAAATAATATTTGAGTAGGATTGGATTGGCAATTTTCAATCCATGCCCCACCAGGAACACAGTTCATGAAGGCTTTTGGTGCCCCAAGGAATGGTATCAACATTTTGGAAAGGGTTCCAGGGAGAGAGCCAGTAGCACGCTGGTGATTGGGGAGATATACAAATATGTTGTGTTGATTGTGCCATAGGATAATCCAAGAAGCTAAGTGGGAATTCTCAGGATTTAAGGTTATATCACTATTCATTTGAATATGAATATTAATCATCCCAATGCAAAGTGGTTGTGAAGGGGTTGACATGATGGCTATTATGAATTATTTGGGGACAGTTGGAAATTATATGATCAAGAAGGGGTAGCTAAAGGGAATGAAGACCAATAAGTGCAGGTGGGGAACTTATATAAGAGGCAGAAATAGGCTCAAGGGGGGATGGCCTGTGGTTACGTGCATGGTCTTGATGAAGGTGATCCTCTTGGACTCATAATTTTCATATCCAATTTGGGGAATATATCAAGGCAAAGTGGCAAAAATGTGGGTGCACCAATATGACTTCTGGTTCTGCAGCAAGTTATGCAACCTTTGGTGGAAGAAGGTTGACATTAGCATATCCAAAATTGGGTGGGTTGTAGAAACTTATTGTGGAGGGGCATATTAGAGGCATGCAGCCATGTTTGCTGTGGTGACAGCAAACAATGAGCGGATTTTCTCCAGGTTAATTGTTGCACAGGGACCTACTGGGCAATTTTGGCGGTTTCAAAGGGCAATCTCACTGTGGGGATGTTTGTGTGTGGGTGGGTGATAGGTTCGGTGGCATGCCACCAAACATGAGCTTGGTTTTGCCTGAAGTTTTTTTCTGACTGAGGCCTACTGGGCTTCCATGGGGGAATGTGTGGCATGATCAAAGGGGGCGCCGGCCGTGAGCCGTGATCCACATATACATTCACCCCTATTGCGTTTGAGGCAGGTACTAATTCACTGAGATTGGCATCAGGGTCTTTGCCTCACACGTGTGCAAAACTCCGGCGAAAGAGGCCACCCGCCCCAGGGAATTTTTGGCTGCAAGCCAGGCGCCACAACTTGTGCGGGGCGCATGAGAACTTGCAGAAAATGACCTGCGGTGGGAGATCCCCATGCAAACATAACCAGCCTCAGCAATCATAGGCCGGGATTATTCTAATACGGATGAGGCTGAAGCAAATCCACACTGATTGGCCTCAGGTTTCCACGTGCAAGTGGATGAGCGTCTGCAGTAAAGCTGACCACCCGACCAAGAAAATAGCCGGTCGGAAGACTGGCAGTAAAATGTCTTCCAGGCATGTGAAAGTTGCCTGCGTATGACACGTCGGGGGGTGCGTATGAAAGTGTGTGGCTGCCTGCCAATGGGCACGCGCAATGAACAAGCGTGGCCAGTCAAAGTTTGCCCCGACAATGGCACCGGAGTGAATCCACTGTTTGTGTATGACCCAGATAATAAGTCATCCCATTATGACCCACTTACATTAACTTGGATTACACCCGCATCTGTGCCGTAGTTAGGCAGAGCTCTCCAACAAGGTGCATCAAAGGGATGCAGTTGAGATATATGACGTGATTGCATGTTACATTGTTGTACAGCTTTTGCTCTGTCCCGCAGCATTCATTTACAAAGGTGTACTGCGTACTACAGTGTTGGCTGTACTGTACAGATTAGGAAGGTGTAATACTACTTCAGCCTGCATGCATATAGCCAATGGGTATCCACCTTCCAATAGTTTGCATATACATAGCTCATGTGCCACATGCTCAGCATTGTGTTTCACCTGATTTGCACATTCAAGCTCAGCATGTAATGGTCAAAAGCACCATGTGGAAGTGCTCAGTAAAGCCATGGTCCAGACCATTTTTGCAATAGTTCATTGGAAGGCTCAGTTTGGAGCACTTCACCAAAGCATGTGAAATGCTGCACCTGGCTGAAATGTCATCTGATGCTGTGCCAAATGCTCAGATTGTGTGCTTACAAAAATGACCTAGCAATTTCTCAGCATAGTGCATTTGATATTGTTATATCCATGGTTCAATAACTGTGCAATTAAAATGTTCAGCCACTGAGCATTTCAATTATGACCCAAAAGCAAACCTGAGAAATGGTTTGAGCCAAGCTCACGCTGTATTCACTTGTCTTACAGCCCCCCCTTTGTTCAAACACTATCACCAGGCCATACGGCCTGTAATCTTGCTGTGGTCACTTGTGACCAAATGCACCATGTGCATTTCTGCATAGGGCACTTTTTCATTGCACCCACCATGCACATTCAACAAGGGCCTCACCACCATCCTTTTGGGTGATTGGATGGCTCTTTAAGCAAACAAAGGGGATTTGACTGAGCTTGAAAATTTAATCAATTGCAATACTTAGCCAGAACCCCATTGCTCTTCTTCCTCATTCCAGCATTTCGCTTCTCAGTTGCAGTATTTGCTGCGACTGAGCTTCAATTTTGCCCACACGCCTTGAAGCTGAGACTTTTGCAGGTGTTGGAACTGCTGAGATCGTCTCAGCTTCACCATGGTATAAAAGACCATCTTCACATGACAAGCCCTTCACTTTCTTTCTCACCCGCTCCACTTCGTTCAAGCTCACCCGCTGTTGTCCTTTTTGTGCATATTCCCCTTGGTCTTCCTGCCTTTCCATTGTTTTCTTTCACACTCCACTGAACCCACTCGCCTTCCTTTTACCTGTTTGTTTTTCCTGCTGATCCTTTCAGACCCCCGCTTCTATGCACCTGGTGCGTTACCTCCATTTTAAACTTTTGTCGTCCTCATGTTCCAATCTTAATACTTATTTTTCTTCTCTTCCAGACTTTTAAAAACTTCGGACTAGAGCGTTTTTATTTTGTTTCCGTTTTTAAATTATCTAATTCATCGTACCTCTTCATTTTTTACTTTCTATTCAGTTACTAACCTCAATTGTTTTGTTTTTAGATGTTGTGCACTTTATGCACCAAGCAGGGTATCCCCTGCATTTGTTCCTCGACGACAACCAACGCTTGTGATGCTTGCCGACAAGCACACAAGAAATGTTTGTTCATTGTCCGCCCCTTCCAACCACGCGGCCAGAGGAGTTCTCACCCAAGACGCCCTTGCAAGAACTCCTTTGTGGTCCACAATGATGAAACCATATCCGAGCGCAAATGGACACCGGCACCCCAAACAGGCCAACGGGAACGATTCCGGAAAATTAGCCCTGTCCCCTCAAGTATCAATTTGTCCACCCCCCCTCCTAGGCCACCATCCAATGGTCACTTCACTCCTCAACCTGAGCTAAGTGATTATCTGGCCGATGAAGGATGGTGATGGCGAGAGGACATTTGAGCTTGGGCCAATTGTCACCATGTCTTCTCACCAATGGGATTCAAACGCCAAAGTAAGTTTTCTTTCTCCTCCTTATCTCATTCCTCTTCACACAATAATACTGACTTTTTTCCATTACTCAAAGAAAAAAACCCCCAAATCCCCACCGACAAGACTCTCCTGTTCCTAGTTTCCCTTGCGAGCAAACCCTGCAGCAACCCACTCCAGGCCCGAGTGGCACTCGATGGTCAGAGGAATTCTTCCGCGGTAAGCAGCCAAAGTTTCATTTCAATTTCACTTTTGCTTTCGAGTCATGCTAACTGACTCTTACTCTTTTTTTAGAACCCTCCCAAACCAAAAAGCCACTTATTACTGGCCCGAGTCCATCCTCCCAACCACCTGAGGAGAATACAACTCGTGAGCCAGAACCTGAGGTGGCTCCTATGCAATCCACGGAGGAACCTTTTGGTAAGTTACCACTTCTCTTTCTTCAATCCTATCAACTTTTCCTCATCTTTTCTTTGACCATCTCCAGCTTGTCCCACCACTCCCCGCTCCATAATTATCATTGACGATACGCCCGTTGGATCCCCCCCTCCCCCTCCGCCTTCTTCTTCCCTGACTTGCCCACCTTCCCATCCTGTTTCCTCCCCCTCCACTCCAACCCCGGTTCCCTCCCAGTGCCCCCGAGAACCCCAACGCCTCCTCCCCTCGCCAGGAATTTACCGACTTACGACCGACTTTGATGATTCCTTGAGCCATCATCCACAAATCGATCAACCAAATCTTGTTGGAGCATCGCCGCTTGCTCCACATGATTCCTTTCATGGATGCAACTCATTGAAATGAGATGCACCGGGAATTCCGGGAGGAACTAAACTCCCTCCTTGCCCAGGCACTGGAGGCTTATCCAAAGGAGGACATCACCGGGATAGTCTCCAAATTCCTAGAAAAATAAAAATTTAAAAAAAATCTCATTATTTCCACTTGTTTTCTTTTGTAATCCTTTCTTTTAAATAAATTATTTGTATTCAATCATAGTTATGTTCAATTTCTATTACATTCTTTGTTCACGTAAAAATTATTTATTTCCTCCTTAGAGAAAATCCCTGATTGCGTGAGAATTTTTTTGGTAAGTGCACCACCAAAAGCTTGAGTGAGTATTTTTTTGTGTGAACCTCTTTTGCCAAAAATGCACCAATAGTCACCGTTACCGTCTCCTATATTTTCTTCTTCCATGGTTTAGAGCCATATCAAATCTTAACTGTAAAAAAGCAGGAGGTTCCCGCATGTGAGCAATCCACTCCAGATTTGTGAGACATTGCCTTTCCTATGGTCACACGCTATTAATCTTAGTCATGTATTGAATTGTCAGCATTGTTGGCAACCTTCACAAGCGTAAGGATTGGCATGTGAATTTTCGGAAGCCTGTACAGGCATAAGGAATCTTTAGCATTTTTGGGAACCTTCACAAGCGTAAGGATTGGTGTGTGAATTTTTCCAAGCCTGCACAGGCATAAGAAATTGTCAGCAGTGTTGGCACCCTTCACAAGTGTAAGGATTGGCATGTGAATTGTCAGAAGCCTGTACAGGCTTAAGGAATTTTTAGCATTGTCAGGACCCTTCACAAGTGTAAGGATTGGCGTGTGAATTGTCAGGAGCCTGCACAGGTGTAAGAAATTGTCAGCATTGTTGGCAACCTTCACAAGTGTAAGGATTGGCGTGTGAATTCTCAGAAGCCTGTACAGGCTTAAGGAGTTTTTAGCATTGTCAGGAACCTTCACAAGTGTAAGGATTGGCGTGTGAATTGTCAGGAGCCTGCACAGGTGTAAGAAATTGTCAGCATTGTCGGGAACCTTCACAAGCATAAGGATTGGCGTGTGAATTGTCAGGAGCCCGCACCGCCTTTGGGGGTTTTTTGAATTTTCGGGACCTCGTACAAGCATAATGATTTGCATGTGAAGCATAAGGAACTTTTAGCGTTGTCAGAACCTGCACAAGCATAAGGATTCACATGTGAATCATTGGCATCCTGAAAAAGAGAAACAAACCAGGACATATGTATGATGGCATGCCACCGTACATAATCCACTTCACCCCTTTTTCATGTGAGCCACCCCATCTCCCGCACTCCAAACCATCCAATCCTGGTGTATATTGTCCTCTGCCTTACTCCACCATTATTTACCCATCACGCTGCAATTCCAACACACATGCAAATATCCTCATTCTTTGAATTGGCATGAGATTGTATGACCATCCCTTATTTGATAGCCCGTTCCCTTGCCAATCTCATAATAGCCATGGCTTTTTTGGCACATTATTTTTGCCAACCTCCTTGAGCATTGTGCGGAAAGACCCACTAGTGTCGTGCTTTCGTTGTCCTGTGCTGGATCAGTATAATGAACAAATGTACTACTGGTCCACACTACCTGAATGAGCCCATGACAATTTGATAGATCAATCCAAAAATGCTCATTTCGGAAAATCAATTTTCCCCCAGTACACCACTTTGACGCATCTCTTTGAATTTGGCCGGTCCGCTTATCAGCTTAAAACCACCATCCTGAAGCATACAGCGATGCATCCTTATCAAGATGAGGTGAGTTTTTGAATCCATTCATGGTGAAAGTGAGTGCGGAAGAAACCTCGCATGCACCCTTATTTGCGGGAATATTGCCTTCCTAGTTGACTTGATCAAAAGACAGAACCCCCAATGAGTTGTAGCAATTTTGAATCTTCTGAAATAAATTATCCCCAACATATCATAAGGCTTGAGCTAGAATGCAACCCACCAAGCTCAGATTGGCACCTCAGTTCCGCCATTCATCTTTTGCATTTTCAATTTTACCAACACTTCCACACAGACCAAATTGTTCATTCTTTGTGCTGCATTTGCGCCACCCAATCACAAACATAAATCCCTCCAGTAATGCCCCATTTGTTGCAATTGGGTTGGTGAATCTTCTCTCACGAAATAAGAATTGTGATAATTCATCCCATTGATTGACCTCAACTTCACTCATTGTTGTGAATGGTTGGAATTTGACAAGGGAAATGAGTAATCCGGTTGAAGAGAAAATTTCCACACGGCCAAAGTGAATGTGTTTGATCTCATTGACATCCACAAGCCTCCGAATTTCACTTGGAGTCATATTTGCTGATACTGGCATTGGTATTTGTGCTGTTGGGAAAGAGGAGGATAACAACCTATTCATTCGGGTTGTTTTGCACTCATTTGTCTTTTGGGATCTCCCACTATTCCCGAGTGGTTGAGCAATCACTATGTGTTGAAGCAGACAAGATATCAGATACTGCTTCCTGCCATTTGAAGCTAAGGAGTTTTGAGTCCAGAATGGTGTCCAATGCCTAAGGAGCTATTGTAAGGTGTGGATATGAAACTTTGATTAAAAATCAAGTACTTTTCCTGTCCTCAAAATTTGTATAAGGTAAATAGTCAATTAAAAATAGTATGAAATATTATTTTTAAGAGAAAAGACGCCAATTTTTTTGTTTATAACTTTATTAGTATAAAACAATAATATTATAAAAATTTATTGTTTTACCAACAATAAAAATTTATCCAAAAAATAATCTACAAGAGATATTTTAAGGCTACAAAAGAAATTTCTTCAAGAGCAATTTCAATTGGAATTAATTGAGCAAAGAACTGCAAGCAATTAATTAAAGAACAGAGTCTTTAAAAGAATATTAAAGAGAAAACACGCCCAAAAGTGACCAGAGTGAATTTGGAAACAAAGTGACAAAGTTTACAGTGATGAAAGTTGCTTTAATTCACTTTTGGGGTGGTTCAGGGGTAAAAATGATTATAAGAGTTACAAACAGTGATTATAATGATTTTTTAACGTGGTTAAAAGGTTTAAAATGATATAAGAAAGGTGGCTGGAATCTTTTATTGATTGGTTTAACAATGTTTAAACTAATTATAAAAGGAAAAGATTCTAACATGAAGAGAAAAGTGGGGCAAAGAAGACATTCTTTTATAGCAATCAATTCTCTTACTTCAAAAGTAAAATTTACTATTGTCAGTCGTGAAAAACAGTCTGACAAAAGAAAAGCCAATTATGGCATCATTGAACCCTGGTTTAGACCAAAAAGGGCTGGTTTACGCCATTTTTAGCCATTTTTAGCCATTTTAGACCCTTAAATAAGCCATTACTATAGCAATACCAGGCCTAGAGCCTTCAAAACACGTCAGAATGTGTGTCAGAGGCTTAGAAACCAGTTAAAACTGTTTTAACTATGATTGTTTTATCTTAACAGTAGTTTTACCCTCTTGGCAACAGCTAAAACTACCCCAGTTGGTATCAAAACCTCATCATCAATTGAGTCCACAGACCCTGTAACTCAATTCCAGGCCAAAAGTGATGAACATTTGCGTGAATTTTGACATCCCACGCCTGTCAGCAAGGATTTTGGGGGTCTAGCTCCCCCTTAGAGCTGGAGTTCCTTTTCCCCCCCAAATTTAATCTTTCCAATTTATTTTTCCTTTAATTCCTCATCATGTATTATACTTATAATTTAAATATGTAATTCAATTCAATTGTACAGTACAATACAGTAATAACTGACACCTCATATGTAAATCAAAGTTCACTTATGTAATACACGCGCACATTTTGACATTTCAATTGAATTCAATTGAAAATACTTCAATTCCTCGTAACTTTCAAACTAAACACAACACCTCAATTTTAACACAAAAATTGATGGTTAACACCACATGTGGTGTGAATTAATCTAAGGTTTTGAGGATTTTCAAATTTTGTATTGAAAATACTAAAAACTTAATTTAAGCTTATTTAGAGTTGAGTTACAAGAATTTCACTCAGAGGTGACCCCACCTAATTTTTTATGAGGAATCCAATTGTGAAACAATTTTTATATGTTTATTTAATGGATAAAAAGTTATAATGATTTTTATTTAACTTTTTTCCAAATTTTTTTATTTTTGCACAATTTTGTTAAAATTTCATTTTTACTTAAATTTTTCAAGTATAAATGTAATTTCATACTTACAAAATTTAATGTATTTTTATTTTTAATTTGTAATTAATTTTTTATTTTTAATATAATTTTATATTTATATTTTGATTTTATTTTAATAATACAAATTTTCTTTATATTAATATGTTATTTTTGTATTTGTGGTCTTTTGGGTATATGAAATTACCTCTAAGGCACACAGCTATATTCAGCACACATCCTTTATCTTCCCTGTTGGAGCCCACATGACATTGGCACAATCTGAACCGACTAAAGCCAATGTTTTTGCATGGGGCCCAATGAGGGTGCCACATAAATGTGGAAGCATATATATATATCTATATATATACACTGAGATTAAGCGAGCAACTCACAATTTCCTTCCTCATCCCGACGCTTTCCTGCGAGTTGCCTTTTACGCTCTTTTCCTTTTTTCATGAATGGCATGCTTGCAGCAGAATATGAACTGAAACCAAATGATTACTGATTTATTGATATCATTTAGATTTGATTGTGGTCAATGAATCTTTTTTAATTGCGGTTAAAAAGAAAGATCACAACTGACCTTTGGGAATTTGCGATCTCAAATACCTGAACCTGAAAATTGCAGTGGATAGTGCATTATTCAATTTGACACTATTGATTTTCCCATTCAATGAGGTTCAAATCCAACCATGTGGAATATCGCAAGCACACGCGAATGCAATATTCACCCTGCTGCAGATCCCTAGTTATCCTAGTCCTCTTGAAAGACACAGGAACATTTGGCCTATTATGGGCTGGTGGGAAGTGATAAATGCGAATTCCCGCAATGCCCCCGCATGTGCTACTCACGGGCACAACTGCCTGACTCAGCTTGCGTCTGGTCGGAGTCTTTTCAATGGTGTACGGAGGCATGCCGCTGTACAATTACTATTGGTATTCAGACTGTGGCATCCAGGCAGTAGTAGGATAGGAAGTCATGATTATTAAATTCATAAATAACTTTGCAAGATTCAATTACAATCTATCTAGTACAAAGCTAGTCTAAAACAGGTCAATCCTGGTTGTGAGTTTAGCTGACCTGGGTACAGTCAATGTGACCTCATCACTTGAGCCAAGACTGTGCTTTGCCACCCAGGAATCACCAAAGTCTAATACTAAGCATCGTGCAAATTCAAATCTAAGAGGTACAGTGGGGTTAAAAGACTCTGATGAGAAGAAACGTTTATGCAGTAAATTACATATATACTTATTAGTAAGTAGCCACACTGGCTCCACTAGATTTTTACCCTCTGGAAGTTTTCCAAAATGTCAATTAGTGATAAAGCCCCTTTAACTGAGCTTGTTCTCCAGTCATCTGAGCATACCATCAAACCACGAACCCCTGCCTCACAGAAAGCCACTAATATACCATAGCAAATTTGATTTATTCCGAGATTCTTGTGACACATCAAAAGTTCTTTGATGGCCTCATTTTTTTTGAGTTCGTGAGTTTGTCTTTGATTCCATTAACTTTGACCTTTGTATGTGCACATACCATGTTGTACGCAATCATCAAATGGATAACTGTATCCATTAGATCCTTCAGGTTCTTGTGCAGCTTTGTGGATATCTCATTGTCAGCCCCACCACCTTCAATGCTGAGTTGGGTTGCACATTGCTTTGATTTACTTAAGCAGGAGGCAAGGTATTCAACTGCTCCCCTTTTGAGTCCATAAGGATCGGCCAAATTTGATGTTGGTGCAACATATGGTTTGGGTGCAATCACATCGTATGAGACTTAACTAATGGATTCAAAAATAAAATTTGCCCAAAAATGATTAACTGGCTTGGTGGGGTAAACAAGGCTCTGAACCATTTTGAAAAAGGAGTGTTCAGATTTGGGGAGATTATCTGGAGGTTCAGCTGATTCCTTCATCAATGTGAGATTCCAAATGTTGTGATCAAAAAACGCTTCTGTTTCTGTTGGCTTAAAAAAATCTAACCCTGTATATTGCAATTTATATCACCAGTAAACAGCCAATAATCATGTATCATGCACAAAGAAAAAACTCACCTGACATCTCAAGGTCCTCCAGCCAGGCCGACATTTTAAGCTCTTGGTTACTGATCACCTTAATACCAATGGGCAGGAAGGTATGAGCATCCTTTGTTGGTAAATTGTCCCATTGATTTTTGTAAATACTATTGATATTATCAAGCCCCCTTTTCCATGATTGTTGAGTACTATTGGAATAATAATTCAAAATGCCTGCAAACTCTTCCATGCGGGATTAAAATATTCCTTGAAAATTAGCAGAGGATGACACTTTGGGCTCAGAGTCAGGAATTATATCAGTCATATCTCATCCCATTGTATCATGTTTAATTGTCTCCCTTTCTTGAAAGGCTTGAATATTCCAAGGAGAGGCAGGAGGGGTGTCATCATGGATTTTTTCCTTGAGTATCGGGGGGCTTTCAGTATGTGGAGCTTCATCATGGATTGTTTCATTGAGTATGGGGGGGGTTCAGCATGCGGAGGGTCATTATGAATATGGTCCACTTCAACATTGATCATTTCATCACCTTGATCCCAAGAATACTTTGCGGCTTCAAAGGTATGGAGTTTTTTGTTTGTTTTTTTGGTTGCATGTATATTTGGTCTTTTTTCTAATCCTTTGCCTGGGAATCCAATTATGACTTGAGATCCTTCAGGTAGAGATTCTCCCACCTCCACACCTGCCCATATATTGTAAGCAGCTATTTTTATCAATTTTGTTTTGAATTAGTAATGGACTTATGGTTCATATCCATTTTGAGGAGGCTCATGGCTTCAGCAATATTTTGACGCACATAATCAGGAATTTTACTATCATTTTGAATTTTTTTGAGCCTTGGGATTGTTTGAGAAATGTTGGAGATGTATTGCTCCTTGGATATAATTTCCACCTCCCCACTGAAAATTACATCATCTTGCCCATCATCTTCTGTCGGTGCACAAGGTTCAACAGTCTTTTCTTTCTCATAGCTTTTAAAATTGGGTTTCTGAGAGCTTGGAGGCTGAGCTGAAATAAAGGCTATGACACAATATCAGGTTTTGAGAGATTAGAAATATTCAAGATTGATGCATACTCACATTCTGGAAGAACTTGTGGATCTTGATTATCTTCATGTGACTGGCTCTCTACTTCCATGCCTAATTCACGACTACTGGCCATATCAGAGATTTCACTTCCACTCTCTGGGGCTGAAGTAGGTTGTTCATTGAAGTCAGTTGAATTTCCAGCGTTTTGGGCCATAGCAGAGGTAGTTTATTAAGCAAATAGATGGTGACGAGTTGATTGATAACTTGTTTGAAAATTTTTGAATAAAAAGATCCAAATTGAAGAAAAAAGGTGGAAGTAAAATAAGTTTAAAATAATTGAGTCTTTTTGAGGTAATATTGGAGAATTTTGCCGAGTTTGAAAGAAGATAAATATCAATTTAAAGCAGTTTAAGAGTTATTGAATATTATAGAAAAAATCCATTTCAAAACCACAAGCTGACCAAAAATAAACCTGCGCATCAACAGACTTGGAACCTTCTATTGAAATTGTATTGCATTTGCAAAATATAATCTGTTGGGAAATTGAAGGAGGCAATGTGTTGCAAATTATTTCATATCATTCAACTGAAATCACTTCCCTGTGAGACATTGAATAAAGTTGACTAGTGAGAAACCTACTAAATTCAACTTTTGAACTATTCAACGCTCATGAGGTAAGGACTAAGCAAAGTGTTCCATTTGAATGATATGAAATAAAATGGGTTTTTCAGGGAAACAGGAGACATAATTCTTGTCTTAAATAGTCCACTTATCAGGTTTTAATTTGTGAGTCTCATGATTTAAACCCTAACCACAACATTGTAAATATACTGACCAATTTCCCCTTAGGTTGTGTTGGCAGAGAAGGCCACTCAGCATATTTCGGCGATTGTGTTCATTGTATACGCCAACAAGCCACCGTACACTATGACTGTAATACGGAAGCATGTTGGGAGGGCACCCTGCAAGTGTCAGGATGGTAAGCAGTGTTTGGAGCATGTCGGGAGGGCACCCCGCAAGCGTAAGGATGGTAAGCAGTGTCCGGAGCATGTCGGGAGTGCACTTGGCAAGCGTAAGGATGGTAAGCAGTGTCGTGAGCATGTCGGGAGGGCACCCCGCAAGCGTAAGGATGATAAGCAGTCTTGGGAGCATATTGGGAGGGCACCCCGCGAGCGGAAGGAGTGTAAGCAGTGTCGGGAGGGCACTCCGCAAGCGTAAGGATGGTAAGCAGTGTGGGGAGCATGTCGGGAGGGCACTCTGCAAGCGTAAGGATGGTAAGAAGTGTTGGGAGCATGTCGGGAGGGCACTACACAAGCGTAAGGATGGTAAGCAGTGTTGGGAGGGCACTACACAAGTGTAAGGATAAGTGGTTTCAGGAGCATGTTGGGAGTGCACTCCGCGAGCAGAAAGATGGTAAGCAGTGTTGGGAGCATGTGGGAGGGTACTCCGCCAGCGTAAGGATAGTAAGCAGTGTTGGGAGCATGTGGGAGGGTACTCCGTGAGCGTAAGGATGGTAAGCAGTGTTGGGAGCATGTGGGAGGGCACTCCGCGAGTGTAAGGATGGTAAGCAGTGTTGGGATCATGTGGAAGGGCACTCTGTGAGCGTAAGGATGGTAAGCAGTGTCGGGAGGGCACTTTGCGAGTGTAAGGATGGTAGGCAGTGTCGGGAGCATGTTGGGAGGGCACTACACAAGCGTAAGGATCAGTGGTGTTGGGAGCATGTTGGGAGGGCACTCCGCAAGCGTAAGGATGGTAAGCAGTGTCGGGAGGGCATAAGGAGTGGTGAGGACAGAGAAGGTGGGGAAGTGTTGGAGTCTCATCTGGAGGGTGGTGCAGGCGCGTAAGCATGCAAAGCGTCAGGGTGGATTATGTGGGGATGCAGAAGCCAATGAGGTGAAATTACCCAAACATTGCAAATAGTGTTGAAATGGGTTTGGGCTTTGAGTGACATTCTCATGTGACACATGTGATGATTGACGTTGTCTTGACGCTGACGTGACATGACCCACTAGATCAGGTGACTATAAAGTGACACTAAGACGATCGAAGCAAGATTTTATACTGACCGCAGTGCGACGTCAAGTCAATCACAGACAATTGACACAATTTGCCTTGGTGATATATAAATATCATTTATAAAAGAATTAAAACACAAAATGTGCAGAAATAATTCTTACAGAAAAATTCTATATAAAAAAACTAATAATAGATCAAAAAGATATAGAATTTTAGAGAAAACTTACTTATAATATTTATTTAATACAACAAGTCAAACAAAAACAGTTATTATATTAAATAATAATTATAAGTTAAAAACACGCCAAAAATCAATATTTTTGAAGATAAAACAACTTTTCATAATAAAAATTATGATTAAAGAGTTTTTGAGAGGAATTTGTGGATTTTTAAAGATATTTCAAACACAATAATGTTATAAAATCAAATATATTGAAGGTTATTAAAACAATAATCTAATTTCTATTATTTCAATTCTTTAATTTAAGATTTATAAAGAATAAAATTCTTAAGAAATACTTTAATAATAAGATTTCATATAAAATAAAACTTTACCTGTTTAAATGTGTAATATGATTGGATTGATAATTGATGATGGACACAAACAGTGATCAATAGACTCTTTTTATGTCTACAGAGCATCTCTAATGATTCATAAGGGATATAGGGGGCGTGCTCAGGGAAAAACTGAAAACCATGTTTAAAAATAAGGTTCTTAGCTTAAGGTAACTCATTTTCAATTCCAACTTAAAGTTACCAGTGTTATTCGTAACTCCAAGTAACTTTAACCCTCATTTAAGTTAATTATTTTAAGTTTTGATATAAAAGAAGTTTATTTATATTGAAGTTCATCACATGAACAACTTAAAAATAGAGTTTCAAGAAAAATATCTTAAGCTCTATTTTTAATTTTTTTTGAATGAAATCTCAATTTTCTATAAGTATAGTTAAAAGAGTAAAAGTCCAGCCTAATTACCCAAGAAATCTTTTTATAAAAGATAATTAAAATTCAATTTATATATCTTTTACATGTTATACACTACTAGTGATTATAGCAGTAAGCAGTAATTGTCTACAAGAATCAATTACAAGAAGAATTTAATAATAAAAACTTCTTTTATTAAAATGATAAAATTATTTTAATATCTAATTATCTTTTACATGAATAATTATAAAGGTAACTCTTGAAGAAAACTATTACTAGAGAAAAACTTTAACAATCAAGATAAATAACTCACTATTAATCCAATGAACCTTTCAAAGATAATAGTAGAGAGATTTGACGTAGAATTGTGAATTGAAAGGATCAAAAATTTATTTATAACAATATTAACGCAATATATATAGTTGATTTAGTAAGTGAGAAAACAATAAAACTCTTTGGATTATTTATTGCATCATGTGTTGTCATGTAAGAGTATCATGATTACTTAATTAAGGCTTTTACGTGACTACGAACCCATTTATGGTTAAGAATAAAAGAAGTGACAACTGTAAATCCTTTTTATTCCAAAATAATCATTGATTTCTCAAAGTTATCAATGTCATTGGAAATTTCATCACAGAGTATATTTTCTGTGAATTTTTAAACATTGAGGATTTCACATGGAATCATCAAAAGTTGACTGTATGTAAAACTTTTAATTTTACTTGTGAAAGTATAATTCTTTTTGGTTCTTATATTAATTATAAATTTCTTAATTGTTCCTGAAGGTTTCAGAAATATTCATTAAGAATTGTCCTTTTAATGAATTTTTGAAGTTTTTACCTTATTTCTATGTAGAATTGCAAATAGCAGCATATGGCTGGTGGCTATGAGCTAAATCAATGGATACTAGTCCAAAAAGGGTTTTAATTAATCTTTTGGGGTTTATCCATGGAAGTTAATTAAGAATTGACATGGTTACAGGAGTCTAAGTCGCTCTTTACCTCGTTGGCACATCAAAATAGCAGCTTATTTGCAATAATCTTATGATTTACTGAAGTTGTGACAGGGTAACAAAATTCCCAAAATGCTTTAGCTTACTAATTGGACCAAGATCAGCCATGAATCCAAGCTTTAGAGCTGTCCATGCCTCAAAGGCCCAGAACTCGGGTACCCTGGCTCTCTTTGTTGTCTTTTGTCCCCTCTAGCTATTTTCATGTCAAAAATAGAGATTCAGGCTTCAAGACTGATATCCACTATGGGTGTACCAAAAGTGCACATGGGAATACCATAATATTAAGTGCTCAAAACATGCATAACACTATTCTTAGTGTATATGTACCATGGGATTTCTCACATTCCCATTATTTTGGCGTGAAATTGAGAAAAACAAACATGTTCATGGATCTTTTATGTGGTATTGAAGTATTGTCCATATTACCACCTCAAAGAGTTGATTTAAGCTTATTCACTCTATGGAGCTACCCTAGGTGAAATTTTGTTTAGAATCTAAATATGGCCTTAAATTCATGAATTTAGCTACTCAATGAAGCGTTATTCATCTTTTCTGAAATCAAAAAAGATGAATTTTGAATATATGCATTACTTATGGGTTATGCATAATTCAGAATACAGTTTTAAGATAATTGTGGCCTATTTGGGTATGTAAAATATACCTCAAGGCTCACAGAGTATTAGTAATTGGTTTATAATTAATTCTTAAGGTTTTTCTCTAGTATTTGTTTTCTTAAAGAATTATATCTATAATTCTTCTTGTAAAAGATAATTATATATTTAAGTAATTTTATTATTTCAACAAAGAAGTTTTATCATTTAAACACTTTTTGTAATTGATTCTTGTAGACAATTACTGTTTACTGTTAGAATAACTAGTAGTGTATAACAAGTAAAAGAAATAAATAAATAATTAATTATTTAATTGTGGTTATAATAATTTTCTTATTATATTTCATTAGAACAGTCATAGTCTTGTTGATTAATAGCATTATTATCAACAATTTAATATACACATCTCACATTTGGGGGCCTGGCCGTGTTTTTTGAACCTTGCACCCTTAATTAATATGTTTTTGAGCTCTAAAATATATTAATTTGATAATTTTTTCTTTCAATTTGCAGTTCAAATATTTTTCTCTGAGGAATTTGGCTGAATTTTATATTGTTTTTACATGTGGCTTTTTTACATCCAAAACTTATAAAATTACTCTTTGAGTTACTCTGAATTAATTCATTATGAATCAAAATTGTAAATTTTATTTATTTTTCTTCAAAAAGAATCATTTTTTATCAAAAATCTCATAAACATTTTAAAAGTATAAAAAATAATTTTTCTTTCAACAATTCTTTCTCTCTAGTTTCTTTAATCAAGTACATTGCAGCTGGTGATAAGCCCAGCAAGAGATATATTACCAGTCCAGAATCTTCAGAAGCAGAATCTGAAGAAAGAATTCAAGTGCAAATTGCTAAAAGAGGAACCTTGTTCAGAGCAGAACAATTCAAACAACCACCAAAAGGTGTGTGTTTTCTGTCTTCATTCTTTTTTTTGTTCAATTGACATGAAAATGGTGCATAAAAGAAATGGAATAAGCTATTAAGTCCAACCAGATGGATCTGGAAAAGGAAGAGGAAAGACCAGGGCCATATCTGGCCAGTCTTCCTCAAGAAAGACTTTCTGGAGGATGCTAGAGTTTCCCTGTATTCCCCAAGGTCTGTACCTGCAAGCTTTGATGTAAACCCTGAGCCTGAACTTATTCAAGGTGATATTTTAAGGGCTGAACCATTTCCAAGTGGCAGCCATAGGAGCATATCAGTACCAGTACAAAACCTGGTACAGAGCAGCCAAGGAAGAGTAGCGGGAAATATGACCAAGCCTTTTGCAGGGGACCATGACCTCCTACTTACACATCAAGAGATTTCTGGGTTAGGAGAAGACCATAGAACTGTTAGGAGTTTGGAGCCCATTGCCTTGCAAAGCAAAGTCAAAAATATAAAGAATTGGTTGAAGAACCAAAGTCTTTTATCCATAGAGCAGAAGAAGGAGCTGGAAATGACTCCAGCTTTGGAGACAGAAGGCCCAGTGGCTTCTACAAGCTCCAGAAGTGTCCAAAGACAATCCCAAAGGACCTGAGAAGACAAAGAAATGTCCTGAGAACCATCAGGGAGAGCAAAAAGGAAAATCCAATTGCCACAGACCTTACCCACAAGGGCACAGGATCCGCAAATTTGAGCCTTCAACCGTGGAAAGTGTTTTCAATATGGCAATAACTCTTCTGGAATTCACATCCAAAGATCAGGAAAGGATTAAAAGTACTTTTCAATGAAAATAATACATGAACTACAATTTGTTAAAACTAGCATCGATTTAGAACTTGGTCTATTTAATGCAAAATTGAGTAAAATAACATCAGATAGTAATTAATTAAAGAAGAATGACAGAACCTCTGCTGAATGGCATAAGTTGACAACTGCAAGACTTTAGGCAGTTTCCAATACATTAGACAGGATTGAAAGTAAACATCAAGTCCAAGATAATGGAATGGAAGATATTTCCATTGCAAACATTAATGACAAACCTGAAATTCTGGAAAATCATGTTTCAGAAATAGTTAATAATACCAATCTTTTTGCAACACATTTGGAAAAAAGTGACAGGAATAGGCGAAAATTGAATAATGGAATATTTGCACATGTAGCAAAAATTCATAACAATTATGAACCAAATTTACACATGCCCAGACATTTCACCCCTTTGACTGAAGAGAAAAATCCTGTAAAAGGAAGTTTGACCCCTTTTCTAGAAGAAAATTCAATATCTGCAAAAGATATTACCAAATTAGAAGAATGGGCAACATTCTCTGGTTAAGGTGAATATAATCATATTGAGTTCATCAGAACAATGGATAAATTGCAAGAAGAGTTTCATATAACTTATGAAATGGTAGTGGGTAAGCTTCATGCTTTGTTTACTGGAACTGCAAAGAAATGGTATTACAAAATGAGACAAGAACATGGAATATATGATTGGTCTTGGTGGAAATTTGAAATAATCACCAAGAGTGCCAATAATTCTTGGAGGTTTAAAATGGAAAAAAACTTTTAAAAGTGCCATTTTTAACTCAGAAAAAGATAAACCACTTACTTGGTTCCTCAAACAGAAAGACAGATTATCTGCTTTACACCCAAATATGTTTGACTCAATTCTTAATAGAAAATATTAAGAAAATGTGGAGGAGAACTAGAACATGCTATCAAGTGTAGATGTGTAGAGCCCTGTTCAACAGAAGATTACATAAACTCCATGGAATATATAATTACTAGCACAAGAATTGGTAAAACCTGGATTAGAAACCCTATGGAATCCAAAATAAACACAAAGATTTCCAGAGAAGATACGAAACTTCTCTTGAAGTGTCATAAATGTGGAAGCACCTCACATTCAGTAAACACTTGCCTCAAAAAGACTAAAAGTAATGAAGTTCAAGTTATTGAAGAGGTTCAGTGTGATGAAGAGAAAGAAGAATCAGACCAAGATTCTGCAGTCTCTGAAGACACACCAGTAGAGGACTATTTTATTGAGAAAATTACAGCTTTCTTTGAAGTCACTGAAGTTCATACTCACTTGCCACAGTATAGTGAATACTTCTATAACCTTATCAATATACAGGATGCTAGAATGTGTAATACTAGAACTGTTAGAGGCAAAGGGTACACTTCCGGAGCATCTTGCATCACATCAATTCTGATGAATGATGTTGAAGGCAAAGTCAATTTGGACACAGGGGCATTTTGAACTTGTATAGGCAATAGCTACCTCCCAATTATACTCCCTAAATGGAAAAACCATATGTTACCAATAGAAGGTGTGCAATTCAATAGTGCCAACAATAATATTTACCCTTTGGGAATATTGGGCACTAATATTGTATTTCTACACCCTGCAGGAAGTGTAAGACTGAATACAGAGATAGCAGTAATAGAAAATTGTACATCTCAACATATCATTATTTGGAATGATTATTTGAATATCTATGGTATTGACATAAATTAACATAAGGACAGATATTTTACAGTTTCATGAAATAAAAGACAAAGATTTGTTTTTTTGAATATGCCCAAACAAATATCAATAGTGTGGTAAAATAAAGATACTTATAAGGATAAATTTGTGAATAATCAACTTATTGAAGCACAGATTAATCCATCATTATTACCCAAAATGAGGCATGAGCTTTTTGATGTGTTGTACACATATACAAATGAATTTGCTTCAGATAATGAATCATTAGGCCCTATTACAGGACATGAAGTTAATATTACTCTTAATATTGACAGACCAAACCCTCCAGTACTTAGAAGAACAGATTATCCAGCAAGTTGCAGAGCTAGAGAAGCTTGGGAAAAGCATATCCAAGAGTTGATACAACCTGGTGTACAAAGAAAGGTAGGCCATAATGAGGAGGTTCAACTGACAACTACTCTTATTATTGCTTGGTATAGAAATAAATCAAGGATTGTTGGAGATTTTAAAGCTTTGAGTATCTAAAAATTTCCAGATAGGTATCCTATTCCTAGAATCTAAGAAGCTTTGACCCGATTGTCAAAGGCCAAGTACATAACCTCCATGGATAAATTGAAAGGCTTTAATCAGAATTTTTCGACACCCAAAGCCAAGGAATTACTTCAAATTATAACCCACTGTGGTATTTATGAGTATCTTAGAATGCCCTTTGGTATTAAAAATGCTTCATCTCATTATCAAAGAATCTTGAATACCCTCTTTTTCCACAGAATTATCTGAAGGATTGCTCATTATTTATATTGATGGTATGATAATATTTTCATATTTATGGTATTTGAACCTTCAAAGCCCTGAAAAAGTACTTGACAAAGTTGCAGGAGTGAATAAGCAGATTTCACTTAAGAAGTGCAACTTTGGCTTTGAAGAACTTAAAGCTCTAGGACATATTGTTTCTGGTTTAAGCTTGGGTATTGACAAGAATAAATTAGCAGAAGTATTACTTAAGCCAATACCCCAGAATAAAACAGAAATGATGTCTTTTCTTGGATTTTCCAGTTATTACAGGAAACAACTGACGGATTTGACAGTTATAGGCAAGTCACTCTATAGGATCTGTGATCAAAAGATAGTATTTTTGATGACACAAGAAAGAACAAAAGATTATGAGAAGACAAGGAACGCTCTTAAAGAATCACCTTTACTCCTCATGCCAGACTGGAATATACCTTTCAAATCATACATTGATGCATGAGGAGATGGATTGGGATAAGCCCTAAATCAAAGCCAAATTAATTATGAAAAACCTACAGAAGGACCAACTTGTTATATGTCAGCCTGTGACTCAAAACCAGAGCACAAGCATGACCGCCAAAATACCATAAATCAATGGTAAAGCCAAGATACCACCAAAACATGTAGCTGAGCCCAATCAGCTCAAAAGGTATCAAACGAAAGAGTAAAAACACCCCTTTCTGGAAATATAAGTCCCATCACGATAGGACAAAGAATAACAAAGTTATTCCTGCTCAAAGTTATTGCTGAGCATAAACCTTAATTTTCACCTCTCATCTAAAATCCAGAAGGAGAGACTTAACCCCATCAAATGGGTATGCAAAATGCAGCTCTAAGCCAGGGCTATCCAATGGTACTAGCCAAACTGAGCTAGCACCACTATTACTTGAGTTATGGCCAAATTCAGGCCAAATAAGGGTTAACAAAACATTCACCTCTCATCTAACTTTTGCAGTTTTAGCTTGAGATACCTAAAGTGGGGTCTTTTTGGAAAGAGAACAATCAGAACTATCTGATGGTGTCATCCATTTCCCCATAGCTCAACTAGAACAAAGGTTATGGGGAAAATAAGCTCAATACAGATGTTTGCCTAAACAACACAAATGTACAAAAATCTTGTACATGGGATACCTTTGCCATACTTAATGATACCCATATCAAATGAGGTACCATTTTGTAGAGCACAGACAGGGCTACACACTGAACCAATTTTGAGGTTGATATCTAAAGAATTGACAAATATATGGCTGTTTTAAGTTCAGATTCCCACCTGCTGTCATATACAGCCTTACCATGGGAAAATGTCCCATCATCATTAATATGAGGTTTCAAATAGACAAAGAAGCTTGTTTTTACTTCAATACCTCATATGTCAGTCAATACTGGGGTCCCATACAGTTTCTGTACAGCATTCTACGCGTCATACACGTCAGAATCAGGCTGTGAGGTCCTCAGATGAAAATCTTCACCCTGTTTTGGTGAAAACTGCCCAGATGTGGTTTCAAAACCACATCTGAGCCCAATACAGGCTAATACAGGTCCTTGCAAACCACAAGCCTGTCCCAGAGAGTGAAAAGTCTTAACTTCCTCTATGTGGAAAGGTCTAGCACCCTTTCCACCCCATTTCAGCATAAAAAGGAGGCTTTTCACAGCCAGAATTGTTTCATCATCCTGCTCTTGAATAACCTACGTAGTAAACTGTCCAAAACAGTTTTACTCTTGGGTAATAATCAGGTATAATTATAATTTTAATTATTGTAGCTCTTATTATAGTAATCCAACTGGTAAGACTGCACCCAGGGTTCTCAATAGCACTCACCACCACTATTCTTTCAAAGTAGAACCCTTTAATTATATTATAAATCTCCATTTTACTCAAAACACTCTTATCTTGAATCATTTTCTATGTGTCACAGTCAAAGTTCTATCTGTAAATGGCCTAATTACTGCTTCAACATAGACTCAGCCTGACATTATATCTCAAGGCAAATTGAACCAACAGAAGCCAGATATTGTGCAAGCCAAATGGAGTGTTTATGTTTGGTATGAGAACTTGAGGAATTACATTATTATCTTTATGGCAGTGTTTTTGAAGTGATAAAACACTTCAATTCAGTGAAATCACTTCTTAACATGAAGACACCCAACAGACATCTTTTGAGCTGGCAGATAGCCATCCAAGAAGATACAGAAAACATGACTATAGTTGATAAATCAGGAAAACTTCATAAGAATGCTGATTGACTTAGTAAGTGGTTGTTAGCCGATACTGGTGATAAGCCAGCTTATATGACTTGGAAGAAGAACCACAAATTCCAATTGAAGACATTAACATAACTGATATTGGGACTTAATTATTTGAGGAAGTCAGAAAATCTTATAAGAAGGACAAGAATTGCCATATCTTAAAATCCCATCTAGATAAACATTGCAAATATACATATTCAATTAGTTCATTAGATGAAGTATGAAAAACTTCCTATTCTGAAGGAATAATTCACTTTTCTGATGGCATAATCTACCACAGGACCAGAAATCCTTGTGTAATGACATCATGCAGTTGATTACTCATCAATACAATTTTTCATGAATGTCATGACAGCATATACTCTGGACACCTGTCAGAAGAGAGAAAAGTTGAAAAAGTGAAAAACTGTGCATGGTGGTCATCTTGGAGAAAAGAAACCATTGAATATTTCCATACCTGTGACAGATGCCAACAAGCAAACAGGATTACAGGCAAGAAATTTGGACTTATGATTCATAACAAAGAACCAACAAAACCTTGAGAATTCGCTCACATGGATTGGGTCACAGCACTTCCTCCAAGTGGTGACAAAGGTTATAATTCTACTTTAGTCATTTCAGATAGATATAGAAAAACTCCCATATTCTTAACAGGTGATAAAGAAGACACTTCTATGGATACAGCTCTTCTTCTATGGAATAGAGTTATTCCTCATATAGGGTTATTTAAGAATACTGTAAGTGATAGAGATCCCAAATTCACATCTGCACTTTTCACCAATCTTCATAGATTCTTTGTGACCAAGTAACCATTTTCTACAGCATATCACCCTAATGCTGAGTGGCTAGCAAGAAGAATGATTCAAACCTTAGATTACATGATCAGGAGATTCTGTGCTTCTCAATTATAATTCAAATCCTCAGATGGATTTACCCATTACTGGTGCACTCTAATACCTTCAGTAGAGTTGGCATAGAAGACATCAGTCCATTCTTCCACAGGTCAAACTCCTCCTATGTTAGAAAAAGGATGGAATCAAAGACTCCCAACAGACACAGTAAGGAAAGACTCAATTGAAATCCTTCCTACAGCTCAGATTCAAAATGATGCTTGGCAAACTGAAACACCATGAACAACAAAGCATAAATGAAGCTGTTGACTATTCCAAAGAGAAATGGGAGAAGAGTCATCAAGTACCAGACTTAAAAGTAGGGGACTTAGTTCTAGTTTCAACCTTGAATTTTAATAATATAAAAGGCCAAAAAAAACTCAAAGACTCTTATGTAGGACCTTTTGTTCTTGTTTCCTTACATGGAAACCATGTAGCTCTATTGGAGTTGCGTGTTGAATTAGAAAATAAACACCCCAATTTTCCAGTAATATTGATAAAACCTTATCAACAAGCTGAAAAAGAATTGTTTCCTTTAAGGAACCCAACTCCTTTAACTGTACCACCAGTGGAAAAGAGTGAGGACAAAAAGACAAAGAAATTCATTAAAGAATGGAGACTTAGGGGTAAAAATGAAAGAGAATATTTTGTCAGATATAGAAATACAGTACATGAATATAAATGTCTTGCAGAATCAGAAATACCTGAATCAGATAAGCTCTTGAGAAGATTTAGACATTAAAGAAGGCGACAAGCCTGCATATGTCAATGAATGTGCTTTAGGTTACGTGATCTGAGAAATGCAAAGAGGTTGGAAAGTGGAACTTAACCCCCCTTGGGGCCTGTTTCTTCTTAATATCATTAATAATATTGTAGTACAATTTTCTTTTTTATTGGGAGGAAATATGATCCTTGAGGTATATTTTACATACCCAAATAGGCCAAAATTATCTTTAAAAGGAATTCCAAACTATGCATAAGTGATAAGTCATACATATATTCAAATTCAATCATTTTTGATTTTATAAAAGATGAATAACTTTTTTGTGGGTGAGTAAATCCATGGATTTAAGTCCAGATTTGGATTCTACACAAACACTCATCTAAGGTAGCTCCACAGAGTGAATAAGCTTAAATGAACTAGATGAGGTGGTAATATGGAAAATACTTCAATATCACATAAAAGAATTGTTAAAAGTTTTGTTTTTCTAAATTTCACACTAAAATAATGGGAATGTGAGAAATCCCATGTTACATATACACTAAGAATAGTGTTAGGCATGTTTTTGGCACTTGATATTATGGTATTCCTGAATGAAGGCTTGATACACCCATAGTGTATATCAGTCTTGAAGCCTGAATTTCTATTTAATATTATCAACAGTTTCATAGACAAATAATTTGGCTTTCTTGTGTGGGTTCTACCATGAATTGAGTAATTTCCTCCATCATATTGATTAAATTTGGTTCAGCTTGAGAGACAAGAGGTTGATTATAAATGGCTATATTTTGATCCTCAGGAGCTTTTCTGCCAGGGAAGCTGCCAATTCAGTTCTTCTGCATCCCCTAATCTGCTCCTAGTCCTTTGAAAAATGCCAGGGTAACCTTCCAAAAAGACATAGAATGATATTAATCTTAAAGACCTTGTAATTGCACTACAGGAGGGGTCTGCTTCTTCCATTGGTGGTCCTCTGTTCAAATTTGCACCCAGTTGCTGAACTAATATTGGGTGGTCAGGGAAACGCCTTGCTTTAGGAGCCAGAACAGCTGGATTCCTTCGAGATCTTGTATTATTTCCTGGCGGCCATTCTGAACAGGTATTATTTTGAAGAACAAAAATTGATACTTAATTATACTTGCATTTAAAAGAATCATTTCCCAACCAAATCAATTAAATAAAGAATCTTGATGAGAAATTGAGGAGTTTATGAAAGTCTTGAGGCAAAATCAATTTGAACAATTATTGAGGAATAAAAATGAAAAAGTCAAAATATTATGAATAAATCAATGCCCTTGAGAACTTAAAATAAATCTCAATGAATCAATAAATTAATTAAATAAGTAGTCAAGTCAATTCGAAATTGTGATACTTTGAGATATGATCACATAGCAAAAACAAGATGCCTTTTCAATACTTATTTTCATAAGAAGGATTAAAATTATTATCTTAAAATAAGTAAAAAGGCCATAAAGAGGCAAAAAATCTTGCTTTCCTCAGACCCCAATTAATAAAAATGTTAAATAAATTGCAAATTTGCATTAAAAATAAAACAATACACATATAAAACTTTTATATCATATATTTAAAGTCAAGAATTAATAAGATAACCTGAATACATGCACTTTTATGATCAGTGCATATATTCATGGGCTTTATATAATATTGCTTGTGTTATGCATGATGAAAAGTTGAGCCAAACGTAAAGTTTCCATGAAATAACTGTCCAAAAACATATAAAAATGTTATTTGAGAAGCTATAAACAAGGTTTTATCATACAGGAATTTTTGAGAAAAAAAGAAATAGCTGTGGACTACTTCAATTTAAATGGAGTCCAAACTTAAAAAAAGTGGATATTTGGATTCCACTAGATCATAGGTAAAGAATGATGTAATGGTAGTCATTATATTAGAGGTATAACCCCCCAAAATTGTGGTTTGAATTTTAAAATAGTAAGTTTTGACAGAAAAGATGAGTTACCAGAACAATAATGGAAAATGAAGTTTTGATGATGTAATGTAATTCTCTTAAGAGCTTACTGATGACATGCCAAGCTATCAGAATTCAAGCGCTGAATAGTTTTAGGGTAGATAACGCAAAAGATATTAATGATCATTCATGATCACACAATGTAATCTTATTTTAAGCTTAGAAGTTATATAAGTGATAAAACTCATATATACTAGTATATTATGATTAATAGTAATAAAATTCACAAGTTTTAGCTTTTTCCAAGCCCGGATATCAGAAATCTTTGCATTACAGTGCTAACTCCAAATAATGGCATAATATTGAGATAACAAGGTTTAATTATGATATAATCATTACTAAACTGTAAATTAATGATCAATTACAGTGCATACAATCAGTAAAAGTACACTATGAGCCTCATGGACTCTAAAGGGAGAATTCTACTATAAATAGAGTTCTTTTTCCTCTATTTCCACCTCAGAAACATCAAAAACAATACAAACATTGAAACAAAATTCAATTTATTTATTTTTTGTATATAAATATATTATATTATTAAGGAAAAAGGATAATCCTTTTCATAATCACTAGATTTCATGTGATTCACTCAATATATTGTTGTTTTTGTTAAATTCACTTTAAAATTTTTAATTCAATGTAAAATCAAGAATATTTGTAATTTCTTTTCTTTTTACTTTTAAATACAATTTGAATAAGTTGTATTTACGTTATGTGGCATATAATAATCCAAATTTATTATACTAAGGTTTAAAAATAGGCTATTTTCTATTTATTATTATCTTTAATAATTCTTTTTTAATATATAACTTTAATATTGGTAATATTATTGTTGAACATTCATTTCTTGATACTAAATAACAAGTCCTTATACATTTTAAATTTGTTGGTAAGAATAATCAAGTGCCATGAGTAAATTAAGTATCCAATATTAATATATTTTTTATTCTTTTTATAACATAGTTTATTTTAATTTTGTAAGATTTGACTATTAAACTGATGATAATATTACTATTAATCAACAGTACTATGTCTGCTCTTATGAAGTATAATAAAATATTATTATAACCACAATTAAATAATTAAAGAATTATTTCTTTCATGTGTTAAGCACTACTAGTGATGTTAACAGTGAGGAGTAATTGTCTACAAGAATCAATTACAAGAAGAATTAAATAATAAAAACTTCTTTTATTAAAATAATAAAATTATTTTAATATATAATTATCTTTTTGCAAAAATAATTATAAAGATAATTCTTGAAGAAAACTAATTTTAGAGAAAAATTTTAAGAATTAAAGATAAATGACTCACTTATACTCCAAAGAACTTTTTAAAAGATATAAGTAGAGAAATTTGACAGAGAATTGTAGATTTTAAGGGATCAAAATGATTTATAGCAGGATTACAACAATATATAGTTGGATTCTATGATTTCACTTCTTTCTGATTGATTCTAAAAGAATTAAAACACTTAAGAATAGCTTAACTAATACTTACTTGTTGGTAAGAATGATATAAATGGATAATAAGATGATTTGATGATTGGAAAAAACAGCAAGAGGAGGCCTCTTTTAAGTCTAAGACAGCTCACAGAGGCGTGCCATGGAGAAAGCTGAAAAACCAGTGGGTGAGAAAACAATAAACCTTTTTGGATTATTGATTGCATCATCTGTTTTCACATAATATTATCATAATTACTTAATTGATGCTTTTACGTGACTACCAACCCCAATATAGTTAAGAATAAAAGGAGTAACATCTGTAAGTCTTCTTTTATTTCAAAATAATCATTGATTACTCAAAGTTATCAATGTTATTGGCAATTTCATCACAGGTTGTAATTACTGTGAATTTTTGAAGATTCAATATTTCATGTAGAATAATCAAAAATGGACTGTAAGTAAAACTTTTAATTTTACTAGAAAAACTATAATTCTTTCTAGTTTTACCATGGATAATACAGTTCTCGATTGGTCCTGAAAGGTTCAGAGGAATTCATTAAGAATTGTATTTTTAATGAATTTTGAAGTTTTTACCTCATTTTTACGTAGAATTGCAAATACCAGTGTTTAGCTGGTTGCTATGAGGTAAATCAATGGATAAAAGTGCAAAAAGGGTTTTAATTACTCTTTTAGGGTCTATCCATGGAGATTCTTTAAGAATAGACGTGTTTAAAGGAGTCCAAGTAGCTCTTTACCTCCTTGGCACATCAAAATAGCGGGTTATTTGCTATTTTCTTATGATTTACTGTAGTTGTAACATAGTAACCAAGTTCCCAAAGTGTTTTAGTTTACTAATTGAGCCAACATCAGCCATGGATCCAAGCTTTGGAGCTGTCCACCCCTCAGAGGCCTCAGAAGTTGGGTACCTTGGCTCTTTTTGATGTCTTTTGTCCCCCTTGCTTATTTTTCATGTCAAAATAGAAATTTAAGCTTCAAGTGAGATATCCACTATGGGTGTACCAAGAGTCCATGTATCAATACCATGATATCAAGTGCCCAAAAAATGCATAACACTATTCTTGGTGTATATGTAACATGGGATTTCTCACATTCCCATTATTTTGGCGTGAAATGGGGAAAAACAAAGAAATTCACAGAAAATTTATGTGGCATTGATGATGTGGTATTAAAGCATTTTCCATATTACCACCTCAAAGAGTTAATCTGAGCTTTTTTACTCTATGGAGCTACCCTAGGTGGGTTTTTGTGTAGAATCCAAATCTGGCCTTAAATTTATTCATCTTTTCTGAAATCAAAAATGATGAATTTTGGATATATGCATGACTTATGAGTTATGCATAATTCAGAGTTTCTTTTAAGATGATTGTGGCCTATTTGGGTATGTAAAATATAACTCAAGGCTTAAAAATTTATTTATCCAAAAAAATATACATTTTGATGCCATAAAGAAAATTATTTTTAAACTTATTCATCAATTTAATAAGGACATTCAGAGTACAACAGCCAAAATATTAGTAATATTTACCAATTTTTTCATAGTAAAACCTTAAATTTTGGGAACAGGCAGTGGCATTTACTGATAAAACCTTCAAAGAGATTTGAATGGGCCTTATCTAATAAAAAATCAAATGTATAATCATAAAATCATATAATGATTTTACATTGATTGATTTTAAAAGCTATTGGGGCATTTGGAAAGAAATTGTACTGTATTATGTTTGGTTTTTCACATCCTTAGACTTGCAAGAACCTTCTTGGGGTGACTGTAGTAATTAAAAAAGATATTTCTATACTAAAAATGAAATTTTATTATAATTCTATTTTTAAAAAAGAATTAAATTAATTTTTATTTTATTCTTTAAAAATAAGAGTATAAAACAATAATAAAAAATGATTTTTTTCCTTTTTATTCATTTCTTTCATCCATTTTTCTTATTTAAAAGGATATAAAAGCAACATTTACATGGAAATAGCAATATCTTCTCAAAAATAAGACTTTTTATAAAAATATTTATATTTATTTGTGTTTCTTAGTGTTTGCAGACAACCCAACAGAGGACAATTAGACAACTGTTGAAAGATTTGTGGAAAAAACTTGTCCAAATTCTCCAACACCTGTTTTCAATCACAAAAGAAAAGCTAAGAAATTAGTTTTTCCAGGACCCAATTTTCAGGACTTTGAAGGTGAGTATCTCTCTTCAATTTCCACAAAAAGACTTTTTATTCTCCTGAAATTGTTTTATCTCTTATATTTTGAATATGACTACTAGAAGAGGATCCCAATACTCCATCCAATCAGATGAAGGTGTACTGAGAAGTCAAAATGATCCCACAAAAGGGAAAAGAAAGCAAAAAATGCTCAGTTGAACAGAATCCACACAAGGAAGTGCCATATCCAACAGGCAGGGTGCAGAGAGTTCTATAATCTCTGAACCAGGGTTGGAACTAAGTATGAGTAATTCCAACAGAGACAAAGAAAATTCAGACAGCTCAAAAAGACATATATATGAGCCAGTACAAGCAGTATTACATGGTGGACAATGAAAAAAATTGGGAAATGTTGCAAAAATACACCAAGGAGTGAGGAGCTTCTGGCACATTCCCAAAATGTTCCTCAAAGAGTAGAAAATAGTAAAATACTACAATGGATAGAATCCACCATCATCCAAAACCAAAATCAAAAATACAAATGACAGGCACAACAGCACCAGTAGCTTATACCAGAGAGCCACAAGCCATCAAACCTTCCAAACAAGGGAAGAAGAATGTAAGGTGTGGATTTGAAGCTTTGATAGGATATCAAGTACTTTTCCTGTCCTCAGAATTTGTATAAGGTAAAATTATTTAAAAAAAGTAAGAAATAGTATTTTTAAAGAGAAAAAACTCCAATTTGATTGTTTTTAGCTTTGTAAGTATAGAAAATGATATAATAAAAACTTTATTGTTTTACCAACAATAAAGATTTATTCAAAAATACTCTACAAGACATACTTAAGTGTACAAAAGAAATTTCTTCAAGAGCAATTTCAACTGGAGTTAATTGAGAAAAGAACTGCAAGCAATTAATTAAAAAAAAAGTGCTTTAAAGAGATATTTAAAGAGAAAACATGCCCAAAAGTGATCAGAGTGAATTTAGAAACAAAGTGACAAAGTCAACAGTGATGAAAGATGCATTAATTCACTTTTGGGGTGGTTCAGGGGTAAAAATGATTGTAAGAGTTACTAACAATGACTATAATGATATTTTCACATGTTTAAAAGTTTTGAAATGATATTAAAAGTGTGTTTGGAATCTTTCATTCATTTGTTTAAAAGTGTTTAAACTAATTATAAAAGGTAAAGATTCTAACATGAAGAGAAAAGTGGGGCAAAGAAGACATTCTTTTATAGCCATCAATTTTCTTACTCCAAGTGTAAATTTTACTCTTGTCAGTCGTGGAAAACACCCTGAAAACAGAAAAGCCAATTATGGCATCATTGAACCCTATTTTAGACCAAAAAGGGGCTGGGTTTAGCCATTTTTTGCTATTTTGAGCCGTTTTAGACCCTTAAATCAGCCATTACTATACTGATACCTGGCCTAGAGCCTTCAAAACACGTCAGAATGAGTTTAATAGACATATAAACCAGCTAAAACTGTTTTTACTAAGATTGATTTATATTAAGGGTAGTTATACCCTCTTGGAAACAGTTAAAACTACCCTGGTTGGTATCAAAACCTCATCATCAATTGAGTCACAGACCCCGTGACTTGATTCCAGGCCAAAATTGATGAACCTTTGCATGGATTTTGACATCTCACACCTGTCAGCAAGGACTTTGTGGGTCTGGCTCCCCCTTAGAGCTAGAGTTCCTTTTCCCCCCTAAATTTAATCTTTCCAATTTATTTTTCCCTTTAAGTCCACATCATGTATTATACTTACAGTTTACACATTTAATTCAATTGAGTTTTACAGTAAACTAATGTAATAATTGACACCTCATATGTAAATGAAAGTTCACTTATGTAATACACGCGCACATTTTGACAATTCAATTGAATTCAATTGAAAATACTTCAATTTCCCATAACTTTTAAAATATACACAACACCTCAATTTTAACACAAAAAATTGACAAATAACACTTCTTTTAATGTGAATTAAATTAGGGTTTTGAAGATTTTCAACTTTTATACAGAAAATACAAAAAACTTAATTTAAGATTATTTGGAGTTGAGTTACAAAAATTTCACTCAGAGGTGACCCCACCTAATCTTTCACAAGGAATTCAATGGTGAAACAAATTTTATATGTTTATTTGTTAGATAAAAATTGATGATAAAATTTATTGAACTTTTCTCTAAAATTATTTTATCTTGGTTAACTTTGTTAAAAGTTAATTTTTACATAATTTTTTCAAGTAAAAATGTGTTTTTACAACTTTCAAATTTAATATATTTTTATTTTTAAATTATAATTAAACTTTTGATTATGTATATAAACTCATATTTATATTTTAATTTTTATTTTAATAAGGTAAATAAATTTATTTTATTTATGTTTGTATATTAATTTTTTGTTTGTGGTCTTTTGGGTATATCAAAATACCTCTAAGGCTCACATTCTCTCCCCCTAAAAAAAGAATATTACTTTGTAATACTGTTATTTCTAGTATGTGCAAATCTTCTGAGAAGTCTGGTAGCTTCAGGTATGCCCTTTTCTTCTAACCATTAAGCTTCACAAGTTGTGTCACTGTACCTAACAAGGTATTCCCTTACTTTTTTTGGTTCTTAGTTTTCTTTCTTTAAGAAATATGGTAATCTTCTTAATACCAGATGTCTCAATAGGAGGTATAACTTGGGGAACTGTATTCCTCAAGGGAAACTTTTCAGCATCACTAGATTTATATGGCTTTATCAAGCTCACTGGAAATGTAGGATACTTATTACTAAGTTCTTGAGATAATTCTACTTCAACAGAATTTTCTCCATGAAGGGGTTTAATAACAAAAGGTCCTGAAAAGGAGTCTTTGAGCTTTTTAAATCGTTTGATGTTATTGAAGTTGGTGGTGGATACTAGTACTAAATCCGATACTTTGAGATTTGGAGTGCCATGTGCTTTGTCCCATTTATCTTTAGCATATGCAAATGAGTCTTCCATGAATCTTAATGCATTCTTTCTAGCTCTTTCTAGAATTCCTTTGAAGCTGGCAGCTGTAGGATGTATTTAAACCAAATCTTTTCTTAAAGAATCTTGGGGTAACTTGGGATTCCATCCCTTTTCTAGAACAGCAGGAGTTTGATTGGTACTGGCATGAATTGATGTCTTATATGCCAATTCTAATTCTGGTACAAGAGTACACCCATCATGAGTGAATCCATCAAAATCCTTGAATTCAAGGCCCTATGCACAAACTCTTCTCACCATGTCTTCCAAGGTTTGTATCATCCTTTCAGCTAGACCATCAGTTTGTGGGTGGTAGGCTGTAGAGAACGACAATTTAGTGCCAAATAATTGGTGAAGATTTGTCCACAGTGCTGAAGTGAATTTGAGATCCCTGTCACTAATGATATTCGTGAATATGCCAGTCCGTGATACTACTCTATTCCATATTAGAAGAGCTGTATCCATGGCTGTATCATCTTTGTGACATGGTAAAAAGATTGGAGTTTTACTGAATCTGTATACAATAACTAGGCAAGCATTATAGCTTCTGTCACCTCCTGGTGGTAGGCCAGTTACCCCATCCATATGGAAAATTTCCCAAGGTCTTCTGGGTTCTTGGATTTTGATCATATTTTGAAGTCTTTTGCCTGTGGATTTATTTGGCTTTTGACATCTGTCTCAGGATTTGCAATACTCTGCAACATATTTCTGCCACATTGGACACCATATGCAGGTCTTTAATTTTTCTCTTGTTTGGTCTTTAGACAGATGTCCTGAAAGGGGCTGTCATATCATTATTTTGGTACAAGATTTATTAATGACCTGTCCACAACTGTCATGACACATGTGTGCTTGGTCTTGTGGTAAATTTTACCATCCAGTAGGTGAAATCTTCCCTCATCATAAGATTTATTCCATACTTCATCCAAGGCCTGTATTAGAGAGGTGACCTCACAGTCTTTGTTAAGTAATTGGCATAAGATGATACAATTTGATATTGAGTGTAACTGCTTCTTACTTCTTCAAAGAAGGTGGTGTTCAAGTCTGTAACACTTATTAATTCAATTGGGATCTGTGGGGAAGCTTCTTCTGGCACATAAGCAGGATTATCAATATTATTTGGTAATGGCCATCTGCTTAGTCAATCTGCATTTTTATGAATATTCCCCTCTTTCTGAACAATAGTCATATTTCCCCTATATTCTTGTAAGGCTATTTGTCATCTGAGCATATGTCTGTTGGTTTTATCATGTTTGAAAGTGATGTAACAGCGTCACAATCTGTTATTACTTCAAAACCACATCCTTCCAGAAAGTAATTGAGTTTTTATAAAGCCCAAACAAGGAATAAACACTGCATCTGACTTGCTCCATATATGGATTCAGTTGGTTTGATTTGCTTGGATATAAAACATATGGGTCCTTCCACAGGTTTATCATTGATAATCTGGACTTGATTAAGTGCAGCACCAAGTCCATGTCCTGATGCATCAATATAAAGCTTAAAAGGCAGCTTAAAGTCTGGAATCAGTAAGAGTGGAGCAGTGGTCAAGGCTTTTCTCAGAGATTCAAAAGCTTTGACTCTGTCAACAGTAATTTAAAATACTGTGTCTTTGTCACATAATTTATAAAGAGGTCTTGCTTTGGATGCAAAATCTTTAATATGTTGCCTGTAATATCCTGCAAACCCCAAAAATGACTGAATTTCTTTCTTATTCTGAGGCATAGGTTTCAGCAATACTGCTGCAACTTTGTCTTTGTTGAGTTACAAGGGATAAACCAGATACTACAAGTCCCAGTGCTTTAAGCTCTTTAAATCCAAAATGGCATTTCTTTAAGGAAATTTTCATGTTGAAAGATTGGATTTTTGTCAAAACTCTGGATAATCTGTACATATGTTCTCCCAAGTTTTGGAACAGACAATAATGTCATCAATGTAAATGATTAACCATCCTTCTCAAAGCTCTTCAGGGAAAATTACATTCATCATTGTTTGGAAGTGTGAAGGTGCATTTTTGATTCCAAAAGGCATCCTCAAATATTCATAAACCCCACAATGAGGAATAATTCTTAAGTATTTCCTTGCTCTTGGTGTCACAATATTTTGATGAAATCTTTACGGGCATCCATAGTGCTTATATACACTGCTTAAGATATTTAGGTGAGGGCAATTTGGATTTTTGGTATTGGGTACCTGTCTGGAACAATGTAAGTGTTCAGAGCTCTAAAGTCCCCAACCATTATAGACTTTCCATTATGCCATGCCACTATGACTGGTGTAGTTATTTCTACTTCTTCATTGTGGCCAACCTTTCTTATTACACCAATATCTAAGAGTTATTTGATAAGAATTTCTAGAGCTTCTCTTGATTTAGGACTTTCTGGATATGCCAGTCTTTTAGGAGTGGTGGATAAGGTCTCTCAATATTAAGGATGATGTAAACTTCATGACCAATAATTGCTCCCAAAGGTTCTTTGTCTGATGCAAATGCTCCTCTGTGGTCATATAAAAGGGAAGAAAGTTCATTTTCCTGATTGTCAGTCAGATGAAGGCTTATTTCAGCTTCATTTAGCTGTTCAGATTTGAATCTTTCTAACTCTAAGTTGACGGCTGCTAATTTACTTACTGTAATTTGTCTTTTGAATGGTAAAAAGGAAGATTTTGACGCTTATTGTCTCCAATAGCAAAGTATCTATCTTTGTTGTTGTGTAAGTCTATCCCATACATGATCAAAGATTAATTTTCCAATATAAAATGGGTACTAGAGCCATTTTCCATAACAAAAAATTCAACAGTGATTCTTAAATTTCCATTAATATGTGGGAATATGACATGGGTCTCAAATATTCCCAAAGCTTTCTTTGGATTACTTGCACTATTGAATTTTATGCCCTCAATTGGTAACAAGTGGTCTTCAAAATTTGGTACACAAGTCTTAAAAAATGATTTTCCAACACAAGAGCGGAAGGCTCCTGGGTCAAGTAGAGGTTTAGTGGGTTTGTTATTAATTACCCCTTGTGTTATACAGGAGTTAACAGCTGTATAACCTTTTCCCCTGTTTGGTTTGGTTTTCATAAGTTGTGCATCTTGAATTTTTGACAAATCAAGTTGACCATTGCTCAATTGTGGCAAGTGGGAATAAGATTCCATGATGTCAAAGGGGGAATTGATATTTTCTATATCCTTTGAAGATTCAGAAAATATTGATGACTTATTATTGGAATTTTCTTCAATATTATTGTCTTTTTCAACATCAGGTTCTTTTTCAATGTCAATTTCATTGATTTTTCCCCTTTTTGGACATGTATTGGCTAAGTGGGTGGTGCTTTGGCAAATACGGCACTTTCTGATTATATCTGCAGGTTTGTATTTAACGTTATTACAATTTGCTTTGAGATTTTTGTCCACAGAATCTTTCCAAGGTGTTTTAAACCTTGCTTTGAGATTTACCCTGCTATAACCAATCTTGGTTCTGGTGGTTACTTCTTCTAATATATTAATAATATCTTCTGCTGGAGATTTTTCAATAGTCCTGCTTTTGACAGCATGCATTAAGTCACCTCCCCATTGTCTCAGAATCTTTCTGTGGATCATAAATTCTGACATGCCAGGATATAATGCTATTAATCTGTCTTTTTGTTGGCAAAGCCATGGTAAATCTTTGTCTTTATCAGCATTAAATTTTGCAGATTAAAAGGCTGTTTCCACTTTAAACCTCCAAGTATCATTGGGCCATTTGTTGATAATTTGGGTTTTCCACCAAGTCCAACTTTGGTGTCCATATGCTTGTCTCAATTTGATATACCATCTGTAACCTTATTTGGTAAATAAGGTGTTAAGCCTGGCTGTTACCAATCTGTCTGGTAATTCAAAATCTTCTTTAATCATGTCAATTCCTTTGATGAATTCCATATGATCATATTCTCCTTCACCACTGAAGTGAGGCCATTCTTTGAATTTGGGTACTTCTTTCAAATGGTGTAAGGTGTGGATATGAAACTTTGAGCAAAAATAAAAGTACTTTTCCTGTCCTCAAAATTTGTATAAGGTAAAAAATCAATTACAAATAGTAAGAAATATTATTTTTAAGAGAAAACACGACGATTTTATTGTTTATAACTTTTATTAGTATAAAACAATAATATTATAAAGATTTATTGTTTTACCAACAATAAAAATGTATCCAAAAATACTCTACCAGAGATATTTAAGGCTACAAAAGAAATTTCTTCAAGAGCAATTTCAATTGGAATTAATTGAACAAAGAACTGCAAGGAATTAATCAAAGAACAAAGTCTTTGAAAAGAATATTAAAGAGAAAACATGCCCAAAAGTGAACAGAGTGAATTTGGAAACAAAGTGACAAAGTTAACAGTGCTGAAAGATGCTTTAATTCACTTTTGGGGTGGTTCAGGGGTACAAATGATTATAAAGGTTACAAAAAATGATTATAATGATTTTTTCACATGGTAGAATGTTTAAAGTGATTTGAAAGGGTTTTTGGAATATTTTATTGATTGGTTTAATAGTGTTTTAATTAATTATAAAAGGAAAAGATTCTAACATGAAGAGAAAAGTGGGGCAAAGAAGACATTCTTTTATAGCCATCAATTTTCTTACTCCAAAGGTAAATTTTACTCTTGTCAGTCGTGAAAAACAGTCTTAAAACATTAAAGGCAATTATGGCATCATTGAACCCTGGTTTAAACCAAAAAAGGGCTGGTTTAAGCCATTTTTAGCCATTTTAGACCCTTAAATCAGCCATTACTATAGCAATACCTGGTCTAGAGCCTTCAAAACACGTCAGAATGTGTGTAAGAGACGTAGAAACCAGTTAAAGCTGTTTTTACTATGATTGTTCTATCTTAAGGGTAGTTTTACCCTCTTGGCAACAGCTAAAACTATCCCAGTTGGTATCAAAATGTCATCATCAATTGAGTCCACAGACGCTGTAACTCAATTCCAGGCCAAAGGTGATGAAACCTGCGTTAATATTGACACCACACGCCTGTCAGCAAGGATTTTGGGGGTCTAGCTCCCCCTTAGCACTGGAGTCCCTTTCCCCCCCCCAAATTTAATCTTTCCAATTTATTTCTCCTTTAATTCCTCATCATGTATTATACTTATAATTTACATATGTAATTCAATTGAGTTTTACAGTTAAATACAGTAATAATTGATACCTCATATGTAAATCAAAGTTCACTTATGTAATACACATGCACATTTTGACATTTCAATTGAATTCAATTTAAAATACTTTAATTCCTCATAACTTCTAAAATATACACAACACCTCAATTTTAACACAAATTTTGGCGATTAACACCACATGTGATGTGAATTAAAATTAAAATTTTGAGGATTTTCAATTTTCATACAGAAAATACTAAAAACTTAATTGAAGCTTATTTAGAGTTGAGTTACAAAGGTTTCACTCAGAGGTAACCCCACCTGATTTTTAATGAGGAATCCAATGGTGAAATAATTTTTATATGTTTATTTATTAGATAAAAAGTTATAATAATTTTTATTTAACTTTTTTGCAAATTTATTTATTTTTTTACTATTTTGTTAAAAATTCATTTTTACTTAATTTTTTCAAGTATAAATGTAATTTTACAACTTTAAAATTTAATGTAATTTTATTTTTAAATTGTAATTAAGTTTGTAATTATGAATATAATTTTATATTTATATTTTAATTTTCATTTTAATAATATAAATAAATTTATTTTGATTTATATTTATGTGTGAATTTTTTATTTGTGGTCTTTTGGGTATATGAAATTACCTCTAAGGCTCACAAACGGGCTTGCCCCATTGATGGTTCCAAGTTATGAAAAGAAGTGGACAATTAATTTTTTAACTGTGAATTATCAGAATCCAATACTTGTGGATTTGGAATTCTTGTGCTCAAATTTTGATTCAGAGGTGTAGACATTCTTGGTAAGGTGTTCAGTATTTGTTCAATGTCATTCATTTTACTGTTGCTACACATTTGGGAATTTCTGTATTTATGTTGGAAGGCTTGTATTAAATTTATTACTTCAATTTTATACATGTCTTCTTTATGTGTAAGCTCTTGCCATAACTCTGACTGTCTTGTTTTATCAGCAGTGACTTGATTCAATTTCATTGGTAATTTTGATACTTCTTCTTGTGAAGCATCAAAACACTTTTTCAAGGAAATGGTATATGTCTTTACTTCAGTAAATGAATTTGAAATGTCATCAAGGACTTTCTTGTTATCTGTCTTGATAATATTTATGGCTTCCTTAATTTTTGTTTCAATTATGTCATCAATATTGAATTTAGAATATTTTTCTGTTAATTCTTTAATAATGGAATACTGTTCATTTATCTTATTGCCAAACAAATTATAATTATTGGACGTATAAATTGTTCTTAAAGCCTTTTCAAAAGACATAAGTGTTTCATTGATTTGGCTCAGACTCAAGTTATATGCTTTAAGATTGTTACAAATTGATGAATTTTTATCAGCAATATGACTTTTTATGTCAGTTATTGCTTCATACAATTCTGGGATAGAATCCAAAATATCAGAAATCATTTCTGATATTTTAATCTGGCTTCCTCCTTCTTTAGTAAGTCCATCATTGTTCTGACCATCTGAAATACATTTTCCATGGAATCCTGTTGAATCTTTGGAATCCTGTAGCCCTGGCTGTAAGGTTTTGTGGCTGGTGCCTTTCCTTTGACCTTGTGCTGAGCTTGTGGCTGCTTTTTCATGTTGAAATTGCTGCTTCTGGCCACTGGGGCTGTTTTTGGCACTTGTTTGGGTGGTGGAGGGTTGTTTTTCCTCCATTCTGCTGTTAAAAGCAAAATTTTCTTCTTTTCCATCAATGGATGCCATCCATTGAGTAACTTGCAAGTGTTGGGATGGCCCAGGAACTTTCTCACAGTCAGGTAAGAATTCATGCAGTTTTTCCACAGATCTGCAAGGATCGGGTAATCTTTGTGCTGCGGTGCATTGTTGTAAGCCTTCTGGCTGGCTTTTTAGATGTACACTGAGGCTTCTTGTGGCAGTCTCAGCACTGTTTGAAGGTAAAATAGTATTATCAGCTTCAGAATGACATAATTTATGAATTTTGAAGTCAACAACTGACCCTTGTCCTTCTGTAACTGATTGGCTTCTACCATAATCACGTCTATGACTTTTCTGGGAGCTACTTGAGGGGTTATAGCTCACTCCTGATCTGGTTTAAGGCATATTTGATGATTAAAAATCTTTAAAATAGTAATTTTATGTCAAAAAACTTACTATTGGCCAAATTCTTAGCTTTCTGAAGAGTATTACTTATATCCAAGTTAATCAATTTAGAAGAAATTGGTTCAAGTTGATTATTCTGAGTCACAATAACAGTACTATTATGGTCAGAATTAACATTACTGGCAGGAATAATTCTGGTAACTGTTGAGGCTGTTTCAATGTTTTCTTGTGTTACCACATTGTCAAACATTAAAATTCATAAACAAAAGCCAATTAATTAAGTAAAAAGAAGGTGTTTCAAAAAAGAAATAAAAATATAAGCCTCACTTATAATATGAAAAAAAATTATTCTTTTATGGATTTTTTGAATTATAAGTATTTTTTATATGTTTTGTAAATTTTTCAATATAAGAAAAAGGATTAAAAAAGAGTAAAAATATACTTAACAGGTAAAATATTATGGCTGGGCCTCAAATTTAAGGTGTGGATATGAAAATTTGATAAAATATCAAGTACTTTTCCTGTCCTCAAAATTTGTATAAGGTTAAATTATTTAAAAAAGTAAGAAATAGTATTTTTACACAGAAAACACGCCAATTTTATTTTTTTGAATGTGTAAGTATAAAGCAATAATATAATAAAAATTTATTGTTTTACCAACAATTAAGATTTATCCAAAAATACTCTACAAGAGATGTTTGAGGATACAAAAGAAATTTCTTCAACAGCAATTTCAATTGGAATTAATTGAGCAAAGAACTGCAAGCAATTAATTAAAGAACAAAGTCTTTAAAAAGAATATTAAAGAGAAAAAATGCCCAAAAGTGACCAGAGTGAATTTGGAAACAAAGTGATAAAGTTAACAGTGATGAAAGATGCTTTAATTCACTTTTGTGGTGGTTAATGGGTAAAAATGATTATAAGAGTTACTAACAATTATTATAATGATTTCTCCACGTGGTTAAGAGGCTTAAAGTGATATGAAAAGGGTTGTTGGAATCTTTTATTGATTGTTTTAAAAGTGTTTAAACTAATTATAAAAGGAAAAGATTCTAACATGAAGAGAAAAGTGGGGCAAAGAAGACATTCTTTCATAGCCATCAATTTTCTTACTCCAAAAGTAAATTTTACTCTTGTCAGTCGTGGCAAACACTCTGACAACAGAAAAGCCAATTATGGCATCATTGAACCCTGGTTTAGACCAAAAAAGGGCTGGGTTTAGCCATTTTTTGCTATTTTTAGCCATTTGAGACCCTTAAATCATCCATTACTATTGTAATACAAGGCCTAGAGCCTTCCAAACACGTCAGAATGAGTTTAAGAGAAGTTAAAACTGCTTTTACTAATATTTTTTTGTTTAAGGGTAGTTTTACCCTCTTGGAAACAGTTAAAGCTACCCTGGTTGGTATCAAAACCTCATCATCAATTAAGTCACAGACCCTGTCACTAAATTCCAGTCCAAAAGTGATGAAATTTTGGGTGAAGTTTGATATCTCATGCCTTTCAGCAAGGAGTTTGGGGTTCTGGCTCCCCCTTAGAGCTAGAGTTCCTTTCCCCCCTAAATTGAATCTTTCCAATTTATTTTTCCCTTTAATTCCTCATCATGTATTATACTTACAATTTACATATGTAATTCAATTGATTTTTACATTACACCGCTGTAATAATTGAAAATTCATATGTAAATCAAAGTTCACTTATGTATTACACGCGCACATTTTGACAATTCCATTGAATTCAATTGAAAATACTTCAATTCCTCATAACTTCTAAAATATACACAACACCTCAATTTTAACACAAAAATTGATGAATAACACTCCATGTAATGTGAATTAAATTCAGGTTTTGAGGATTTTCAACTTTTGTATTGAAAATACTAAAAACTGATTTAAGCTTATTTAGAGTTGAGTTACAAAAATTTCATTCAATGGTGATCCCACCTAATTTTTTATAAGGAATCCAATGGTGAAATAAATTTTATATGTTGATTTGTTAGATAAAAATTTATGATAAAATTTATTTATCTTTTTTCTAAAATTATTTTATCTTGGTTAACTTTGTTAAAAATTCATTTTTACTTAATTTTTTCAAGTAAAAATGTGTTTTTACAACTTTCAAATTTAATGTATTTTTATTTTTGCATTATAATTAAATTTTTGATTATGTATATAAATTCATATTTATAATTTAAGATTTATTTTAATAATGTAAAGAAATTTATTTTATTTATGTCTGTATATTAATTTTTTGTTTGTGGTCTTTTGGGTATATGAAAATACCTCTAAGGCTCACAAAGAACAAGAAAAAGAACTGGAGGAAACCATATTTTCCAAGTGACAGGATACCAAGAATCTTAAATAATGCCAAGGAAAATGTCCTCAACATGACCAGAACCTTGATAGAATTTGAGGAAAAAAAGGAACAAAAAATGAGACAACCCCCTTTTGCAAAGAAAAAACTTTGTCTCCTGATGCTGTAAATCCTTTGACAGAAATTAAAAATAGTTCAATACCTCTAAAAGACATTAACAATAGTTTATTATTTTAAAAAGAAACAAATAGTAGTCCATTGTCTCTAACACAACTTGTTTTACACCATAAGAAAGAAATAGGCCACATTGAAATTATGGTTAGAATCAATAAGCTGAAAGTCTTAATTGACAACAATCAGAAATTAATACAAGGCCAACAACAGTTGTATAAATTCATAAGAGAAATCATAGAAAAAACTTTGAAAATCAATCATGACCAGAGCATTCAAAACCTGCCTGAAAAAAAATGAATAAACTAACTATTTGTTTTGAAAAATTTGAATAACAGAATTCATCACACCAAAAATTACTTCTAGACCATGTAGAAAAAAGTGATTAAGCTTGCATGAAGCTTAAAGATGACATTAAAAGTCAAATAAGACTTATTACTGAGAAAATTCAGAAAATAAATGAGCCTAGCTGAAATATGCCAAATTTATCAACCTCATTTTCATACAAAAGAAGTCCTGTTAAGCCAAAAGAGGAAATAAGAAGTCCCTTCATATAAGCCTTAAGCCATACAGACAACAATCAAGTCTTAATGAAGGAAGCACCTCAAATTGAAGAAGTGCAAAAATTCACAGGTGAAGGTGAATAGAACCATATCTCATTTATTAAGACAATTGACATGTTAAAAGAGGATTATTCCATAACAGGTGAATTAATCACTGCAAGATTACATTCATTATTTAAAAAATCTGAAAAAGATGGAATTATGGCATAAATACCTGGTCTTGGTGGAAAAATGAAATAATAACCAAGTGAGAAAATGATGCCTGAGGGTAAAAAATACCAAATGAATTGGAAAATTCCTTCTTTTACCCAGATAAGGACGGATGTTCAGCTTTGTTCTTACAAAAAGCTCAAAGCTTTTATGCACTTTATCCAGAAATGTCACAAAAAATGGTGCACATGAAGATATTTAAAAAGGGTGGAGGAGAACTGGAAAATTCACTGAGAAGCAGGTGCATACAACCATGTTCCACAGAGGAGTATATTAATGTGATGGAAGATATAGTGACAAGAACCAAAATTGGAAGAAAATGGAAAAAATTGGATATTAAAAGTATGGATAAACCAAGAGAGCCTTTCAAACTTAGTACATCCAACACAAATGTGCAAAGAAAATTCCATAAATGTGGTGGTATTGGACACTTAGCAAATAATTGCCTCAAAAATGCAAGCATCAGTGAAACTGTGGGAACAGAAGACCAAAATGATCAGGAAGATGAATTGGATTCTGAAAAAGACACTGATGAGTCAAAACTTCTGACAGTCATGTAATTAATATCATTGATGCACAAATTAATAATATTGAAGTGATATATGAAGTATTAGATGGAAATTAAAAGTTACCACAACTTATAACATCTGATGAAAGCCTCACAAATATACAAGATTCCAAAATTCATAGAAGCAAACCTGCACAAGGAATGCAATATACAGCTGGAAAAAGAAGTATAAGTATTGTCATGGTAGAAAAACAAGAGGCAAAACTGCACCTGTGTTGGTAAAAGTTATTTACAAACAATTATACCAGATTGGGAATAAAAACATATACAATTACAAGGAGTTAAATTTGGTAGTTCAAATGAAAGCATAAAGCCCCTTGGAATAATAGTCTTAACACTAATTTTCCCCACCCTTCCAAATGTATAAGAGTGAAAGTAGAGTTTTTCATAATGGAAAACTGTACTAGTAACAATTTTATACTTGGGAATGGTTATTTGTCAATCTATAGTATAGATATTCTGACAAAAAATACAGATATCTTACCATAGGATACAATAAGAGACATAAATTTGGTTATTTAAACAACAACAAAAAATTACTTTTATAAAAGGTCAATAGAAAATACCAGAAACACATTCATTAATAAGTGGGAAGCTTACAGAGGCAGAATTCAATCAGGAACTAACATAAAAAATAAAACAAAAATTTATTGAACTTCTATACAAATGTAAAAGTGGCGTTGCAATGAACAAAGAACCACTAGGTTCTATCATTGGAAATTAATTGGACATTAATCTCAATGTGGAAAAACTTGTCCACCCATGTTAAGAGGACCAGCTAACCCAGCTAGGCAAAACACCACAGAATCCTTACAGGAATGCATTGAAGAAGTAATTGACCATGAGATATTAAGGAAAGTAGGACATAATGAACAGGAAGATGTCACTACACCTGTCATTATACCCTGGAATATTGGAAAAAAAAATATGGTGGGGGACTTAAGACCTGGAAGGTTTGTCTATGAAACTCTTGATAATAGTAGCAATATCAAGAATACTATGACTGTCCTCAGTAGAAATACATAATATAATAAAATACTATAACCACAAATTTAAATATAATTATTAAAAATCATTATATAAAAAAATAAATTGAATTATTCTTATAAAATATAATAATAATAAAAAATATATAATAATTATAATAAATTATAATTATTCTATTATTGTTATAGTCACTGACAATTATAACAATAAGAAGTGTACAGCTCTTAATGAGACAATTACACGTGGAAAGTATGAATATTAACCACTTATAGAAAATATAAATATTATTTATAAAAGAATTAAAGCACACACTGTGCAGAAATGATTCTTATAGAATGAAATTCTGTATAAAAAAAACTAATACTAGATAAAAAAGATATAGAACTTTAGAGAAAACTTACTTATAATATTGATCTAATACAACAAGTTAAACAACAACAGTTATTATATTAAATAATAATTATAAGTTAAAAACACGTCAAAAATCAATAATCTTAAAGATGAAACAACTTTTTATAATGAGAATTATGATTACACAGTTTTTAAGAGGAATTTGAGGATTTTAAAAGATATTTAAGATGATAATTTTATATAATAAAATGTCTTATTGATGATTACAACAATAATCTGCATTCTATGATTTCAATTCTTTAATTTTAATTAATAAAGAATAAAATAACTTAAGAATTACTTTAATAATAAGATTTTATATTTAATAAAACTTTACCTGTTTAAATTTGTAATATGGTTGGATTGATAATGAATGGTGGACAAAAACAGTGATGAAAAGACTGTTTTTATGTCTTCATAGTAGCTCTCATGATTCATAATGAATATAGAGGGTGTGCTCAGGTCAAAACTAAAAAACCATGCTTAAAAATAAAGTTCCTAACTTAAGGTAACTTATTTTTAATTCCAATTTAAAGTTATCAGTGTTATTCTTAACTCCATGTAAATTTAATCCTCATTTAACCTCATTATTTTAAGTTTTCAATATAAGTAAACTTATTTATATGAAAGTTCATCACATGAACAACTTAAAAATAGAGTTTCAAGCAGAAATCTCTTCAACTCAATTTTTAATTAATTTTTAAAGAAATTATAATGTTCTTTGAGCTTTACTTAGAAGAGAAAATTTCCAGGCTAAATACCCAGAAAATTTATTTATAAAAGATACTTAAAATTTAATTGATATATAGATAATATTAAATTGTAAGCTGTGTGAAATTTTCAAGCGAATCCATTAAGAATTGGATTTTTAATGAATTTTTGAAATTATTGCTATTTTTCCACATAAAATAGCAATACACACCAAACATTAACTTTTGATAAGGTTTTAATGCTTGTAACCTTAACTTTTGAGCTTATTTAAGCTTTTTAAGCTTAATTAAGTCTTGACAGTTCTTAAAACCTTAAATTCAAGCCTGCATATTGGGATTTACCCTTTAGCAGCTTGAAATTCCTGTCTAAATCGGGATAAAAGCAGTTTAAACTTTAATGTTGGATCAAAGTCTAATCTTAAAGTCTAAATAAGGTTGAAAATCCTCCAATATAGGTGGACAAACTTAATTGAATCCTTGCAGATCCAAAAAGTTGGGTACCCCAGCTCTATGTGGTCTTTTTCCTTTGTCCCACCTTTCTGCGTGGATTTTGCCCCTTTATTTATTCAAAGCCATAATATGGCCTTAAACCCTTTTTAATTGAGCTCATGCAGGATTTACATTCTGTGTGGCAAATCCTTAGCCAATTCAGTAAATATACACAACACCTCAATTTTAACTAGAATTTTGGTAAGTTTGCATAAACTTTATGCAACTTTAAATTTAGGCTTATTTGAGCTTAAATTTAACAATTTTAAAAAAATCTTAAAAAAGTTACATTAGTACTGTGAGATTCTTAAATCTTCTATTAACATAAGAAATAAGTGTTTTTGGGTATAACACCTTATGGATGTACCCTAGGTTATTTTTGGTGTAGAATCCAAAAATGACATAATATTTATAACTTTGTTTATCCAAAACAAAGTTATACTTCTTTTTTGTTATTTTTTATTTTAAATTCAATTAAAATAGTCTGTTGAAGACAAATTTAACTGTGTATAAAGTTATTTGTGGCCTTATGAGTATGTTATACATACCTCACAGGCTCACATTCCCTACCAGCAAAACAAATTGTACCACAATTTTTCTTTTTTAGTATGCCCCCAAGTTATTTGGTGGGGTATAATCCACTGTCCGACCTCTCTACTTATACTTCTTTAAGTATGCAAAGCACACAATTCATACTTTTCATTGAGCAATTGGGCTTCTCTCATGTCTGAATCTTCTGAGAAACGTTTGGAAATGAGGTATTTTGCTTTCTACAATCCATTCATCTTCATGTTGTGGACTTTTCTACCTGACTAAGTATTCCGTTTAATTTTTTCCCTAAGTCTTCTTTCTTTCAAGGCTTTTAGTACCTTTTCATCTTTAATTTGATCTAGTGGGGGTACTTCTAAGGGTGTTTCATTTCTCAAAGTAAATAATTCCTTATCACCTGAAGTGTAATGCTTTACTAGACTGACAGGGAAAGTTGGATGTTTGTTTCCTAGTTCTCCTGACAGTTCTACTTGTACTGCATTTGTCCCATGAAGGGCTTTAATAATAAATGGTATTGCAAAGGAATCTTTTAATTTCTTTGGGCCTTTAATATTATTAAAGTTCAAGGTTGAAACTAGTATTAAGTCCCCTACTTTGAATTCTGCGGTCTGATGACTTTTATCCCATTTCTGTTTGGAAAATTCAAAAGCATTATTAATGATTTGATTTGCATGATGTCTCACTTTATCAAGAAAAAATCTAAAGCTTGAGGAAGTTGAATGAAGATCAATCAGATCTTTTTTCAAAGTATCAGCTCGAAGCTTGGGGTTCCACCCTTTCTCCAACATTGCAGGAGTTTTTCCTGTTGAATCATGGATGGAAGTCTTGTAGGCTAATTCCAATGCTGGTATAAGAGTGCACCAATAATGGTTAAAGCCATCAGAATCTTTAAGCTCCAGGCCATAGGCACAAAATCTTCTGATCATGTCCTCAAAGGTTTGAATCATTCTTTCTGCCAGCCCATCTGTTTGTGGATGGTACGCTGTTGAGAATGATAGTTTTGTACCCAAAAGCCTATGTAAATTAGTCCATAAGGCTGATGTAAATTTTGGGTCTCTGTCACTAATGATGTTTTCAAAGAGACCAGTATGGGATATTACTCTATTCCTGATCAAAAGAGCCGTAGCTATAGCTGTGTCATGTTTGTGACATGGTAGAAAGATTGGTGTTTTGCTATATCTGTCCACAATAACAAGACATGCATTGTAACTTTTATCACCTCCAGGTGGTAAGGCAGTTACCCAATCCATGTGAACCACTTCCCATGGTGTACTTGGTTCTTGAATATGGATCATTAAGCCAAAACGTTTACCAGTAGCTTTATTGGCTTTCTGGCATCTATCACAACTGTGACAGTACTCAATGACATCTTTTCTCCAAGATGGCCACCAGGAGCATGTCTTAATTCTTTCCATAGTTCTGTCCTCAGACAGATGTCCAGAATATATTTTATAATGGCATTCTAGTAGTATGGTGCTAATTAACATTCTACTACATAGGACCATGACACATGTGTGTTTAGATCTATGATATAGTATACCATCAAATAAATGGAATCTTCCATTATCATAAGATGTTTTCCAAATATCATCTAGAGAACTAGCCAAGGCTACATCTTTTCAGTATTTGTCAAGTAGAGAAGTAAGAATATGATGATTCTTATCTTGCTTATAGCTTTCTCTAACTTCTTCAAAGAATTCTGTTCCAACATCCGTGATATTAATTCCTTCAATTGGAATTTGAGTTTCTGCACTTGTAGGAACATAGGAAGGGTTGTCAGATTTATTTGGTAATGCCCATCTACTTAAGCCATCAGCACTCTTATGAATATTTCCAGCTTTATGTACTATGGTCATATTGCCTCTATACTCTTGTATAGCAATCTGCCATCTTAACATGTGTCTGTTTGGAGTTTTCATGTTAAGAAGTGATTTTACTGCATTACAATCAGTAATTACTTCAAACACACTACCATCAAGATATTAATGAAGTTTTTCCAAAGCCCAAACAAGGCAAAGGCATTCCATTTGGCTAGCTCCATATCTGGCCTCAGTATGTTTAATTTGTCTTGAAATAAAAAAAATTGGACCTTCATAAGGTTTGTCATTGAGAATTTGAACTTGATGAAGAGCAGCGCCTTGACCTTAACCACATGCATCAATATAAAGATTGAAAGGAAGTTTCCAGTCTGGCATCAATAATAATGGTGCATTGGTCAAGGCATACTTGATTTTCTCATATGCTTGAATCCTCTCCTGTGTCATTTCAAAAACAGTTTTTTGATCACAAATTCTGTATAATGATCTGGAATGGATTGCAAAATCTTTAAGGTGTTGCCTGTAATAATCGGCAAACCCTATAAAAGACACCATTTCTTTTTTGTTCTGGAGCATTTGTTTCAGTAAAACTGCAGCCACTTTGTTTTTGTCAACACCAAGGCTCAGTCCTGAGAATACATGTCCTAGAGCTTTTAACTCATGAAACCCAAAATGACATTTTTTAAGAGAAATTTTCATGTTCACTTGTAGAATTTTCTTAAGTACCAATTAAAGTCTCTCTAAATGTAATTGCCAGGTTTCTGAACAAATTATTATGTCATAAATATAAATGATTAACCATCCTTCTGACAATTCATGTGGAAGATGGTATCCATCATTCTCTGATAATGAGAGGGTGCATTTTTAATACCAAAAGGGATTCTAAAATACTCATAACTCCCACAATGAGCAATTATTCTCAATAATTTCTTAGCATGAGGTGTCAAAAAATTCTGATGAAAGCCTTTCAGAGCATCCATGGAATTAATGAATCTTGCTTTGGATAATTGAGTCAAAGTCTCATGAATTCTAGGGATTAAATACCTGTCTGGAATAGTATAGGTATTCAGTGCCCTAAAATCACCAACCGTCCTTGACTTATCATTATTCCAAGTGATGATTACTGGAGTTGTGACTTCTACCTCCTCATTGTGTCCAACCTTTTTAAGAACTCCCAGTTTCATTAATTCATTAATATGAATTTCTAATGCTTCTCTAGCCCTAGGGCTAGCTGGGTAAGCTGGTCTTCTTAATAGTGGCAGATAAGGCCTTTCCACATTAAGAATAATGTCCACTTCATGGCATTTTATAGCTCCAAGTGGTTCATTATCTGAAGCAAAGGCTTCCCTGTATTGAAATAAAATTTCAATAAGCTCTTCCTTCATTTCTGGTGTTAATTCAGGACTAATTTGTGCTTCAATCAATTGAATTGACACAAATTTTTCCTTATTAAAATTTTTCACTTGTTTAATTACAGTCATTTGTCTTTTTTCTACAGGAAAAGCAAATTTTTGTCTTTTATTTTCCCCTATAGTGAAATACCTGTCTTTATGATTATTAATATCAATACCATGATTGAGATAATCATTTCCAAGTATAAAGTGTTGTGAAGTAAAATTATTCATGACAACAATTTCAACTTTCAATATTATACTTCCTGTAGGATGAGGAAATATATTGCTGCTTCAAATATACCCAAGGGGTGCATATTTTAGCTAGCACTTCTGAATGTTATACCTTCAATTGGCATTAATTTGTCTTGCCAATTGGTACAAGCTTTTTCAAGATAATCCTTTCCAACACAAGTGCAAAACGCACCTGAGTCAAGGTGTATCTTGGCTTCTGTGTTGTTTATCACAGTATTAGTGATACAAGATGGACCAGCTGTATAACCTTTACCTCTGGCAGGTTTGGTTTTCTGCATTTTAGTATCTTGCACATGTATGAGATCCATACATTCATCACTATAATGTGGTAAATGAGTGTGTACCTCAGTGAATTCAAAAGAAACATTAATTTTTTCTATAGGAAACTCTTCTGGTACTTCTTCTTCTTCTGAAGGCTCAGAATCACCTTCATGTAAAGATACATCAGTTGTTTCTTTTGTGTCTTCCACTTTTTCAACATTTATCTCATTGATTCTTGTCTTTTTTGGGCAATTGTTTTCTAAATGAGATGTACTTCCACATTTGTGACATTTCAAAGGAAGTCTGTCTTGTGGCTTATATGGCTTTGAAATTGGTTTCTCATTAGTCTTGTTGTCTATTGGGGATTTGGACCAATTTCTTCCAATTTTTGTTCTAGTAGTGATGTCCCCCATAGCATTGATATAATCTTCTGTAGATAAAGGCTCAATACATCTGCTTCTTATAGCATGCTCAAGGTCACCACCACCCTTTGTTAATATCCTTTTATGTATCATTGTTTCAGACATATCAGGATGAAGGGCAGTTAATCTGTCGTTCTGTTTAAGAAACCAAGACATGGGCCTGTCCCTCTCAATATTAAAAATGGCTTCTTAAAAAGAATTTTCCATTCTAAATTTCCAGGAATAATTTTCCCATTTGGAAATACTATGTTCTTTCCACAAGGGCCAAGAATGGTTACCATGGTCTTGTCTCATTTTGTAATACCATTTCTTTGCTGATGTGGTAAATAATGAGTGTAACCTGGAGCTTATGTATTCATCTGGTATGTTAAAGTCTTCTTTGAACATATCAATGGTTTTCATAAATTCCATATGATTATATTCTCCTTCACCATTGAAGGTTGGCCATTCCTCTAATTTTGGAATGTCTTTGAAATTGCAAGCAGTTTCCACATCATTACTTGAAGTGGTATGAGGTAAATCATTATTCAAGTTAAGCACATTTCTGTCATGAATTAGTGTGGATTGCCTTGGAAATTCATTTTTCAGGGCTATATTATTAATACTTGATTGAATGTATTCTTTCAATTCAACTCTTGCTTTATTAATTTTTTCCAATTGTTCTTGGAAAAGAGCTGCATTGTGACCAGTTGAATTTTCCAAGTTTTGAACTTGTAATTTCAATTCTCTTAACTCTCCAGTTATAAAAGAAATTGAATTGTCATCTGGTTGATTGAGCAAAGTAACTTTAGACTCAATTCTTGCACAAATTTGTGTCAAAGACACAATATTGTCTTTATTAAAATTTTCAAGGCCAAAAATGGTTTTTTGTTGGTCTTTCACTTGTAATATCTCATTAACCAACTTTTGTTGGATATACTCAAATGTTTTAAGCTTTGTCATAATTTCTTTATTACAAGATTAAAATTGAGTAACAAGCTTAACAAGATCTATTTCTTTGTGAAAGATTGGTTAAATCTTTCCTCCTCCTTGTTTTTGAATTCCATCAGAGTTCTTTCCATATTGAACACATTGTCCATGGCTGTCTTTTCTTTCTTTGGAATTCTGTAATTCTGTGGGTAAGGCTTGTTCCATTTGGGCTTTGCCTTTCCCTTTGCCTTTTGCTTGCCCTTCTGATTGGTCTTCGGGGCTTGCTTGAGCTTGCTTGGCACTTTTTGAGGTGGAATTTTGCTGGTGGATGCTTGGGGAGCTTCCACTGGGCTCTTTTCCTTGCCTTGGGCCAACTTCTTCTTCTGATCCTCTGATAACATACTTTGGTTTTTCAACCAAGCTTTTATCTGTTGGACTTGTCCTTTGCAAGACATTGGTTTCCAAACCTTCGTAAGTTCTTCTGTCTTTTCTGGCCCCATGAACTTCTTCACTTGAAAATAAGAGTTCATTGTGCCTATCCAAAGACTTGGGAGAAGTTCCCACTCTTGCTGCTTTGGGGCCATAAACCAGTTCTTTCACCGAGACTGGTAAATCTCCACTTCTGCCTGTTGGAAATGATACAGGTCTAACAGCAATAGCAGTTATGTCAGCTTCTGGACTCTCAACAAGAGGTTCAAAGGTGCTGGCTAACCTTTGGTAACTGGTGGAAGTTCTGGCATCCTCCATTTGTGCCTCTCCTCTGGGCTGACATTCTTGTCTTTCTGATTTGTGACTGGAATGTCCTGGTCCAGATCCATTTGATTGGATGGAGTAATTACTTCCACTTCTAGTAGGAGTCATTTAACGTCAATTTTAAGGAAAAACAGACTAAGAATGAATTGAATTCACCTGCTGGACCTTTGGAGGGTTCTTTGGTTATCAAACCCCTTGGTGCTGGGCTAGTTTGAATTTCAATACTAGACTCTGAGGCTTCAGAGGCTGAAAATCTGTCTCTAATTGATGACACTAGAGAAAAAATAAACATATAAGTTATTTTATCAAACAATAAAAAAAACCTATAAACTCAACTTATTGAATACATTTGTTTTAATGTAATATATGGCAAATTATATCAAAAATAAAGAAAAATGGCTAAGACAAAAGAAAAAAATATTTTTAGTAAAGATTTTAATTTTTTTAATTTTTGATTTGATTTTATATTTTCTTTAAAGAAATAATAATTATGCAATTAACAAGTTTATTAATCAAAATTGTATTATTATTCACTTTATACTAGAATAACTCAAAGAATAAATTTCAAGTCTGAGATGTGAAAAAGCCACTAGTTAGACAAAAGAAATTTCTTCCAAGTCACTGAATAGTATATTTTTTCAAACAATATTCTTAAGAAAAAATAACTTTATTAATATTATAAAGATTATTTATAAGGGATAAGTCCCAAAAAAGCCAATATTAAGACAAATATGGCAATTTTACATCAAAAAACAGTAAAATAAGGTCTAGAATATGATTTATGTCCCAAAAATTGGTTAAAATCACGGCCAGGCCCCCAAATGTTAGGGATTTCTATGAAACTCCTGATAATAGTAGCAATATGAAGAATACTATGACTGTCCTCAGTAGAAATATATAATATAATAAAATACTATAACCACAAATTTACATATAATTATTAAAAATAATTATATAAAGAAATAAATTTAATTATTATTATAAAATACAATAATAATAAAAACTATAATAATGATAGCAAATTATAATTATTCTATTATTGTTATAGTCACTCACAATTATAGCAATCAGAAGTGTAAAGCTCTTAATGAGACAATTACATGTGGAAAATATGAATATTAACCACTTATAAATAATATAAATAATATTTATAAAGGAATTAACACACACACTTTGCAGAAATAATTCCTATAGAATAAAATTCTATGTAAAAAACTAATACTAGATAAAAAAGATATACAACTTTAAAGAAAACTTACTTATAATATTTATTTAATACAACAAGTTAAACAAGAACAGTTATTATATTAAATAATAATTATAAGTTAAAAACACGCCAAAAATCAATATTTTTAAAGATGAAAAAAAATTTTATAATAAAAATTATGATTAAAGAGTTTTCAAGAGGAAATTGTGGATTTTTAGAAGATATTTAAGATGATAATTTTATATAATAAAATGTATGATTGGTGATTACAAGAATAATCTGAAATCTATGATTTCAACTCTTTAATTTTAATTAATAAAGAATAAAATAACTTAAGAATTACTTTAATAATAAGATTTTATATTTAATAAAACTTTGCCTGTTTGAATTTCTAATATGATTGGATTGATAATGAATGGTGGACAAAAGCAGTGATGAAAAGACTCTTTTTATGTCTTCAGAGCAGCTCTCATGATTCATAATCAATATAGAGGGCGTGCTAAGGTCAAAACTGAAAAGCCATGCTTAAAAATAGAGCTCTTTACTTAAGGTAACTTACTTTTAATTCCAATTTAAAGTTATCAGTGTTATTCTTAACTCCATGTAGCTTTAATCCTCATTTAACCTAATCATTCTAAGTTTTCAATATAAATAAACTTATTTATATTAAAGTTCATCACATGAACAACTTAAAAATAGAGTTTCCAGTAGAAATCTCTTAAACTGAATTTTTAATTAATTTTTAAAGAAATTATTATTTTCTTTGAGCTTTAATTAGAAGAAAAAGTTTCCACGCTAAATACCCAGGAAATTTATTTATAAAAGATACTTAAAATTTAATTTATATATAGATAATATTAAATTGTAAGCTGTGTGAAATGTTCAAGCAAATCCATTAGGAATTGGATTTTTAATGAATTTTTGAAATTATTGCTATTTTTCCACATAAAATAGCAATACACACCAAAAATTAACTTTTGTTAAGGGCTTAATGCTTTTAACCTTAAACTTCTGAGCTTATTTAAGCTTTTTAAGCTTAAGTAAGTCTTGACAGTTCTTAAAATCTTAAATTCAAGCCCGCATATTGGGATTTACCCTTTGGCAGCGTGAAATTCCTGTCTAAATTTGGATAAAACCAGTTTAAACTTTAATGTTGGATAAAAGTCTAATCTTAAAGTTTAAACAAGGTTGAAAATCCTCCAATACAGGTGGAAAACCTTGATTGAATCCTTGCAGATCCAAAAAGTTGGGTACCCCAGCTCTATTTGGTCTTTTTCCTTTGTCCCACCTTTCTGCATGGATTTTGCCCTTTTATTTATTTAAAGCCATACTATGGCCTTAAACCCTTTTAAATTGATCTCATGCAAGATTTACATTCTGTATGATAAATCCTTAGCCAGTTCAGTAAATATACACAACACCTCAATTTTAATTAGAATTTTGGTAAGTTTGCATAAACTTTATGCAACTTTAAATTTAAGCTTATTTAAGCTTAAATTTAACAATTTTAAAAAAATGTTAAAAAAGTTACATTAGTACTGTGAGATTCTTAAATCTTCCAATAACATAAGAAATAAGGGTTTTTGGGTATAACACCTTATGGATGTACCCTAGGTTATTTTTGGTGTAGAATCCAAAAATTACATAATATTTATAACTTTGTTTATCCAAAACAAAGTTATACTTCTTTTTTGTTATTTTTTATTTTAAATTCAATTAAAAGGTCTGTTGAAGACAAATTTAACTGTGTATAAAGTTATTTGTGCCCTTATGGGTATGTTATACATACCTCACAGGCTCACAAGATCTCTAAATACCTATAATATCCCTTACAGATATTGAATACCCAAATCCCTGAGACATTAACACAATTATCACAGGCTAAGTTCATTACAGAAATGGATTATCTAAAGGTATTTCACCAAAAGGTCCCAACTGAAAATTACAAGAGGATACTGAGGATAATAGTCTACTGTCAAATTAATGAATATTTGAGATTAAAAAATACCCCTTCCCATTACTAAAGAATGATGAATAACATATTTCCATAAGAATTATCAGAAGGGTGGTTAATTATCTAAATTGATTATATTATAGGCTGCTTAGAAACATGGGAAAGTTACTTAACAAGACTAGAAAGAGTCTTACAGAATGTAGTGATATTAAATATGAAAAATTTCTTGAAAAAACATCATTTTGCATATGGTGAACTAATAGAACAGGGACATTTTTTATCTGAAGTATTTTTGGGAATAAATAAAAACCATGTAGCATCATTACTTCTGAAACTAATTCCCCAAACCAAAAAAGAAATTAAATCATCTCTAGGATTTTCTGGTTTTTACAGAAAACCTATTAAAGAATTATCAAAAATTTCCAGATCTTTGTACAAACTCTGTGACCAATAGAGATTCTATGAAATTACTTAAGAAAGGCTTAAAGAATATGAGGAACTGAGAAACGCCCTCACAAATGCCCCATTTATTCTAATTCAAGATTGAAATTTGCCTTTCAAAACATAAATTAATGCTTGTGGAGAAGGACTAGGTGCCTCAATACAACAAGAAAAATCATCAATGATGAACATGTTTAAAGACCAATTTGCTTCATTTAAAGACAAATTAAGCCAACAGAAGCAAGATATTGAGCAAGCAAAATGAAACTTCTTTTCCTTTGTGTAGGATTTATAAAACTATACTATCATTTGGATAGAACAGTGTTTTATGTAATCACAGACTTTAATGCCATAAGATATTTATTAAACATAAAGACACCAAATAGAAATTTGCCAAGATTGCAGTTTTCTATCCAGGAATAGAGGGGAAATATGACTATTGTTCATAAATCTGGAAATGTTTATAAAAATGCAGATGCTTTTAGCAGATGGGATTTAGCAAATACACCTGAAAACCCAGAATGGGTAACACAGGAAGAACAAAATATAGAAGGGATATGTGTCACAGACATTCACCATGAGCAAATTGGCTGCACATGACAGCAGGTTTTGCATTTGAAAACTAGCTTGGATGCCAAATGGAATGAGTTACAATTCCTCCTCTGAATTGGGTTGTAACCAGGATTCAAATGTTCATTGATCTTACAGGTTCTTCCAAGACACTAGAATATCAAGGAATTTTCAAGAGTATTATTTTTGATTCTATACAGTACACATATATTTTATTATATAAGATATCTCCAGAGATTTTGATTTATAGAAAAGGCTTTGCCTTCTATTTTAATCTTCATGTAGATATTGCATGCTATAATAACTCTTCCCTAAATATATATTCTTAATTTGAAGAAAATTTATTTATATTTTGAAGGCCTTAATAGTTAAAGTTTGGTTTCAAAAAATCAATGAAACCCTTATTTTTGTTGCATACCTGCCTATTTTTTACATATTGTCATGCAAATTAATATGTTTTCTTGAAAATGTGTATTGGAAAACATCCTCCCCTTAATGAGATTCTCATCTTAAGGAGAGAAATAATTTTCCTTTTTTCACATGATCAGTTTTCTAGAAATTCAAAATAAATAAAAAGAATACTTCAAACATTTTTCATGGATGGAATTATTCAGGAAGATAAAAAGTACAAAAAAAAAGAATGTCTCATTCATTTTTCAGGATCTTCTGAATATCATTATTATTAAGATTTGAATTTCAGTTTCTAGATTATGTTATCATTACTGAATCTCATAAAGTTTTCCTATGAGGAAATCCTAAATATCTCTTTTTTAAATAGAAAAAATGTTTTATTTTGGATGTTTTGAATTGTTTTTTTATTAAGATCATAAGTAGTGGGGTCTTTAAGGTGAATCCTGAAACTGAAATTTTTTTCAAAATTCTGCTTAATATTCAAAATTCAGGATAAAAGGGAGAACAATGGTGAAAATGTCAATAATTTTCAATGAAGGTGGCATTACAGAGCCCCCTACTGTAAAATTGTTGACAATTGTTGACAATTTGGCAGTAGAAGGTGTTACAGGACTGCTACTGTAATCCTCACTATTAAAGCATAAAAAATATATATTAAAAAATGTAAAAATTTGTGAATATGAAAAAACTACACCAAACTCACCTGGGGAAAATTGACTACACATGAGAGCAGGTTCTCCATCTGGAAAGAAGGTTGGACTCAACCTAAGATGAGCATGGACCCTTCCTGTGAACTAGGTTGCAACCAGAATTAAAATGTTTGTTAGTATTCCAAGGTCTTCCAAGCGACTGGAGTATTACAGAATCTCTAAGAGTTTCTTTCCTTTTAAAACTGGACATAGTAAGTAGATAATATACTATATGAAAACTCTTACCATTTATAGTTTCATCCTCAAATGAATACTTTTGAAGATAAAAAATTGGAGCTCAAAATTAATTTGCAATTCAACCAAATACAAAGTTTTTGAGGCTCAAAAGAGTGAAAACTCATTATTGAAAATACACAAATCTTTCATCTTTCTTGATTTATGACTTACTATTCCTTGGTTACAATATAAATTTTGATTTATTCTTCACCAGGTGGCTCACAGATGTCAAAATCAGATTTCTTTAACTGAAGCCTATTTGGACAAAACTGGATTGATTGAGAATTCTGTTTCTTAAATGTTTCGGGTTCTGAAACCTCAGAGGGAACAGATAAAGGATTCAAAATATGTTTTTACGAACTTATTTCCCAAAAAATAAATAAAAAATTTGTATTTCTTTTGATTATTATTGATTAGAATTCTTGGAAATGAAGTTTTTATTTTTATTTTTTCATTTTCTCATTACTTTTGCATCATTGAAATATCTTATCAGTTTTTACTTTCAAAACAAACATTTACATTTCTTGAAGAGTAATTTGCTTCTTATTGCTCATTTGAAGGTGCTATTTTCCAATTGAAAAGAGAAATAGTGGTTCCTATGCAATACAGGACTTTCTACTGGATGAAATCAACCAAATTCCAAGAATATTATGGTAAAGGTCCTGTCATGGTGCTACCATGAAATGGTTAATTATGGTTGAAAATCTTACATAAGGCGCTATCAAAGTTCCTTTACTATAACAAAAGTGAAACATCTCAAACATATTACAGTAGAAGTCCTTGCAAATAGCTGCTACTATAATTTTTTTCAAAAAACAAATCTAAAGCGATTTTTTTTACAACCATAATAGATAAAACCCAGGAAAATGAAAACAAAGAATATATCAAAGAATAAAAGGAAAATATCACCATAAAGAATGGATGCGAAAACTCAGAAAAGTTCAATAAATACAAAAAAAATGTTTTAGAGTAGCAGGAAGGTAGTTTTTTCTATTACTATTCTCCAGAAAATATGAAAGAAACTTTATTGGAATTATAAAAGGAGGTTCAATTCACCTCTGATATATTTTCTTGTAATTACTTCTTATGAGGTTTATCTATCATTCTTCATGAATGATTTGTGAAGAAAAACATTTTTCAGGATATGTTTTTGTGGTTTTTGTGTTTCTGTTTGGCCTTGCAACAATAAAGTTGAATAATGTTTCTGTTTCAAAAATGTCAGGCTGAGTCTATGATTAAGTGGTAATAGAAGTATTTAAAATTTCAAATCTGACTTTGACACAGACTTATCAAGATGAAAACGGTTTATAATTGATAAGGTAAGGGATTTACTATGAGGAATAGTGGTGGTGAGTGCTGTTGAAAGCCCTGGGTGCAGTCTTACCAGTTGGGTTACTATAATAAGAACTACAAAACAGTGATCACGGTATACCTGGTTAGTTTCCAAGAGTATAACTGTTATGGAAATCTGTACTATGTAGGAATTCAAGAGCAGGATGGGAAGTCTTTTCCTTGAAGATAAAAGGCATCCTTTTATGCTGAATTGGGGTGGAATGGTCCTCTACACCATCCATGTAGAAGAAATGAAGTTTTATCACTTCATGGTAATGGCTTGTGGGTTGCAAAATTCCTTTATTCTCTGTATTGGGCTCAAATGTGGTTTTGAAACCACATCTGGGAAGTTTCCCCCAATACAGGGTGGAAATTCTCATCTGGGGACCACACAGCCCTCTTCTGATGTGTATGAAGTGTAAAAAGCTGTAAAAAACCTGTATGGAACCCCACTATTTAATGAACTATAATGTATTGAAGTATAAAAAATCTGCTTTGTCTATTTGACACCTCATAATCATAGTTATGGGATAGTATCCCACATCAAAGGTGTAGTGGCCAAAGTGTGGGATTTTAACCTTGAACCTGCTATAACGTTTTGAGTTTTTAAGATATTGAGATCAAATTTGGGTCATTGTGTAGCCCTGGATGGGATATACACACTTTTAACTCATTTTGTAAGGTTTGACTATGAAACAATAAGTAAAAATTACTAATATTCTAATTATTGTACTTTGAATGTCCTTATGAATAAGATAAAAATAATTTTAATAATAAAGAATTATTATAATTAAGGCATAAAAATAATTATATTATTGAATAAATAAAATAAAATAATTTATATTATAAAAGAAAATATAATAAATAAATATATTAATATATAATAATTAATATATAATAATTAATATATTTGAAAGCACTTTATTATTGTTACCAAAAAATAATAATAGCATAAAAAAATTGTTTTTTATTAATAAAAAACAATTAATAACAATAATATTACTAATATTAAAGCTATAAATTAATATAAATACTATTTGTTTTCATTAAAGAATAATTAAAAGCAACAATAAAGAGAAATTCTTATAATAAGATAAAATAACCTAATTTTAACACTTAGTATAATAATATTGAATAATTTTACCCCAAATAATATAAATAAAACTTATTGAAATTGTATTTTCAATAAAAAATATGAGAAACTACAAGTTTTCTTAATTTTACATGGATTTGAGATTTTTAAGAGAATTATAACAAAACAGCAGAGAAATTGGATCAATCACGTCAAAAATGATGATTAAAATAAAGATTATCTTTGGTCTATAATGATATAAAAGATTTATATATATAGAATGAAGATTTTACCTTTGATTTGATTGTTTTAATGTTTTAATGTGTGTTAGGGGAAAATAGAGTAAAAAGAGCTTCATTTATAGTAAATACCTCCCTTTTAGAGTGCAGTAGGCTTCTAGTAGCTGTTTACTGATGGTATGAACTGGAAATGATGAGTATTTTAAGGTTTAGTGATGATTATGTCATGATCAAACCATCTTATCTCATTATTATGCCATTATTTAGAGTTATCACTATAGCTTTAAGTTTGATGACATCATAGGCTTGGAAAAAGCCTAAGCTTCGTGGATTTTCTTAGTATTATTTATAATCTAGAATTATTCAGCAGTTTTATCACTTATGTAACTGCTAAATGATAAATAAGATTACAATGAGTGATCATAAATGATCAAATTTAAGCTTAAACTTTGATCATTAATCACTTTTAAGTTATACACGCTACGGCTATCCTGAGAGTGGATTCTAATATCTTTGCATGTCCTCATTGAACTTCAAAGAGAATTTTATTACATAATCAAAACTCTATTTTTGAAGATTTTCCTTGTAACTCATCTTTTCTGTCAAAACTTAATATTTTAAACTTCAAACCATGATTTCAAGGGGTTATACCTTGAATATTACAATAGAAACTATGTCATTCTTCACGTATGAACTGGTAGAATCTGACTGTCTACCTCTTTTCAAGCTTGGACCACTTTCACAACAAAGTGGTCAACAGCTCCACTGATTTTATTCAATAAATAAGGTTTTGTACCTTTTTTAAGGTATTATTACTTATACTTTAGTAATTATTGACTTTTCAGATATGCCATAAAATGACAAATGTGTATTTTACCATGAGAAATCTAATGGTGTAGTCTATTTCAAATTTTCACTCATTATATTCCGGGTTACTTCAGATTGTGTACTTATTTATGGTATTTTTACTAGTCTTTGAGATAATTATTATAGGTATGATTATTACAGAAATTTTGCTGTGACTTTTTTGAATATGTGGTCATATCTCAAAGGCTCACACATTTGGTATGGGTAACATTAAATATGTAAAGGTTATGCCATGTTCAATTTTTGTTATTTTCCTCTTTTCACAATAACTCCACTTTAGGTATCTCACAGTAAGACTTTATAAGTTAGATGGGAGGTGAATCTTTTTCTCCACCCTTATTTGAATCTATTTTTGCCATAACTTCTGTATTTTTGGTGCTAGCTCAGTTTCTCCAGTAGCATTTTATAGCCCCAACTTAGAGATCCAATTTTAATACTCATTTTCTGGTGTTAAGTCTCTCCCTCTGGACTTTATATGAGAGGTGAAAATTAAGGTTTATTCTCAGCAACTTCTTTGAGCAGGAATAACTTTGTTATTCTTTTTCCTATGATGATGGGAGTTTTATATTTGGAACAAGTAAGTTTCCTCTTTCATTTGATACCTTTTGAGCTGGTATTGCTCAGATTCATGTTTTGGTAATATTCGGCTCTACAATTGGTTTATGGTATTTGGCTGTCATGCTTGTGCCCTGGCTTTGAGTCACAGACTGAAAAAAAACACATTTGATATACCAATAGGAGTATATATTTAACTAAATATTATTGCAAAAATATTCATTAGAAATAAAGAGGCTTTCAATCTCATAAAATATGGACCAGTTCACTTAATCTCAAAGAGCTGGCTTATCACAAACCATGTTATTATGTAAAAAAAATATCAAAGAATTTGATTTCCTTTCACTTCTGTTAAAATATCTTTATAGCCCATATTTATTATATTTTCTTAAGCTTAAAGGGCTGAACAGAATTATTTTTTTATTTTAAAACAAATATATTTTAAGTTTTCCAACATAGTCTGATTGATAAAATAATAAGATTCATGATTAATTTGGATAGTTAATTAATTGTTCTAAAAGAGAATTGATTCATTGGCTCAAGATCTTATGAATAGCCACTCTTAACATATTGAAATTGAAAAAGGATATTAAAAGTGTAGATTACTTTGTAGATGTCTTATAATTATAGTTGAATTATTGCAACATGATTCAGATCATGTTTTGATTATGAGCGGACATGGCGCTGGAATGAGATTTTCCCACTCCAAGCTTAATTCCCACAAGGGTCTGACTATTTGGCCTTTTCTTGTTAAATATTAATTTGAAAAACTCTTTAAATATCTTATTAAGAATAAATAACATATAAAAAAATGTGTTCTCTTATCTAGTAAAAACACATGAAATAGTTTTATATATGATTTCCTTAAATAAAATTTATAGACAGCTGGTTTTTTTAAACATATCATTATTTTAGGATTTGTAGATTTATCACAGGAGTCAATGTTTTCAAAACCTACCATGAGCTATATATATATATATTCAGAAATAACCTTTTGAAAAGAACTAACTTCTGCCAGTTGTTTTTCCTTAATATTATATAGTATTCAACAAATTCAAAAGAAAACAATTAAATTGTTTCATTTATTCCTTGATATAAAGTTTTAAATCATTTTAAAGGCCTGTTAAGAGTTCTTGATAGCTTCAATTACATGAGTGATAGAGGTATATAAAGGTATCCCCACAAATTTGAAGAAATATTATTGTAAAGAAACAGAAAAATCACTTCCTGAATTGGTTTCAATAATGTTAATTTCTTATTTTGAAGTATTTTAAAGTTCAAAAATCTATTTTCAAATACTTACAGCTATGAAATCACCAAAGTTTGGTATAATATTTGGTTTTAAGTGCATGGAGGGCTCTCTATATATCCTGATAGTTTCAAAATAAAACTAATAATAAAGAAATTGAAGGTCAAATGTAGAGAGTCTATATAATACTGCAAGTAAAATATAAAATGCATCAAATAGGAAACTATGTTGAGAAAGTGTTTTCAATAGAATAAATAATTGAAGACATTGATGTTTAGACATATTCATACATGCTGGTTGAATTCCCTAAAAAAACACAAATATTTTCATTCTTTAAGATTCATTTCATTTTCTGAGGCAGAGATTACCCTTGTTTACTCTAAATAACATCCCAAATTATCCTGGTTTTTCACATATTGATGTAACTGACTAGATAAAGATATTTTGATCAGAATTGGTAATTTTTCCAGAATAATATACAAAATGGATCTTTCTTGGTATCAATGAAGAAAATTCTTGAATTCACCAAAAATTCAAAGAAATTAATATTTTATATTGTCATGAATATTTGAAATTATTTCTTTGACTATGTTTTTTATATGAATATTGGATTGTTTATTATTTTACAACATAGAATTTATAATAAAAAAGTCCAATATTCCATGAAAAAATTCCATATTCCACTTTTAATGTTCATATTATCTAGCTATAAGCTCAAATTCCTCCTCTCAAGAATTTTTCAGGTTGAGAAAGGGGGTATAGTCTCTCAATTTATACTCAGTTTTTTGCGCCTCTCCTTAGAATGATTCTTTCCCATGAATCTTGATAGCTTTCTTTGACTTTGATTGAAACATTTCTTCAAAAGAGCAAATTATAGGAGATTTAATTTCTCACCAAATGCAAATTTTAATTCAGAGTAACATGATAAATGGTAGGTTATGTTTCTAATAATATTTCTATGTGAGCAAACTCCCAAATTCTACAAGAATATTTATCATTAAAAAAATTTTCTTTGAAGCTTGGAGGGTTTCAATTTCAATAATATTCATCTATGGGCTCCCATGAGTAAGCTTTGAAGAGAATCAACATTGAAACCTAAATATATATTCATATATCTATAATGAAAAACCCAAACAGTTGAATTTTCTGAAAATGAAATGATCCAAAGAAATAAACAAAGATAAAAACAAAGGGAAGATTTGAATAAGTCTTTTAAAAATGTATTTTTGGATTATTGAGCTTTGAAAAGCCCAACTGATCACTGCTAGTGAGTCAACTGAATTCATACCTTGTGGCTTGCATATGTGGATTGAATTTCTTCCAAAACTTCTTTTTTGAAATTCAATTTCTATGATATCTCCAACCTGAATCAAATCTATCTTGCCTGTCAAATTCCAAATGAAACACCTGCTGTCAGGTGTTGCCATTTTGCACATGGTGACTCAGACAACACCAAAAAATAAAGAATGATGGTATCATCAAATAAAATAAGCTTCATGAAAAATTGATAATCAAATTAAAAAAGTGAACTAGCATAAATAAGCAACTTTACATAAGAAAGAGAAGAGTTTTTCTAGTTATTTAATCAGAAAGCAATTAAAAAATAATTTCAATTCAAGGTATAGAAATATATGGCTAATTTGCTATGGTTTGTTTTTATCATTAATTTTTTGGGGTCAACTTATCTTCTGATTTTAATTTTTCAACAAAAAAGTGTTTTGGTTTTTTTTTTGTGCTTTTTTGTTTTCAACTTTTACTATGAACAAGCAAGAGAAATGTTTTTCAATTTATAACAAAAAAATGGGTAAGGAATGCTAGGATATCTATAAATTAACTGCCCTAATTACGTTAAGGTGTGGATATGAAACTTTGATTGAAAATCAACTACTTTTCCTGTCCTCAAAATTTTTATAAGGTAAAAAATGATTAAGAATGTTAAGAATAGAGATTTTTAAAAGAAAACACACCAAATTTTTTTTTTAGCTTTATAAGTATGAAAAAAAATATTATAAATATTTATGTTTTTACAAACAATAAAAATTTATCCAAAAATACTATACAAGAGATATTTAGGGCTACAAAAGAAATTTCTTCAAGAGCAATTTCAATTGGAATTAATTGAGAAAAGGACTTCAGGGAGTTAATTTAGGAACAGAGTATTCAAAAATAAAGTCACATACAAAACAAACCCAAAATTTACCAGAGTGAAGTTGCAATCAAAGTGACAAAGCTAACAGTGATGAAAGATTCTTTAATTCACTTATGGGAGGGTTCAAGGGTAAAAATGATTATAACAGTTACAAAGAATGTTAAAAATGATTCCTTCATGTGGTTAAAAGGTATAAAATGATAAGAAAAGGGTGGTTGAAATCTTTTATTGATTGGTTTAACAGTGTTTAAACTAATTATAAAAGGAAAAAATTGTAACATGAAGAGAAAAGTGGGTCAAAGAAAACATTCTTTTATATCCACCAATTTTCTTACTCCAAAGGTAAAATTTACTGTTTCAATTCGTGAAAACCACTGTGACAACAGAAACACCAATTAAGGCATCATTGAACCCTGGCTTAGAGCAAAAATGGGCTTGTTTTAGTCATTTTTTGCTATTTCCAGCCATTTTGGACCCTTAAATCAGTCATTGATATAGTAATACCTGGGTTTAAGCCTTCAAAACACTTTAAAATGTGTGTAAGAGACGTCAAAACCAGTTAACACTGTTTTTACTATGATTTTTTTATCTCAAGGGTAGCTTTACCCTCTTGGCAACAGTTAAAACTGCCCTGGTTGGTATCAAAACCTCATCATCAATTGAGACACAGACCCTGTGACTCAATTCCAGGCCAAACGTTATGAACCTTTGCATGGATTTTGACATCCCATGCCTTTCAGAAAGGATTTTGTGGGTCTGGCTCCCCATTAGAGCAAAGATGAACTTTTCCCCAACATTCAATCTTTCCAATTTATTTTTTCTTTAATTCCTCATCATGTATTATACTTTTAATTTACATATGTAATTCAATTGAGTTTTTACAGTACAAAACTGTAATAATTTATACCTCATATTGAGATTTGAGTTCACTGAAGTAATACACGCACACCTTCTGAAATTTCAATTGAAAATACTTCAATTCCTCATAACTTCTAAGCTACACAAAACACCTCAATTTTAAAACATAAGTTGATGGTTAACACCACATGTGATGTGAATTAACTTAAGGTTCTGAGAAGTTTCAAGTTTTGTACAGAAAATACTGAAAACTTAACTTAAGCTTATTTAGAAATGAGTTACAGAAATTTCACCCAGAGGTGAATGCACATTATTTTTTATGAGGAGTCCAATGGTGAAATAATTTTCATATTTTTATTTGTTGGATATAAATCTATAATGATTTTTACTTTATTTTTTTCCCAAGATATTTTGATTTTAGTATTTTTGTTGAAAATTTATTTTTACTCAATTTTTTCAAGCAAAAATGTGTTTTCAAAATTTTAAATTCCCAAGCCATTTTTCTTTTGTATTATAATTGAAATTTTAATCTCTTATATGAATTTTATATTTATATATTTATTTTTTTATTGAGAATATGAATAAATTTACTTCATTTATAATTGAATAACCTTTTTTATTATTTGTGGTCTTTTGGGTATATAAAAATACCTCTAAGGGTCACAATTACCATCTTACTTTGCAGTTTCAATATCATGTTCGATCTTAAGAGATGAGTACCAAATAATTTTATATCTCAGAGATATCTGAATATACCTGTCTCACTATTCATCCAAATAGTCTGCCATAAAAGTTATCCCAATGTGATTATGTTCAAATCATTTAAAGCCTGAAATTGAGATCTTTATGATAATCATTCAAAGCTTAAAACCAATTTTATTATCTTGAAAGATAAACTTTGCCAATTTTGATTATATCTACCTTTATACAAGCTGATTCATAAATTACATGGATGATACATTAAGTGCATGAAGGTTATTTTAATTGTGAGTTTGGATATTTATTATAGGGGAATTTTAACAAAGTACCATACAAAACTATTCAAATCTTAGTAAATACCATTTGAAATTCTCAAAAATCAAATACATAAGTTTGAAATGTAATTTTAACTATGTTCTGAAGCTGTCTGGATATGGATCTGAAGAAATATTTGCATCACTTCAATATCATTTCTGGAAAATATCAAGTTCATTTCTGTGATGCCACACATGAGGAATATAAATTTAATGAATCTTATAGCCTATTAATCAACATAAATAACAGAAAACAAAACAATGAACCCTTTTTGTAGTTAGTTTTGAAAATATTCAAAAGATATTAAGACATAATCTTCCTTAGCTTGCTTTGGAAATTACTCATGGGTACAGATTTACTATTAGTTTCAGGCTCAATAGATTTATAATCATAGATTATTTTTCATAGAGCTTCAATAATTTTGATGAACAAAACTCAAGAAATATATTTGGTATTATAAAATACTTCTCCCAATCATTTCATTTTAAATTAACATGGAGATCAGTTATTTCAAACATTAAATCATCTTTTTCCTTATTCAAAAATAAGTATCTCTCAGCTATTCCTAATTTAAAAGCAATATTAATATGTTATTTGAAATTATTTTTGTCAAGGATTTACAGAGTTTCCCTTCATAAATTCAAGAAAAATTCAACCTAGACAACTTAGAAATTTCATTTCTCAATTTGCTTTATTGATTTCAGTTTTTTAACTGTTGTCAATTGGATAAATTGAAGAATTACTCCAAAATAATTAGGTCTAGAAAACATTGCAATAAAAACAGAAGTCTGGATTTATTGAAAAATGGAGAACTCTCCATACATTCCAATTACTACATAATCTATTAAGCCTGCATAAGAAAAAAAGGGAAAGTAATGAATATCAATTATAAAAATGATATTTCAAAGAGAAAGAAAATAGAAAATTAGTTTGATGGGATATTTTAAAATGAAAAATGCTTAAAAATAAGCTTGAAAATATCAATAGATTGATCTAAAACTTACTTCAAAATAGCACATTTGATTTCATTGGATTCATGTGAAGTACAGAATTATTTGGGGTTGTAGCTATATCATATCTCTTGATATAGCATCTCCGCTGAATTTCTCAAGATGATATCTCAAGAAATCACCAATTGCTTAATAATTGAATTTGACTTTGAAAGGGTTTAAATGAGATAAATCAAGATTATCATTGAGAAAACATTAATCTTTCAATAGAAATATACCAACTGATAGATAAATTGTTATTAGAAAAAACCATTTTATTATAAATAAATCTAAGAGACCTGTTTTTTAGAGGTAAATTGAGCTAACTATGATTTTTTTTATTCCATGTATCTTTCCTGAGAGCAAGAATTATCCTCCATTTACACCTTGGGATGAGCTCATACAAAGATTTACCAAAAATAACATAAGGGAAATATATTCTTCTCAAAACTATCACATACTGTGGCTATAAGTGAACAAAATCCCTCTAAAAGGTTGTTAAGGCTAAAATAATGGAAATATATCCTTAATGTGTACTTTAGTTTTCAAATCCCTTCTTCAAATATGATTTGTGTAATTAAAATCGAGGTTCTCTTCCAAATTTAAAACAAGTAATCTTAGTATAAGAAGAGAAGGGAAATACCTGTATTATGTTCCACTCAATACAGAATTTTATAAGACGCAGAACTTTAATTTTAGGGTTTCTCTTTCGTGATATCTGTGTTTTTAGAAAATAATAAAGTAATTGAGAATTTTTCTCATCAATTGATGATCCTAATATAAAATGCTCCAAGTGTTAATATTCTTTAGCTATGGTTTTCTGTAACTGGGGTTGTGAAGGTTTAATATTTATGTAAATTGCTATAATACAGACCATAAAAGTTGGTGTTTTTTTTAATGAAATGATATAATTAAATAAAGGAATTATAATACATAGGGAATCAAATTAATCCTTTAAAATGTGTTTTTGATCCACTGAGCTTTTATCAACCTGCCCAAAAAATAATCTTTAGGACACTCAATTACGTTTTTTTGGCTTGCATATGTGGCTTGGAAATATTCCATGCTTCCATTTTGAAATCAATTTCTGTTGTAGCTCCCATTTGTATCCAATTGATCTCCCATGTTAAATTCCAAATGTAACACCTGCTGTCAGGTGTAGACACTTTTCTCATGGTGATTGGTACAGAATTATTTAATAAAGATAAAGAAATCTATCAGATGCAAACAAGTTGACATATATTATGCCAACTCTTAATAAAATATTGCAAAGAACCATCACTATCTTCCAAACCAGATGAATTATAGAAAAACACATATGATGAAGGAAGATTCCATCTCATGGATGGAATTCTCCATCATAGGACTAAGAATACAGGTGTTGTTACCTTGAAAGATGGGAATCTGGTAAATAATATAATACATACATTCCATGATAGTGTTGTATCTGGACATCTCTCATAAGATAGGACACCATAGAGGGTGGAAAACAGCTCTTGTTGGCCAAATTCGAGAAAAGATGTTGCAAAGTTTGGCCAAGCCTGTGACAGATGTCAAAAAGCAAACAGAGCCACAGGAAATAAATTTGAAATGATGATCCAAATCCAAGAGCAAAAATCCCCATGGGAAATAGCTCATATGGATTGGGTAAGAGCCTTACCTCCAGGAGGAGACAGGAGTTTGAATTAATGCCTAGTATTGGTTAGAAGTTACAGGCAAACTGCAATTGTCTTACAATGTCATAAAGATGACACAGCTATTGTCAGCCTGTGACTGAAAACAAGAGCACAAGCATGACAGCCAAATACCATAAACCAATGGTATAGCCAAGATATGACCAAAACATGGACCTGAGCCAAATCAGCTCAAAAGGTATCAAAGGAAACAGGAAACTCACCCCTTTCCAAATATACAAGTACCATAATCACAAGACAAAGAAGAGCAAAATTATTCCTGCTGAAAGTTGTTGCTGAGCATAAACCTTAATTTTCACCTCTCATATGAAATAAAGAGTAAGAGGCCTGACCCCATCAAATGGGTATGCAAGATGAAGCTCTAAGGCAGGGCTATCCAATGGTACTGTGGGAACTCCTCTTGTGTGGGATTAAAATGAGGCAGTACCTGGAGGGGGAAATGACAGGTAACTAGTTTTTAATTGCTAATAACTCCTATAACCAAGGGTGGCCAGGATGTATTGCCTGCCCCTCCTAAAATACTGAACAAAATCTTCCTTGGAGCTCACAAACCAAAATAAAATTTGTAAGTGGCTTTACAACTGCAGAAGACAAGATTTAGCAGTCTCAAATCAGACCTATTCAATAAAAAATATGAAAAATACTGTCAGTAATTTTGGTCAAATTTGATGTTTTAATGAAATACTTGTCTGTATAATTTTGATTTTTATTTTTTAGTGAAATTGAGGTTAGTGGTTTCTTCCTGGTGATATAATTTTGGTAAGATGGGTTCTTTTAAGGTGTTCTGGAAAGTTGGATGAGTGTTGATAAAGGTAATTTTGTTAAGGTAAAGTTATAATAGAGTAAAATAATTTTTTAAACGTTTGTTATTTTTTTAAGAGTGTTAATAATGAGATAAAATAGTATTTGTTAAATTTGAGAGGTAAGATTCTTTGATATTGGATTTTTTAAAGTGGTAATTTATTTTTAAATCTTGTTAAATGAAGTTAATTTTACTAGTTAAAATATTTTAATAGAGTAGTAACCCTAATCTTGGGTACTGGATAATTTTTATTTTCTTTTTTTAATAATAATAAGATTCCACTGAGCTTAGCTACTGGGTAATCTTCAACACTATACTTCCACTGAGCTTAGCTACTCGGTAATTAAATTTACTATAATATACTGGACTACCTCCCAGGTAAGGGATGAATTATTCCTATGCTTCCACTGTGCAGGGGATATAATTTGCATGGGATATAATTTTTCATGGGGGGGATTTTGAAATTTGGGGGAGAGAGCCCCTCTATTTATACCTTTGGGGAGCCCAGGGGGCCCTCCATGGGAGCTGTCTTTTTCCAATTTAATTCCTCTTGATCTCATCATGTCACTCGATTTTTGGTGAGGCCCTTTCTTGCATGGGTCAGGTGATTTAAGGTTTGGTGATAATTTTTCTCTGCACAGCCTCCATTCATCACACGATGGTCTTTTGGTGAGCTAATTATGATGTGATTTTCTTGGATTTTCCTTGCATGCATGCGCTGATTTAATTTTAGCTGAGGATTTTTCTTGTGCACAGCCTTTTTTCTGTCACATGATATGCTGTTGGTGGGTTCAGTATCACATGATGAATTTGTATTTCCTTTGCATATGTCATATTTTAGGCTTGGTAGAAGTGGCTGTGTAATTTATGCAGGTGTAATGGTCGTTTTTCTTCTTTTTGAACTTTAAAATGAAGTCAGGTGAATTTACTGTTATGTATGAGATGATGTGATTTTTGAGTTTGACACATGCTGTGCATAGTCATGTGGTTGAGATTTAATTAAAATTGTGTACTGCATGCGGCCTGTTGTAACTAGCTTTGGTTTGCATGAGGTGATGAGTGGTGTAAATAAATCTGATTCTGTTTCAAGGTTTCAAGTGGGGTTACTGCGGATATAAGATAAGGTACTCCTGTGGCTGTGTTGTAAATGAGCTGCAGGAATTCCATGGGGCTGGGCTTTCCATAATGTGACTTTGAATGCAAGTTGGCTGTATAACTAATGCATGTGTCATTTTCTTGGCGCATGAGTCCTGTGGCTGTAAGGGGGTGTAAAGCTGGGTGGGGTGTGTAATTTAAAGGGTGGTACCTTATTTGTTGTAACTAGTTTACTATATGTAACTTGATTTTTACATATGCATAATGAAATTGAATAATTTATTTAAACACATACACTGCCCGTTGGTGCCTGTGCCATGGTTTTATGAGTTAAATCCAGCTTCCTGCTGTAAAATTGACCTTTTGGTGTAAAATTTGAGTGTAAGTCTTCCTGTAGGCTGGATTTACTGCTGTTTTGGGTACTATGAGCTTGAGTCTGGTGAAAAAAAATGGTATGGAATACCACATCCCCCTCTCCATTTAATGCTGTCCCCAGCATTCCAGATGAGAGCTCCCTATTCTTCATCTGATTCTATGGTTTCCTCCAATACCTCTTCCTCATTTATTGGTTCACCTTCTTCACTTTGTTCTTCTTCCGTGTCTTCTTTTGTGTTTATAAGCTTTCCTCTTGGGTAGAACCTCTTGATTTGAGATGCTGCAAATCTTCTTGCTAATTCTGTTCCATCAAGCTCCTCAAGTTCATATGGTCCATTGTTTATCTGTCTGATCACTCTGTAGGGTCCATTCCATTTATTTTTGAAAAGTAGCCCCCAATTAGTTTCTATTGCTTTTTTGTAAACCAGGACCAAATCTCCTGGATTAAGAGGTGATCTCAGTTGGTGTGCCATTCTTCTACCCCAAAATGTCATTGATTCCTCCCTTGATTTTTTGAGTTTTTCTGCTGCTTTCCTTCTCATTTCTTCTTTTCCTTCTAATTGTTTAGCTCTGGCTTCCAATAATTCCTCAGTTGTGGATATCTTGTGCCATTCTACTGCTAAAAAGGTTTTTGTTTCAATGTCAATTGGTAATACTGGTAGTTGTCCAAATTGGAGTTCAAATGGTGAGAAACCACTTGTCCTTTTAGTGGAGATTCTGTCAGCCAATGTCACTAGTGGTAGATATTTTTTCCATTTTCCTCCACTTTCCCCACACATTTTGACTAATGCATCTTTGAGTTGTTTATGGCCCCTTTCCACCATTCCTTGAGACTCTGGGTAATAGGGTGTGGTGACTCTGATCCTTGATCCTGCTTTCTTTACTGCCTCTTGCAATTCTTTTCCAAACTCTGGCCCCCCACCAACAGTTACTTCTTTTGGTGAGCCATACCTGAATATCAATTCTGAGGTGAACCATTGTGCAACTGCTTTTGCTGTTAATTTGACTAGTCCAACTGTTTCTGGCCATCCTGAAAAATCACCTCTAGCCACAACCATATACTTCCATCTTCCAGATTTGATATGGACTGAATCCATACTGACCCTCTCAAAGATTGTTGATGTTGCTGTAGATTTTCCTTGTTCCCTTTGTAAGTTTTGAATTCTCTTTTGGCAGGCTAGGCAAGATTGAACCCATTTCTTGACTGATTTCTTGATTCCTTCCCACCAAAATCTTGCTTTAATTCTTCTATAAGTTTCATTTTCCCCTCTGTGGCCCATGTCTTCATGAAGTGACTTGAAAATGTAGCTTTGAACTTCTTGACTTGATATCACCAGTTGAGGGTTTGGGTTGTTTTGTCTTTTAAGCTGGCCATCTTCCAAGAAAAAGTTGGGTGACCTTCTTTTAATCCTTCTAAACTCTTCATCTTTGCTTGATTGTGGTTTTTTCATTGTACTTAACTATTCTTGCATTCTCTTCCAAAATCCTTCTTGTTTGGTTGGTACTTGTACTCTTGAAAAATGGAGTGAATTTACATTCTTAGCCCCAAATCCAGGGTGTGGATTGATCCAATCTTCTTCTTCATCAAATTATGGTGCATCTTCATCTTCTTCTTCTGAGTTTTTTGGTCTTCTGGATAGCCCATCTGGAATAGTGAAAGTCTTCCCTGGTTTGTGTACCAAATCAAAGGAAAATAGTTGAATGAAAGCCACCCATCTTGTCATGGGGGCATTGGGTAAGCAAGGGGTGTTTATCATTTCAATTAAGGCCTTGGCATAAACCTGTAATTCAAAATGCTGTCCCCAAAGTATTGTTTGAAGCTTCTTGAGAATTCTTGAAACTCCACAGAGTTCCAATTTGGGTTGTGAGTATTTTGATTCTAATTTTGAAAAAGTTATTGATTCATATAATACTGGTCTGTCATTTCCTTCTTTGTCTTCTTGAGTGAGTACTGCTCCTGCAGCAATGTAGCTTGAATCTACTTCTAGCTTAATTTTTCCTGATCCTTTGTCATAATCCAATTTCTTGAGAGTTATTTCTTCTCCAACTTTTCTTCTGAGCTTATGGAAAGCTTCTTCACATTTTTGATCCCAGTCCCAGTCAACATCTTCTCTGGTGAGCCTTCTGAGTGGTGATGCAACTTGTGAGAAGTTTTCAATGAACATCCTTACATAGGCACAAGGCCGAATAAATCCCCTTATTTCCTTCTTGTTAAGAGGTGTTGGCCAATTTTGAATTTTTTTGATCTTTTGTTTTGAAATTGTTCTTCCTTTAAATGATACAACATTCCCTACTATTTGCAAAGCTGGAACACAGCATGCAAACTTTGATCCTGAGATAGTAAGTCCTGCTTTGTCAATCCTGAATAAAACTCTTTCTAAGGTTATGGAATATTCCCATATGAATCTTCTGATTGACAGTTTTTCTGTCAGTGTTTCTTGGTTGTAAATTGATCTTGGTCCTTTTATTCCTCCATCATCAATAAAAATTCCTACACTTTCTGGTATTTCTTCTTGGAGTATCCAGCTCATTTGGGCTTGGTATACTGCTACTGAGTTGGTGGCTCCTTGGGGTAGTCTTGTGAGTTGCATCCTTCCAAGGGTTGTTTCAAAAGTGGTGAGGTGTCTTTTAGTGACATCTAATTCTCTTTCATAATATCCTCCCATGATGTCTCCCAGTCCATAGCATGCTCTTCCTGAAAATGCATCTACAAATTCTTCAATGTGAGGTGGTAAGCCAGCATCCTTGATAGTGACTTTTTTGAGTTCTTGAAGGTCATGGACAATTCTGAGTTTCCCATTTGATTTGGCCACACAAAAGATTGGGCTTGTGTAGCTTGAGGTGGATTGCTCATAGAGTCCAGTCCTGATTCTTTCTCTGATTAATTCAGTAAACTGAGGTAAAATTGATTTGGGAATTGGAATTGGTTTCTTCTGCCAAGGTTCATGAGGTATTACTGGTATCTTGTAAGGTTTTCCATATGAGTGTTTGAAAAATCCTCTTTCTTCTTCACAGAAAGCTATTGCTTTTTCCCTTCAGGTAATAACATTTTTGAGTAAATTGATTTCTTCATTTGATAACCATCCTGGTGGGCCAAAATTGACTGCTTGGAGTCTTTTATGGGTTACCTTGAAGGTTTCTTGAAATATGGGTGGATTTGGTGATAAGGGTGTTTCATAAGGATCTCTTGACAAAGGTGGTCTTTCCAAAGGTGGGTTAAGGTCTTGAGGCATTGGCTCATTGACTGGTATCACCTTCTTCAGGACTGATTTGTATTTGGCTGCTAAAATTTGGTGATCCATCTTCAATTAGTGATTTTTTTCCCTTTTTTTTAATGATTTCTAAGAATTTGCTAGTGTCCTAAAATATTGAGGTCTTCACAATTCTTCTTTTCTTGTTTCTTCCATAAAAAATGTAGTTTAAGGTCATACAGGAGTTTCAACTTGGTGTGCAACCCCTGTATATTAGGTATACAAGTCCTGCAGTTTAAGTCATGCCAGGCCCTCCTGGCCTAATCCAAGGGCTTATCTTGATTCTTGAGCTCCTTTGGGCTTGATTTTGGATTCCACTTGACTCTTGTTTATTCTTCCATCTTCATGATTCCCACTTGATGCAAGATTCTTCTGGTTGTTTATTGATTGATGAGGAGTTTTCTTGTCTTAATTGATGGCTTGGGACTACACTTTGTTCATTTTGGCCAATTTGATAATGCTAAAAACTTGTGAAGCCACTTGTTCCTGTTACACAAAGGGAGGAGTTTATTGTCATGCTAAGGACAAAAATGGTCCTTCAGCAATTCTCCTGACTAGGAAATTCCCATCCAGCTTCTTGGCTGTTATTATTTTTTATAAGTTTCCCTGCCCAAGTCTACAGGGGAAGCAGTTTACTGTCATGCTGAGGACCTCCTGAGTCTTCAAGCTTTCTTAAAATCCCAAGGGCAATTTGAGTTGAGTGTTGTACATTATCTTGTTAGTTCATCATGTTGTGTGGGTCCTGATTCCATAATTAGTCCATTGAGTCATCCTTCAGTCCATAAAGATTGATCAGTGATTCTTCAATTCCAAATGAGTTTCAATCCAGAATCAAAGAAGTTTTCAAGGTCTTGTGCTGTCCCAAAGGTCAATCCATAAGGAACTCCTGCTTTTCTTCATAAATAATCTTCTTCATTTTCAGTATTATGAATAATTGTCCTATGATAATCTGTTTCCCAATGCTCTTGCTATTTCTTCAAAATAATTCATGTCCTTTTGTTCTTTTGTATTCCTGAATTATACCTGTTATAAAAAAATAAAAAATTGTAATAAGAAGGTGATTTAAAAATTGATTTTAATATTAATTTATTGATATATATTTTTTTAATAATATTTGTTTGGATAAGGGCCCCCCTCTCCATTTAAAAATATTGAGTTGGCTTTCAAATTTTCAAGAGGATATGTTCTCATTCCCCCAAAACTTCCACTATAAGGGATAGTGTAAGAAATAAGTTTACCCACCCCTTATTTTTTATAGTGATTTTGATGAGGATAAATAATGATACAGTAAATATACATAATTTTATTTTAATGATGCTTCAATTTTTTTATTATTATTTTATTATTATTATTATTTTTATTCTTTTCACTGTAAGTATAAAATACCCATTAACTGAGATATCTTAGTAAAAATGACACTTCAAAGGAAATAAACCTGAATCACAATCAAGATAATGGGACTGTTTGGTTGAAGGTGGTAATTTGTGCCCTTTACCGAAAATTGGTGCTCTTGAAAGTATTTATAATTAATTTTACATAATTGAATGATCATAATTTGAGTCCTTTATTCATATAATGACCCTTATGATGCCACAACTCTTCCTTTTGGAATCATCATTGTGACTCAGACTTTATTTCAAGTCCATCCCCTTTATGGTTCAGATTTTCTGTTACCCATAAATGCATTTGAGTCGTTAAAAAATATAAACAGTGAAAAATGAAAATTTGCACAATAAGAAAAAACTCTTGTTTGCTTTTTGGGGGGCTTTTTAAATTCCATTTGGAATAAAATAGCACATTGAGGTGTCATTAATATGTAAATTCCCCACATTATGTCATAAATTTATGAGTTTTTAAGATAAATAACTCCTTCAGAGTTCAATTAATGCCTTCATGGTACAAATACTTCTTCTTTTCAAACAAGCTCCAATCACTTTCTTGTCATTGAAGAAATATTTCAAATAAATTGATTTTTTTTTCTAACCAATTAGTTGGTTTAGAGTTTTTTTTTGTTTTTTTTTGAATTATTATTATTATTGAGTTGAAAATTACGCCAATTTAATGGCTTTTGTTGTAATAGTAGGAAAATTATAATAAAAATAATAAATAAATAGAATATTCTTGAGATCATGAATGGGATATTCCCCTAACTCTTGGTGAAAATGAATAAATAAATTCAAAAAAAGAAAAAAAAATATGTTCAAAAGTTTCAAGTCAGTACATTCTTCTAATACTTGTTTATAATGAAATAAAATTAGAAAAAATAATAAATAAAACCTTAGGTAGTTTATAGTCTTGCCTAGGACTTGTTCAATCTTTTTGAATATTTTAAATAGGCAGTTTATGGTCTTGCCAAGGACCATTGGTCGATTGTGTTTTAGCTTTGAGTCCTTGTTGATAATTCTAATGGTGGGTAGTTTATGGTCTTGCCAAGGCCCATTGGTTGATTTTTTTTTATTTTGAGTCCTTGTTGAGAATTTTTGTATCCTAAGGGATTTTTCCTTTTTAATCCCCCATTCTGTTATATAAATTGATATTTCTCTTGTTATTATATATATATTGGTTGATAAAAGACTGTGAAAAATAGAATAAAATTGTCAGTAAAATAATTAAGTAATTAAAATGATAAAACAATGTAAAATTGAGCAGTTTTAAGCCTTGCCCAGGGCTTTTTCTTATTATTATATATTGAAGTCCTGTAGGATTCAAAATAAAGTATTTCAGTATGGTTTAATTGTCAAAATGTAAAATTTAGCAGTTTAATGTCTTGCTGAGGACCCTTTTTGTTGTTGAAACCCTCATTCCAGGGCCTTTTTATTTGTTCAAATTTTTAGCCCTGCAGTATATCAAAAATAAAAAATAAAAAATCAATTAGCCACTTAAATCATCAAAATTACAATTCAGAAATGAATTAAGCAGGTTTTAGCCATGTTGAGGGCATTTTTGTTTAATTAAATTATTGTAAAGCCCTGTAAAAAAATAGAAAATCATTTTAAGTAAAATAAACAGCCAGAAGATAAAAAATGAAAGCAGAAACCAGCAGTTTAATGTCTTGCTGAGGACATTTTTTTATACACTTTTTACAGCCCTGTAGCATCTTAAAATAAAAAAAATCAATCAGAAGATTGAAAAATCAAAATCATAAGAAAAAGGGATTAAGCAGTTTTAAGCCATACTGAGGGCTTTTTCTCTTTTTTATACTTATTATTATCATTATTATTCTTTTTCTCATTTATTTAATATTATTTATTTTTTTTGTTATTATTGGAAGGTCAAGTAGTCAGCTTTACAGGCTGATCTAGAAGACCCTAACACCTCCTACCATAATTTAGGTGGCTGTTTTATTTCCTAATCTTTTTGAAAAGCACTTTATGGTTCTTTTAACCACTTTGCATGGTTTATTCTCTACTAGAATGTCAGGTAGTATAGTTTGTTAATGAAGATGGAGGCTCAGCCCTGTAAATATCCTCAGCAACCTTTTGGGTGGGCTGTTGCAGACTTGATGGTTGTTAATATGCCCGCAGTGCAACTTTAAAACAGTTCGGGCGCCTGTTTGATGCTTGCAGAGGCACCTAGACGGCTGTACTACTCACCAACTACCTTGTGTAGAATAGCTTCAGGTGAGCTATTTTATTTTATTTTATTTTTTATTTTTTATTTTCTTTTCAATTCTTTTTATCCTATATTTTCATTTTTTATTTAATTCCAATTCCTCTAAAAAAGCACTTTTATTGTGCTCTAAGCTTTTTCGCGTGGTTTGCACTTAGCTGATCAATCCCTCAAACCCTATTAAGCAGCTTTTGAATCAATGGGTGTCAAAACACCATTTTTTGCAGCCTTTCTGGTACTTGCAAGCGAGTCGGGTTGTGTGTTTTTTTGAGAGGTTGTAAGTATTGATGAATTTCTATGCTATGCTTTTTTCAATTGATGGATTATTTGGTTTGTTTTATTATTATCATTATTTTAGGGGGTCTTGCTGTTTTTGATCCCTCAAACATGTAATTCAGTCGGGTTGGGTACAGTTGCTATGTCAGCCTGTGACTCAAAACCAGAGCACAAGCATGACAGCCAAAATACCATAAACCAATGGTATAGCCAAGATACCACCGAAGCATGGAGCTGAGCCAAATTAGCTCAAAAGGTATCAAAAGAAAGAGGAAACTCACCTCTTTCTGAAAATATAAGTCCCATCACCATAGGACAAGGAATAACAAAGTTATTCCTGCTCAAAGTTATTGCTGAGCATAAACCTTAATTTTCACCTCTCATCTAAAATCTAGAAGGAGAGGCTTAACCCCATCAAATGGGTATTCAAAATGAAGCTCTAAGCCAGGGCTATCTAATGGTGCCAGCCAAACTGAGCTAGCACCAGTATTACTTGAGTTATGGTCAAATTCAGACCGAATAAGGGTGAACAAAACATTCACCTCTCATCTAACTTTTACAGTTTTAGTGTGAGATACTTAAAGTGGGGTCTTTTTGGAAAGAGCACAATCAGGGCTATCTGATGGTGCAATTCATTTCCTCATAACTCAACTACAACAGAAGTTATTGGCCAAACAAGCTTAATACAGCTTTTGACCAGACCACGCCAATGTACAAAAATACTTGTACATGGGATAACTTTGTCATATTTAATGATAACCATGTCAAGTTGGGTACCATTGTGTAGAGCTCATACAGGGCTATTCAATGAACCAACTGTGAGCTTGATATCTCAAAAACTGACAGAGTTATGACCATTTTAAGGTCAAAATCCCACCTGCTGTCAGATACAGCCTTACCATGGGATAATATCCCATAACTATGAATATAAGGTGTCAAATAGACGAAGAAGCATGTTTTTACTTCAATACCTCATATGTCAGTCAATACTGGGGTCCCAGACAGTTTCTGTACAGCATTCTACGCGTCATACACGTCAGAATCAGGCTGTGAGGTCCCCAGATGAAAATTTTCACCCTGTATTGGTGCAAACTGCCCAGATAGGGTTTCAAAACCACATCTGAGCCCAAAACAGGGTATACAGGCTGTTTGCAAGCCACAAGCCTGTCCTGGAGAGTGAAAAATCTTCACTTCCTCTGCGTGGAAAGGTCTAGCAGCCTTTCCACCTCAATTTCAGGATAAAAGGAGGGCTTTTCACAGCCAAAAACCTTTCCTCATCCTGCTCTTGAATAACCTATGTAGTAAACTGTCAAAAACAGTTTTACTCTTCGTTAAATAATCAGGTATAATTATAATCTTTAATTATTGTAGACTTTATTATTGTAATCCAACAGATAAAGCCTGCACCCAGGGTTCTCAATAGCGCTCACCACCACTATTTCTCAATAGTAGAACCCTTTTATCTTATTACAAACCCTTATAAACCCTTTTGAAATCATTTTCTGCCGTGTCACATACACAGTTAAAGTTGTAATTAGCCTAGTTATACCTTTATCATAGTATCATCCTGACATTTTGGGGGCCTGGCCGTGTTTTTTTTGACTTTTTTGGACCTTACAAGTAAGTCTTTTCTCTTTTTATGACTTATTGACACATTGTTTTATACTTTTTTAGGCGTAATTTCTATTTAAAAATATATATTTTATATATTTTTACCTTTTTTCTATATATACTCATATTATAAGAGTATTTTTACGTGGTTAACACCCACAGTAATTTATTATTTTTGGCGTGTTTTGCATATAAAAACACATAAGCCACTAATAAAGTCCTGTATTCTTGACTGAATAAGGACACCTCTTACTGAAAAACCATCAGTTGAAGCGTGGCCAAGTGTATTGTTAATTCAATAACACTTGTATACAAACCACTTTTACAGAATACACTTGCAAACCACAAGTGTATCTGAGGGATACTGACACACAAACAGTGTGACAGGACACCATAAGCTGTATTTTTGACGTGAAATTGTTAATTCAATTACACTGTCATTATACAAGGGCATACTGTAATAATATACAAGCCCAGAGGCCATTCTTAGACGTGCAAAACCAGCCTTTTAAGAAGTCTCAACTGACATAAGCCCTCTTTTTCCTGCTTTGATTCAGTGGAAGAAAACTACATCCCACTTGAAACCCAGTCACAGGCCAACACACCAGTGACACCCTCAGAACCAGAGGGCAGCAAGGGTAAAGGAAAAAGGCTTAGTGAAGGCCTCATTACAGCCAAGAAGTGGACACCAATAGCCACTCAGAGGAGTAGAAAACCACGAAACTCTGCTTCAATACAAGGTAAACCAACCTTAACCACTTGTACAGGGAAGATTACAATTATTAACCCAGTTGTAACCTCCAAAGGCAAACTTCCCAAATCAGCAGATAACAAATTTGTACAAGGCACAGTCAAAGGTAAATACCCTAAGAACATAAAGTTTTTGACTGCTTGCAAACACTGATATGTCCCCTGCATACCTCAGAGACCTTGGCTTCCAAAGGAACCAGCCAGAGGATAGAGCAGGAATGTCTAGAACCAGAAGACCTGAAAGAAGACACATTGGACACAGTGGTGGATGGCAAAACAATGAGGGAGATAATATCAACCTTGCAATTCACACTCCAATTCAACAGAAACCTCAAACCAGAGGACTGGAAAGATATGGATCAAGTTGTTCAAATCCACCAACTCCTCAAAGATTTGTTTCAATGGAGCATGGACAACAAGAGGTTCAACCTAGCAACTCACTGGGCAGAACTGGGATCAAGTTGCCAGAAGATCTGTCTCAAATAGATAGACTTCAAAGACCTTATGGTAATCACCAAGGGTTGGAACCCTACCAGGCAGCACAGACTCCTGGAGGCAAGGGCACAGAGGATAAGGGAGAATAAAGCCACTATCCAAGCTATAGAAGAACAGTTAACCCAGACAGGGCCTACTCAGATTCCTTCAGGTTCACAAGGAGCAAGCCAAATCAGCTCTCCAGTGGCTTCACACCATTCAGAAACCAGCAGATCAGTGGCCAAGAGTCACCATTCTTCACAATTCCAGGAAGTTTCCAGGAGAAGACAGGGCAACAAGGGCAAGAACAAAGCCTCCTTCAACCAGAGGAGGAAAGAGTCAGACCCCATGATCCAGAAGCTGTTAGATTTGGTGAAAGAAGTACACAAGAACCAGAAGTAGTTGTAAACCACTCTAGAATCAGTACTCCTAGTAATAGAAACATGACCCCCACTCAGACTGAAAAAAACATTATCACATCTGAGAGTAACATCAACAGTGACACACTGTGGTTACAAATGTCCCAATATGCTGAGCAATCTGCAAAGCAGGCTACAGAATTTGCAGCTGCCCAAGAGAGGATGAGAAAAACTCAAGCCTCATTGGAGCAGATAGTTAAAAACCTTCAGGAAGGATATGCTCAACTGAGCAAAGCCTCTGAAGAAACCAACAAGAGACTGAATCAAGTCTCTGAAGAACAACACCATACTAGCAGGGACAGGGAATGTCTGAACCAAGACATCAACAAATTGTTTGATGCCTACCATAGCTTAAAGCCCCAACCACAAGGCCAAGCTATGGAGAATCCATATCAACCAGATGACATCAAACCAGATGCCATGTTGTTGAATAAGGCAAGATCTCCATCACAATACCAGGATGGAGATGGCATGTCTTATTCAGAGAAGGAAGCATTGAAACAGCTCCCTGAGGCCTCAAGCTGGCCCAAATTCTCTGGATCAGGAGAATATGATCATATGGAACTCATAGATTATATTGATGGACTCTTCATTGATGTACCCAGCATACCAGATTACTGGATTACTGCTAGACTGAATACTGCATTTAAAGGACATGCAAGTATATGGTACACAGAAATGAAAGAAATCCATGGCAGAAGAAATTGGCCATGGTGGAAGAGTCAAATAATCCAAAAGTACAGTAATGGAACTGGGATATGGCAAAAGACCATGTCATTTGAAAATGACAAATACTCTGTGGACAAAGATCCATATGAGTGATGTCTCAGACAGTCTAAAAGACTTAAAGCCATTGATCCTCAAATGAACATCCAGATGAGGAATCACAAACTTCTGACACAACTGCCAGGAGAACTAGAGCACGCAGTGAAATGCAGATGCAACCAAAATTGCACTCTAGATTACATAGCCAATACCTTACAAGACATAAGGAAAAGGACTAATATAGGGAAATTCACCCCATATAGAAGCAGTAGTTTCAAAGAGAAACAACATTTCAGGGTGGAGTTTAAAGACAAACCCAAAGAAAGAGTGGCAGAAGTGGCAAAGAAGAAAAATTCTTGTCACAATTGTGGTTCAACAGACCACTATGCCAACAACTGTCCAAAAGCAAAGAAGAAAGTCTATGCTATAGAAAAAGTCCCTGAAGAAGAACATCCAACAGAGGATTCTGAATTAGACTCTATGGGTGATGCCATTAGAGAACCATCTGATGAGGATCAAGACCCAAGAGAAGAATTTCTAGTGGAATACCAAGAGGAAACCCCACTAGAAATCCAGGATATACAGTTGGAAGCAGGCATGCCACAAGACACTGCCAACAAGAACTTGTGTAAACACACACAAGATGCACAAACATTCCTGGTTACACCAACCAAAGGAATGGCATATATACATGGAACAGCCACAAAAATGACTGTATGTATTGACAATGCTCAGCACCCACTGATCATTGACAGTGGAGCACACTTCTCCATAGTGGCCAGAAATTATCTGGATAACCACTTCCCAAACTGGGAAAAAGAGCTCTTGCCCACCAGGGCAGAGAACTTTAAGAGTGCATCTGGAAAGATGACCTCTATTGGGACAATTATCAAAGAGATAATTATACCCCACAGAAAAGGTAATATCAGACTCAACCCAGAGTTTGTAGTGCTTGAAGATGCCCACATCCAAGGGTTTTTGCTGGGAACAGATTACCAGAGGATGTATGGCATAGATATTTACAATAGTAAAAATAGGCATATTACCATTGGTACTAACAAGGAAAAGAAATTTTCTCTTGATATATACCAGATATCTTCTCAGGACCCACTGGAAGAACTTCTGAAAGAATTCAGAGAGGGACAGTTTAGCACTACCCTCACCAGTAAACAAAAGCTAAGTTTACTGAAGATGCTGAGGAAGAATAGACCAGCATTTGCCATTGGTGAAGAACCATTAGGCAAGATCAAAGGCCAAGATATAGAACTATATCTGGATGTAGAAAGGCCTTATCCACCCATGTTAAGGAGACCTCCTTACCAGCAAGTCTGGAGACTAGGAAAGAGATTGAGAGACATATCAATGAACTCCTGGACATGGATGTCATTAGGAAGATTGGACATAATGAAATAGTAGAAATCACCACTCCTGTCCTAATCACCTGGCATGATGGCACGTCTAGATTGTGTGGAGACTTCAGAGCCCTGAACAACTACACAAAAGCAGACAGGTATCCTATACCAAGGATACTTCACGCCTTGGATAAATTGGCCAAAGCCAAATACATAACCAAGATGGATTGTATGAAGGGCTTCCACCAAAATGGAGTTAAACCAAACTCCATGAAATTACTCAGAATTATATGCCATATGGGCATATATGAGTACACCAGGATGCCATTTGGCATCAAGAATGCACCAGCCCACTTCCAAAGGATGATGGACACCATATTTCAAGAAGAAATAATGGAAGGCTGGATGGTAGTGTATATTGATGATATCATTATATACTCAGAAACATGGGAAGACCATGTACAATACATAGACAGAGTGCTAAGTAAATGCACACCCATCAATCTGAAAATTTCACTTAAAAAGTGTAATTTTGGCCAACAAGAGCTACTAGCTCTAGGACATAAAGTCTCAGGCCTTAGTCTGGCAATTGACCAGAACAAAGTAGCAGCAGTACTGCAAAAGCCAGTACCAAAGAACATCAAAGAGATGCAATCTTTCCTTGGATTTTCCAGCTACTATAGAAACCACATCAAAAACTTTGCCCACATAACTAGTAGTTTATACAAGTTATGCTCAAAGGATGTAGTTTTTGAAATTACCAAGGAAAGAAGGGATGCATATGAGAGGATCAAATATGAACTCACTAATGCACCTGTGCTCATCTTACCTGACTTTGAACTACCATTCAAGTTATATATAGATGCAGCATGCAGTCAAGGCCTAGGAGCAGCCCTTCACCAAAGACAAATTGTGGATGGTGAACCAAGAGAAGGTGTAATATGTTACATCTCCAGGCAGCTGAAAGATTCAGAAGCCAGGTATGGGGCCACCCAGACAGAATGTCTATGTCTAGTCTGGGCTCTAGAAAAACTCCATTATTATTTGGAGGGTGCAGTCTTTGAAGTCTACACAGACTGCACAGCCTTGAAGTCTTTACTAAACATGAAGACTACTAATAGACACATGCTGAGATGTCAAATAGCCATCCAGGAGTATAGAGGGAACATGACCCACATATACAAGGAAGGTAAAAGCCATACCAATGCAGATGGCCTTGGCAGATGGCCTTAGCAGATGGCCACTAGACAATGTCAAAAGCAATCCAGCTTATGACCCTGAAGTTGCTGCAAAAATTCATATCCATTTTATGGAAATAGATAGGAAGAAGAACTTCAGATTCTCTGAATGGGCACCAGGGAGTGGTACCCTTGACAGTGGAAACACTAATTCAGAAGGGACAGAAACCCCCATACTGGGAATAAGTTCCTCAGAATTGCACAATGAATTTTTTAATGCAGTACTGAAATCTTATGCTAAAAACAAACAGTGTAGCATACTACTCCAACTCCTTCAACAAAAATACAGGAGCCCAGAGCTGGAAACCCAGCTGGAGGAACCCTGGTTGAGGGCCTATAAGGACAATAAATTCTTCCTTATAGATGGCCTGATTTATCACAGAGAAAAGCACACCAGTGCACTCACAGTGATAGACAGAGACCACATCTCTTTAATCCTGCAGGAATGCCATGACTGCCCCTACATGGGACACACGAGTGAGGACAGGACTAAAGAGAGGGTAGCAAGCACAGCTTGGTGGCCCAAGTGGGAGCAAGAGTTGAGTGAATACATCAAAACTTGTGAAAGATGCCAAAAGGCAAATAGAAAACATGGGAAGAAATATGGGTTACTTCAACACATAGAAGAACCCAAACACCCATGGGAAACCATCAACATGGACTGGGTCACAGGACTTGTCCCAGGAGGCAAAGAAAACTACAATGCCTGCCTAATCATAGTTGATAGGTTCAGCAAGAGCATGAGATGTCTACCATGCCATAAAGAGGACACAGCCATGGACACTGCCCTGTTATTTTGGAATAATATCATATCCACCTGTGGAGTCCCTAAGATCATAATTAGTGACAGGGACCCAAAATTCACATCTGAATTTTGGACCAATTTATATGACATGCTAGGCACCAAGCTTGCTTTTTCCACAGCTTACCATCCACAAACAGATGGCCTAGCTGAGAGGATGATCCAAACAATGGAGGACATCCTCAGGAGGTTCTGCCCTATGGCATGGAATACAAGGACCATGAGGGATATACCCATGATTGGGTCACCCTCTTACCAGCAGTCCAACTGGCTTATAATACAAGCCAGCACTCTACCACAGGAAAAACACCTGCACTGGTAGAGAAAGGGTGGAATCCCCTGTTACCTGTGGATCACTTGAAGAAAAATCTTCTGACCATCCACCCCACAGCCAAAGACTTCCATGATATGTGGAAGAAAGCCTGTGATACTGCTGCCAAATGCATAGCTGAGGCCAAAGAGTATAATAAGCAAAGGTGGGACAAATCACATATGGAACCTGACTTCAAGGAAGGGTACCAAGTGTAAGTGTCCACACTGAACTTTAACAATCTCAAAGGACCCAAGAAAATGAGAGACTCATTTGTAGGGCCCTTCACTATCATTAAGTTGATAGGGAAGAATGCAGTAGAGGTCAAGCTCACTGAGGAGTTTTCTAGGAAACACCCAGTCTTTCCAGTGAGCCTGGTGAAACCATACTTCCAAACAGAGGAGGATAAATTCCCCTCCAGGAAGAAGAACACCACTCCACCAGAAATAGTGGAAGTAGAAGACTCTCCTGGACCTGTGAGCAAAATCATCAGGGCCAGAAAAATCAGACTTAATGGGAAGGATCAGAGACAATATCTAGTCAGATTCAAGAACCAGACAGCTGACAAAGACAAATGGTTGGCAGAGGATGCCATACCAGATGGGAACCTCCATTTGAGGAGATTCAGAGCCTCTAGGAGGACTGAACAGTCTCATCAATGATGAGCCTTTTTTAGAGGGAGGGTATGTCAGCCTGTGACTCAAAACCAGAGCACAAGCATGACAGCCAAAATACCATAAACCAATGGTATAGCCAAGATACCACCAAAACATGGAGCTGAGCCAAATTAGCTCAAAAGGTATCAAAAGAAAGAGGAAACTCACCTCTTTCTGAAAATATAAGTCCCATCACCATAGGACAAGGAATAACAAAGTTATTCCTGCTCAAAGTTATTGCTGAGCATAAACCTTAATTTTCACCTCTCATCTAAAATCCAGAAGGAGAGGCTTAACCCCATCAAATGGGTATTCAAAATGAAGCTCTAAGCCAGGGCTATCTAATGGTGCCAGCCAAACTGAGCTAGCACCAGTATTACTTGAGTTATGGTCAAATTCAGAGCAAATAAGGGTGAACAAAACATTCACCTCTCATCTAACTTTTACAGTTTTAGTGTGAGATACTTAAAGTGGGGTCTTTTTGGAAAGAGCACAATCAGGGCTATCTGATGGTGCAATCCATTTCCTCATAACTCAACTACAACAGAAGTTATTGGCCAAACAAGCTTAATACAGCTTTTGACCAGACCCCGCCAATGTACAAAAATACTTGTACATGGGATACCTTTGTCATATTTAATGATAACCATGTCAAGTTGGGTACCATTGTGTAGAGCCCATACAGGGCTATTCAATGAACCAACTTTGAGCTTGATATCTCAAAAACTGACAGATTTATGACCATTTTAAGGTCAAAATCCCACCTGCTGTCAGATACAGCCTTACCATGGGATAATATCCCATAACCATGAATATGAGGTGTCAAATAGACGAAGAAGCATGTTTTTACTTCAATACCTCATATGTCAGTCAATACTGGGGTCCCAGACAGTTTCTGTACAGCATTCTACGCGTCATACACGTCAGAATCAAGCTGTGAGGTCCCCAGATGAAAATTTTCACCCTGTATTGGTGAAAACTGCCCATATGTGGTTTCAAAACCACATCTGTGCCCAATACAGGGTATACAGGCTGTTTGCAAACCACAAGCCTGTCCTGGAGAGTGAAAAATCTTCACTTCCTCTACGTGGAAAGGTCTAGCAGCCTTTCCACCTCAATTTCAGGATAAAAGGAGGGCTTTTCACAGCCAAAAACCTTTCCTCATCCTGCTCTTGAATAACCTACGTAGTAAACTGTCAAAAACAGTTTTACTCTTGGTTAAATAATCAGGTATAATTATAATCTTTAATTATTGTAGACTTTATTATTGTAATCCAACAGATAAAGCCTGCACCCAGGGTTCTCAATAGCGCTCACCACCACTATTTCTCAATAGTAGCACCCTTTTATCTTATTATAAACCCTTATAAATCCTTTTTAAATCATTTTCTGCCGTGTCACATACACAGTTAAAGCTGTAATTAGCCTAGTTATACCTTTACCATAGTATCATCCTGACATGCTAGGCTCATGGGGGATGGTTATTTGCACCGGACACCAGTTAAGTGCCTCTTGGTGAGGTTTTCGTCACTTAATGACCTTCAAGAGGTCTTTGGATGTGATCCTAACCCAATCAATTGGTAGTCATAGGCATCAAATCCTTTTTCCAAACTAAATCCGCTATCAAAATCAAGAATGTCATTTCTGGTGTGCTAGTGAGGTGTTAGTGAGTAATTTCTTATTTAGTACAATATGCAGCTGTCGTTGTAAGTCTATTCTTTATACTGTTGACATGTCTTTATTCATTTTTTTTTATTTTTTTTATTTTATTTAATTTTTTTCAGGCTACTTGTCCCTCATGCTTTCAAGAACACCATTTTGCTTGATAGACGACTTTAGTTGTAACGTCCTCGGCAAGGTCTGAATCCCATTACCGAAAATAGCACCTTATCGAGTATATATATAGTTTCCTGGCGTAGACGATGCTTCCAAAATCTTGCTGCCATCTTAAGTAAGGTAAGCTGTTTATGGCTTGCCGGTTACTGTTGGTTTCCTCCTGGGCTTTTGCAGGACATTGGTGGCAAGTCGTTGCCTATATTTAGTGCTGACCATTTTCATCAACGGGCAATTAATGTGTAGCTTTAAACACCTCACTATTTCCAGCAACTGAAGCCAAGGGACCTTTCATCCTTGTAGCATATCAGCCGCCCAATAAGTTAGGCTAGGAGGAGACTCCAGATCCAACTTATCTTCACCAGGTCTTTCATTTGACCCTTATATTCTAATTTATCTGATCATTCTCTCTCTTCCTTTTCTTCCGTGCAGAAGTTCTTGTTTTTCCATAATGATCTAGAAGTAGTCTTTCTACGTTTCTTTTAGAGTCAATTAGTCAAGTTTATCACCTAACCCAACTAATTCCTCAACTTCATTTGAGATTGGATTCCGGGAGTCCCTTATGCGAACCTTCATCATTAGCTTAACCATTGACGCCTCTTGCATCCTTATGGAAGATGGTGCCCCATGCTGAGCTGGCCAGCAGATCTCTTCTATATTGATTCCTTTGTTTTGCATCACTTGTAAGTTAAGCCTTAGTTTTTCTGTTAGAACCATTTTCCTCTATAACCGTATCAAAGATTCCCAATGACTATTGATTGGCAAAGTTTAGTGGGGCTCCGTCTTTTAGTGGTAATGGTCAATTAGTATAAATAGTGGCTCCCTCCTTGCTTTGTTCTCCCAGTATCACCTCCACTTATTATCATAGAGTTATTTATTTGACTTACTTGCCTTACCTCATCTTCATCTGGTAATGTATATGTTTTTTTTGTTTTTTTTACCTAGAGAAATTTTGTTTGATGTATTCTAACTATTGACTCTGTCTTTATCAATACCTTTTGTTTTTATTGTGTTTTTCTTACCTATATTCTATTATAATGAATCACCAAGGTCAATCATATGGCTCAGGTTCCTCCAACTTTATTTATGCCTTTAGTACCGATGAGCTTGAAGAATTGCTATTTGGGTTTCCCTCACATTCTTCAAGCAGGACAGGCTTCTGGGATTGGGTTAACGATCCTCAGTCTAACCCACCTTCTCTGCCAGCTCTGGAAACTTTTTTAAAGGCCTCTTCCCCATCATCCTCTTTAGAGAACGTCGCAGAGGCTGAGGTGGCCTTTTATGCCTTTATTGAGGGTGAATACAACCCTTGATTGTTTGTTCCCAATCCCCTAAGCTATTTTCTGGGTGAAGAAACTCCCAGTAACAGTTCCATAAAAGCCAATTTCAGCTTTAAAAAACACTTCCATCCTTATAATCTACCCCCGTGTGACTCATCTGGTTGAGCCATCACTGCTCCTTGATGATAGGTTAGTACATCCTTCCATGACTTTTCTTGATAAATATATATATGTATGACTAATATTCAATTATATATATATTATATCTTATTTATTAATTGCTTAGGATTTTATGTAATTGTATGTTCCCTATCCCGAATGGTTATTACTCCATGCATTAGGGTTTAACTATTGTTAGCTTCCTACTCATACTCCCCATCTTGATGCAATAGATATTCAATTGAAAGAAAATAAATAATAATAACATATAGATATATAGATTAAGAAGTAAAGTAGATTTTGACGAAAAAGAAAAAAAGGAAAAGTTTTCCCGAAAGAGATTGAGAAAGAAGAATTCAAATAAATTGATCTTCTAAGGAACTCTAAGTGAGCCAAAGCCAAAATAAGAAATAATTTTTTTATATACAAAATAAATTCAAACAGCCCAAAAAAAACTCAATTGAGTCAATAGTTGACTGATGAAGTTGATTATCTGGGATGGATTCAATAAAATAAGCAGTTAATTTCCCCCCTTTTATATATATATATATAAAAGACATTCTTTAAGTAAAATAAGATAAAAAAAGAAATAGTAGAAACAAAAATAAAAGATAAAATAAGATAAACTAATACAAAATCTGAAGTCGGAGACTGTAATAGACTCTTTGCAATATTTCTATTGAATTATACGCTATCTTTTAAACATATCCAGATGGTTATCTGTTGAGTGAAGTTGATATATATTTCTAACCATCTTCTGTCCTGTGTAAAAAAAAATGAACCATCAGAAGCTAATGTTAAGCTAGATAGTTAAGTATCAATATGTATGATTTGACTAGAGGCTAAGTCTGTTTTCCTTTTAAATATATATATATTCTCCTTTAATAAATAGGATCAGGAAGTAGATAAATTGATGAAAGGAAAAGAAAAATCCATAAATAAAAAAAGATAACCTGATATCATATCACTCCCTTTTTTTTATTATTATTATTATTATTATTATTTTATTTTATTTGGTTTTATATTTTATTTTATTTTATTTTTATTTTTTTATTCTTCTGAATAAGATGAAAGGAAAATTAAATAATAATAAAGGTAAAAATTATAATAAAATAACAAACAAGCAATAAATGATAATAATAATAATAAAATAGGGAAAAATTCGAAGAATTGGGGACTTAGCAGGTAAGATTTAATTTTGATTAATTTCTTTGACCAAGCATTTTCTTCACTAATTCTTGTTTGATAAGTCTTCCTCCCCTCAACTTCTCTTTTTTGAGAGTTTTAAAGAGGTATTCCTGGCAGAAGTTTAAATCTGACTATTTTGTTTGATTTTTGATTTTTAGAGCTGTTATGTGTCTTCAAGATGGGCCTTGATGGTTTGAAATTTAATTGGTCCATTAATTCTTGAGCAATTTGATCATTGATTTTGTCAGAAACCTCCAAAACCTTCAGAAATTCCTTGATTTCTGCAATTTCTTGGTTTCTGATTTTGATGAAGTATCCTTAAAGTGCCAAAGGTTCTCTTTATTGAAATCTTAATCTTCTGGTGACCAATGAAATCCTTCATTGATAATTTGGACTTCTTTTATTAATTCTTCCCCATAGGATCCAAAAATTGGTGAATTGGCCATGGTGGAGGTGATTGATATATTTTTGTAAGTTTTTTTATTTATTTTTTTTTTTTTTTTTTTTTTTTTTATTTTTTTTTTATTTTTATTATTTTTTTTTTGTTTTGTTAATTTTTAAGGAATAATTTGTTGATGAATTTCTTCTTTGTTAAGGCAGGAAGTCACTTCCCCGAAAAAATAAAAATAAAATAGAGCAGAAACTAATGATACATTCTTTTGGTTGATACTGATACTGTTACATTTTAAAGAAAGATTTTTGACTTTGCTGATGTTATTTAAAGTTGAGCTCCCCCAAGGGGGAAAGGTAAGTGTCTGTTGAGTAATCTGGCCAAAATAAGATCTTTGAGGGCTTCCAAAAAGGCATTTCTTCCCTCAATTTCTTGTTCTGATGGAAATTCTGACCACCATAAGTCTTCATCAATGAATATATATCCATCTCCAACCCATTTCAGTCTTCCAGTTTGGTATGTTGATCCATTCAATCCAAGGTACCACTGGGCCCAAATTTGATTGAATTTAAGTCCTCTTCTTGGTAGTGTGGTCATTTCAAATATTTCATCCCAAAATTTGTTTTCAAGGTTACCTTCAATTCCCTCCTAAGTTAATAAATCTAAGAATTGGATATTGTTCAAGTTTACTCCTGGAAGGTGACATAAGTATTTATCTTCACATAAAATTTCTTGAGCTTCATCCCCATGAATGTCTTCAAAGGTGATGTAGGGCAGGTAAATGTAATTTTATTCATTTTATAAGATGGATTCTATTTCATCCTCTTCATTGGGAGGTTGCTGTATAAATTCAGGGTTTTCCAGTTGCCATTCATAAGGTTCATCTTGGTTGTTCAATGGTCTGTCCAAGAAGTTGATATGGTATGTGTTTTTTTAAATTTTTGTCTCTTTCTTCAATAATTCTGAGGTCCTTTTCAATTTCATTTATAATTTCTTCATCTGAAAGCTCATGATGTTCACTAAATCTGACTTTCTTCCTTTTGGGTTTAGTTTTGAAAGGGTTTCCATTTATTTTCTCATTTCCATCTACTAAGATCTGGAAGGTTTCTTCCTTATTGTTAATTGGCTTGTAAACTATATTGGGCAATTCATCTTCAGAGGTTGAGTCTTCAATTTGTCTTTTGAGGTTGTTTTGCCATTGGGTATTTTGTAAATCTTGACCAAATTCATCACTTTTTGGAGATATGGATAAATCTTGGGTCTTCTGGGTTAAATTGATTATGGTATTGTCTCTTTTTACATTTTGATGCTTCCTACCTGGGTTACTTCTGACCAATTTTGCCATATTGCATAAATCCATTCCTCTAGGTGGACCAGTTTGCCATCCAAGTGCTTGAGATTTGCATATTGGCGTGCATAATCTTCTTCCATCAGGTTCTTGATAGCTCAGTATTTCTCCTTGTTTGTGAGAAAATTCCAGCCTAATGTTATTGTCTGCCAAAAAGGGGCTTCCAAGTACTGTATGGACAGATCTTTTTGCAATGAAAAACTGAATTTGAGTTTCTTCACCTGAAGCCAAAATGATTGGAGTAAATTCTGAAAGTGCCACCAATGAATTAGTATGGCCTCCAATTCCCCTAAGGTTCATGTTAAGATTTCTTGTTGTGAGTGAGGCTTTGATTGCTATTTCTTCTAGTATAATTTTGAGTTCTGCACCAGTGTCCACCAATGCTCTGATAGGATATTCTTCCTTTCCAATGAAGATTTCCATAAATCCCAAAGGACAGGCATAATGAATCTTGGGCTTTGGTATTTCTTTGAATCCAAATGAGAATAATCTTTATTGAATATCCATTGAGTTGAGTGACTTAATTTTTTCTTTGTCTTTTTCTGATAATTCCTGTAATTTGTGGACAAAATTTGGTGAAATCCTCAAAATTTCTTCAATGGTGAGGTTGATCTTTTGTTGCATAATTTTTTTAATAATTTTGTCAATTTCCAATTTAGTTTCAACTTGTTTCTTTTGAGGTTTTCTGAACTTCTTCTCTTATTTGAAAATTTCTTCATCTTCATTCTTATTGGCAATATTTTCAATTTCCTCCTCAGGTTGGTCTGCTTTTGGAATATTTGAATTTTGGAATTTGGTGGGAATTATTACTCTTTCTTCTTCCTTTTCTTCTTCAATGTAAGTTCCTGGAATTTCTGCTTTTTTCTTTGGCTCTTGATTTTGGGATTGTCTTTCCAACCTTTGTTTTGTCTGTCTTAGTCCAATATGTGATTCAAAGGGGTCATTGGCTGAGGAAATGGCAGGTGGTTTCCAATTTGACCATTCTTGAAAATGAGCAATTGAGGTTGTTTTATCATCTGATTTCTCTTCAGTGGGCTTAACCTCTTCTTCTGGTTTTGGCTTGACAGTAGGTTTTTCCATAAATTTCTTTTTTAGTTCTTCTTGTTCTTTTGGAAAGGCCCTGACTATGTCTTTGGCACTTTCATTTCCTTCCATAGGTACTCTCTGATAATTGGGGAAGTGGTAAGATGCTCCTTGAGTTCTGACAATTCTTTTGTACAAATCTTCAGCAAGGTGAGTGCATCTAGTTGCTGTATGACCTTCTTCCTTGCAGTAAGCACACTTCAATGGTGGTCTTGGAGCCATTTGAGCTGGTATGTATGGTTGTTAACTAGATGAAAATGCTGGTAAGGATTCCTTGGCCTATATGGCTGATTATTTTGAGGGAATCTTTGCTCTTGATTGTTGTTCCAGTTCCCCGCTTGGTGGATTAACTGCTTCTGAAAGTGTTTTGAGTTGATTTAAAACCTCTTTAACTGATTCTTTTCCCTCATTTCTTGGTTGAGGCTCTAGTTGAGGAGGAATTTTGATCTTTTGGGTGAGTTCTTTTACTTGTTTTAAAACTTCATCCCAGCTTTCATCCTCAAATCTTGTTTTCTTTTCTGGAGGTTCTGGTTTAGAAAATTCCTTTTGTTGAATCAGTACCTTGGCCTCCAAGTCTTGTTCAATGTATAATTTCAAAATATCCAATTTTGGTATGATGTAACCTCCATCCAAGGCTTGAACCATAGCTCTGTATTTAATCATTTCTTTGTAAATTGATTCTTGAACACTAGTGGAAAGGCTGGCCAATATTTCCTGGTTATTATTGATATCACCTTGGATATATTGGTATCTTTTGAGGTAAGTGATGATTGCTTCATATTCCCCAATGAATTTTCTGTATTGTGTCATGTTCCTTATTCCACATTCTTGTTGAGATTTTGTGAACAATTCAGTGATTGAGGATAATCTGTATCTTCTTTCAGGTGAGACTGTTCCCCATCTTCTTTTCATATCCACTTTTAGTTGATCCCAATCAGATGTTTCATATCCTGGCATTCCTTCAATATGATAACTGATTTCTTCATCTTTTGTCCAAAATGCTATTTTTCTTGCAATGTCTCTTCCACTTTCTCCTTCAATTTCTGAAATATGTTCAACTTTCTTGATTAATCTTTCCACATCCTTTCCATCAAACCACAGATTATAGTCCTTGGCTCTGATTTTTACTATTGGAGTAGAGTTTCTTGGAATTTCTTGATGTAATGGAGTTGGGATTTGGGAAGAAATGTTTAGTCTTCTTGGTAAGGTACTTGGTCTTTGTTCTGTGTAGGGTGTTGATGTGGCCATGGGTCTTGGATAAGGTGAAGGTGATCCATGTTGCCTGAATGATCTTGGAAGGGTGGTTTGCTCTTCAAGTGGACTAATTTGTGGAGTATAACTTGATGATTTCTTTTTCCCTTCCTTTTTGATTAGTGCTAGTAGTTCTGCTTGAATTTCTAGCATCTTCTTCTGTAGTCTCTCTTTTGAAGACATTTCTTCATGTCCTTCAACAGTTTCTTCATTAACGTTCTCTTCCTGGATTTCTTCAATACTACCAGGTAATTTTGATGATGAAGGTTTATCCATTTTTGATTGGTTAATTTCCTCTTTTGAGATTGATTTATTGAGTTTATTTCTTTCAAGGAGATCAAGGAAGAATTTCTCCACAACCTTCGAGTCCCATTTATTGGTTCTTGGTGTTGCAATTGGGAAATTGGAATATTTATTTGATTCCTCTCCTAGTTCTGTTTCTTGCTTTGGTGGATAATAGTAATGGTCAGAGTGAGTTGATGATTCAGATTTTTGAGATGATGGTTTTGGCTGATTTTGTGTATTTGACTCCAGTTTTTTTTATAGTAGTAATATTTTTTTTGATGTAGTTTTTTTTTCTTGATTTATTGGAATTTTATTTATATGTTATTGAAGTTTGAGGTTGACTGTGCCACTGTTGGGACACCAGATGTGGGAACTCCTCTTGTGTGGGATTAAAATGAGGCAGTACCTGGAGGGGGAAATCACAGGTAACTAGTTTTGAATTGCTAATAACTCCTGTAACCAAGGGTGGCAAGAGTGTATTGCCTGCCCCTCCTAAAATACTGAACAAAATCTTCCTTGGAGCTCACAAACCAAAATAAAATTATTAAGTGGCTTTACAACTGCAGAAGACAAGATTCAGCAGTCTCAGATCAGACCTATTCAATAAATAATATGAAAAATACTGTCAGTAATTTTGGTCAAATTTGATGTTTTAATAAAATACTTGTCTGTATAATTTTTATTTTTATTTTTTAGTGAAATTGAGGTTAGTGTTTCTTCCTGGGGATATAATTTTGGTAAGATGGGTTCTTATAAGGTGTTCTGCAAAGTTGGATGAGTGTTGATAAACCTAATTTTGTTGAGGTAAAGCTATAATAGAGTAAAATAATTTTTTAAACGTTTGTTATTTTTTTTAAGAGTGTTAATAATGAGATAAAATGGTATTTGTTAAATTTAAGAGGTAAGATTCTTTGATATTGGATTTTTTAAAGGGGTAAGTTATTTTTAAATCTTGTTAAATGAAGTTAATTTTACTAGTTAAGATATTCTGATAGAGTAGTCACCCTAATCTTGGGTACTGGATAATTTTTATTTTCTTTTTTTTAATAATAATAAGATTCCACTGAGCTTAGCTACTGGGTAATCTTCAACACTATACTTCCACTGAGCTTAGCTACCGGGTAATTGAATTTAATATAATATACTGGACTACCTCCCAGGTGAGGGATGAATTATTCCTATGCTTCCACTGTGCAGGGGATATAATTTGCATGGGATATAATTTTTCATGGGGGGGATTTTGAAATTTGGGGGAGAGAGCCCCTCTATTTATACCTTCGGGGAGCCCAGGGGGCCCTCCATGGGAGCTGTCTTTTTCCAATTTAATTCCTCTTGATTTTATCATGTCACCCCATTTTTGGTGAGGCCCTTTCTTGCATGGGTCAGGTGATTTAAGGTTTGGTGATAATTTTTCTCTGCACAGCCTACATTCATCACATGATGGTCTTTTGGTGAGCTAATTATGATGTGATTTTCTTGGATTTTCCTTGCATGCATGAGGTGATTTAATTTTGGCTGAGGATTTTTCTTGTGCACAGCCTTTTTTCTGTCACATTATATGTGTTGGTGGGTTCAGTATCACATGATGAATTTGTATTTCCTTTGCATATGTCATATTTTAGGCTTGGTAGAAGTGGCTGTGTAATTTATGCAGGTGTAATGGTTGTTTTTCTTCTTTTTGAACTTTAAAATGAAGGCAGGTGATAATTCCTTGCACTGGTGAATTTACTGTTATGTATGAGATGATGTGATTTTTGAGTTTGACACATGCTGTGCATAGTCATGTGGTTGAGATTTAATTAAAATTGTGTACTGCATGCGGCCTGTTGTAACTAGCTTTGATTTGCATGAGGTGATGAGTGGTGTAAATAAATCTGATTCTTTTTTAAGGTTTCAAGTGGGGTTACTGTGGATATAAGATAAGGTACTCCTGTGGCTGTGTTGTAAATGAGCTGCAGGAATTCCATGGGGCTGGGCTTTCCATCATGTGACTTTGAATGCAAGTTGGCTGTATAACCAATGCATGTGTCATTTTCTTGGTGCATGAGTCCTGTGGCTGTAAGGGGGTGTAAAGCTGGGTGTGGTGTGTAATTTAAAGGGTGGTACCTTATTTGTTGCAACTAGTTTACTATATGTAACTTGATTTTTACATATGCAAAATGAAATTGAATAATTTATCTAAGCACATAAACTTCCCTTTGGTGCCTGTGCCTTTGTTCTATGAGTTAAATCCAGATTCTTGCTGTAAAATTGACCTTTTGGTGTAAAATTTGAATGTAAGTCTTCCTGTAGGCTGGGTTTACTGCTGTTTTGGGGTACTATGAGCTTGAGCCTGGTGAAAGAAAAATGGTATGGAATACCACAGTACCAACCAAACTGAGCTGGCACCAGCATTACAGAAGTTATGGCCAAATTCAGGCCAAATAAGGGTGAACAAAATATTCACTTCTCATCTAACTTCTACATTTTTAGTGTGAGATACTTAAAGTGGGGTCTTTTTGGAAATAGCACAATGAGGGCTATCTGATGGTGCCATTAATTTCCCCATATATCACCTAGAACAAAAGTTATGAGGCAAACAAGCCCAATACGGCTTTTTACCTAAAACATGCATATGTACAAAAGTCTTGTACATGGGATAACTTTGCCATATTTAATGATAACCATACCAAAGAAAGTTTCATTGTGTAGATCGCATAAAGGGCTACACACTGAACCAATTTTGAGGTTGATATCTCAAGAACTGACAAAGTTATGGCTGTTTTAAGGTCAAAATCCCACAGTTTGGCCAATACAGCCTTACCATGGGATAATATCCCATAACCATGATTATGAGGTGTCAAACTGACAAAGAAGCTTGTTTTTACTTCAATACCTCATAGTTCATTCAATATTGGGGTTTCATACAGGTTCTGTACAGCATTCTACATGTGATACATGTCAGAATCAAGCTGTGTGGTCCCCAGGTCAAAATTTTCACCCTGTATTGGTGAAAACAGTCCAGATGTGGTTTCAAAACCACATCTGAGCCAAATACAGGCTATACAGGCCTTTTTTAAACCACAAGCCTGTCCTATAGATTGAAAAATCTTCACGTCCTCTATGTGGAAAGGTCTAGCCACCTTTTCACCCCTTTTCAGGATAAAAAGGAGGCTTTTCACAGCCAGAAAAGTTTTCCTCATCCTGCTCTTGAATTCCTATGTAGTAAACTGTCAAAAACAGTTTTACTCTTGGAAAAAAAACAGGTTATACTATAAATCTTAGTATTGTAGCTCTTATCATAGTAATCCAACTGGTAAGACTGCACCCAGGGCTTTCAGCAGCACTCACCACCACTATCTCTTGATAGTAAAGCCCTCTTATTTTATTGAAAACACATATTATCTTTAAAACCTTTATTATTAACCCCTTTTCTGTGTCACAAACATAGTTAAAGCTGTAAATAGTCTATTTGAAACCTTGAGCATAGTTTCATGCTGACATTTTGGGGGCCTGGCTTTGTTTTTTTCAGATTTTTGGACCTTACAAGTAAGTTTTTCACTTATTTATTTCTTTCTGACAATTGTTTCTATGTTTTTAGGCGTATTTTTTTCTTAATATATATATATATTATATATTTTATATTGTTAATTGGTGTATATATGATTTTATACTCATATTATAAGTGTGCTTGTCACGTGGCTAATACCCACAAGACCTTTATTTTTGGTGTGTTTTAAGTATAAAAACACTTCTTCCATTAAAAAGTCCTGTAGTTTTGACTAAACAGGGACACCTCTGACTGTAAAACCAACAGTTGAGGCATAGTTAAGTGTATTGTTGACTCAATTACACTTATACAGAACCACTTCATACAGGTTGTACTTGAAAACCCCAAGTCAATATGGGGGATACTGGTACACAAACAGGGTAACAGGGTAAGAAAAGCTGTAATTATGATGTGGAATTGCTAATTCAATTACACTGTCATTATACAGGGCAAATTGTAGTGATATAAAAAGCCCAGAGGCCATTCTTACATGTGCAAACAGCATTTTAAGAAGTCTTTACTGAAATTAAGCCCTCTTTTTCCTGTTTTGATTCAGTGGAAGAAAAATATCTCCCACTAGAGACCCAGTCACAGGCTAACACACCTGTAAACCTTTGAGATATGACCACATACCCAAAAAGGTCACAAGAAATATTCAAAATAATTACCTTAAAGCTACAAAAATGGCATAAATAGGCATAAAACTTGGTTTGAATGAAATACCAATGAATAAACATGTAAAATAAATCATACCATTGGATTCCCCATGGTACAATACACATATAACATTTTTATGGCATATCTGTAAAGTCAATATTTATTGAGTTATAAGTAATAATACCTTATAAAAACCAGGAGTCCTTAATTATTTCAAATACCAATGAAGCAACATATGAGATAAATGGTACCATTTAATTCTCCATAAAACAATTAAGAAGCTAATCTCCAAAGTCAATACTTAAGGAGGTAAGCTGAATATATGCACTTTTTTGGTCAACACATATATTCAAGGACTTTAGCTAATATCTTTTGAAAAAGACATGATAGAGTGATTAACCAAAAATAAAGTCACAACGTAATTACTGTAGAAATAAAGAAATGAACTCTATTTCACAAGTTATAAACAAGGTTAAAACCTGTAAGGGATTATCGATTAAAATCAATAGAGCTGTTGACCACTTTGTTGTGAACGTGGTCCAAACTGAGAAAAAGTAGTAAGTTGGATTCTACTACTTCATTAGTTAAGAATTATGTATTATTTATTACAATATTCAAGGTATAACCCCTTGAAATCATGGTTGGAAGTTTAAAATATTAAATTTCAACAGAAAAGATGAGTTACAAGAAAAATCATCAAAAAAAAAGTTTTGATGATGTAATGAAATGCTCTTGGCAGTGTAATGAAGAAATGCCAAGCTATCAGAATCCACTTCCAGAATAGCTTTACCTTGTATAACTTCAAAGTTATTAATGATCAAAGCTTAAGCTTAAATTTGATCACTTAAGATCACTCACTGTAATCTTATTTTAAGCTCAAGAGTCATATAAGTGATGCAACTGGTGAATACTATTAGAATATGATTAATACTAATAAAATCCACGAATTTTAGGCTTCTGCCAAGCCTATTAAGTCATTAGACTTAGAGTTATAGTGATGACTCTAAATAATGGTGTAATTATGAGGTAAGATGGTTTGATCATGATGTAATCATCACCAAACCTTAAAATACTGATAAATTATAGTAGAAAGCATCAGTACACGTCTACTAGAAGCCTGTTGGACTCTAGGAGGGAGGTATTTACTATAAATAGAGCTCTTTTTACTCTGTTTTCCCCTCAGATGCTTACAAAAAACATTAAATCATTAAATAAAAAGGTAATTTCTTTATTCTTTATATATAAAGCTTTTATATTATTAAAGACCAAAGATAATCTTATAATAATCTTCATCTCTGACGTGATTATTGCAATTATTTAATTGTTTTGTTTAAATTTCTCTTAAAAACCTTTATTCCACGTAAAATCAAGAAAAATCGTAATTTCTCTTAAATTTTATTGTAACTACAATTTAAATAAGTTGTATTTACATTTCTAAGCGTAAAATTATTATATTAAGCATTAAAAGTAGGGTATTTCTGTTATTATAATAATTTTTTATTACTTTAATAATTCTATAATTGATATAAATAGTATTTATATTAATTTATAACTTTAATAGTAGTAATATTATTGTTATTAATTGTTTTTTATTCATAAAAAACAATTTTTTATGCCTTTATTATTTGTTGGTAACAATAATAAAGTGCTTTTGAATATATTAATTATCTTATATTAATATATTTATCTTAGGGTGTTGGTAAACACACGTAAGCTTTTAGTAAAAACATGTAAGTTCCTGGTAAAAACACGTAAGTGACCTTCATTTTCAAAAAAAAATTCCTCAGGCTCAGTTTTGAGGATTTTTTTAATTTTTTTGCCATATTTTTCCCGACTTGGCATGTCAATAAGCACAAATTTTTTCAAAATTTTTTTTTTTGCCAAATTTCACCAATTTGGCCAATATGCCAAAATGGCATATTTTTTTCAAAAATTCATTTAAAATCTTCCCACTTAAGAATTTACTTAATTTTTTTTTAAAATGAAGGGTTCAATGTGAAGAATAAAGCACCAGAATCCCATAATTTTGGGAATTTTTTTTGGTTGGGACAAGTGAAGGCACAAAAAGGGGTTTTTTTCAAATGTTTTTTCCCGTCATTGTAATATGCCTATTTTTAAAAGGTGAATTTAATAACTTCCCACTTATGAATTTCCTTCATTTTTTTTTTAAATTAAAGGGTTCATTCTGGACAATAAAGAACCAGAAGCTCATGAATTGGGAATTTTTTTTGGGTGGGACAACAAGTGAAGGCGCAATGAGTGTTTTTTTTAAGTGTTTTTTCTCTTGTGTTTAATATGAATATTTTCAAGTACAAAAGTTCCACAAGTTTGATAAAAAATGAGACTGAGGTGGGATTTAAGCAATAAATATGACTGAGGAGGGGGATAATTGGCATAAATTGTATATACAAAAATCATTCAATCACAATCAACCTCCAAAATAGTGGGTTTATTCTGAGAGGGGGGAGGAAGATTGGACAAATACAACATTCTGTGTTTCTTAAATTTATCAGCCCACCCCAGGGCTTGTGGTTGGGCATGAATCTCCCAGTTCACAGTAATGGGGGGGACAGGATAAACTTTAGAAATGATGATGTCCAAAGGAACAAAATGAGCACAACTATTCAAGAAGCAGATGAAAATGGGGGGATTATCATTTGGAGGACAGAAATAAGGGAAAAAAGAAAAAGATTGGGCTGTGGAATAAAAGAAAACTGGTCTTTTATACTTATTTGCAATTGGATCCCCCATGTCAGGAATGGACATTCTTGGCTTCATTCTTTCTTTCTTTTTCAACACTTTGATCATCACCTTGAAAACCAGTCTTAGAAGAATGTGACAAATAAAATCAGTTAATAAGAAAAAAAATAATAAGAAGAAATTCAAAAACCCTCACAGGCAAATTCAAATGCCATTGAGGATGGAAGTCTGATAATTCAAGCCTTTGGCGCTTGGCAAATTCCTTTTGGGTCTTATGCTTGCAAGGAATGCCTTTATAATTGTTGTATTTGTTGGTGCATTTTTCATTTGGAGGAAATTTTGTTTTGAAATTTTCAAAGGCAATCTGAAGAGCATAATGAGACACCTTGCTATTGAGGGCACAGATGTGTGGAGGAAAATTCTTGACATGGACAATCATTTCTTTGGAGATTCTGTTGATAATTTCAATAAATTGTTTTCTGAATGCCATGTGGAGTGCCCTGACTACCTCCAGGAGAGTACCAGTGGACTTTTGTAGCCAAAGTTTAACCATGGCATGGGCTCCTTCAACTCTGGAGGTGGATCCCACACCCAGGTGGCAATGGTGGTTGGTCCAGGCTGGCACATAATACTCCTTTAGAGGAAGCCAGGTATTTTCCAAATACTGAAAGACCTCAGAATTTTCAGCTTGCTTTTGAAGCTTCTTCCAGTTGTCTTTGAAAGACTTTTCAGTGGGTGAATACATAAGCTGAGAAAAGAATCCCAAAGTCATTAATAAAGACAATAATAAGAAAAAAAGTGAAATAAAATGAAATAAAGTGAAGAAGTATATTACTTGATTCCAAAGGCCCATAAAATTTTCAAAATCAGTTCCTTGACCAATTTTCTTCATGGAATGAGCAGATACATCCTTGTTGATGTGCCAAATGCATAGCATGACTTTGGAGTCTGGGAAGAGCTTCTTAATAGAGTTTTTCAAGGCCAGATCCCTGTCAATAACAATAACTGGAGGGGGAACAAGATTGGTGTTGTTGAGGACCTTTTCAATGTATTGATTTAATGCCCAAGTATATGAAGTTTCATTTTTATTCTTCATCAAACAAAAAGCCCCAGAAAAGGTCTTATTTGTTGAGCTGAATCCAACAATATGAAAAAGGGGCATTTTGTACTTATTGGTTTTATAAGTACAATCCATAAGAATGACATGAGGAAAGCCATGAAGAAGTTTTATGGCCAGGGGGTGAGTAAAAAACAAGGAGGTAATGTGTCCCTCAGAATTCCTTGCAGAGGACCAAACAAAATTTTCTTCTTTGAGAGTGTCAATAAGAGCATCAATGGGCCTTCTGCCTTGCAGTTTGTCTTTCTTGATTTTCTTGACTTGGTTATAAATGTCTTGAAGGATTACAGGCCTGTCAGACTCCCTCTGGCTGCATAATTGGGCCTGAATTTGCCTTGGCATGAGCAGTGATTCAGACATTTGAGCAGATTGGGATGTTTCTTGCTCATTGAATTTCCTGAAAGTAGGATGTGCCATGATATTTTCAGTGGCATCATGGCTATGTTCAGGATTTTTGACTTTAAGAGTCCAAGTGATACTCTTGGCATATTTCCTGGCATAAAGTCTAAAAGGACAGTCAAGCTTTCTTGAGGTGACTGTTTTGGAGGGGCTTTTGTTGGGATTTGGGGTGCCAGACCTGTCAAAACATATTTCAATTTGGTTGTGGGTCATATTGGACCTCAAGGTGGACACAGCATACCCCTGACCCCTGGCAACATTATGCAGATGTTGCCAAAGAAGCTCAAGGGTCTGAAATTCACCTTCAGTGGGGGGTTGAAGCATTTTTTCAATGAAAATTATGTATAAAAGTAAAAAAAAGGGGGAATTGGGGGATTTGGAATGGGGTAAGAACCTTTCGAAATGTGAAAAAGAGGTGAAAAAAGGTGTGAAAAATGAACAGAAGTGGTTAAGAGTGACAGAAAGTGGTTTAAATGTGGGATTAATAGATGAGGGATGGTAAAAAATTGAAAATTGAGAGGCTTGAAAGCAGGTTGTTGTGGTGGAAAATGCAGTCTTTGGGGGAAAAAAAGAAAAAAAAGTGTGAAAAGCTTTGCAAAATGGCTTTGATAATGCTGTTTTTCCAAAAAAAAACAATGGTTTGGGGTGGGGATAATGTGGATTATTGGGGTGTTTGAGCTTGTTTGTTTTTTTTTGGGGGGGGCTGGGCAAAAAAATCTGAAACAATTTGGAGTTAGAGAGGTTTTGTGGGGAAAAAACCTCTTTTGGGCATGTTTTGGCCCAATACAGGCCCAATGGTGTTTCATTTTTAATTAAAAATGGGCCCAGGACACCCCTTATGTGTTTTTACCAAATTATGGCCAAAACACGTAAGTTTTTAGTAAAAACACGTAAGCTCTTACGTGATTTTACCAATTTGCTTATGTGTTTTTACCAATACCCTTATTTTATTACATTATTTTTTATAATATAAATTATATTATTATATTTATTCAATAATATAATTATTTTACGGCATAATTATAATAATTCTTTATTATTATAATTATTTTTATCTTATTTATTTCATTCATAGGGACATTTGTAGTACAATAAGTAAAATATTAGTAATTTTTACTTATTGTTTATAGCCAAACCGTACAACACCAGTGACACCCTCAGAACCAGAGGGAAGCAAGGGCATAGGAAAGAGGCACAGTGAAGTCCTGATTACAGCAAAGAAGTGGACACCAATAGCCACCCAGAGGAGTAGAAAACCCCAAAACTCTGCATCAATACAAGGTAAACTAACCTTGATAACCTGTACCGGGAAGATTACTATAATTAACCCAGTTGTAACCTCTAAAGGTAAATTTCCCAAATCAGCAGACAACAGATTTGTACAAGGCACAGTCAAAGCTAAATACTCTAAGAACATAAAGTTTTTGACTGCTTGCAAACACTGATATGTCACCTGTACACCTCAGAGACCTTGGCTTCCAAAGGAACCAGCCAGAGGACAGAGAAGGCTTGTCTAGAACCACAAGACCTGTAAGAGGACACCTTGGATGGAGTGGTGGATGGAAAAACAATGAGGGAGATAATATCAACCCTGCCATTCACACTCCAATTCAACAGGGACCTCAAAACAGAGGACTGGAAGGATATGAATCAAGTTCTTCAGCGCCACCAACTCCTCAAGGACCTATTCCAATGGAGCATGGACAACAAGAGGTTCAACCTGGCATCTCACTGGGAACAACTTGGAGCAAGTTGCCAGAAGATCTGTCTCAAAGATATAGACTTCAAGGACCTTATGGTAATCACCAAAGGTTGGAATCCTCCAAGGAAGTTCAGACTCCTGGGGGCAAGGGCAAACAGGATAAGGGAGAATCAAGCCACTATCCAAGCTATATAAGAACAGTTAACCCAGACAGGGCCTACTCAGATTCCTTCAGGCTCACAAGGAGAAGGCCAAATCTGCTATCCAGTGGCTTCACACCATCATAAACCAACAAGTCAGTGACCAGGAGTCACCATTCTTCACAATTCTAGGAGGTTTCCAGCAGAAGACAAGCATACAAGATGAAAAAAAGACCTCTTCTAATCAAAGGAAGAGAGAGTCACACCCAATGATACAGAAGTTGTTGGATTTGGCCAAAGAAGTGCACAAGAACCAGAAGTAGTTGTAAACCACTCTAGAATCAGTAGTCCTGTTAATAGAAATATTACCCCCCCTCAGATTCAACATAATGCTGTCTCACCTGAGAGTAACATAAACAGTGATGCACTGTGGTTACAAATGTCCCAATATGCTGAGAAAACTCAAAAGCAGTTTGCAGAACTTGAAGCAATCCATAAGAGGATGAAAGAATTAACAGCCTCCATGGATAAAGTTTTTGAGCAAAGCCTCTGAAGAACCCAACAAAAGACTGAATATAGTCTTTGAAGAACAACACCACTGCAGAAGGGACATGTATTGTCTGGAACAATATATAAACAAATTGTTTAATGTCTACCATAACATGAAGCCCCAACCACAAGGCCATGTAATGGATAATCCATATCACCCAGCTGACATCAAACCAGATGCGATGTTGGGCAATAAGACAAGATCTCCATCACAATACTAGGATGCAGATAATATGTCTTATTCTGAAAAGGAAGCCTTGAAACAGCTTCCTGAGGCCTCAAGCTGGCCCAAATTCTCTGGAACAGGAGAATATGATCATATGAAACTCATAGATTATATTGATGGACTCTTCATTTATGTACCAAGCATACCAGATTACTGGATTACTGCTAGACTAAATACAGCATTTAAAGGACATGCAAGTATATGGTACACAGAAATGAAAGAAATTCATGGAAGAAGAAACTGGCCATGGTGGAAGAGTCAAATCATCCAAAAGTACAGTAATGGTACTTGGATATGGCAAACGACCATGTCATTGGAAAATGAAAAATACTCTGTGGACAAACATCCATATGAGTGGTGTCTTAGACAGTCTAAAAACCTTAAAGCCATTGATCCTCAGATGAACATCCAAATGAGGAATCACAAGCTTCTGACACAACTGCCAGGAGAACTAGAGCATGCAGTAAAATGCAGATGAAACCAAAATCTCACTCTGGATGACATTTCTAATACCCTACAAGACATAAGGAAAAGAACTAATATAGGGAAATTCAACCCATATAAGAGCAGTAGTTTCAAAGAGAAACAACCTTTCAGGGTAGAGTTTAAAGACAACCCCAATGAAAGGGTGGCAGAAGTGGCAAAGAAGAGGAATTCTTGTCAAAATTGTGGCTCAACAGACCACTATGCCAACAACTGTCCAAAGGCAAAGAAAAAAGTCTATGCCATTGGGAAAGTCCCAGAGGAGGAATCCCCAACAGAGCATTCTGAATCAGACTCTATAGGTCATACCATCAGAGAACCATCTGACAATGACCAAGACCCAAGAGAAGAATTTCTAGTGGAATACCAAGAGGAAACCTCCCTAGAAATTCAGGAAATACAGTTGGAAGCAGGGATGCCACAGGACACTTCCAACAAAAACATGTGCAAACATACCCAAGATGCACACACATTCCTGGTCACACCAACCAGAGGAATGGCATATATACATGGAACAGTCACAAAAATTACTGTGTATTGACAATTCTCAACATACATTGATCATTGATAGTGGAGCACACTGCTCCATAATGGCCAGAAATTAACAGGATAACCACTACCCAAATTGGGAAGAACAGCTCTTGTCAACCAAGGCAAAAAACTTCAAAAGTGCATCAGGAAAGATGACTTCTATTGGTATGATTTTTAAAGAAATAATTATACCTCATAGGAAGGGTAATATCAGACCCAACCCAGAGTTTTTAGTGCTTGATTATGCCCACATCCAAGGGTTCTTGCTGGGAAAAGACTACCAAAGGATGTATGGCATAGATATTTACAATACTAAAAACAGGAATATTACCATTGGTACCAACGAGGAGAAGAAATTTTCACTTGATATATACCAAATCTCTACCCATACCCCACTGGAGGAGCTACTGAATGAATTCAGGGAGGGCCAGTTTAGCACTACCCTCACCAGTAAACAAAAACCAAGTTTACTGAAGATGCTGAGGAAGAACAGACCAGCATTTACCATTAGTGAATAACCATTAGGAAAGATCAGAGCCCATGATATAGAACTATATCTGGATGTGGAAAGACCTTATCCCCCCATGCTAAGGAGACCTCCTTATCCAGCAAGTCGGGAAACCAGGAAAGAAATTGAGAAACATATCAATGAACTCCTGGACATGGATGTCATCAGAAAGATTGGACATAATGAAATAGTGGAAATAGCCACTCCTGTCCTAATCACCTGGCATGATGGCAAGTCTAGACTGTGTGGATACTTCAGAGCTCTGAATAAGTACACAAATGCAGACAGGTACCCTATACCCAGGATACCTCATGCCTTGGATAAACTGGCAAAAGCCAAATATATAACCAAAATGGATTTTATGAAAGGCTTCTACCAAAATGGGGTTAAACCAAACTCCATGAAATTACTCAGAATAATATGCCATATGCGCATATATGAGCACACCAGGATGGCATTTGGCATAGAAAATTGACCAGCCAATTTCCAAAGGATGATGGACACAATATTTCAAGAAGATATATTGGAAGGCTGGGTGGTGGTATATATTGATGACATCTTCATATACTCAGAGACATGGGAAGACCATGTACAATACATAGACAGAGTGCTAAGAAAATGTACACTGATTAATCTGAAATTTTCATTGAAAAAGTGCAATTTTGGCCAACAAGAGCTACTAGCTCTAGGACATAAAGTCTCAGGTCTTAGTCTGGCAATTGACCAGAATAAAGTAGCAGAAGTACTGCAAAGGCCAGTACCAAAGAGAATCAAAGAGATGCAATATTTCCTTGGATTTGCTAGCTACTACAGAAAACACATCAAGTAGTTTGCCCACATAACTAGTATTTTATCAAAGTTATCCCAAAAGATGTAGTTTTTGAAATTACGAAGGAAAGGAGGGATGCATATGAGAGGATCAAACATGAACTCACAAATGCACCTGTGCTCATCTTGCCTGAATTTGAACTACCATTCAAGTTATACATAGATGCAGCATGTAGCCAAGGTTTAAGAGCAGCCCTTCACCAAAGACAAATTGTGGATGGTGAACCAACAGAGGGAGTGATATGTTACATCTCTAGGCAACTGAAAGATTCAGAAGCCAGGTATGGGGCCACCCAGACTGAATGTCTATTCTTAGTCTGGGCTCTGGAAAAACTCCATTATTTTTTGGAGGGTGAAGTCTTTGACGTCTAGACAGACTGCACAGCCTTCAAGTCTTGACCAAACATGAAGACTACAAATAGTCACATGTTGAGATGGGAAATAGCCATCCAAGAGTATAGAGGGAATATGACCATCATATACAAAGAAGGTAAACACAATACCAATGCAAATGGCGTTAGCAGATGGCCACTGGACAATGTCAAAAGCAATCCAGCTTTTGACCCTGAAGTTTCAGCCAAGATCCCTATCCATTTCATGGAGATAGATAGGAAGAAGAACTTCAGATTTTCTGAATGGCCACCAGAACGTGGTACCTTTTACAGTGGAGACACTGATTCAGAAGCAAAAGAAACTCCCATACTGGGAATAAGCTCCTCAGAACTGCACAATGCATTTTTCAGTGCAGTACTAAAGTCATATGCCAAGCACAAACAGTCTGGCATCTTACTACAACTTCTTCAGCAAAAATACAGGAGCCCAGACCTGGAATCTCAGCTGGAAGAACCCTGGTTGAGGCCCTACAAGGATAACAAGCTCTTCCTTGTAGATGGCCTGCTTTACCACAGACAAAAGCATAAAACTGCACTAACAGTGGTAGACAGAGATCACACCTACCTGATCCTGCAGGAATGCCATGACTGCCCCTATATGGGACACATGAGTGAATACAGGACCAAAGAGAGGGTAGCAAGCACAGCTTGGTGGCCCAAGTGGGAAGAAGAGTTGAGTGAATATATAAACACTTTTGAAAGATGCCAAAATGCAAATAGGAAACATGGGAAGAAGTATGGGTTACTTCAACATGTAGAAGAACCCAAACACCCATGGGAAACCATCAATATGGACTGGGTCACAGGACTTGTCGCAGGAGGCAAAGAGTTATAGAATGCCTGTTTAATCATAGTAGATAGGTTCTCCAAGAGTATGAGGTTCCTTCCATGCCATAAAGAGGACACAGCCATGGATACTGCTCTGCTATTCTGGAATAACATCATATCTACCTGTGGAGTCCTTAAGATAATTATTAGTGATTGGGACCCAAAATTCACATCTGAATCTTGGACCAACTTGTATGACATGCTTGACACCAAGCTTGCATTTTCCACAGCTTACCATCCACAAACAGATGGCCTAGCTGAAAGGATGATACAGAAAATGGAGGTCATCCTTAGAAGGTTCTGTGCCTATGGCATGGAATACAAGGACCATGAGGGATACACCCATGACTGGGTTACCCCCCTGACAGCTGTCCAACTGGCTTATAATACAAGTCAGAACTCCACCATGGGAAAAACACCTGCACTGGTAAAGAAAGGGTGGAATCCCCTGTTGCCTGTGTATCACTTGAAGAAGAATCTTCTGATCATCCACCCCACAGGCAAAGACTTCCATTATATGTGGAAGAGGGCTTGTGACACAGCAGCCAGATGAATAGCTGAGGCCAAGGAATATAAGAAGCAGAGGGGGGACAAGACACACATGGAACCTGACTTTAAGGAAGGAGACCAGGTGTTAGTGCCTGAACTAAACTTTAATAGTCTCAAGGGACCTATGAAAATAAGAGACTCATTTGTAGGGCCCTTTACTATCATGGAATTCATAGGGAAAAACGCAGTGGAAGCTAAACTCACAGAGGACTTTTCCAGGAAACATCCAGTCCTCCCAGTGAGCTTCGCCAAGCCATACTTCCAGACAGAGGAGGATAAATTGCCCTCCAGGAAGAAGAACCCCACACCATCAGAAATAGTTGAAGTGGAAGACTCCCCTGGACCAGTGAAGAGAATAATCAAGGCCAGGAAGATCAGACTTAATGGCAAGGATCAGAGACAGTACTTAGTCAGATTCAAAAACCAGACAGCTGATAAAGACAAATGGTTGGCAGAAGATGCCATACCAGATGGGAACCTTTATTTGAGGAGATTCAGAGCCTCTAGGAGGACTGAAAAGTCTCATGAATTATGAGACTTTCTAAGAGGGAGGTTATGTCAGCCTGTGACTCAAACGCAGAGCACAAGCATGACAGCCAAATACCATAAACCAATGGTATAGCCAAGATACCACTAAAACATGGAGCTGAGCCAAATAAGCTCAAAAGGTATCAAAAGAAAGAGGAAACTCACCCCTTTCCAAATATACAAGTCCCATCATCATAGGACAAAGAATAACAAATTTATTCCTGCTCAAAGTTGTTGCTGAGAATAAACCTTAATTTTCACCTCTCATATGAAATAAAGAGTAAGAGGCCTAACCCCATCAAATGGGTATGAACAATGAATCTCTAAGCCAGGGCTATCCAATGGTACCAACCAAACTGAGCTGGCACCAGAATTACAGAAGTTATGGTCAAATTGAGGCCAACTAAGAGTAAATAAAATATTCACCTCCCATCTAACTTCTACAGTTTTAGTGTGAGATACTTAAAGTGGGGTATTTTTGGAAATAGCACAATGAGGGATATCTGATGGTGCCATTCATTTTCCCATGTCTCACCTAGAACAAAATTTATAAGGCAAACAAGCCCAATACAGCTTTTTGCCTAAAACATGCATATGTACAAAAGTCTTGTACATGGGATAACTTTGCCATATTTAATGATAACCATACCAAATAAAGTACCATTGTGTAGATCACATACGGGGCTACACACCGAACCAACTTTGAGGTTGATCTCTAAAGAACTGACAAAGGATTGGCTGTCTTAAGATCAAAATCCCACAGTTTGGCCAATACAGCCTTACCATGGGATAATATCCCATAACCATGATTATGAGGTGTCAAACTGACAAAGAAGCTTGTTTTTACTTCAATACCTCATAGTTCATTCAATATTGGGGTCCCATACAGGTTCTGTACAGCATTCTATGTGTCATACATGTCAGAATCAAGCTGTGTGGTTCCCAGATGAAAATTTTCACCCTGTATTGGTGAAAACTGCCCAGATGTGGTTTCAAAACCACATCTGAGCCCAATACAGGCTATAAAGACCTTTTGTAAACCACAAGCCTATCCTAGAGAGTGAAAAATCATCACTTCCTCTATGTGGAATGGTCTAGCCACCTTTTCACCCCACTTCAGCATAAAAAGGAGGCTTTTCACAGGCAGAAACGTTTTCCTCATCCTGCTCTTGAATTCCTACATAGTAAACTGTCAAAAACAGTTTTACTCTTGTCAAATAATCAGTTTATACTATAAATCTTAGTATTGTAGCTCTTATTATAGTAATCCAACTGGTAAGACTGCACCCAGGGCTTTCAGCAGCGCTCACCACCACTATCTCTTGATAGTAAAGCCCTGTTATTTTATTAAAAACCCTTATTATTTTTAAAACCTTTATTCTTAACCTTTTTTACGTGTCACAAACATAGTTAAAGCTGTAATTAGTCTATTTTACACCTGTATCATAGTTTCATCCTGACAGCTATGGACATATCCAAAATAATATTGAATAGATTCATCATCCATACAGGCTTATTCCAAAACTATCATAAGTGATATAGATCCCAAATTCACTTCATAAATATGGAAAAACATCCTTGACATGTTTGGAACAAAATTATCATTCTCAATACCTTGTCACCCTCAGACTGGTGGTTTGGCAGAAAGAATGATAAAAACTCTATAAGACATGATAAGAAGAGTCTGTGCTTATGATTCAGAATTAAAAGACTCTTATGGCTTTACCCATGATTGGCGTACCTTAATACCAGCTCTTTAACTGGCATATAGGAAATAAATTCATTATTCAACAGGAAAAACACCAGCAATGTTAGAAAAAGGTTGAAATTCAAGACTTCCTTGTGAGACTTTCAAAAGGGACTTAATGGATAAAAAACAAAAAGCAAGAAGCTTCAAAATTATGCTTGAAAAAGCAAGATATGTGGCAAACAGATGTATGCAGTAGTCTTTGAAATATGCAAAACAAAGATGGGAAAAAATTCATCAGCCACCTGATTTGAAAATAGGGGACTTGATCTTAGTATGCACTCTAAGCTTTAATAAGTACAAAGGCTCAAAGAAATGGAAATACTCCTTTTCAGAAACCTTCTCAATGAGAGAACCACATGGCCCTAATGCTGTGCAAGTAGAATTTACAGGTGAATTAATGAACAAACACCCATCTTTCCATGTAATTTGGTTAAAACCTTACATCTCAAGTGAAAAGGAACTATGTGCCCAAGTAAATAAAAGGTAACTTGAAATTCTCCCTTTAGAAGAAGGAGAAGAAAAGTAAACTGTAAAAGTTCGGAAAGATATGAGGACAATAAACAAACCATAAAGGGAATAAATTGTAAGGTATAGAAACCCAGCTCAAGAAGATGAATGTCTTCTTAAGAAAGACTTAACTAACTCTTATAAGCTAGTAAGGAGGTCTCAAAACTAAAGAACACATAAATAATAGAAAATTTAAGCATTATTGAGCTTCAAGTCTAAAAGAATATATTGAAGAGGTAGGACAATTGATGATACCCTAATTGACTATATCAGATTGTGGTAAAGTATTTCTTGGTGGTAAGGAACGTGAGCCTTTCAGATATTACCACATATTCAGAAATTTAACAAAACAACTTCACAATAATAATTTTAATAAGAAGAATTTATAGTGGTATCTTAAAAAAAGTAAAAATGCCATAAAAAGGCATAAAATATTGGTTATCTGAGAAACCAATGAATGAGAATGTGAGATGAATTAAAACATTATATTTCCCATCAAGAAATACACATATGAAATATTTATGTCATATATGTAAAGTCAATACTTACTGATATAACCTGAATATATGCACTTTTATGATTAGTGCATATATTCATGGTTTTTAGCTCATATCTCTTGTATTTTGCATGATGAAGAGTTGATCCAAAAGTGGAATTCACATTGAATAACTTTAAAAATATAGATATAAATATTATTTGACAAGCTATAAACAAGGTTATAACATGCAGGTGTTTATTGAAGAAAATAGCGATAGCTGTTGACCACTTTAATTTAAGTGTCAGCCTGTGACTCAAAACCAGAGCACAAGCATGACAGCCAAAATACCATAAACCAATGGTATAGCCAAAATACCACCAAAACATGGAGCTGAGCCAAATTAGCTCAAAAGGTATCAAAAGAAAGAGGAAACTCACCTCTTTCTGAAAATATAAGTCCCATCACCATAGGACAAGAAATAACAAAGTTATTCCTGCTCAAAGTTATTGCTGAGCATAAACCTTAATTTTCACCTCTCATCTAAAATCTAGAAGGAGAGGCTTAACCCCATCAAATGGGTATTCAAAATGAAGCTCTAAGCCAGGGCTATCTAATGGTGCTAACCAAACTGAGCTGGCACCAGTATTACTTGAGTTATGGTCAAATTCAGACCAAATAAGGGTGAACAAAACATTCACCTCTCATCTAACTTTTACAGTCTTAGTGTGAGATACCTAAAGTGGGGTCTTTTTGGAAAGAGCACAATCAGGGCTATCTGATGGTGCCATCCATTTCCTCATAGCTCAACTAAAACAGAAGTTATTGGCCAAACAAGCTTAATACAGCTTTTTGCCCAGAACACGCCAATATACAAAAACACGTGTACATGGGATAACTTTGTCATATCTAATGATAACCATGTCAAGTTGGGTACCATTGTGTAGAGCGCATACCGAGCTATTCAATGAACCAACTTTGAGCTTGATATCTCAAAACCGGACAGAGGTATGACCATTTTAAAGTCAAAATCCCACCTGCTGTCATATACAGCCTTACCATGGGATAATGTCCCATAACCATGAATATGAGGTGTCAAATAGACAAAGAAGCATTTTTTTACTTCAATACCTCATATGTCAGTCAATACTGGGGTCCCATACAGTTTCTGTACAGCATTCTACGCGTCATACACGTCAGAATCAGGCTGTGAGGTCCCCAGATGAAACTTTTCACCCTGTATTGGTGAAAACCGCCCAGATGTGGTTTCAAAACCACATCTGAGCCCAATACAGGGTATACAGGCTGTTTGCAAACCACAAGCCTGTCATAGAGAGTGAAAAATCTTCACTTCCTCTAAGTGGAAAGGTCTAGCAGCCTTTCCAACTCAATTTCAGGATAAAAGGAGGGCTTTTCACAGCCAAGAACCTTTCCTCATCCTGCTCTTGAATACCCTATGTAGTAAACTGTCAAAAACAGTTTTACTCTTGGGTAATAACCAGGTATACTCTTAATTTAACGTATTGTAGTCTTTATTATTGTAACCCAACAGGTAAAGCTGCACCCAGGGCTTTCAACAGCGCTCACCACCACTATATTCCTTATAGTAAAGCCCTCTTATTATTAAATTAAACCATCTTTAACTCTTATAAAACCCTTTTAATCTTTATTTACCGTGTCACAGTCATAGTTAAGAGTTGTAAATACTTTTTAATACTCTCATCATAGACTCAGCCTGACATTTTGGGGGCCTGGCCATGTTTTTCTAACCTTTTTTGGACCTTACAAGTAAGTCTTTTCTCTTTTTATGACTTATTAACCAGTGTTTTTTTTTTAGGCGTAATTTCTCTATTTAAAAATATATTTTATATATATTTATCTTTTTTATACATATACTCATATTATAAGAGTATTTTTCACGTGGCTAAGACCCACTGAATATAACTATTTTTGGTGTGTTTTGCATATAAAAACACATAAGCCATCAATAAGTCCTGTATTCTTGACTGAATAAGGACACCTCTGACTGAAAAACCATCAGTTGAGGCGTGGATTAAGCGTATTGTTGACCCAATAACACTTATACAGACCACTTGTACAGAATACACTTGCAAACCACAAGTGTATCTGTGGGATACTGGCACACAAACAGTGTGACAGGACACCATAAGCTGTATTTTTGACGTGAAATTGTTAATTCAATTACACTGTCATTATACAAGGGCATACTGTAATAATATACAAGCCCAGAGGCCATTCTTAGACGTGCAAAACCAGCCTTTTAAGAAGTCTTAACTGACATAAGCCCTCTTTTTCCTGCTTTGATTCAGTGGAAGAAAACTACATCCCACTTGAAACCCAGTCACAGGCCAACACACCAGTGACACCCTCAGAACCAGAGGGCAGCAAGGGTAAAGGAAAAAGGCTTAGTGAAGGCCTCATTACAGCCAATAAGTGGACACCAATAGCCACTCAGAGGAGTAGAAAACCACGAAACTCTGCTTCAATACAAGGTAAACCAACCTTAACCACTTGTACAGGGAAGATTACAATTATTAACCCAGTTGTAACCTCCAAAGGCAAACTTCCCAAATCAGCAGATAACAAATTTGTACAAGGCACAGTAAAAGGTAAATACCCTAAGAACATAAAGTTTTTGACTGCTTGCAAACACTGATATGTCCCCTGCATACCTCAGAGACCTTGGCTTCCAAAGGAACCAGCCAGAGGATAGAGCAGGAATGTCTAGAACCAGAAGACCTGAAAGAAGACACATTGGACACAGTGGTGGATGGCAAAACAATGAGGGAGATAATATCAACCTTGCCATTCACACTCCAATTCAACAGAAACCTCAAACCAGAGGACTGGAAAGATATGGATCAAGTTCTTCAAATCCACCAACTCCTCAAAGATTTGTTTCAATGGAGCATGGACAACAAGAGGTTCAACCTAGCAACTCACTGGGCAGAACTGGGATCAAGTTGCCAGAAGATCTGTCTCAAAGAGATAGACTTCAAAGACCTTATGGTAATCACCAAGGGTTGGACCCCTACCAGTCAGCACAGACTCCTGGAGGCAAGGGCACAGAGGATAAGGGAGAATCAAGCCACTATCCTAGCTATAGAAGAACAGTTGACCCAGATAGGGCCTACTCAGATTCCTTCAGGTTCACAAGGAGCAGGCCAAATCAACTCTCCAGTGGCTTCACACCATTCAGACACCAGCAGATCAGTGGCCAAGAGTCACCATTCTTCACAATTCCAGGAAGTTTCCAGGAGAAGACAAGGAAACAAGGGCAAGAACAAAGCCTCCTTCAACCAGAGGAGGAAAGAGTCAGACCCCATGATCCAGAAGCTGTTGGATTTGGTAAAAGAAGTACACAAGAACCAGAAGTAGTTGTAAACCACTCTAGAATCAGTAGTCCTAGTAATAGAAACATTACCCCCACTCAGACTGAAAATAACATTGTCACATCTGAGAGTAGCATCAACAGTGATACACTGTGGTTACATGTGTCCCAATATGCTGAACAATCTGCAAAGCAATTTGCAGAAATTAAAGCTAGCCAAGAGAGGATAAGACAAACTCAAGCCTCCTTGGAACAAATAGTTAAAAATCTTCAAGAAGGATATGCTCAACTGAGCAAAGCCTCTGAAGAATCCAACAAAAGACTGAACCAAGTCTTTGAAGAACAACACCACAGCACAAGGGACAGGGAGTGTCTGGATCAAGACATTAACGAATTGTCTAATGCCTACCATAGCTTAAAGCCCCAACCACAAGGCCAAGCTATGGAGAATCCATATCAACCAGATGCCATGATGTTGAACAAGGCAAGATCTCCATCACAATACCAGGATGGAGATGGAATGTCTTTTTCACAGAAGGAAGCCTTGAAACAGCTTCCTGAGGCCTCAAACTGGCCCAAATTCTCTGGATCAGGAGAATATGATCATATGGAACTCATAGATTATATTGATGGACTCTTCATTGATGTACCCAGCATACCAGATTACTGGATTACTGCTAGACTGAATACTGCATTTAAAGGTCATGCAAGTATATGGTACAAAGAAATGAAAGAAATCCATGGCAGAAGGAACTGGCCATGGTGGAAGAGTCAAATAATCCAAAACTACAGTAATGGAACTTGGATATGGCAAAAGACCATGTCATTTGAAAATGACAAATATTCTGTGGACAAAGATCCATATGAGTGGTGTCTCAGACAGTCTAAAAGACTTAAAGCCATTGATCCTCAGATGAACATCCAGATGAGGAATCACAAACTTCTGACACAACTGCCAGGAGAATTAGAGCATGCAGTGAAATGCAGATTCAACCAAAATTGCACTCTAGATGACATAGCCAATACCTTACAAGACATAAGGAAAAGGACTAATATAGGGAAATTCACCCCATATAGAAGCAGTAGTTTCAAGGAGAAACAACCTTTCAGGGTGGAGTTTAAAGACAAACCCAGAGAAAGAGTGGCAGAAGTGGAAAAGAAGAAGAATTCTTGTCACAATTGTGGTTCAACAGACCACTATGCCAACAACTGTCCAAAAGCAAAGAATAAAGTCTATGCTATGGAAAACGTCCCTGAAGAAGAACCTCCAACAGAGGATTCTGAATCAGACTATATGGGAGATGCCATCAGAGAACCATCTGATGATGATCAAGACCCAAGAGAGGAATTTCTAGTGGAATACCAAGGGGAAACCCCATTGGAAATCCAGGATATACAGTTGGAAGCAGGCATGCCACAGGACACTGCCAACAAGAACTTGTGCAAACACACACAAGATGAACAAACATTCCTGGTTACACCAACCAAAGGAATGGCATATATACATGGAACAGCCACAAAAATGACTGTATGTATTGACAATGCTCAGCACCCACTGATCATTGACAGTGGAGCACATTGCTCCATAGTGGCCAGAAATTATCTGGATAACCACTTCCCAAACTGGAAAAAACAGCTCTTGCCCACTAAGGCAAAGAACTTCAAAAGTGCATCAGGGAAGATGACTTCCATTGGGACAATTATCAAAGAGATAATTATACCCCACAGGAAGGGTAATATCAGACTCAACCCAGAGTTTGTAGTGCTTGAAGATGCCCACATCCAAGGGCTTTTACTGGGAACAGATTACCAGAGGATGTATGGCATAGATATTTACAACAGTAAAAACAGGCACATTACCATTGGTACCAACAAGGAAAAGAAATTTTCACTTGATATATACCACATATCTTCACAAGATCCACTAGAAGAACTCTTGAAGGAATTCAAGGAGGGACAGTTTAGCACTACCCTCACCAGTAAACAAAAACTAAGTTTACTGAAGATGCTGAGGAAGAACAGACCAGCATTTGCCATTGGTGAAGAACCACTAGGCAAGATTAAAGGCCATGATATATAACTATATCTGGATGTGGAAAGACCTTATCCACCCATGCTGAGGAGACCTCCTTATCCAGCAAGTCTGGAAACCAGGAAAGAAATTGAAAAACACATCAATGATCTCCTGGACATGGATGTCATCAGGAAAATTGGACATAATGAAATAGTGGAAATCACCACTCCTGTCCTGATCACCTGGCATGATGGCAAGTCTAGATTGTGTGGAGATTTCAGAGCCCTGAATAACTAGTCAAAAGCAGACAGGTACCCTATACCAAGGATACCTCATGCCTTGGATAAGCTAGCCAAAGCCAAATACATAACCAAGATGGATTGTATGAAAGGCTTCCACCAAAATGGAGTTAAACCAAACTCCATGATGTTGCTCAGAATAATATGCCATATGGGCATATATGAGTACACCAGGATGCCATTTGGCATCAAGAATGCACCAGCCCACTTCCAAAGGATGATGGACACCATATTTCAAGAAGAAATAATGGAAGGCTGGATGGTAGTATATATTGATGATATCATTATATACTCAGAGACATGGGAAGACCATGTACAATACATAGACAGAGTGCTAAGTAAATGTACACCCATCAATCTGAAAATTTCACTTGAAAAGTGTAATTTTGGCCAACAAGAGCTACTAGCCCTAGGACACAAAGTCTCAGGCCTTAGTCTGGCAATTGACCAGAACAAAGTAGCAGCAGTACTGCAAAAGCCAGTACCAAAGAACATCAAAGAGATGCAATCTTTCCCTGGATTTGCTAGCTACTATAGAAACCACATCAAAAACTTTGCCCACATAACTAGTAGTTTATACAAGTTATGCTCAAAGGATGTAGTTTTTGAAATAACCAAGGAAAGGAGGGATGCATATGAGAGGATCAAATATGAACTCACAAATGCACCTGTGCTCATCTTACCTGACTTTGAACTACCATTCAAGTTATATATAGATGCAGCATGCAGCCAAGGCTTGGGAACAGCCCTTCACCAAAGACAAATTGTGGATGGTGAACCAAGAGAAGGTGTAATATGTTACATCTCCAGGTAGCTGAAAGATTCAGAAGCCAGGTATGGGGCCACACAGACAGAATGTCTATGTCTAGTCTGTGCTCTAGAAAAACTCCATTATTATTTGGAAGGTGCAGTCTTTGAAGTCTACACAGACTGCACAGCCTTGAAGTCTTTACTAAACATGAAGACTACTAATAGACACATGCTGAGATGGCAAATAGCCATCCAGGAGTATAGAGGGAACATGACCATCATATACAAGGAAGGTAAAAGCCATACCAATGAAGATGGCCTTAGCAGATGGCCACTGGACAATGTCAAAAGCAATCCAGCTTATGACCCTGAAGTTGCTGCAAAAATTCCTATCCATTTTATGGAAATAAATAGGAAGAAGAACCTCAGATTCTCTGAATGGGCACCAGGGAGTGGTACCCTTGACAGTGGAAACACTGATTCAGAAGGGACAGAAACCCCCATACTGGGAATAAGTTCCTCAGCACTGCACAATGAATTTTTCAATGCAGTACTGAAATCTTATGCTAAACACAAACAGTGTAGCATACTACTCCAACTCCTTCAACAGAAATACAGGAGCCAAGAACTGGAAACCTAGCTGGAGGAACCCTGGTTGAGGGCCTATAAGGACAATAAATTCTTCCTTATAGATAGCCTGATTTATCACAGAGAAAAGCACACCAGTGCACTCACAGTGATAGACAGAGACCACATCTCTTTAATCCTGCAGGAATGCCATGACTGCCCCTATATGGGACACATGAGTGAAGACTGAACTAAAGAGAGGGTAGCAAGCACAGCTTGGTGGCCCATGTGGGAGAAAGAGTTGAGTGAATACATCAACACTTGTGAAAGATGCCAAAAGGCAAATAGAAAACATGGGAAGAAATATGGGTTGCTTCAACACATAGAAGAACCCAAACACCCATGGGAAACCATCAACATGGACTGGGTCACAGGACTTGTCCCAGGAGGCAAAGAAAACTACAATTCCTGCCTAATCATAGTTGATAGGTTCAGCAAGAGCATGAGATGTCTACCATACCATAAAGAGCACACAGCCATGGACACTGCTCTGTTATCTTGGAATAACATCATATCCACCTGTGGAGTCCCTAAGATCATAATTAGTGACAGGGACCCAAAATTCACATCTGAATTTTGGACCAATTTATATGACATGCTTGGCACCAAGCTTGCATTTTCCACAGCTTACCATCCACAAACAGATGGCCTAGCTGAGAGGATGATCCAAACAATGGAGGACATCCTCAGGAGGTTCTGTGCCTATGGAATGGAATACAAGGACCATGAGGGATATACCCATGATTGGGTCACCCTCTTACCAGCAGTCCAACTGGCTTATAATACAAGCCAGCACTCTACCACAGGAAAAACACCTGCACTGGTAGAGAAAGGGTGGAATCCCTGTTACCTGTGGATCACTTGAAGAAAAATCTTCTGACCATCCACCCCACAGCCAAAGACTTCCATGATATCTGGAAGAAAGCCTGTGATACTGCTTCCAAATGCATAGCTGAGGCCAAAGAGTATAACAAGCAGAGGTGGGACAAATCACATATGGAACCTGACTTCAAGGAAGGGGACCAAGTGTTAGTGTCTACACTGAACTTTAACAATCTCAAAGGACCCAAGAAAATGAGAGACTCATTTGTAGGGCCCTTCACTATCATTAAGTTGGTAGGAAAGAATGCAGTAGAGGTCAAGCTCACTGAGGAGTTTTCTAGGAAACACCCAGTCTTTCCAGTGAGCCTAGTCAAACCATACTTCCAAACAGAGGAAGATAAATTCCCCTCCAGGAAGAAGAACATCACTCCACCAGAAATAGTGGAAGTGGAAGACTCTCCTGGACCTGTGAGTAAAATCATCAGGGCCAGAAAAATCAGACTTAATGGGAAGGATCAGAGACAATATCTAGTCAGATTCAAGAACCAGACAGCTGACAAAGACAAATGGTTGGCAGAGGATGCCATACCAGATGGGAACCTTCATTTAAGGAGATTCAGAGCCTCTAGGAGGACTGAACAGTCTCATCAATGATGAGCCTTTTTTTAGAGGGAGGGTATGTCAGCCTGTGACTCAAAACCAGAGCACAAGCATGACAGCCAAAATACCATAAACCAATGGTATAGCCAAAATACCACCAAAACATGGAACTGAGCCAAATTAGCTCAAAAGGTATCAAACGAAAGAGGAAACTCACCTCTTTGTGAAAATATAAGTCCCATCACCATAGGACAAGAAATAACAAAGTTATTCCTGCTCAAAGTTATTGCTGAGCATAAACCTTAATTTTCACCTCTCATCTAAAATCTAGAAGGAGGCTTAACCCCATCAAATGGGTATTCAAAATGAAGCTCGGGCTATCTAATGGTGCTAACCAAACTGAGCTGGAACCAGTATTACTTGAGTTATGGTCAAATTCAGACCAAATAAGGGTGAACAAAACATTCACCTCTCATCTAACTTTTTCAGTTTTAGTGTGAGATATTTAAAGTGGGGTCTTTTTGGAAAGAGCACAATAAGGGCTATCTGATGGTGCCATCCATTTCCTCATAGCTCAACTACAACAGAAGTTATTGGCCAAACAAGCTTAATACAGCTTTTTGCCCAGACCACGCCAATATACAAAAACACGTGTACATGGGATAACTTTGTCATATTTAATGATAACGATGTCAAGTTTGGTACAATTGTGTAGAGCGCATACAGAGCTATTCAATGAACCAACTTTGAGCTTGATATCTCAAAAACTGACAGAGTTATGACCATTTTAAGGTCAAAATCCCACCTGCTGTCATATACAGCCTTACCATGGATAATGTCCCATAACCATGAATATGAGGTGTCAAATAGACAAAGAAGCATGTTTTTACTTCAATACCTCATATACCAGTCAATACTGGGGTCCCATACAGTTTCTGTACAGCATTCTACGCGTCATACACGTCAGAATCAGGCTGTGAGGTCCCCAGATGAAACTTTTCACCCTGTATTGGTGAAAACCGCCCAGATGTGGTTTCAAAACCACATCTGAGCCCAATACAGGGTATACAGGCTGTTTGCAAACCACAAGCCTGTCATAGAGAGTGAAAAATCTTCACTTCCTCTATGTGGAAAGGTCTAGCAGCCTTTCCACCTCAATTTCAGGATAAAAGGAGGGCTTTTCACAGCCAAGAACCTTTCCTCATCCTGCTCTTGAATACCCTATGTAGTAAACTGTCAAAAACAGTTTTACTCTTGGGTAATAACCAGGTATACTCTCAATTTAAAGTATTGTAGTCTTTATTATTGTAACCCAACAGGTAAAGCTGCACCCAGGGCTTTCAACAGCGCTCACCACCACTATATTCCTTATAGTAAAGCCCTCTTATTATTAAATTAAACCATCTTTAACTCTTACAAAACCCTTTTAATCTTTATTTACCGTGTCACAGTCATAGTTGTAAATACTTTTTAATACTCTCATCATAGACTCAGCCTGACATTAAGAGTAGTCAAAACTTAAAAAAAGTGTATATTTATATTTTACTAGACTATATGTGAAGAAGGACTTAATGGTAGTCATTATATTTAAGGTATAAACCCCTGATATTGTGGTTTGAAGTTTAAAATAGTAAATTTTGACAGAAAAGATGAGTTACCAGAAAAATAATGACAAATGAAGTTTTGATGATGTAATGTAATTCTCTTAAAATATTACTGATGACATGCCAAGCTATGAAAATTCAAGCGCTGAATGGTTTAGTGTGAATAACTCAAAAGTCATTTGTTCAAAGTTAAAGCTTTAAAATAATCATGTATGATCACACACTGTAATCTTATTTTAAGCTTAACATTTATATAAGTGATAAAACTTGTGGGTACTAGTATATTATAATTAATAAAACTGAGTTCCACAAATTTTATCCTTTGCCAAGCCTATTATGTCAGAAACCTTAGAGCCAGAGTGATAACTCTAAGTAATGACATAATATTGAGGTAAGAAGGTTTAATTATGATTCAATAGTCAGTAAACTTTGAATTACTCATCAATTCCAGTGGATACAATCATTACACGTCTACTAGAAGCCTTATGACTCTAGAAAGGAGGATTTTACTATAAATAGAGCGCTTTTTTTCTCTATTTCCCCCTCAGACGTATAGAAATCAAAAGGTAATTTCTTTGTTCTTTATATATAAGTGTATTATATTATTCAAGACCAATGATAATACTTCTTAGGATCACTTTATTTGACATTATTTACACAATCTTTTGTTTTTTTGTTAAAATTCTCTTTGAAATCTTTAATTACACTTAAAGTCCTCAATATTTGTAATTTATCTTATTATTATTTGTAAATACAGATTGAATAAGTTTTATTTAAATTATTTGGCATAGATTAATCCAAAATTATTATAATAAGGGCTAAAAGTAGGTTATTTTCTCTTTCCTATCATTTTTAATTATTCTTTTAGTAGTATATATAGTATTTATCTTAATATATAACTTTAATATTTGTAATATTATCACTATAATTTTTTTTTTTGAAATAGCAACTTCTTACAAAATCATTATTTTTTGGTAACAATAATGAATTTGCATAAACTTGTTAATTATCAAATATTAATACATTTATTTCCATTAAATTGATTTTGTAATATTCCTTATATTATTTTACTTATTTTAATGATATATATATTTTTGTGACATAATTATAATGTTTCATTATTAGTATAGCTATTTATACTCTTATTCATCATTTCAATAAAGAAATTCAGAGTAAAATTACCAAAATTATAGTAATATTTACTTTTTTTTTCATAGTCAAAGCTTTCCGGAATCAAATTTCAACTATATCTTGAGCAATTCAGTCAATAATTAAATATTTATGAAGATACATTCAATACCATGAGGAATAAAAAAAGCACTCCATCTAATAAACTCTTTAAAATAAATCAGTTATGTTGAGGAATGCAAATAAATTTCAATAAATCAAACTAAAAATTAAGAAACAATAAATAAATTGTCCTGATGAATTAAAATCAAAATAAAACAATGAATAAAAAGCTGATAAAACCTGAATTTTAGAACAAACAACAGAATTTGAAATTTGATGAGAATTAAGGATATAGTAGAATTGCTTGAAATGATAAAGAAGTCAATTGACAAATCAATAAAAATGAATGATAAAGAATACTAGATCACAAAAACAATATAGATAATAAAAAGATAATAATTCATGAATGAGTCAATGATTCTATGAGAAAATGTGAAAAAGAAAGACAATTATGTGTTAATGAGTATAATTTCACAGGGGAGTTTCTAAGTGAAGAGGGCCTACCACTCAGTAAAATGGGACTTACTTTCAGAAGGCTCAGAATGGCTAATAGGAACAACTTAAGTAGCTTTAAAGAAGAAATATTTCTGATAAGCAAGGAATAAAATAATAAGACACAATAACAAACAGTAAGAAATAAAGGAGACAACAACAAACAACCCCAAGTTCACTTTTTCAACCTTTCAGAAGGAAAGAGAGGGACTCATAACTATGTGGACACCACAACTCTACTTAACAGGAAAGGAAAGAAGAAATCACTGATTGAATACTTGTGAATAAAATATTTCAATAAGATAATAGTAGAGTGTTCATTAATTAATAAAGCTAATGTATCACCAGGCAAAATGTTGCATCGATTTCCAGAGATTGACTTCAAATTGCACTGCTGTCAGCATAGAATTTTGCTTCAGTCATATTAGTGTCACATTTTAGTCACTGGATTTAGTGATTTACATCAAGTCTGTGTCAAGACAACATCAAGAAAATTTCAATTGTCAAATATATCACATGAGTATTTTACAAAAAGCAGAAACTCATATATCAACACCATTCACAACTTCCGGCTAATTACACCTCATGGTACAAGCCAACAGTTTGGCATGCTCAGGCTCATGCATGGGATGACTGCTGCACTGTGGCTGATCATCTTCCCCCTTTACCTGACCTACTCTCATGCATCAATTGACTTCCTCACCTGACTATCTTTACACTCACATGAAGTTTGGCTTCTCCTCCCCTGCCTCATCATCTCTGACATATGCCATCCTTACGCTTGCACACCCCACCTCATGATCTCTGAAAATTACCATCCTTGTGCCTCTGCAATATGCCTCATGACATCCACAAAGTACCATTCTTACGCTCCCGCACTTCCCTCATGTTCCCCAATTTACCATCCTTACACTCATGAAATGATTGGCTTCCACAGGAAAGAAAGTTCATTTTCCCAATTTTCCATCTTTCTGCTAGCACAAACATTGCATTCCACAGTACTGCCTCTGCATATGCCCTGTATACCATCCTTATTCTTCTGCACTCTGAAACTTACTATGCTTACACTCCCACACTGCCCTCATGGTCACCAGTTTACTATCCTTATGCTCACACAATGATTGTCTTCCACAGGCAAGGCAGTTCATTTTCCCAATCTCCCATATTTCCGCTAGCACAACCATTTGCTTCTGCAGTACCTTCTCTGCATCTCCCCTGTATACAATCCTCTCCCATTCACCCCCCTTATTATCTCAACATCTTACCAAGCTTACGCTACCAAACTGCCCTTGTAGTCACCAGTTTACCATCCTTACGCTCATGCAATTATTGTCTTCCACATGGAAGACAGTTCATTTTCCGAATTGCCCATCTTTCTGCTAGCACAAAAATTTGCTTCTGCAGTACCTCCTCTGCATACCCCATGTATAAAATCCTTTCACATTCACCCCTGGCTTATGATCTGCACATGTTATCATGCTTACACTCCAGAAATGCCCTCTCACATTCTCAATTTACCATCCTTGTGCTCACACAGCAATTGTCTTCCACACTGAGGCCTGTTCATTTCCCCAATTGGCCATCCTTATGCATAATTTCCATTAGAAATTGATACCAAACTCTTTAATGCTAATTTAAATTTTCAAAATTTTTCCACACAAGTATTTCATTCAAGGATCCTCCTGTCTCACCTCATCCCCAATTCTCTCCTTCAATTTGATATGAGTGACATTTGAGCATAGTAAGTGTTTAGAGCCATAGGGGATGGTGGCTTGTTGGCATACATGATAAACCCAATAACAGAAATATGCTGAGTGTCCTTCTTTGCCAACATCTTCTCGGGAGAAATTGGTGGGGATATTCAAATTTTTGTGGTTAGGGTTTAAATCACAAGACTCCCAAAATTAAAACCCAAATGAACTATTCAAAACCAGAATTGAGTCTTTTGTTTCTCTGACAAATTCACTTTATTTGATATCATTCAAATGGAACAGTTTGCTTAGTCCTTACCTAATGGGTGTTGAATAGTTCAAAAATTGACTTCAGTAGGTTTCTCATTAGTCAATTTTATTCAATTTTGGACAGGGAAATGATTGCATTTGAATGATATGAAATAATATGAAAGACATCACCTTGAATTTCCTGACAAATAAAATTTTTCAAATGCAATAAAAGCTCAATAGATATTGTTGGAATGTTCCAAGGAGATTGATTGGCAGATTTCCTTTGGTGCACTTTTGGCTCAAAAATAATATTGTTCTAGAAAATTCACTAAATATTGAACTGATTTAAATTGATATTTGAAAGCTTTCAACCTTCCTAAAAGTCTCCAATATTAATATCACGTAAAAAAACTAATCATTGATATCTTGCACTTATTTTCCTTTCACCACTTTCAGAACTCCTGCCTTTTTTGGCCAATTTTGATATTTTTATTCTACAATTTTCAATAAATTTATCAAGCAGCTAATCACCATCTATTTTCTCAATAGAATACCTCCAGCATGCCCCAACCAGTTCCCAAAAACCTGGTAAATTCAACAGAACTCAATTTACTAAAAAATCTTCCCCAGATAGTGGAAGTGAAATCTCTGATATGATAATGAGTAATGAATAAGTAATTGAAGTAGAGAGCCTGGAACAGGAAAATAATCAAGATTAACAAGTTCTTTTAGGTTGTGAGAATGAAGCCATGTAGAATATTTGTAATTGCTCAAAGCCTGATTTTTTTCATACCCTTTATTTCAGCTCAGCCTTCAAACTCTCAAAAAACAAATTTGGAAAGCTATCATAAGGAAAAGACTCTGGAACCTTGTGCACCAACAGAGGATGCTGGGAAAGATGATATAATTTGAAGTGGCAAGGTTGAAATTATATCCAAGGAACAATTTCTCTAAAACATCACTCAAACAATCCCCAGGCTGAAAAAAATTAAATAAGGTTGTAAAATTCTGGTTTATGTACATCAGAAGATTAGTGAAGCAATGAGCCTCCTAATGATGGATTTGAACCATAAGTCCATTAATAACTGCATACAGAATTGATAAAAACTGCTGCTTAAAGTATACGGGTGGTGTAGAGGTGGGATACTCTCTACCTAAAGGATGTTGAGAGATTCTTGGAGTTCCAGGAAAAGGTAGTAAAAAGACAAAATACAAATGTTACCAAAAAAACAACAAAAAACAATATAACTTTCAAGCTGCAAAAGATTCTCTTGATCAAGGTGATTAAATTATCAATTTTGAAGTCAATCATAATGATAATGAACCTTTTCAAACTAAAACCCCCGTGGAACTGAATGAAACAATCAATGATAAAACCCCTCTGCCCTCCCCTCAAAATATTCAAGCATTTCAAGAAAGTGAGAAAATTAAACATGATAGAATGGGTCAAGATATGACTGATATAATGCCTGAAACTATGCCCAAAGTGTCAACCTCCGCTCATCATCAAGGAATATTTATATCCTGCATTGAAGATTTTGGAGAGATTTTGAATTATCCTTCCAATATTACTCAAGAATCATTGAAAAGAGGGCATGATATAATCAATAGTATTTAAAAAAATTGATGGGACAATTTACCAAAAAATGATGCTGATACATTCCTTCTTTTTGGTATTGAGGCTATCAGTAACAAGGAGCTTAAAATGCCTGCCAGGATTGAGGAGCTTGAGAGTGCGGTTGAGTTCTATCTTTGTGAATGATACCTCATGATTTGGCTTTTGACTCATGTGATATAAATTGAAATATATAGGGTTAGATCATTTTGAAGGAAACAGAAAATGAAGCATTTTTTAGTCAAAACATATGGAATCTCAAATTGATGAAGTAATCAGAAAAGCCTACAGATAATTTGCCAAATTCTGAATACTCCCACTTCAAAAAGGTTTAGGGCCTTCTTTACCCCTCCAATCCAATGAAGAATTATTAGTCAAATGTTATGTTTTATTCCATTATTTTAGTCTCTTACAATTTTATTGCACCCAAACGATATCTGGAACCAACAAAAAATTCCACCAATGCTCTTGGACTCAAACAGGGATCAGTTGAGTACCTTGCCTCCTGCTTGAGTAAATCAAAGAAATGTGCAACACAAATTACAACTGAAGGTTGTGTGGCTGAAAATGAGTTATTGATGAAGCCACACAAGAATTTGGAGGAACTAATTGGTACAGTTATCCACTTTATGATTGCAAAAAACATGGTACATGCACATATGAAGGTTAAAGTCTATGGCATGAAAGGCAAACCCACCAGTTTGGAAAAAATGAGGCCATCAAAGATCTTTTTGCCTGTATCAAGAATATTGGAATAAATTGGATTTGCTATGGATTATTAGCTGCATTCTGGGCGGCAGGGGTTTATGGCTTAATGGTATTCTCATATGACTGGAGAACAAGCTCAGTGGAAGGTACTTGATCACTCATTGACATTTCCAAAATACTTTCAGAGGGTAAAACGTCAGTAGAGCCAGTGTGGCTATTCACTAATAAGTATATATGTAGCTTACTGAATAAGAGTTTCTTCTCATCAGAGTCTTTTGATCCCACTGTACCTCTTAGATTCGAATTTGAACAATGCTTGCTATTAGACTGTGGTGATTCCTGGGTAGAGAAGTGGGGTTTTGGTTCAAATGAAGAGGTCCCATTGACTGTAACAAGGTCAGCTAAGCTTACAGCCAGAATTGACCCATTTTAGATTAGCTTCTTATCAAATAGATAGTAATCTAATTTTAGAAAGTGGTCTATGGATTTATCAATTTTTACTACCTATCCTACTCTTGCTCCCTTAGTATGAATCTCAATAATAAAGAACTTTGTACAGTGGCATGCCTCTGAACACCATAGAAAATCCTTCAACATGACACAAACTAAGTTGCACAGTTTTGCCCGCAATGACAGCATGCAGGGGTGTTGCGGGAAGTTGATATTTTCAACACTATCTCATAATGAGGCAAATTGAACTACTTCTTTTGAAAGGAGAGGCCATATAATTCATCCACAGTGGGATGCAAAAATAAATGTTTATGGGGAACATGTTCCACTTGTTCTTGCTTGCAATATTTGAGATGGTTGGATTTGAAACTCATTTAATGGGAACATGGATGTATCAAATTGAATAATTCATTATCCATTTCAGTGGATTTGGTTCAGTTACTTGGTATCACCAATTTGCAAAAGTCAAATGTAATCATATATTTTTAGCGGGTGAGAAAAAACCATCACCAATAAAGAACAAATTCAGGTGAAATTCATAATCCACAAAACAGTCACTAATCCATTGGTTTCATTTCATTTTCCTGTGCAAGAATTCCCTTCACAAAAAAAAATAAAGTAGCATAAAAGGGGACTTGTGGCAAAACATTGGATGGAGGAAGGAAAGTGTGAGTTCCTAATTTTTTAGGTATATATAGATATATCCATGGGCCATAGTTAAGTTAGCACCTTCCTTGGCCCTCCTCGGAGGAAAATTGGCCTTGGTGTCTTTAAATTCAGCCAATGCCATGTGGGCTCCAACAGGGGGTTCATGAATGTGTTCCAAATGGAGCTCATTGGGCATGGGGCACCTTTCATCAATGAGTTCAAATTGGGATCCAAAAGGGCTTTCTGAAAATGGTAGTAAGCAGTTTCCTCCAGTTGACCAAAAGTACAAATATCAATGCCAGTATCTGCAAATATGACTTCCAGTGAAAGTAAGAGGAATGTGGATTTCAATCAGATCCAACGCATTCACTTCACCTGAGTGGAAATTTCCTCTTTGACCAGATTACTCATTTCCCTTGACAAATTCAGACCATCCACAACAATGATTGAGGTTGACGTCAATATGTGGGATGAATTATCACAATTCTTATTGTGCAAAAGCAATTGCACAGACCCAATATCAACAAATAGGGAATTACTAAAGGGAGTTATGTTTGCTATTGGGTGGCCCAAATGAAGCATGAAGAACAAAAAATTTGGTATTTATGGAAGCCTTGGGAAAATTGAAGACGCAAGAGAAGAATGGAAGAACTGAGGTGAAAATCTGAGATTGGTGCACTGCATTTTAGATCAATTCTTACCATATGTTGGGGATAAATTATTTCAAAAGATGAAAACTTGCTACAAGTGATTGGGGGTCTCCTCCTGTGATCAAGTCAACTATGAAGGCAATATTTCTGCAAATCAGGGGGATTTTGAATTTCTTCTGCAATCAGTTTAGCCATTAAAATATTCAAAAGCTCACTTCATGTTGATAATAATGCATTTTAGTATGCTTTGGGATGGTGGTTTCAAGCTGATAAGCGGGTGGGACTAATCTGAAAAGATGCATCAAAGTGTTGTATTGGGGGAAGTGGGTTTTCCAAAATGAGTATTTTTGGATTGATCTATATTAAACTTGTGCGCTCATTCAGGTAGTATGGGAAAGTAGTACATTCTTTCATTATACTGATCCAGAACAGGACAACAAAAGCACAACCCTAGGGGGAATGTCTGCTCAATTTTCAAGGAAGTTAGCAAAAAAATGTGGCAGGAGAGCCATGGCTACTATGAAGTTGGCAAGGGAGCTGGCTATCACATCAGGGATGGTAATAGAATCTCATCCCAATTAGAAGAATGAGGGAATTTTTACACGTGTTGGAATGAGAGGGTGATTGGAAAATAATGGTGTGGTACTGCGGAGTACAATATACATCAGGATTAAATCATTTAGAATTGGGGATGTATGGTGGATCAAAAGAAAAGGGGTGAAATGACTCATGTATGTGTAGTAACTACATGTAATGACCCCAATGGGTGTTTGCGGCAAATCAAGCCTGAACCCCTTTTATGGCCAAATGGGCCCTGCATATGTCTAATGGCTTTTGGGCCATATCAACTTTAAATGGCCTCCCATGGCCTCAGGCCATATCCTGCTCTCATTGGCCTCCTTAGCAAATTATGCACCTCACCAACCCCCAGGCAAACACCCCTTGTTTTGGGCCTGGGGGTCCTGTCAGCCTTCCAGGGGCCTCTGGCCCCTCTAACCACAACCAGGGCCCTGGGCCCTGCCCCTTTGAGTATGGGTTCAAGGGCCTAATTGGCCTTTTTGGGCCATTTAGGCCCCCTACAGTTTCTACAGTCCTTGGGCTGAAGTCCACAGTCAATACAGTCCATGGGAACCTTTAGTCCCCTTTTGGGAATGGTGGACAATAATTTTACACACAATTCTGCTGATCCATTTACACACATTTATGAAATGCATCCTTTGGAGGCTCCTTGTGTGAGAGCTCTGGCTAACAGCGGCATGGGTTATGGAATCTGCCAGCTCCTGCTGAGGGGAGCTTATTGGGAAAAGGAAGTATGAGTATCATATGCAAAAAATTGACTAAATCTGGCAATGAGGCCTGACCTAACTGACTGGAACCCACTTGTGACTAATGATGTCACATGCACCCAAATGTGGGTTATACACAATGCATAACTTTTCAGGTGGGGAAATCTTTCACAGAGGCTAAGATGCATGAGGGAATACTTGTGAGGCCAATCTTCATGGATTAGCTACACCCTCATGAGCCATAGGTTGTAAGACCAGTTCTAAACCTTGTACTTGGGTCATGCCCAGAAACCCTTGTTCAACTTCCACATCAACCCCTGGGATGTGGGTAGGCATGCATCTGCAAGCTTTTTTCCCCGCAAAAAATCTCATGTTCATTGGCGTGACACCATAGATGCCTCACTCCGACCCCTTTCTGCTGCAACCATTGGCCTTTAGGTTACTGAACTACAATTAGCTTGTGGAAGATCCATGTACGTTGCAGGGCACATTTAGCAGCCACACCAGGAAAAATGGCTTCATCCCAGTTCATAGGACCTTCATGTACGGTGGCATGCCACCATACATCAAGCTTTTATATCCCGGCTAATTTTCGATATGTTAATGTGAACCTTGGTACCCCAATCCTTGCGTTATATTCTGCATAGTCAACAGTCATATGGAAACACCCACATTCTTGCCACCTCTCCTGGATATATGACCCAAATTAATTATGGAACTTATGAATACAAGACACCCACGAGTCCCACCCCATCACCCTTCTGACCCATTTCCACCTCTCATATAATCTCCTTCATCTCCCATTTTTGCTCTTAATTCCCTTTAGATAAACCTTCCTGATCATATTCATTGCAGCTTTTTCCAATTAACTCATAATACCCATAATGGTATCCCCTTCACAATGAATTTGCATTGGTATTATTAATATTTGTATTTCAACTAATAGCAATATATCCTTAGCTAGTGTTCATTCCCATTCACCTTCATGGATCATCCTATGGAACAATTGACATAATATCTGCATATATCTCCTGGATCAGCTCAATACTATTGTCAATCTCCCTGAACCCATTTTTGAGGAATTGATACCATATCTTGGGGCACCACAAAGGCTTATGCACTGCGGTCCTGTTGGGGCATGGATTGAAAATTTCCAATCCAATTGTACTCAAACATTATTTGGGGAAGGTTTATTGATGACAGAGAAGAATGACCCTTACTCATATCAACAACCTAATCTTGAGGTGATGTTCTTCACATGGAACCTTAAAATTTGATTTATCATTGAAATTCTTAGAAAACAATATGACAAGCTTAAAATTCCAAGAGAATAAGAGGGAAATCCTCCTAGTCAATCTAAAGTTTTACTCCCACATCTCCTGCTTCAAGCTAGACTCCAAGCTTGTATCCAGCTGTCCTTTCTTTGTCATTCAAGCAAAAACTGATACAATGAAAAAGTGTGTGAACCTTTGAGATATGACCACATACCCAAAAAAGGTCACAAGAAATGTTTTATATAATTATACATTAAAAAGAAGTACCTTAAAAACTATAAAAATACCATAAATTGGTATAAAATTTGGTTTAACTTAAACATCAATGAATAAAAATGTGAAATAAATTACACAATTGGATTTCCCATGGTAAAATACACATATACCATTTTTATGGCATATCTGTAAAGTCAATATTTAATAAGTTATAAGTAATAATACCTTATAAAAACCACAAATCCTTATTTATTTCAAAAAATAATGAAACAGCATGTAAAATAAATGGTACCATTGGATTCTCCATAAACATCGACACATAAGACAATTAATAAGGTAAGCTTCAAAACCAATACTTAAGGAATTAACCTGAATATATGCACTTTTTTGGTCAACACATATATTCAAGGATTTTAGCTAATATCTCTTGAATTATACATGATAGAGTGATGAACCAAAAATAAAGTCATCACGTAATTACTGTAGGAACACAGATATGAAGTTTATTTCACAAGCTATAAACAAGGTTAAAATCTGTAAGGAATTATTGATTAAAATCAACAGAGCTGTTGACCACTTTGTTGTGAAAGTGGTCCAAACTTAAAAATAAGTAGACAGTTGGATTCTACTAGTTCATTCGTGAAGAATGATGTATTTTGTATTATAATATTCAAGGTATAACCCCTTGAAATCATAGTTTGAAGTTGAAAATATTAAATTTCGACAGAAAAGATGAGTTACAAGAAGAAGAATCAAAAATAGAGTTTTTATGATGTAATAGAGTGCTCTTGGAAGCATAATAGGGTTAAGCCAAACTATCAGAATTCACTCTCTGAATTGCTGTAGCGTGTAAATCTTAAAAGTTATTAAGGATCAAAGTTTGAGCTTAATTTGATCATTTATGATCACACACTGTAACCTTAAATTAAGTTTAACAGTCATATAAGTGTTGAAATTGGTGAATACTATTATTTTATGATTAAAAATAATAAAATACACGAAATTTGGGGTTCTGCCAAGCCTTTGACGTCATCAGACCTAGAGTTATAGTGATAACTCTAAATAATGGCCTAATAGTGATGTAATGAGATTTGATCATGATGTAATCATCACCAAACCTTAAGATATTGATCAATTCCAGTGTATATGATCAGTACACGTCTACTAGAAGCCTGTTGGACTCTAGGAGGGAGGTATTTACTATAAATAGAGCTCTTTCTGCTCTGTTTTCCCCTCAGACGCATCAAAAACATTAAATAAATACAAACAAAAAGGTAATATCTTTATTCTTTATATATAAAAAATTTTATATTATTAACGACCAAAGTTCATCTTTATTATAATCATCAATTTTGACGTGATTAAATCATTTGTTTAGCTGTTTTTGTTAAAAATATCTCTAAAACTCATTTCCACGTAAAAAATCAAGAATATTTGTAATTTCTCTATTTTTTATTGTAAATACAATTTGTATAGGTTGCATTTATATTATTTGGCGTAAAATATCTCAAAATTATTATATTAAGTGTTAAAAGTAGGTTATTTTCTCTATATTATTCTTTTAATAATTCTTTAATTAATATAAATAGTATTTATATTAATTTAGAATATTAATACTAGTAATATTATTGTTATTAATTGTTTTTTATTAATAAAAAACAATTTTTTACGCCTTTATTATTTGTTTGAAACAATAATAAAGTGCTTTTAAATATATTAATTATTTCATATTAATATATTTATTTTGTTATATTATATTTTATAATATAAATTATGTTATTATATTTTTATTAATAATATAATTATTTTTACACCATAATTATAATAATTCTTTATTATTATAATTATTTTTATCTTATTTATTTCATTCATAAGAACATTCATAGTACAATAAGTAAAATATTAGTAATTTTTTACTTATTGTTTCATAGTCAAACCTTACAAAGTGGATCACATATTTCCATTATTAACAACCCCCTCCTCCCTCATCAATAAACACAATAGCTTTTCTCTGGGATTGAGAAATCCACAATTGACAATTCACCCATAGCCTTTGGGCCACTTCACCCCCTGTATCCACATTTAATGCCAGGCACATGAATAAAAACAAGGTGCTCAGCACATTTTAATCCCTTTTTTCCAATAACCCTCTTGGTGGACTTCTTGCAGATGATATGGGATTAGGTAACACCATTCAGGCCATTTCACTAATTTGTATCTTCGAGGAGTGGCTAATTACCAACCGCAATGCTCCACACCCACCATTATCATCTGCCCACCTTGCTTAATGACCAACTGGAAATCAAAAATATCCAAGCATGCTCATACTGGAGCTCTGAAAGCCCAAATCTACCATGGCCCCACTTGTCACTCATTATCCAAGGCCAAATCTTACAATGTGATATCATAATCACTTCTTACAATACTATCACATAAGAATTTGAACAAATAAATCCTTCCAAATCATACATCTTTTAGATAAATTGGCAGCTTATAATCTTGAATGAAGCACAGTGAGTGTCTGATCTTGTAATGTATAAAATTAGCTATTATATCCATGCCACTAATAGCCTCCATTCATAACCTCAAATCTGTTTAACCAGCACACCCTTTCACAACACCAATTATGCCCTTCGGGAATAATATCATTCATCAGACAACTTCAGAGCTCAGATCAAGATAATTGGTAACCTTTAATGATGAATAGTCTTTTGAAAGGTACAAATGATATTTTTAATTTGGCGTTGCACCACACAAAAACCACACATTTCAAATGTGTAAGATGTGACTATGAAACTGATGATAATATTACTATTAATCAACAGTACTATGTCTGTTCTTATGAAATATAATAATAAAAATTATTATAACCACAATTAAATAATTATAAAATTATTTCTTTCACGTGCTATACACTACTAGTGATTATAACAGTGAGCATTAATTGTCTACAAGAATCAATTACAAGAAGAATTTAATAATAAAAACTTCTTTTATTAAAATAATAAAATTATTTTAATATATAATTATCTTTTACAAGAATAATTATAAAGACAATTCTTGAAGAAAGCTATTACTAGAGAAAAACTTTACGAATTAAAAATAAATGACTCACTACTACTCCAAAGAACTTATTGATAGATAAAAGTAGAGAAATTTGATGTGGAATTGTGGATTTAAGGGATCGAAAGGATTTATAACAGTATTACAACAATATATAGTTGGATTCTCTGATTTCACGTCTTTCTGGTTGATTCTGAAAGATTTAAGACACTTAAGAATAGCTGTAACTAATACTTACTTGTTGGTAATAATGATTTAATAAATTGATAAGATGATGATGATACAGAAAAAACAGCAAGAAGAGGCTTCTTTTAAGTCAATAACAGCTCACAGAGGCGTGCCATGGAGCAAACTGAAAAAGCAGTGAGTGAGAAAACAATAAACCTTTTTGGATTAATGATTGCATCATCTGTTGTCACGTAAGATTATCATAATTACTTAATTGATGTTTTTACGTGACTACCAACCCCAATATGGTTAAGAATAAAAGGAGTAACATCAGTAAATCTTCTTTTATTCCAAAACAATCATTGATTTCTCAAAGTTATAAATGTTATTGCCAATTTCATCACAGGTTTTAATTACTGTGAATTTTTGAAGATTCAGTGTTTCACGTAGAATGGTCAAAAATGGACTGTAAGTAAACCTTTTAATTTTACTAGTAAAACTGTAATTCTTTTTGGTTGTACCATAGATAATACAGTTCTTCATTGGTCCTGAAAGTTTCAGAAAGATTCATTAAGAATTGTATTTTTAATGAATTTTTGAAGTTTTTACCTCATTTCTACGTAGAATTGCAAATAGCAGTATTTTGCTGGTTGCTATGAGGTAAATCAATGAATATGAGTCCCAAAAGGGTTTTAATTACTCTTTTAGGGTCTAGTCATGGAAATTCATCAAGAATTGACGTGGTTACAGGAGTCTAAGTAGCTCATTACCTCCTTGGCATGTCAAAATAGCAGGTTATTTGCTATTTTCTTGTGATTACAGTAGGTGTAACTTGGTAACCAAGTTCCCAAAGAGTTTTAGTTTACCAATTGGGCCAAGATGAGCCATGGATCCATCCTCTGGAGCTATCCACGCCTCTGAGGCCTCAGAAGTTGGGTACCCTGGCTCTCTTTGATGTCTTTTGTCCCCCTTGCCTAATTTTTACGTCAAAATAGTAATTTAAGCTTAAAGTGAGATATCCACTATGGGTGTACCAAAAGTCCATGTAAGAATACCATGATATTAAGTGCTCAAAATATGCATAACACTATTCTTGGTGTATATGTAACATGGGATTTTTCACTTTCCCATTATTTTGGCGTGAAATTAAGAAAAACAAAAATTTTCACGGATCTTTTATGTGGTATTGATGATGTGGTATTGAAGTATTTTCCATTTTACCACCTCAAAGAGTTAATTTGAGCTTATTCACTCTATGGAGCTACCCTAGGTGAATTTTTGTGTAGAATCCAAATCTGGCCTTAAATCCATGGATTTACTTCCTCAATAAAAAGCTATTCATCTTTTCTGAAATCAAAAATGATGAATTTTGGATATATGCATGACTTATGAGTTATGCATAATTCAAAATTTCTTTTTAGGATAATTGTGGCCTATTTGGGTATGTAAAATATAACTCAAGGCTCACATTCCCTCCCACCAAAAAATAAAATTGTACTACAATTTTATTAGTGATAAAAGAATAAGGCCCCAAAAGGGGGTTAATGTCCACTGTCCAACCTCTTTACATTACTCAGATCAAGTAATTTAAAGCACATTTCTAAACATATTCAGGCTTGTGGCCTTCTTTCATGTCTAAATCTTCTTAAGAGTTTATCTGAGTCAGGTATTTCTGATTCTGCCATCCATTCATCTTCATGTACTGGATTTCTATATCTGACAAGATATTCTCTCTGATTTTTACCCCTAAGTCTCCTTTCTTTAATGACTTTCTTTCTCTTTTTGTCTTCATTCTGTTCCACAGGTGGCACAGTTAAAGGAGTTGGGTTTCTTAAAGGAAACAATTCTTTGTCAGCTGGTTGATAAGGCTTTATCAAGCTGACTGGAAAGGTGGGGTGTTTATTTTCCAATTCACCACTCAATTCCACTTGCACTGCATTGGTTCCATGTAAAGCAACAATAACAAAAGGTCCTACATAAGAATCTTTAAGTTTCTTTGGGCCTTTGATATTATTAAAATTCAAGGTTGAAACTAAAACTAAGTCCCCTACTTTGAAGTCTGGTACTTTATGACTCTTGTCCCACTTCTGTTTTGCATAATCAAAAGCATCATCCATAATTTGTTTTGCGCGGTGTTTTACTTTATCAAGCATTATTTTGAAGCTGGAAGCTGTAGGATGAATGTCAATCAAGTCTTTCCTCAGTGTGTCTGCTGGGAGTCTTGGATTCCATCCTTTCTCTAACATAGCAGGAGTCTGTCCTGTGGAAGAATGGACTGATGTCTTGTATGCCAATTCTAATGCAGGTATCAGAGTGCACCAGTCATGGGTAAAGCCATCTGAGTCTTTGAATTCTAATCCATAAGCACAAAATCTCCTGATCATGTCTTCTAAAGTTTGAATCATCCTCTCTGCTAGCCCATCTGTCTGAGGGTGATATGCTGTAGAGAATGATAACTTGGTCCCAAACAATCTATGAAGATTGGTCCAAAGTGCAGATGTGAACTTGGGATCTCTGTCACTTATGATATTCTTAAATAATCCTGTATGAGAAATAACTCTACTGCATAAAAGAAGAGCTGTATCCATAGCAGTGTCATCTTTATGACATGGTAAGAATATGGGAGTTTTGATATATCTGTCTACAATGACTAAACAAGCATTATAACTTCTGTCACCACTTGGAGGAAGTGCTGTGACCCAATCCATGTAAACAACTTCCCATGGGGATTTTGGTTCTTGAATATGGATCATAAGTCCAAATTTCTTGCCTGTACTCCTGTTTGCTTTTTGGCATCTGTCACAGGTATGGCAATATTCAATGGTTTCATTTCTCCAAGATGGCCACCATGCACAATTCTTCACTTTTTCAAGTGTTCTGTCTTCTGACAGGTGTCCAGAGTAGATACCATCATGAAATTCATGAAGAATGGTATTGATAAGTAATCTACTGCATAATGTCATAACACAAGAATGTTTTGTTCTGTGGTAAATGATTCCATCAAACAAGTGAAATCTTCCTTCAGAATAGGAATTTCTCCAAACTTCATCAAGTGCATTAACTAAAGATGTATCTTTGCAGTATTTATCTAATAAAGAAGTCAAGATATGGCAATTCTTGTCTTGTTTATAAGATTCTCTGACCTCCTGAAAGAATTCAGTCCCAATATCAGTTATGTTAATTCCTTCAATTGGAATCTGTGGTTCAGCTTCCAAAGGTACATAAGCTGGGTTATCAGGAGTGTTGGCTAAAGCCCATCTACTAAGTCCATCAGAATTCTTGTGAATGTTTCCTGCTTTATGAACTATAGTCATGTTCCCTCTATATTCTTGAATAGCTATTTGCCATCTCAACATATGTCTGTTGGGAGTTTTCATATTAAGAAGAGATTTTACTGCATTACAGTCAGTTATCACTTCAAAAACACTGCCATCAAGTTAATAGTGTAATTTCTCAAGTTCCCATACCAAACATAAGCACTCCATTTGGCTTGCACCATATCTGGCTTCTGTTGGTTTGATTTTCCTTGAGATATAACAAACTGGTCCTTCTGTAGGTTTGTCATCAATAATTTGGACTTGATGTAAGGCTGCCCCTAATCCATCTCCACATGCATCAATGTACAACTTAAAGGGAATATTCCAGTCAGGCATGAGGAGTAAAGGTGCTTCTGTAAGGGCTCTCTTTATCTTCTCATAAACTTTAATTCTTTCCTGTGTCATCTCAAATACAATCTGTTGATAACAGATTCTATAGAGTGATTTGGATAGAATTGCAAAGTCTTTTAAATTTTGCCTATAGTAACTAGCAAATCCAAGAAAAGACATCATTTCTTTTTTATTCTGGGGTATTGGCTTAAGTAGTACTGCTGCCACTTTATTTTTGTCAATACCCAAGCTTAAACGAGAAACAACATGTCCTAATGCTTTAAGTTCTTCAAAACCAAAGTTGCATTTCTTAAGTGAAATCTTCATATTCACTTCTGCAACTTTGTGAAGTACTCTTGCAAGTCTTTCAAGGTGCAAAGACCATGAGTCAGAACATATGATAATATAATCAATATAAATGATAAGCCATCCTTCAGACAATTCCATGGGGAAGATGGTATTCATCATTCTTTGATAATGAGATGGAGCATTTTTAATGCCAAATGGCATTCTAAGATACTCAAAAATACCACAGTGCGTGATAATTCTAAGTAATTTCTTAGTTTTGAGCGTCAAAACATTCTGATGGAAGCCTTTCAATGCATCCATTGATGTTATATACTTGGCTTTGGATAATTGAGTCAAGGTTTCTTGGATTCTAGGGATTGGATACCTATCTGGAACTGTGTAGGTATTTAAAGCTCTAAATTCTCCAACCATTCTTGACTTATCATTATGCCAAGCAATGATAACAGGTGTTGTCACCTCAACCTCCTCATTATGGCCTACTTTCCTTAGTACACCAAGTTGAATTAACTCTTGGATATGTTTCTCCAAGGCTTCTCTAGCTCTGGGACTTGCTGGATAAGCTGGTCTTCTAAGTACTGGGGGATATGGTCTGTCAATATTAAGAGTAATATCAACCTCATGTCCTCTTATAGCACCTAATGGTTCATTATCAGAGGCAAATGCAGTATTGTATGTGTATAACACGTCAATAAGTTCATTCCTCATTTTTGGTGACAAAGATGGATTAATCTGTGCTTCAACAAGTTGATTAGACACAAATTCATCTTTATAAGTATCTTTGACAGAAGATACCACAGATATTTGTTTTGGCATATTGGAAAAGGCAAATTTTTGTCTTTTGTTATCCCCAATTGTGAAATATCTGTCTTTATGGTTGTTGATGTCAATACCATAAATATTCAAGTAATCATTTCCAAGAATGATGTGATGAGATGTGCAATTATCCATTACAACAATTTCAGTTTTCATCCTTACACTTCCTGCTGGGTGTGGGAATACAAGATTAGTGTCTAATATACCCAAGGGGTACATATTATTACTGGCACTACTAAACTGTACACCTTCTATTGGTAACAGATGGTTCTTCCATCCAGGAAGTATAATTTGGAGATAATCTTTTCCCACACAAGTGCAAAATGCCCCTTTATCCAAATTTACTTTGGCTTCAATATCACTCATCAAAACTGATGTGATACAGGATGCTCCAGCAGTATAACCCTTTCCTCTAGCAGGTTTTGTCTTACACATTCTGGCATCTTGGATATTGGTCAGGTTGCAGCAATCCTCACTGTACTGTGGCAAGTGGGTATGGACTTCTGTGACCTCAAAGAAAGCTGTGATGCTTTCAATGGGATAGTCCTCTACTGGTGTATCTTCAGAGACTGCAGAATCTTGATCAGATTCTTCTTTCTCTTCAGTACACTGAATTTCTTCAATGACTTGAGCTTCATTGATTTTTGTCTTTTTTGTGCAAGTGTTGGCTAAATGTGAAGTGCTTCCACATTTATGACACTTTAAGACAGGTTTTTCTGGTCTCTTATCCTCTCTGGGAATCTTAGAGGTCATCTTGGATTCTGTTGGCATTTTAGACCAAGTTTTACGAATTCTTGTTCTGGTAATGATATCTTCCATAGCATTAATGTAGTCTTCTGTTGAACAGGGTTCTACACATCTGCTTTTAATAGCATGTTCCAATTCTCCTCCACACTTTCTTAATATTTTCATATTAATCATAGTGTCAGACATATCTGGTTGTAAAGCAGATAATCTGTCTTTCTGTTTGAAGAACCAAGTAAGTGGTTTATCTTTTTCTGAGTTAAAAATGGCATTTTCAAAAGCATTTTCCATTTTAAACCTCCAAGAATTATTGGCCCATTTGATAATCACTTCAGATTTCCACCAAGACCAATCATGTTTACCATGATCAATCCTCATTTTGTAATACCATTTCTTTGCAGTTCTGGTAAACAAACAGTGTAATTTTCCGACTATGATTTCATCAGGTATATTAAAGTCTTCTTGCAACATATCAATAGTCCTGATGAATTCAATATGGTTGTATTCTCCTTCACCAGAGAATGTTGGCCATTCTTCCATTTTGGGAATATCTTTTGCAGAGTAGGCATTTTCTCCCAAGAATGGGGTGAGACTTTCTTTAACAGGAAGTTTTTCTTCAGTTAAAGGTGTAGAATGTCTTGGCATATGTGGTTCCTGATTCTTATGAATTTGTTCCACACTTGCAATTATTTCATTATTCAACTTCTGCCTTTCACTGTCACTTTTTGCTAAGTGTATAGCAAACTGATTTGTATTCTCAACTATCTTCAAGACATGGTCTTGTAGAGTCTTAATTTGATCATTCATTTTAAAAATGGAAAGATCTTCCATCTCATCATGTTGAGCTTGGCACATGTTCTCAATTCTTATGCAAGAATTGGTAATTGAGTCAAGTTTGGCATTTGTCACTTGGTGCAATTCAATGTATTTCTTGTCATTTTTCTTTAATTCAACTATATCTGATGCAATTTTAGTTAACTTGTTATCAAGTTTACCAATTTCTACATTAATACTAGTTTGTACACCAATTATTTCCATGGAAAGTTTCTGTTCATCCTTTCCTGCTCTTTGGCTGTGAATTCCATCAGAGTTCTGGCCATATTGAAGACACTGTCCACGGCTGAAGGCTCCAATTTGGGGATCCTGTACCCTTGTGGGTAGGGTCTGTTCCAATTGGCTTTTCCTTTTCCTTTGCCTTGATGGTTCTTGGGTCCTCTCTTCTTCTTCTGAGGTCCCTTGGTCTTGTCCTTGGACACTTCTGGAGCTGGTTTGGAGCTGGTAGACGCCACTGGTGCCTCTGTCTCCAAAGCTGGAGTCATTTCCAACTCTTTCTTCTGGTCTATGGATAAAAGACTTTGGTTCTTCAACCAATTCTTTATCTTTTTGACCTTGTCTTTGCAAGACAGGGGGCTCCATCCTCCTAAGAGTTCTATGGTCTTCTCCTGACCCAGAAAGCTCTTGATTTGTAAGTAGGAGTTCATGGCCCCCTGCCAAATGCTTGGGCAGATTTCCCACTCCTCTTCTTTGGCTGCTCTGAACCAATTTTTGTACTGGCATTGATATATTTCTATTGGTGCCACTTGAAAATGGTTCAGCCCTGGAAATAATATCATGGATTAGTTCAGGCTCAGAATTCACGTCAAAATCTGTTGGTACAGACCTTGGGGAATGGGGGGCACTTCTGGATTTGGTCTTGCCTCTTCCTTGTTCACATCCATCTAGTTGGACTGAATAGTTGCTTCCATTTCTGGTATGCACCATTTTCACGTCAATTTAAAGATAAAAGGTGAAAATATAAGATAAAATACACACCTTTTGGTGGTAATTTAGCTTTTTCTGAGTTGAATAAGGTGCCTCTTTTAGCAATCTGCACCTCAATACTATCTTCAGATTCTGCTTCTGAAGATTCTGGACTAGTGATATATCTTTTACTGAGTCTGTTTCCAGCTGCACAGTATTTGATTAAGGACACTAGAAAAATTATAAAAGAGAAAAAAATTATTTTTTATAATATTTTTAAAGATTTTTTATAAGTTTTATATTTTTTAATATTAAAAAAATTATTCTTTTTAAAGAAAAAAAATTAAAATTTAAGATTTTGAATGAAAATTAATTCAGAGTAACTCAAAGAATAATTTTATAAGTTTTTGGATGTGAAAAAGCCACGTGTAAAACAGTATAAAATTAAACCAAATTCCTCAATGAAATAAGATTTCCAAAACAATTTCAAAAATAAGAATTATTTTAACTTTAAAATGAAAGAAAAAAAATATTAAATTAACATATTTTAGAGCTTAAAAATATATTAATTAAGGGTACAAGGTTCAAAAAACACAGCCAGGCCCCCAAATGTAAGATGTGACTATGAAACTGATGATAATATTACTATTAATCAACAGTACTATGTCTCTTCTTATGAAATATAATAATAAAAATTATTATAACCAAAATTAAATAATTATAAAATTATTTCTTTCACGTGTTATACACTACTAGTGATTATAACAGTGAGCAGTAATTGTCTACAAGAATCAATTACAAGAAGAATTTAATAATAAAAACTTCTTTTATTAAAATAATAAAATTATTTTAATATATAATTATCTTTTACAAGAATAATTATAAATATAATTCTTGAAGAAAACTATTACTAGAGAAAAACTTTAATAATTAAAAATAAATGACTCACTAATACTCCAAAGAACTTATTGATAGATAAAAGTAGAGAAATTTGACGTGGAATTGTGGATTTAAGGGATCAAAAGGATTTATAACAGTATTAAAACAATATATAGTTGGATTCTATGATTTCACGTCTTTCTGGTTGATTCTGAAAGATTTAAAACACTTAAGAATAGCTGTAACTAATACTTACTTGTTGGTAATAATGATTTAATAAATTGATAAGATTATGATGATACAGAAAAAACAGCAAGAAGAGGCTTCCTTTAAGTCAATAACAGCTCACAGAGGCGTGCCATGGAGAAAACTGAAAAACCAGTGAGTGAGAAAACAATAAAACTTTTTGGATTAATGATTGCATCATCTGTTGTCACGTAAGATTATCATAATTACTTAATTGATTTTTTTACGTGACTACCAACCCCAATATGGTTAAGAATAAAAGGAGTAACATCAGTAAATCTTCTTTTATTCCAAAATAATCATTGATTTCTCAAAGTTATCAATGCTATTGCCAATTTTATCACAGGTTTTAATTACTGTGAATTTTTGAAGATTCAGTGTTTCACGTAGAATGGTCAAAAATGGACTGTAAGTAAAACTTTTAATTTTACTAGTAAAACTGTAATTCTTTTTGGTTGTACCATAGATAATACAGTTCTTAATTGGTCCTGAAAGTTTCAGAAAGATTAATTAAGATTTGTACTTTTAATGAATTTTTGAAGTTTTAACCTCATTTCTACGTAGAATTGCAAATATCAGTGTTTCACTGGTTGCTATGAGGTAAATCAATGGATACAAGTCCAAAAAGGGTTTTGATTACTCTTTTGGGGTTTATCCATGGAAATTAATTAAGAATTGACGTGGTTACAGGAGTCTAAGTAGCTCTTTACCTCCTTGGCACGTCAAAATAGCAGGTTATTTGCTATTTTCTTAAGATTTACAGTAGTTGTGACATGGTAACCAAGTTCCCAAAGAGGTTTAGTTTACCAATTGGGTCAAGATCAGCCATGGAACCAAGCTTTGGAGCTATCCACACCTCTGAGTCCTCAGAAGTTGGGTACCCTGGCTCTCTTTGATGTCTTTTGTCCCCCTTGCCTAATTTTTACGTCAAAATAGTAATTTAAGCTTAAAGTGAGATATCCACTATGGGTGTACCAAAGGTCCGTGTAAGAATACCATGATATTAAGTGCTCAAAACATGCATAACACTATTCTTAGTGTATATGTAACATGGGATTTCTCACTTTCCCATTCTTTTGGCCTGAAATTAAGAAAAACAAAAATTTTCACGCATCTTTTATGTGGTATTGATGATGTGGTATTGAAGTATTTTCCATTTTAACACCTCAAAGAGTTAATTTGAGCTTATTCACTCTATGGAGCTACCCTAGGTGAATTTTTGTGTAGAATCCAAATCTGGCCTTAAATCCATGGATTTACTTACCCAATAAAAAGTTATTCATCTTTTCTGAAATCAAAAATGATGAATTTTGGATATATGCATGACTTATGAGTTATGCATAATTCAAAATTTCTTTTTAAGATAATTGTGGCCTATTTGGGTATGTAAAATATACCTCAAAGCTCACAAGATGCCTCCCCATTATTAGCCATCACTATGAACTGCTCCCAATTAACCCAAAACGGCAGAAAGAAAATTCTTCATTATAAGAAGAATTGCTATCAACAAAAAAAAAGGACCCGGGGAATTTTCCAGAAATATTAATAAGCTGTGGATATGTTGTAACTATCATATAGTGATTAAACAATTGCTGATCCCAACTTGGAAGGCCATGAGGGCAAGATAATTCCAAATAACTCAACACTAACCCAAAATGTTGTTGATGGGGAAACATGCATGATGAGTAGTAAAATTGAACACCTGCTGGAAATCTTACTGAAGAACAAACAATCAAGCTGTGGAAAATCCCAGTTGGATGTTTATTCACAATGGACCCAATTCAATGATTTTTGAGCAAATTATAATATGCATCCATTTCCAATTATATCATTTTGAAACCCCTTTTTCTTAGAATTGTTATTGTACTTGCCCATCACTCCATCCTTTAAGCACAGATTTATGAAATAATGATGCAAAGAGGCCAGTACAAGGCCCTGGAGAAATTTTTCAATAAAACTGAATGTGAAGTACTCATTGCATTGATTGTCTCAGCCGGAACAGGACTCAACATGGCTTGTGCTGATATTTTGCATTTAATGGTGAGGCAACCCCCAAATGTCCACCCAAATTTTCTGACAATGACATCAACCTTTCCAGGAGCCTGATGGGAACTAGGCCATTAAGGCTAAGGCTGTTGATTGACTCCATCATATCTGCCAACAACTACCTGTGAGGGTTATTCACTATATCACTCCTCATTCAGTTGAGGTCAAAATGTGGAAGGTACCTTCAAAGATCATCTGCATCACTGATCATATTGATTTTCTGGAATCTTAATCCATTGGAATCACATATTTAATTTGAAAATAGTTTCAAGAAACAAAACAATCATTAACTGTGTGAGACTTCCTGATATTATTCAATTTGTGTTTCCCAAAGTTGATAACTCCTTTTCACCCAATCACAGGTCCAAAATTATGAACACCATGAGATGGATAGAGAAACTTCAATATTTCCTCAATCCAAATGAGAAATAGATGGATATTGATAAGGGACATCATATTAAAGTACATGAAAAATCACATTGTTTATATTCTTATCTAATTATCAGCTTGTTGAATTGAAGAAATAATAATCAGATTGTATTACAAGTGCACAAACTATTCACAAAAGCTGCATATGTCACTGCTCTATATATTTATTTTGCGACCTCATTGCAGGGCATCCCCATTCATGCAAATAAACAGCATTTCAAGTATTTTTAGGGAGATATTATGCACCTTAATAAAGCCTTTCAGACAATCTTTATCCATTACCTGAAAAGATAGCACTTTAGGAATATCACCATCATCTATTGATTGTATTTCTGGTAATCTATAAATAGTTCTTTTAACTTTTTTTCAATCCAATTACAAATCTCTATGTCTTTATCAAATTTTACTACTACCTCATCAACTAAGCATAATCCTACATTTCTGTAAAGTTGAAAACCATTTTTCACTACCTCCTCATTATCTGAAAATACCTGAGCATAATTGAATTGTGATTCTAGAATGGGGAATTTAGAAATATCACACCATTGACAATTCCAGTTGCATGTATGCACATAATGAATCATATTATCATCAGAATTATTTTACCATGAAGAAAAATATAATATGACTCACCCTTTGACATATCTCTGCAAGCCTTTGATTCTCCTTATTTTTTACCAAATATTCCAGATGCTTTTCAATTGACTTCCATTCCCTTTTCAAATAAGAGAAATATTTCTCCATTAAAGCTGCAACAATCCCATAGTTATTACAATCCTTGTTCCATCAGTCATGATGATACTCAGTGCTGACAAGTGTGAGCTGGAAGGTGCGGAAAAATGCCATGGATATCAACTCATTGAACGGATTTTCCCACAAGCTCTACCAGACCCAAGTAAATTGCATCAGTCCTATCTTGTGAAGCTCATTTTTTAAGTAGCTTTGGAAACCCTGAGACTGCACTTTTGTTGATTTCTCATTGGAATCATTTTTGGGGACAAATCCAGGTTAACCAGCAACTTGAATTTCAATTTCAGGCTCTTTTGTTCTGAGTGGTGCTGGTAGTGAGGAAATCTTTATTGTCCACTTTGAGTAGGTACGGGAAATGGTGCTGTAAAGCTGATTTCATACCATGGAAATTATCAGGAAGTTCTTCTTTCAGGCATGTTTCTTGCTCCTTCTGGATTGCAAGTTTTGCCACATTGTGAGCTTTGCAAGCCTGGTTCCTCTGCTGTCTTATCTCATATTAACTTAGCATACTCTGAGAAAGGGGAATTCGAGGATGGGTGAAATCACTAGTTGACCAAGAGCCCTCCTCATGTGCCACTAAATTGTCCATCCTTGGTTCACCATTTGTTTCACTTTGAGCCAGAGACACGTCCTCATCCTCATCATCCACAATTTTTTCTGCCAATGAACTGCAATGAGCTATTCTTTGTTTGGAGGAATATGGATTATTATGTCAAGTTGTAAGGTGTGGATATGAAACTTTGATTAAAAATCAAGTACTTTTCCTGTCCTCAAAATTTGTATAAGGTAAAAATCAATTAAAAATAGTAAGAAATATTATTTTTAAGCGAAAACACGCCAAATTTATTGTTTATAACTTTATTAGTATAGAACAATAATATTATAAAGATTTATTGATTTACCAACAATAAAAATTTATCCAAAAAATACTCTACAAGAGATATTTTAAGGCTAGAAAAGAAATTTCTTCAAGAGCAATTTCAATTGGAATTAATTGAGCAAAGAACTGCAAGCAATTAATTAAAGAACAAAGTCTTTAAAAAGAATATTAAAGAGAAAACACGCCCAAAAGTGACCAGAGTGAATTTGGAAAGACAGTGACAAATTTTACAGTGATGAAAGATGCTTTAATTCACTTTTGGGGTGGTTCAGGGGTAAAAATGATTATAAGAGTTACAAACAATGATTATAATTATTTTTTCAGGTGGTTAAAAGGTTTAAAATGATATAAGAAAGGTGGTTGGAATCTTTTATTGATTGGTTTAACAATGTTTAAACTAATTATAAAAGGAAAAGATTCTAACATGAAGAGAAAAGTGGGGCAAAGAGAACATTCTTTTATAACCATCAATTCTCTTACTCCAAAGGTAAAATTTACTCTTGTCAGTCGTGAAAAACAGTCTGACAACAGAAAAGCCAATTATGGCATCATTGAACCCTGGTTTAGACCAAAAAGGGCTGGTTTAAGCCATTTTAGACCCTTAAATCAGCCATTACTATAGCAATACCAGGTCTAGAGCCTTCAAAACACGTCAGAATGTGTGTAAGAGGCTTAGAAACCAGTTAAATCTGTTTTTACTATGGTTGTTTTATCTTAAGGGTAGTTTTACCCTCTTGGCAACAGCTAAAACTACCCCAGTTGGTATCAAAACCTCATCATCAATTGAGTCCACAGACCCTGTAACTCAATTCCAGGCCAAAACACCAGGGCGAATCTTGCGTCAATCGTTGGCGATTGACTTCACGTCGCACCGCTGTCAGTATAAAATCTTGCTTCAGTCGCGTTAGTGTCACTTTATAGTCACTGGATTTAGTGGGTCACGTCACGTCAGCGTCAAGACAACGTCAATCGTCACATGTGTCACATGCGAATGTCACTCAAAGGCCAAACCCATTTCAACACTATTCACAATGTTCGGGTAATTTCACCTCATTGGCTTCCGCATCCCCACCTAATCCGCCCCGATGCTTCGCATGCTTACGAGCCCGCACCACCCTCCAGATGAGACTCCGACACTGCCCCCCCATCTCCGTCCTCACCACTCCTTACGCTTTCACACCCCCGCCCATACCATCTTTATGCTCACGTGGTGCACTCCCAACATGCTCCCGACATCACTTATCCTTACGCTCGCTCAAGTGCCCTCCCGATATGCTCCCGACACTGCTTACGATCATTATGCTCGCGGAGTGCACTCCCGACATGCTCCCGACATCACTTATCCTTACGCTCGCTCAAGTGCCCTCCCGACATGCTCCCGACACTGCTTATCCTTACGCTTGTGTAGCGCCCTCCCAACATGCTCCCGACACTGCTTATCCTTACGCTTGTGTAGTGCACTCCCCACACTGCTTACCATCCTTACGCTTGCGGAGTGCACTCCCGACATGCTCCCGACACCACTTATCCTTACGCTTGTGTAGTGCCCTCCCGACACCACTTATCCTTACGCTTGTGTGGTGCCCTCACGACATGCTCCCGAAACCACCTATCCTTACACTCGCGGAGTGCCTCTCAACATGCTCCCGACACGACATATCCTTACACTTCCGTACTACATCCATAGTGTACGGTGGCTTGTTGGCGTACACGATGAAGGCAATCCCCGAAATATGCTGAGTGGCCTTCTCTCCCAACAGGACCTAAGGGGAAATTGGTCAGTATATTCACAATGTTGTGGTTAGGGTTTAAATCATGAGACTCACAAATTAAAACCTAATAAGTGGACTATTTAAGACAAGAATTGTGTCTCCTGTTTTGCCGACAAAACCATTTTATTTCATATCAATCAAATAAACACTTTGCTTAGTCCTTACCTCATGAGCGTTGAATAGTTCAAAAGTTGACTTTAGTAGGTTTCTCACTAGTCAACTTTATTCAATGTCTCACAGGGAAGTGATTTCATTTGCATGATATGAAATAATTTGCAAAACATCGCCTCCTTCAATTTCCAGACAAATCGCATTTTGCAAATGAGATTATTTTACTTCCACCTTTTTTCTTCAGTTTTGATCTTTTTATTCAAAAATTTTCAAACAAGTTATCAATCCACTCGTCACCATCTATTTGCTTAATAAACTACCTCCGCCATGGCCCGAACCCCGGGAAATTCACATGAATTCAATGAACAATCAACTTCAGCACCAGAGAGTGGAAGTGAAATCTCTGATATCGCCAGTAGTCGTGAATTAGGCATTGAAGTAGAGAGCCAGTCACATGAAGATAATCAAGATCCACCAGTTCTTCCGGAATGTGAGTATGTATCCATCTTGAATATTTCAAATCTCTCAAAACCTGATATTGTGTCATAGCCTTTATTTCAGGGCAGCCTCCAAGCTCTCAGAAACCGAATTTTAAAAGTTATGAGAAGGAAAAGACTGTTGAACCTTGTGCACCGACAGAAGATGATGGGCAAGATGATGTAATTTTCAGTGGGGAGGTGGAAATTATATCCAAGGAACAATTTGTCTCCAACATTGCTCAAACAATCCCAAGGCTCGAAAAAATCCAAAATGATAGTAAAATTCCTGATTATGTGCGTCAAAAGATTGCTGAAGCCATGAGCCTGCTCAAAATGGATTTGAACCGTAAGTCCATTAATAACTCAAATCAAAATTGATAAAAATAGCTGCTTACAATATATGGGCAGGTGTGGAGGTGGGAGAATCTCTACCTGAAGGATCTCGAGTCGTAATTGGATTTCCAGGCAAAGGATTAGGAAAAAGACCAAATATACATGCGACCAAAAAAACAAACAAAAAACGCCGTACCTTTGAAGCCTCAAACGATTCTCGCAATCAAGGTCATGAAATTATCAATGTTGAAGGGGACCATGTTGATAATCAACCTCCGCATACTGAACCCCCCCCAATACTCAATGAAACAATCCATGATCAAGCTCCACATACTGAAAGCCCCCCGATACCCAATGAAACAATGCATGATGCAACCCCTCCCGCCTCTCCTTGGAATATTCAAGCCTTTCAAGAAAGGGAAACAATTAAACATGATACAATGGGACGAGATATGACTGATATAATTCCCGACGCTGAGCCCGAAGTGTCATCCGCTGCGAATTTTCAAGGAATATTTTTATCCCGCATGGAAGAGTTTGCAGGCATTTTGAATTATCATTCCAACATTTCTCAACAATCATGGAAAAGGGGGCTTGATAATATCAATAGGATTTACAAAAATAGAAGGGACAATTTACCAACAAAGGATGCTCATACATTCCTGCCCGTTGGTATTAAGGTGATCAGTAACCGAGAGCTTAAAATGTCGGCTTGGCTGGAGGACCTTGAGATGGCAGGTGAGTTTTTTTTATCTTTGTGCATGATACTTGATTATTGGCTGTTGACTGGTGATATAAATTGCAATATACAGGGTTAGATTTTTTTAAGCCAACCGAAACAGAAGCGTTTTTTGATCACAACATTTGGAATCTCAAATTGATGAAGGAATCAGCTAAACCTCCAGATAATCTCCCAAAATCAGAACACTCCTTCTTCAAAATGGTTCAGAGCCTTCTTTACCCCACAAATCCAGTTAAACATTTTTGGGCAAATGTTATGTTTGAATCCATTAGTTTAGTCTCATACAATGTGGTTGCACCCAAACCATATGTTGCACCAACATCAAATTCAACCGATCCTCTTGGACTCAAACGCGGAGCAGTTGAATACCTGGCCTCCTGCTTGAGTAAATCAAAGCAACGTGCAACCCAACTCAGCATTGAAGGTGGCGGGGCTGACAATGAGATATCCACAAAGCCGCACAAGAACCTGGAGGATCTAATGGATACAGTTATCCATTTGATAATTGCGTACAACATGGTACGTGCACATACAAAGGTCGAAGTTAATGGCATCAAAGGCAAACTCACGAACTCAAAAAAAAATGAGGCCATCAAAGATCTTTTGGCGTGTCACAAGAATCTCGGAATAAATCGAATTTGCTATGGTATATTAGCGGCATTCTGTGCGGCGGGGGTTCGTGGTTTGATGGTATGCTCAGATGACTGGAGAACAAGCTGAGTTAAAGGGGCTTTATCACTAATTGACATTTCCGCAAAACTTTCAGAGGGTAAAAATCTAGTGGAGCCAGTGTGGCTACGTACTAATAAGTATATATGTAATTTACTGAATAAAAGTTTCTTCTCATCAGAGTCTTTCAACCCCACTGTACCTCTTAGATTTGAATTTGCACAATGCTTAGTATTAGACTTTGGTGATGCCTGGGTGGCGAAACGCGGTCTTGGTTCAAGTGATGAGGTCACCTTGACGGTACCCAGGTCAGCAAAGCTCACAACCAGGATTGACCCGTTTTAGATTAGCTTTGTACTAGATAGATTGTAATTGAATTTTGCAAAGTTATTTATGAATTTAATAATCATGACTTCCTATCCTACTACTGCCCGGATGCCACAGTCTGAGTACCAATAGTAATTGTACGGCGGCATGCCTCCGTACATCATTGCAAAGACTCCGACAAGACGCAAGCTGAGTCAGGCGTTGTGCCCGCGAGTAGCACACGCGGGGGCATTGCGGGAGGTCGCGTTTATCCCTTCCCGCCAGCCCATAATAGGCCAAATGTTCCTGTGTCTTTCAAGAGGACTAGGATAGCTAGGGATCCGCAGCAGGATGCAAATTGCATTTGCATGTGCTTGCAAGATTCCAAATGGTTGGATTGGAAAGTGATTGCATGGGGACATCAATGTGTAAAATTGAATAATGCACTATCCAATGCAATTTTCAGGTTCAGGTATTTGAGATCTTGAATTTGCCAAGGTCAGGCGTGAGCTTTCTTTTTACCGCAATTAAAAAAGATTCATCCACCGCAATCCAATTTAGGTGATATTAAGAAATCAGTAATCATTTGGTTTCATTTCAATTTCTGCTGAAAGCATGCCATTCACCAAAAAAGGAAAAGAGCGTAAAAGGAAACTCGCGAGAAAGCGTCGGGCTGAGGAAGGAAAGTGTGAGTTACTCGCTTAATCTCAGTGTATATATGCTTCCACATTTATGTGGCACCCTCATTGGGCCCCACAGAAGAACATTGGCTTTAGTCGGTTCAGATTGTGCCAATGTCATGATGTCATGTGGGCACCAACAGGGAAGTTCAAGGATGTGTGCCGAAGAAAGCTCCTTGGCAGTATCTGATATCTTGTGTGCTTCAACACATAGTGATCCCTCAACCACTCGGGAATAGTAGCAGATCCCAAAAGACAAATGAGCGCAAAACGAGCCGAATGAATAGGTTGTTTTCCTCCTCTCGCCCAACAGCACAAATATCAATGCCAGTATCAGCAAATATGACCCCAAGTGAAATTCGGAGGGTTGTGGATGTCAATCAGATCAAACGCATTCACTTTGGCCGTGTGGCAATTATCTCTTCAACCGGATTACTCATTGCCCTTGTCGAATTCCGACCATTCACAACAATGAGTGAAGTCGAGGTCAATCAATGGGATGAATTATCACAATTCTTATTTCGCGAAAAGAGGTTCACTGACCCTATTGCAACAAATGGAGCATTACTGGAGGGATTTATGTTTGCGATTGGGTGGCGCAAATGCACCACGAAGAATGAAAAATTTGGTCTGTATGGAAGTGCTGGCAAAATTGAAAATGCAAAAGATGAATGGCGGAACCGAGGTGCCAATCTTAGCTCGGTGGGTTGCATTCTAGGTCAATCCTTACGATATGTTGGGGATAATTTATTTGAGAAGATTCAAAATTCCTACAATTCATTGGGGGTTCCGTCTTTTGATCAAGTCAACTATGAAGGCAATATTCCGGCAAATCAGGGTGCATTCGAGTTTGCTTCCGCACTCACTTTCACCATGAATGGATTCAAAAACGCACCTCATGTTGATAAGGATGCATCGCAGTATGCTTCGGGATGGTGGTTTCAAGCTGATAAGTGGACCGGCCAAATTCAAAGAGATGCGTCAAAGCGGTGTACAGGGGGAAAATTGATTTTCCCAAATGAGCATTTTTGGATTGATCTATCCGCATGTCATGGGCTCATTCAGGTAGTGTGGGCCAGTAGTACATTTGTTCATTATACTGATCCAGCACAGGACAACAAAAGAACGACACTAGTGGGTATGTCCGCACAATGCTCAAGCAGGTTAGCAAAAACAATTCGGCAAAAAAACCATGGCTATTATGAGATTGGCGAGAGAGCGGGCTATCAAATCAGGGATGGTAATACAATCTCATGCCAATTCAAAGAATGAGTAGTTTTTCATGTGTGTTGGGTAAGTAATGGTGGGGTAAGGCAGAGGACAAAATACACCAGGATTGGATGGATTCGAGTGCGGGAGATGGGGTGTCTCACATGAAAAAGGGGTGAAGTGGATTATGTACGGTGGCATGCCATTGTACATCTGTCCTGCTTTGTTGCTATTGTCCAGGATGCGCATGCTTCACACGCAAAACCTTATGCTTGTGCAGGTTCCGCCAATGCTAAAAGTTCCTTACGCCTATGCGGGGTGCCGACGCTACACACGCCAATCCTTACGCCTGTGCAGGCTCCCAAAAATTTACACGCCAATCCTGACGCTTGTGAAGGTTCCCAAAAATGGTAAAAATTCCTTACACCTGTACAGGCTTCTGGCGATTCACACGCAAATCCTTACGCTTGTGAAGGTTCCCCACAATGCTGAAAATTTCTTGGCCTGTGCAGGATCCCGAGAATTCACACGCCAATTCTTACGCCTTTGCAGGCTCCCAACAATTCACACGCCAATTCTTACGCCTGTGCAGGCACCCAAGAATTCACACGCCAATCCTTACGCCTGTGCAGGCTCCCAACAATTGACACGCCAATCCTTACACCTGTGCAGGCTCCAGACAAGTCACACGCCAATCCTTACGCTTGTGAGGGTTCCAGACAATTTAAGCAATTCAATACATGAGTAAGATTAATAGCGTGTGACCATAGGAAAGGCCATGTTTCACGAATCTGAACTGGATTGCTCACATACGGGAACCTCCCGCTTTTTTACAGTTAAGAATGGATATGGCTCTAAACCATGGAAGAAGAAAATATAGGAGAGGATAACACCAACTATTGGCGCATTTTGAGAAAAAGAGGTTCACAAAAACAAATACTCACTCAAACGCTTGGTGGGGCACTTACAAAAATAATTCTCACACAATCAGGGTTTTTCTCTAAGGAGGAAATAAGTAATTTTTACGTGAACAAAGAATGTAATAGAATTTGAACATAATGATAATTGATTACAAATGATAATTTATTTAAAAGAAAGTATTACAAATGATAAAAAGTGGAAATAATGGGATATTTTTTTTTAAATTTTTATTTTTCGAGGAATTTGGAGACTATCCCGGTTATGTCCTCCTTTGGATAAGCCTCCAGTGCCTGGGCAAGGAGGCAGTTTAGTTCGTCCTGGAATTCCCGGTGCATCTCGTTTCGATGAGTTGCATCCACGAAAGGAATCATGTGGAGCAAGCGACGATGCTCCAACAAGATTCGGTTGATCGAATCGTGGACGATGGCTCGAGGAATCATTAGGGTTGGTCGCAGGTCGGTGAATTCCTGGGGAGCTTCATCGTGGGAATGAGAGGAGCTTGGCACCGGGGGGGAGGAGGCGTTGGGGTTCTCAGGGGCACTGGAAGGGAACCGGGGTTGGAGTGGAGGGGGGGGGAATGGAAGGGGAAGGTGGGCGAGTCGTGTAAGAAGAAGGGGGAGGGGGGATCCAACGGGCGTATCGTCGATGATGATGATCGAGCGAGGAGTGGTGGGATGATCTGGAGACGGTTGAAGAAAAAATGAGGAAAAGGGTATATGGATCGAAGAGAGAAAGAAGGGGTGACTTACCATAAGCTTCCTCCGTGGATTGCGTAGGAGCCACCTCGGGTTCTGGCTCACGAGTCGTATCGTCCTCAGGTTGTTGGGACATTGGACTCGGGCCAGTAATAGGTGGCTCTTCCGTTCGGGAGGGTTCTAGAAAAGGAGTAAGAGTCAGTTCACTCGACTCGAAAGTGAAAGTGAAAATGAAATGAAACTTTGGCTGCTTACCGCGGAATAATTCCTCAGACCATCGGGTGCCACTCGGGCCTGGAGTGGGTTGCCGGGGGGTTTGCTCGCGAGGCAAACTAGGCACGGGAGATTCTTGTCGGGGGGGATTCGGGGGGTTTTGTTCTATGAGAAATGGAAAAAAGTCAGTATTATTGCGTGAAGAGAAATGAGATAAGGAGGAGAAAGAAAACTTACTTTGGCGTTTGAATCCCATCGGTGACAAGACATGGTGACGATCAGCCCAAGTTCGAATGTCCTCTCGCCATCGCCATCCTTCATCGGCCGGATAATCACTTCGCTCCGGTCAAGGAGTGAAGTGACCATTGGATGGTGGCCTAGGAGGGGGAGTGGACAAATCGATACTGGAGGGGACAGGGCTGATCGTCCGGAATCATTCCCGTTGGCCTGTTTGGGGGCCCGGCGTCCATTCACGCTCGGAAATGGTTTCATCATCGTCGACCACAAAGGAGTCCTCGCGAGGGTGTCTTGGGCGGGAACTCCTCTGGCCTCGTGGTCGGAAGGGGCGGACAACGAACGAACATTTCTTGTGTGCTTGTCAGCAAGCATCACAAGCCTCGTTCGTCGTCGAGGAGCGAATGCAGGGGATACCCCGCTTGGTGCATAAAGTGCACGACATCTAAAAACAAAACAATTGAGGTTAGTAACTGCATACAAAGTAAACAATCAAGAGAAAAAATGAAGACGTACGATGAATTATAAATTTAAATCGGAAACAAAATAAGAACGCTCTAGTCCAAAGGTTTTAAAAGTCTGGAAAAGAGTCGTGAAGAAAAATAAGTATTAATATCGGTATGTAATGTCGACAAAAGTTTAAAAAAGAGGTAACGCACGAGGTGGATAGAAGTGAGGTTCTGAACGGATCAGAAGAATAAACAAACAGGCAAAAGGAAGGGAAGTGGGTTTAGTGGAGTGCGAAAGACAAAAATAGAAAGGCAGGAAGACGAAGGGGAATACGCACAAGATGGACAAACGCGGGTGAGGTTGAACGAAGTGGAGCGGGTGAGAAAGAAAGTGTAAGGTGTGGATATGAAACTTTGATTAAAAATCAAGTACTTTTCCTGTCCTCAAAATTTGTATGAGGTAAAATTCAGTTAAAAATAGTATGAAATATTATTTTTAAGAGAAAACACGCCAATTTTATTGTTTATAGCTTTATTAGTATAAAACAATAATATAAAAATTTATTGTTTTACCAACAATAAAAATTTATCCAAAAAATACTCTACAAGAGATATTTTAAGGCTACAAAAGAAATTTCTTCAAGAGCAATTTCAATTGGAATTAATTGAGCAAAGAACTGCAAGCAATTAATTAAAGAACAAAGTCTTTAAAAAGAATATTAAAGAGAAAACACGCCCAAAAGTGACCAGAGTGAATTTGGAAACAAAGTGACAAAGTTAACAGTGATGAAATATGCTTTAATTCACTTTTGGGGTGGTTCAGGGGTAAAAATGATTATAAGAGTTACAAACAATGATTATAATGATTTTTTCACGTGGTTAAAAGGATTAAAATGATTTAAAAGTGGTGGTTGGAATTTTTGATTGATTGGTTTAACAGTTTTAAACTAATTAATAAAAGGAAAAGATTCTAACATGAAGAGAAAAGTGGGGCAAAGAAGACATTCTTTTATAGCCATCAATTCTCTTACTCCAAAAGTAAAATTTACTCTTGTCAGTCGTGAAAAACAGTCTGACAACAGAAAAGCCAATTATGGCATCATTGAACCCTGGTTTAGACCAAAAAGGGCTGGTTTAAGCCATTTTTAGCCATTTTTAGCCATTTTAGACCCTTAAATCAGCCATTACTATAGCAATACCAGGCCTAGAGCCTTCAAAACACGTCAGAATGTGTGTCAGAGGCGTAGAAACCAGTTAAAACTGTTTTTATTATGATTGTTTTATCTTAAGGGTAGTTTTACCTTCTTGGCAACAGCTAAAACTACCCCAGTTGGTATCATAACCTCATCATCAATTGAGTCCACAGACCCTGTAACTCAATTCCAGGCCAAAAGTGATGAACTTTTGCGTGAATTTTGACATCCCACGCCTGTCAGCAAGGATTTTGGGGGTCTAGCTCCCCCTTAGAGCTGGAGTTCCTTTTCCCCCCCAAATTTAATCTTTCCAATTTATTTTTCCTTTAATTCCTCATCATGTATTATACTTATAATTTACACATGTAATTCAATTGTACAGTACAATACAGTAATAATTGACACCTCATATGTAAATCAAAGTTCACTTATGTAATACACGCGCACATTTTGACATTTCAATTGAATTCAATTGAAAATACTTTAATTCCTCATAACTTCTAAACTAAACACAACACCTCAATTTTAACACAAAAATTGATGGTTAACACCACATGTGATGTGAATTAAATTAAGGTTTTTAGTATTTTCAACTTTTGTATTGAAAATACTAAAAGCTTAATTTAAGCTTATTTAGAGTTGAGTTACAAGAATTTCACTCAGAGGTGACCCCACCTGATTTTTTATGAGGAATCCAATGGTGAAATAACTTTTATGTATTTATTTATTGGTTAAAAAGTTATAATAAATTTTATTTAACTTTTTTCCAAATTTATTTATTTTTTCACAATTTTGTTAAAATTTCATTTTTACTTAAATTTTTCAAGTATAAATGTAATTTTATATTTACAAAATTTAAAGTAATTTTATTTTTAGATTATAATTAATTTTTTATTTTTAATATAATTTTATATTTATATTTTTTATTTTTATTTTAATAATATAAATAAATCTATTTTATTTATATTAATATGTTATTTTTTATATTTGTGGTCTTTTGGGTATATGAAATTACCTCTAAGGCTCACAGAAAGTGAAGTGCGTGTTGTGTGAAGATGGTCTTTTATACCATGGTGAAGCTGAGACGATCTCAGCAGTTGCAGCACCCGCAAAAGTCTCAGCTTCAAGGCGTGTGGGCAAAATTGAAGCTGAGTCTCAGCGAATGCTGCAACTGAGAAGTGAAATGCTCGCGTGAGGCAGAAGAACAATGGGGGTCTGGCTGAGTATTGCAATTTATTGAATTGTCAAGCTGAGTAAAATCCCCTTTGTTTCCTTAAATTGCCACCCGATCACCCAGGAGGGTGGTCGTGAGGCCCTTATTGATTGTGCATTGTGGGTGCAATGCACAAGTGACCGTGGCAAGATCACCAGCCTTATGGCCTGGTGATAGTCTTTGAACAAAGGGGGGGGCTGTAAAACAAGTGAATACAGGGTGATCTTGCCTCCACCCATTGCTCAGGTTTGCTTTCGGGTCATAATTGAAATGCTCAGTGGCTGAGCATTTGAATTGCACAGTAATTGAACAATTGATATAACAATATCAAATGCACCGCTGAGTATTGCAATTTCTTAAATTGTGAAGCTGAGTCAAATCCCCTTTCTTTCCTTAAAGAGCCACCCGATCACCCGGGAGGGTGGTCGTGAGGCCCTTGTTGAATGTGCATGGTGGGTGGAATGCACAAGTGACCCATGCAGAAATGCACCCGGTGCATTTGGTCACAAGTGACCGCGGCAATATTACCAGCCGTATGGCCTGGTAATAGTATGTGAACAAAGGGGGGGCTGTAACACAAGTGAATACAGCGTGAGCTTGCCTCAACCCATTGCTCAGGTTTGCTTTCGGGTCATAATTGAAATGCTCAGTGGCTGAACATTTTAATGGCACAGTGATTGAACTATTGATATAAAAATATCAAATGCACCATGCTGAGCCATTGCTCAGTTGTTTTTGTATGCCCACAATCTGAGCATTTGGCACAGCATCGGGTGACATTTCACCCAGCTGCAGCATTTCACACGCTTTGGTGAAGTGCTCCAAACTGAGCCTTCCAATGAACTATTGCAAAAATAGTTCAGTCCATGGCTTTACTGAGCACTTTCACACGGTGCTTTTGACCATGATATGCTCAGCTTGCGTGTGCAAATCGGGTGAAACGCAATGCTGAGCATGTGGCACATGAGCTACGTATATGCAAACGATTGGAAGGTGCATGCACATTCGCTATATGCATGCAGGCTCAAGTAGTATAACACCTTCCTGATCTGTACAGCCAACACTGTAGTACGCAGTACACCTGTGTAAATGTATGCTGCGGGGCAGAGCAAAAGCTGTTCAGCAATGTAACATGAAAATCACATCAAGCCATTGAGTCATATATCTCAACTGCATCCCTTTGGTGCACCTTTTTGGAGAGCTCTGCCTAACAATGGCATAGACGCGGGTGTAATCCGAGTTAATGAAAGTGGGTCATAATGGGATTACTTATTATTTGGGTAATACACAAACAGTGGATTCACTCCGGTGCCATTGTCGGGGCCAACAATGACTGGCCCTGCTTGTTCATTGCGCGTGCTCATTGTCGGGCAGCCACACGCTTTCATACGCACCCCCCAACGGGTCATACACAGGCAACTTTCACACGCCTGGAAGACATTTTACTGCCAGTGTTCCGACCGGCTAGTTTCTTGGTCGGGTGGTCAGCTTGACTGCAGACGCTCACCTGCTCGCGCGTGGAAACCTGAGGCCAATCAGTGTGGATTTGCTTCAGCCTCATCCACATCAGAATAATCCCAGCCTATGATTGCTGAGGCTGGTTATGTTTGCGTGGGTATCTCCCACCGCGGGTTATTTTCTTCACGGTCTCACACGCCCCGCGCAAGTTGTGGCACCTGGCTTGCAGCCAGAAATTCCCTTGGGTGGGTGGCCTCTTTCTCCGGAGTTTTGTTCACGCGTGAGGCAAAGGCCGTGATCCCAATCTCTGGGGAATAGTAGCCTCCTCAAACGCAATAGGGGTGAATGTAGATGTGGATCATGCCTCACCGTCGGTGCCCCGTTTGATCATGCCACACTTCCCCCCCTGAAGCCTAGTTGGAATCAGTCATCAAAAAACTTCACGCAAAACCAAAGTCATGTTTGGTGGCATGCCACCGAACATATCTCACCCGCCCACACACAAACATCCCCACAGTGAGATTGCCCTTTGAAACGGCCAACATTGCCCAGTAGGTCCCTGTGCTACAATTAACCTGGGGAAGATATATATGCATCCATGTTCGCTGTCACACCAGCGAACATGACTGCATGCCTCTGATATGCCCTCCACAATAAGTTGCTACAACCCACCCAATTTCGGATATGCTAATGTCAACCTTGTTCCACCAAGGGTTTTGTACCTTGCTGCAGATCCAGCAGTCATATCGGTGCACCCACATTTTGGCCACCTTGCCTTGATATATGCCCCAAATCGGATATGAAAATTATGAGCCCAAGAGGCCCATCCCCATCAAGACCATGCACGTAACCACAGGCCATCCCCCTTTTGGCCAGTTGCTGCCACTCACATAAGTTCCCCACCTACGCTTATTCCTCTTCATTCCCTTTAGCTAACCCTTCCCGATCATATAATTTCCAACTGTCCCCAAATAATTTAACATAGCCATCATGTCAACCCCTTCACAACCACTTTGCATTGGGATGATTAATATTCGTATTCAAATAAATAGTGATATAACCTTAAAGCCTGAGAATTCCCACTTAGGTTCTTGGATTATCCTATGGCACAATCAACACAAAATATTTGTATATCTCCCCAATCACCAGCGTGCTATTGGCTCTCTCCTGGGAACCCTTTCCCAAACATTGATACCATTCCTTGGGGCACCAAGAACGTTCATGCACTGTGGTCCTGGTGGGGCATGGATTGAAAATTGCCAAACCAATCCTACTTAAATATTATTTGTTGAGGGAGTATTTATGACTGATGCAAATGATCCCTCCTCATCTCAGAAACCCAATCTAGCATTGATGTTCTTCACATGGTATCCAAACATTCTCTTCATAATGGAAAGCTTTCGAACACAAGATTTCAAGCTTAAAATGCCCAAAGAATATGACTGTACTACTCATTGTCAATGTCAACTCTTTACTCCAACATTTCCCGCTTCAAACTCGACGCCTGCTTCATATCATGCTGTTTCATCATTGATTTCCAAACAAAAACTGATACAATTACCCAGTGGATCAGACCTCCCCATGATGACCCCGCCCCATGCCATTATTCAAACCCCCCTCCTCCCTCATCAAAAGACTGGACTAGCGTTTCTCTGGGATCGAGAAATCCCCAATGGCCAATCAGCCCGTAACCTTTGGGCCACCTCACCCCCAGGATCCACTTTCAATGCCAGGCACATCATTACAAACAAGGTCGTTAGCTCATTTGAATCCCTTTCGACAAATACCCCTCTTGGAGGACTGCTCGCGGATGATATGGGATTAGGTAAAACCATTCAGGCCATTGCTCTAATTGGTACCTCCAAGGAGCGGATGATTGCAAACCCCCATTGCTCCACGCCCACCATGATCATCTGCCCCCCTCGCTTAATTACCAACTGGCAATCAGAAATATCCAAGCATGCTCAGGCTGGAGCGCTGCATTCCAAAATCTACCATGGTCCCACTCGTCACTCATTATCCAAAGACGACATCTTAAAATATGATATCATCATCACTTCTTACAATACTATCACCCAAGAATTTAAGCAAACCAATCCCTCTACATCAATCATTTTTCAAATCAATTGGCATCGTATAATTCTGGATGAAGCACAGTGAGTGTCTGATCTTAAATGATTCAAATTACCTTTTATATCCAATAACCCTTGCCCCCTCTTATAGCTATATTCGCTCTCAATACACTGCCACTCACCGTGCCATTAATAGCCTCCTTTCATCCCGTCGAATATGCTTAACGGGCACACCTATTCACAACACCATTTATGACCTTTTGGGCATAATATCATTCATCACTCAACCACAGTGCGCCGATCAAGATAACTGGTCACCATTCATCCTGAGTAGTCTTCCAAAAGGTTGCAATGATATTTTGCATTTGGCATTGCGGCATTTAAGTTTGCGCCGCACCAAAACCACACATCTCGAATCCCTCCCCACTATTAGCCATCATTATGAGCTGCTCCCACTCAACCCAACCATGCAGCAAGAATATTCCACATTATATGAAGAATTCCTATCATCCAAAAGAAAAGGACCAGGAGTGTTTTTCAGAAATATTAATAAGCTGCGAATATGTTGTAACCATCACATCATGCTTAACACAATTGCAGAGGCGGAGTTGGAAGACCCCGAGGGCAGGAGCACTCAGGATAACTCGCCAACAATCACACGAACCATTGTGGATGTGGAAACATGCATGATGAGTAGTAAAATTGCACACCTCCTACAAAGCTTAATGAAGAACAAACAAACAAGGTGTGGTCCAACCAAATCGGTTGTTTATACCCAATGGACCCAATTTCTAGATTTGTGCGTTAATTCTAATATGCATCCATTACCAATTGACTCGATCTGACTTTTTTATATTGTAGAATTGGTATTGCTCTTGCCCATCACTCTATCCTTTCAGCACGAATTGATGGAACAAATACACCACGAGCGCAGGACAAGGCGCTTGAGAATTTCTTCAATAATCCTGAATGTGAAGTACTCATTGCATCCATTGCTGCGGCTGGAACTGGCCTCAATATAGCTTGTACTAATATAGTCTATTTAATGGTGAGGGGCCCCCCAAAATTCTCCCCTGATTTTCGCACCCTGACATCCACATTTCCAGGAGCCCAATTGGAACCCAGCCATTGAGGCTCAGGCTGTTGATCGACTACATCGTATTGGCCAACAACGACCTGTACAGGTCATCCACTATATCACTCCTCATTCAGTTGAGGTCAACATGCGGAAGGTACCTTTCAAGCTCATCTTTCACCTTGATTGTATTACTATTCTGGAATCCTTCCTTATGGGAATGCCATATTCCAATCACCAATAGGTCCAACAAAAGAAAAAATCATTAACTGCGTGAGTCTTACTGATATTATATAATTTGTGTTTGACAAAGCTGATAACTCCTGTTGACCCTGGCACAGGTCCACAATTATGAACACCATGAGCTGGATCAAACTTCTTCAATATTTCCTCAATGAAAATGAGCAATAGAATCTTATTTCTAAGGGAGACGGTGATAAATTACAATTTATATTATTTAGCAAGTTGTTGCATCTTTAAGAAATAATAATCAGATTGTATTACGCCTGCACAAATAATTCACAAGATTTTGATTTGTAAATGTGCTATACATTTATATTACTAAGTTATTGCAGAGCATCACCATTCGGCCTAATAACTGGCATGTCAAGTATTTTGAGGGCGCTAGTCTGCATCTTACTACAGCCTTTGAGCCAATCTTGATCAAATACCTGAAATGATAAGCCTTCCGGAATATCACCATCATCTGTCGATCGTAATTCTGGCAATCTATCAATCGTTTTTTTACCCTTTTTTTTAATGCGATTACAAAACTCTATGTCTCGATCAATTTTTAATACCAATTCATTAAATAACTGGGAGCGCCAGCGTAATCCCACTTTGCGGTAAACTTGACGGCCATTTTCCAGTACCTCCTCAGTATCTGAACATACTTGAGGGTCATTGAATTGTGATGCTAGACTGGGAAAATTAGCCGTATCACACCATTCACGACGGCGCTCACAGGTCTGCATATAATGAAGTAGATCATCATCAGTCTTTGCTCACAATGAAGAAGAGATACATTAACTAACCCTTTGATGAATCTTCGCGAGCTTTTGATTCTCCTTCTTTTTAACCAAATACTCGGCATCCTTTTGAATAGACTTCCATTCTCTTTTCAAATAAGTGAAATATCGCTCCATTAAAGCCGCCACGACCCCATAGCTATTATGATCCTTGTTCCAACAGTAATGATGATACTTGGTGCTGACCAGTGCAAGACGGAATGTACGGTAAAACACCATAGACATCAGCTCATTGAACGGATGTTGCCATGAGCTCTCCCAGTCCCAAGTGAACCGCTTTAGTCCTAGCTTGTGGAGCTCATTTTCGCAGTAGCTTTGGAAACCCTGAGACTGAACCTGTGTTGATGGCTCATTGAAAACATCCTCGGGGACATATCCGAGATGACCAGCCACTTGAATTGCAATTTCATGCTCTTCTCTGCTGGGTGGTGCTGGTAGTGAGGAAAAATCCTTATCCCTAACTTTGAGTAGGAACAGGCAATGTGCGTGTACTGCTGATCTCATTCCATGGACATTCTCTGGAAGTTCTGCCTTCAGCCATTTTTGTTGCTCCTTCTGGCTTGCACGTTTCGCCACATTGTGAGCTTTGCGGGCCTGGTTCCTTTGCTGTCTGACCTCGGATTGTTCAAGCATACTCTGGGCAAGGCCCAGCTGAGGATGGGTGAACTCACTATTTGATTGAGTGCCTTGCTCATGCGCCGTGAAATCGTCCCTCCTTGGTTCATCATTTCTTTCACTTTGAGTCGGAGACATGTTCTCATCCTCATCATCCACAATTCTTTCTCTTGATGAACTGGCATGACCCATTCTTGGTTTGGAGGCATATGGATGATGACGTCCAGTGACTTTCTCTTTATGGACCAGAGGTGAAGACGCATAAAGTTCATCCCCTGCCATGCAAATCATCAGTTAACACATCAAAACATTAATGAAGACTGGTCATCCTCACGATCTTCAATTGGCTCCTGAGATCGGACTGACTTGCCTTTAGGTGCCATATCTAACCCATGAAACAAAAATATCAAATTGTGAAAAATGTTATACTCCAAAATTCAAATGACTTACTTTGATGAAGCGTCAATCCTGGATTTCCCTCCGACAGACCGCTCCAAGTTACATTTTCCAAAGGTCTTTTTCGTCGCCCGCCATCAACGCGCCTTTCATTTCCCACATGAGCCTGAGATCCTGATGGAATATTGAGGGTTGGCTGTTGACTTCGTCCAAAGGGATCCTGGGATGCGACTGGATTCCGACCGGGGTTAAGGAGGAACTCACGTGGAAATTTTGATTGGGGATTAGCGTTTGATGAGATTTGAGGTGTGCCTTCCGGCCCCTCAGACACATGCATTTGTGTATTAGTGGGATTCGGGGGAATTAGAGTGACAGAAATATTTGGGATCGCCCAAGTGCTGGAAGTTGGAGCCTTCGGATTTCCCACATCAATGTTAAGACCTGATACATTCATTGAGGATGCGATAGGGGTTGTGAGAGGAATGTTGGTACTCAATGGTGATTGTGTTTGAACATATTCTATGCTAGATTCACTATCTGAGTCATGAACAGAACCTGAACGGGATTGATGTGACTTGGAAGATGACATAAGGGCCGAAAAAGTACAGTAATATTTTTAACTAGATAAAACACCTCACTATTATGATAAAATAGAGTGATATGAGATGAAATCTTTTCAAATTTAGAATAGAGAAATTCTATGAATAGTTGGAACTAAGTGTTGCGTGAAAGTCCAATAACCCTCTTTTTAGGAGAATCCTCCCTGCCTCCTCTTGAGCTCCTCCGCTTTTGTCGGAATCCACCCTGCACGGCCTACCACCATATAATGTAATATTCCCTTGATCTCAAAGGGGACCCATCATCCATAAGTAATCATATTAGGTAACATTTCCGCCTCCCCATTGTCACATTTTGTGAATTATCCAAACTGCCAATATACGCATTGAAATTCCACAGCATTGTACATCTGTAAAGGGGTATATTCATGAAGGATTTACCCACAAAAGAGACATCACCTTTTCAAGAAAGGCGAGACAATCCAAATCACATTCCAACCGATTAAAAGCCTGCTGCACTCAAACCAAATACCAAGACTTCAGCTGCACTCCAACCCCTTATGTAATAGAGTTATATCGTTATGTCTGTAATAAGGTTTAAGCCATGTACGATGGCGTGCCAGCGTACATGGTTTGAATGTCAATCCCCTCAAATCAATGTTGACACATCCCTATTGCAACGCCCCTCAAGGGTCAAAACCGCAGTATCGCCATGTGTAAATAAAATAGAATATGTATGAGCATTGAGCTGCATGGCATTTTACCCCATTAAACTCCTAACCAATTCCGCCATCCAGATGAGACATGTTACACTCTATCAGCTGCAGCGCACACACCATTACAAATGGGATAAAACTCCCAGCTGGCTCAAATCATCTCCCACTTCATAATGAATTACTCAATTTTTTTGCCAATTAATAACACTCCTAAACACTTTCACATCAGCCATAGATATTTATACACAAACCAACTGTACTCCCAATTTCTGCAACAATGACAACCCGCCGCTATTCGTCAATGCGTATATGCATGTGTCAACACTGCTCAGCTCAAACACACTCTTCCCCTGAGGGTGATAGGCCTGGAGTTGCCTTCACACCTTTCCAATATAAACAGCACATTAAAAAGCTCAAATCAACCATTGCACCCAAATCTCTTCCAAACATCCCTACTTCTGCATCAGGATCTGGGTGCCCACAAATTCTATTGGATCAAATCTTCCCAGCTGATTATTCACGTTTGACCCAAAGCACTTTCTCAACTCCAGCGGTTCTCAATTCAACTGCACAGAAACCATACAGCAGCAGTCAAACCCTTCCTCCACAAGACCTTGGAATGATAATATCTGCCATTCTATCGTTAAGGTATAATATACCCGCCGGGCTTCATGCATTCTCAACCCCGCCCTAAACCTGCTGATCAAGTCCAGCATCTCAAGCTCCGGTGGTCCCCCCATTCCTGCATTCCATATACCTCAAGATCTGAGTACCATATTTGAACATCTCCAATTGGAGCCAGTGATTCAAAACTATATATGTTGTCCTCAATGTTTCTCTCTTAATGGCCTTACTGAATCAGTCACAACTGACCAACCCCACTGTCAACGCCATAATGACCCAAATGATCATGATCCCCCTTGCACACAATCATTAGGCAAATTCATCTATTCATTTGAAGCCCACACCCAAAGCACCACCAACATGAAGCAAAAATTTATACCAACAAAACATTTCATTTATCAACCATTCAAAAATTGGCTTGCCAGATTTCTCCAGCGGGCTGGAATTATGGACATTCTGCATCAACATCAACAATCCCAAACTCCCGAAGATTCCCTAAAATGTGATGTCTGGGATGGATTGGTCTGGAGAAGCTTCACTGGCACTAGAAATATCCATGACCCCCCATTCATGTCCATTCCTGGTGCATTGGCCTTCTCGATTTATGTGGACTGGTTTAATGCACATGGAAAGTCCACCTGGTTGGCCAGCATTGGACCTATCATGCTTATTTGTCATAATCTCCCCCCAAGTAAAAGATTGAAGCCAGAGAATGTCTATGTTGCAGGAATCATCCCTGGTCCAAAGGAGCCAACTTCCCTTCAATTGAATTATTTATTAATGCCACTCATCAACGAGCTCAAAGAGCTATGGCAAGGTTACCATTTTTCACCCACCTCAACAGGTCCTTCAGGATCCTTTATCTGTGTTGCCATTCTCACAGCCATTGCGGATGTGGTTGCCATGCGCAAGCTTACTGGATTTATTTCCCATTCAGGCAACCACTTTTGTAATTTTTGCACCATTCACAAAGCTCAAATTGATGAAATTGGTCCTCAATTTCACTACACACGCTCATATCAAAATCATAAATCAACCATTGCCAAATGGCTTTGGGCAACCCCACAACAAAGACAAGCAATTTTCTCTGAGTATGGAGTGCGATATTCAATTTTAGAAGACCTTCCATATTGGGATGCCACCAGAATGGTTAATCTTGACATAATGCATAATTTAATCCTTGGAATTTTGAAGGATCATGCAACTTTCAAATTGTGCATTCCAGAGTCCAAATCAAAAACTTACCTCATGTCCCGCAGGAAATCCAATGACACCAACAGTTCAGACTCAGATTCCATGACCTCCAACAGCTCTCTTGATAAAATCACATTGAGAGAGGCCCGCTCCCTGAGAAGAGACGCAGCAAAAATAATAAATGAGCCACTCCCCACTACTTCCACCCGAAAAAACTACTTCCCAATGCCCACCCCTAACACAGAACATCCATCTAGTGGTTCTGCGGAGATTCCTTCATTTGATGCCGATTACATCCCCACTTCTGAAATCCCCTCTGAATTGGATATCACTGCACTGAGTGATCACCAGATCAAGGGTGAGGCTCTGGAGCATCTCCGACAAATCATATCTGAGACAATAATTCCCTCATCATGGACAAGAGTACCTCGCAACATGGGTTCCCCCTCTCATGGTAGCTTAAAAGCCGCTGAATGGGCTCTCTTATATAAGGTCTATATTCCATTTTTAATGCTCAGTCAACAGATGTCATTAGATGTACACCAATCCGCCAACATTCAAAGGCAAATGGGTCAGTCAGAAGAACTTGGAAATGAACTAACCAAGAATACATTCCATTTGATTAGTGCTATCAACATTGCCACAAGTTGGACTGTTTCAATAGGAGATGCGACTGCATTTGCTGAACATTGGAAAAAATTCCGCCTTTCCAATCAACTCCTGTTCCCAAAACAGAAAAGTAAACCAAATCATCATTTTGCTGACCATATTCCCGAACTCTTCCAATGTTGGGGCCCAGCACAAGCCTCAGCCACATGGGGTTATGAGCGCTTGATTGGAGTATTTGCAAAAATGCCAACAAATAAAAAAATATGTACGTCAATTAATAAGATCAATATATTCACATTGATTAAACACCTGAACTGAATAAGATTAACTTCTTGCAACTCTAAATAGATGATATAGATAAAACCTTACTTCAACATATCTGTCGATGTTCCAACCTTTCCGTTCTCCTGAAATCCCCCTCCGTGCCATGTGAAATAAAACAGCTTTTCGAATCACAGCCACCTGCCCTGTTCAATGACCATAAATATAACAAACCATCCCGCCATGACCAAGAAGATTATGATTGCCTGGTTGAGTACTTACAGAATTTTCATTCAACAAGGGAAATAGTTGATTGGATCAGCTTAGACACTACCGTGCAATCCACAAGTCATCTCACTTCAAGGATTGTCTCACCTTGGTATTTTCCAGTTTCAAACATTAATATTGGGAACAATATATTTTCAACTGAATCCAAAAATGTCAGCAACAGTGTGATATCTTTTCTGAGGGGCAACTCACGACAATTTGGTATTATTAATAGCATTTTTAAAGTCTCTGAGCCATCTAGCATACTGAACAATAACTTTCTGATCTTAAAAACTTTGAAGATTGATGTGAATTTCTTACCAGATTGGCCGCATCTCAATATTTACAAAGCTATTGGTCTTGATGATGGACACTTGATTATATCTGAAGAAGAAATAGAAGGTAACTGTGGATTGTATGATAACAAAGTTCTGTCATGTGGACTGCTTGTATTGATAAAGCCGTTATTTCATGAAATTTAGTCTACAGAAATGCAAATATCTCAGATTCATTAGCAATTTTGCTAGTGAAATAACTGCCTCAAAATTTAGTGACAGAGACATGCCATTATGACAAGCAAAGCCCATTATTTCACATTGCCACAAAGAACTTACTATTTTGACATTGGGTACAGTGTGAATAAGCCAAGTTCAATGATCAAATGACCCACACACTCACCTTTCACAGCATCCAAAATTTCTAACTGCGTCATCATCATGTTGGAAGGGGAAGCGGCCCTTGCGCACATGCCAATGCACACGCAAGCGCACCCGCACACGCCAATGCACACGCAAGCGCACCCGCACACGCCAATGCACACGCAAGCGCACCCGCACCCACACACGCGGTATTGTGCGGCGGGCTCTACCAGTGTCACCTGCAAAACGACAATCCCGCTCAGGCGGAGTCCTTTCATGGACGACCTGGTGAAGTCAAACCCCCCGCCAAAATTTCTAGCTGCGCCATCATCATGTAGGAAGGGGAAGCGACCCTTGCGCACCCGCACACCGCACGGGCCAATGCACACGCAAGCGCACCCGCACACGCAAGTGCACCCGCACACGCCAATGCACACGCACCCACACACGCATGCGCACCCGCACCCGCACACGCGGTATTGTGTGGCGGGCCCTACCAGTGTCACCTGCAAAACAACAATCCTGCTCAGGCGGAGTCCTTTTATGGATGACCTGGTGAATTCAAACCCCCCGCCTACATCAAGACTGGCTGAAGGACCTCTTTGATGTGTGTTTGTGCAAACAGGCGGGTCTTGTGTAATTTTCACCAACCATTGGACGGTTGCGGGATGATCAGGTGGTGAGGAATCTGAGTTGAAGGCACAGGGGAACCAATATTGGTGGATGTCACAGGATTTGGTGTAAGACAAGAGTACGACGTGTGCTTGACGTTCGCTTGATTTTTGCTTGACGTGAGCTCGACTTTTATCCTGCTTGACGTTTGCTTGACGTGAAGTCAATCGCCGACGATTAACACAAGATTCGCCCTGGTGAAAGTGATGACATTTTGTGTGAATTTTGAAATCCCACGCCTGTCAACAAGGATTTTGGGGGTCTAGCTCCCCCTTAGAGCTGTAGTTCCTTTTCCCCCCCAATTTTAATCTTTCCAATTTATTTTTCCTTTAATTCCTCATCATGTAGTATACTTATAATTTACATATGTAATTCAATTAAATTGTGCAGTACAATACAGTAAGAATTGACACCTCATATGTAAATCAAAGTTCACTTATGTAATACACACGCACATTTTGACATTTCAATTGAATTCAATTGAAAATACTTCAATTCCTCATAGCTTCTAAACTAAACACAACACCTCAATTTTAACACAAAAATTGATGGTTAACACCACATGTGGTGTGAATTAAATGAAGGTTTTGAGGATTTTCAACTTTTTTATTGAAAATACAAAAAGCTTAATTTAAGCTTATTTAGAGTTGAGTTACAAGAATTTCACTCAGAGGTGACCCCACCTGATTTTTTATGAGGAATCCAATGGTGAAATAACTTTTATGTATTTATTTATTGGATAAAAAGTTATAATAATTTTTATTTAACTTTTTTCCAAATTTATTTATTTTTTCACAATTTTGTTAAAATTTCATTTTTACTTAATTTTTTCAAGTATAAATGTAATTTTATACTTACAAAATTTAATGTATTCTTATTTTTAAATTATAATTAATTTTTATTTTTAATATAATTTTATATTTATATTTTGATTTTTATTTTTAATAATATAAATAAATTCATTTTATTTATATTAATATGTTATTTTTTATATTTGTGGTCTTTTGGGTATATGAAATTACCTCCAAGGCTCACACAAGTAAATTCTTCTTTAGGCACCAGAGGCAGAGAATCATAAAGCTCATCACCTGCAATGCAAATCATCAGCTAAAAAATCAGAAAAATTGTAAATACTGAAAATACTCACAATACAATTTGCTCCTGAGATCAGACTGTCTTGCCTTTAGGTGCAATGTATAAACCATGAAACAAACATATCAGATTGTGAAAAATGTTCATAATCCAAAATTCAAAGGATTTACTTTGATGAAACTTCAATCAAGGATTCCCCTCCAAAAGACCACTTTGAGTAACATTTTCCAATGCTCTTTTTTGTCTCCCACCATCAACCAGTTTTTCATGGCCCACATGAGCCTGAGATCCTGATGGGAAAATGAGCAATGGCTGTTTACTTTTCTCAAAGGGTTCCTGGGACTCTACAGGAATCCAACCAGTATTGAGCAGGAAGTGAGGTGGAGATTTGTATTGTGGATTAGCCCTTGATTAAATTTCAAGTGTGCTTCCTGGTCCTTCAGACACATGCATTTGTGTATTAGTGGGATTTGGGGGAATTGGAGTGACAGAAATATTTGGTATTGTCCATATGGTTGAATTTTTAGCCATCACATTTCTCACATAAATCACCAGGGCAAATCTCTTGTCAATCGTCGGCGATTGACTTCACGTCAAGCAAACATCAAGCAGGATAAAAGTCGAGCTCACGTCAAGCGAAAATTAAGCAAACGTTGAGCACACGTCCTACTCTTGTCTTACACCAAATATTGGTTCCCCTGTGCCTTCAACTCAGATTCCTCACCACCTGATCATCCCGCAACCATCCGATGGTTGGTAAAAATTACACAAGACCCACCTGTTTGCACAAACACACATCAAAGAGGTCCTTCACCCAGTCTTGATGTAGGCGGGGGGTTTGACTTCACCAGGTCGTCCATGAAAGGACTCTGCCTGAGCGGGATTGTCATTTTGCAGATGACACTGGTAGAGTCCGCTGCACAATACCGCAGGTGCGGGTGTGCATGCGTGTGCGAGTGCGGGTGCGCTGGCGTGTGCATTGGCGTGTGCACAAGGGCCGATTCCCCTTCCAACATGATGATGGCGCAGTTAGAAATTTTGGATGCTGTGAAAGCTTCACCAGGTCATCCATGAAAGGACTCCACCTGAGCGGGATTGTTGTTTTGCAGATGACACTGGTAGAGTCCGCCGCACAATACCGCGGGTGCGGGTGCGCATGCGTGTGTGAGTGCGGGTGCGCTGGTGTGTGCATTGGCATGTGCCCCAGGGCCGATTCCCCTTCCAACATGATGATGGCGCAGTTAGAAATTTTGGATGCCGTGAAAGCTTCACCAGGTCATCCATGAAAGGACTCCGCCTGAGCAGGATTGTCATTTTGTAGATGACGCTGGTAGAGTCCGCCGCACAATACCGCGGGTGCGGGTGCGCAAGGGCCGATTCCCCTTGCAACAAGATGATGGCGCAGTTAGAAATTTTGGATGCTGTGAAAACTTCACCAGGTCATCCATGAAAAGACTCCGCCTGAGCGGGATTGTCGTTTTGCAGTTGACACTGGTAGAGTCCGCCGCACAATACCGCGGGTGTGGGTGCGCATTCCTGTGCGCAAGGGCCGATTCCCCTTCTAACATTATGATGGCGCAGTTAGAAATTTTGGATGCTGTGAAAGCTTCACCAGGTCATCCATGAAAGGACTCCACCTGAGCGGGATTGTCTGTTTGGAGATGACACTGGTAGAGTCCGCCGCACAATACCGCGGGTGCGGGTGCGCTTGCGTGTGCATTGGCGTGTGCGGGTGCGCATGCTTGTGCATTGGCGTGTGCGCAAGGGCCAATTACCCTTCCAACATGATGATGGCGCAGTCAGAGATTTTGGATGCTGTGAAAGGTGACTGTGTGGGTCGTTTTATCATTGAACTTGGCTCATTCACACTGTACCCAATGTCAAAATAGTAAGTTCTTTGTGGCAATGTGAAATAATGGGCATTGCTTGTCACAATTGCATGTCTCTGTCACTAAATTTTGAGGCAGTTATTTCACTAGCAAAATTGCTAATGAATCTGAGAGATTTGCATTTTTGTAGACTAGATATCATGAAATAACGGCTTTATCATTACAAGCAGTCCACATGACAGAGCTTTGTTATCATACAATCCACAGTTACCTTCTATTTCTTCTTCAGATATAATCAAGTGTCCACCATCGAAACCAATAGCTTTATAAATATTCAGATGCGGCCAATCTGGTAAGAAATTCACTTCAATATTCAAAGTTTTTAAGATCAGAAAGTTATTGTTCAGTATGCTAGATGGCTCAGAGACTTTGAAAATGCTATTAATAACCCCAAAACATTGTGAGTTGCCCCTCAGAAAACATATCACACTGTTGCTGACATTTTTGGATTCAGTTGAAAATATATTGTTCCCAATATTAATGTTTGAAACTGGAAAATACCAAGGTGAGACAATCCTTGAAGTGAGATGACTTGTGGATTGCACGGTAGTGTCTAAGCTGATCCAATCAACTATTTCCCTTGTTGCATGAAAATTCTGTAAGTACTCAACCAGGCAATCATAATTTTCTTGTTCATGGCGGGATGGCTTGTTATATTTATGGTCATTGAACAGGGCAGGTGGCTGTGATTCAAAAAGCTGTTTTATTTCACATGGGACGGATGGGGATTTCAGGAGAACGGAAAGGTTGGAACATCGACAGATAGGTTGAAGTAAGGTTTTATCTATATCATCTATTCAGAGTTGCAAGAAGTTAATCTTATTCAGTTCAGGTGTTTAATCAATGTGAATATATTGATCTTATTAATTGACGTACATATTTTGTTATTTGTTGGAATTTTTGCAAATATTCCAATCAAGCGCTCATAACCCCATGTGGCTGAGGCTTGTGCTGCGCCCCAATGTTGGAAGAGTTCTGGAATATGATCAGCAAAATGATGATTTGGTTTACTTTTCTGTTTTGGGAACAGGAGTTGATTGGAAAGGCGGAATTTTTTCCAATGTTCAGCAAATGCAGTCGCATCATCTATTGAAACAGTCCAACTTGTGGCAATTTTGATAGCACTAATAAAATGGAATGTATTCTTGGTTAGTTCATTTGCAAGTTCTTCTGACTGACCCATTTTTCTTTGAATGTTTGCAGATTGGTGTACATATAATGACATCTGTTGACTGAGCATTAAAAATGGAATATAGACCTTATATAAGAGAGCCCATTCAGCGGCTTTTAAGCTACCATGAGAGGGGGAACCCATGTTGCGAGGTACTCTTATCCATGATGAGGGAATTATCGTCTCAGATATGTTTTGTTGGAGATGCTCCAGAGCCTCACCCTTGATCTGGTGATCACTCAGTGCAGTGATATCCAATTCAGAGGGGATGTAATCGGCATCAAATGACAGAATCTCCGCAGAACCACTAGATGGATGTTCCGTGTGAGGGGTGGGCATTGGGAAGTAGTTTTTTTGGGTGGAAGTAGTGGGGAGTGGCTCATTTATTATTTTTGCTGCGTCTCTTCTCAGGGAGCGGGCCTCTCTCAATGTGATTTTATCAAGAGAGCTGTTGGAGGTCATGTAATCTGAGTCTGAACTGTTGGTGTCATTGGATTTCCTGTGGGACCTGAGGTAAATTTTTGATTTGGACTCTGGAATGCACAATTTGAAAGTTGCATGATCCTTCAAAATTCCAAGTATTAAATTATGCGTTATGTCAAGATTAACCATTCTGGTTGCATCCCAATATGGAAGGTCTTCTAAAATTGAATATCGCACTCCATACTCAGAGAAAATTGCTTGTCTTTGTTGTGGGGTTGCCCAAAGCCATTTGGCAATGGTTGATTTATGATTTTGATATGAGCGTGTGTAGTGAAATTGAGGACCAATTTCTTCAATTTGATCTTTGTGAATGGTGCAAAAATTACAAAAGTGGTTGCCTGAATGGGAAATAAATCCAGTAAGCTTGCGCATGGCAACCACATCCGCAATGGCTGTGAGAATGGCAACACGGATAAAGGATCCTGAAGGACCTGTTGAGGTGGGTGCAAAATGGTAACCTTGCCATAGCTCTTTGAGCTCGTTGATGAGTGGCATTAATAGGTAATTCAATTGAAGCGCAGTTGGCTCCTTTGGACCAGGGATGATTCCTGCAACATAGACATTCTCGGGCTTCAATCTTTCACTTGGGGAGAGATTAAAACAAATAAGCATGATAGGTCCAATGCTAGCCAACTGGGTTGACTTTCCATGTGCATTAAACCAGTCCACATATATGGAGAAGGCCAATGCACCAGGAATGGACATGAATGGGGGGTCATGGATATTTCTAGTGCCATTGAAGCGTCTCCAGACCAATCCATCCCAGACGTCACATTTGGGGGTACCTTCAGGGGTTTGGGATTGTTGATGTTGATTCAGAATTTCCATAATTCCAGCCTGCTGGAGGAATCTGGCAAGCCAATTTTTGAATGGTTGATAAATGAAATGTTTTTTTGGTATAAATTTTTACTTCATGTTGGTTGTGTTTTGGGTGTGGGGTTCAGATGAATAGATGAATTTGCCTAATGATTGTGTGCAAGGGGGATCATGATCATTTGGGTCATTATGGTGTTGACAGTGGGGTTGGTCAGTTGTGACTGGTTCAGTAAGGCCATTAAGAGAGAAACATTGAGGACAACATATATAGTTTTGAATCACTGGCTCCAATTGGAGATGTTCAAATATGGTACTCAGATCTTGAGGTATATGGAATGCAGGAGCGGGGGGACCAGCTGAGCTTGAGATACTGGACTTGATCAGCAGGTTCAGGGCGTGGTTGAGAATGCGTGAAGCCCTGCGGGGTAAATTATACCTTAATGATAGAATGGCAGATATTATCATTCCTAGGTCTTGTGGGGGAAGGGTTTGACTGCCACTATATGGTTTCTGTGCAGTTGAATTGAGACCCGCTTGAGTTGAGAAAGTGCTTTGGGTCAAACGTGAATAATCAGCTGGGAAGATTTGATCCAATAGAATTTGTGGGCACCCAGATCCTGATGCAGAAGTAGGGATGTTTGGAAGAGATTTGGGTGCAATGGTTGATTTGAGCTTTTTAATGTGCTGTTTATATTGGAAAGGTGTGAAGGCAACTCCTTGCCTATCACCCTCAGGGGAAGAGTGTGTTTTAGTTGAGCAGTGTTGACACATGCATATATGCATTGAGGAATAGGGCCGGGTTGCCATTGTTGCAGGAATTGGGAGTACGGTTGGTTTGTGTATAAATATCTATGGTTGATGTGAAAGTGTTTAGGAGTGTTATTGATTGGAAATAAAATTCAGTGATTATTTATGAAGGGGGAGATTATTTGAGCCAGCTGAGGATTTTATCCCATTTGTAATGGTGCATGAGCTGCAGCGGATAAAGTGTAAAATGTCCCATCTGGATGGCGGAATTGGTTAGGAGTTTAATTGGGTAAAATGCCATGCTTCTCAATGCTCATACATATTCTAGTTTATTTACACATTGTGATAGTGCGGGTTTGACCATTGAGGGGGTTCCATTAATGAAGTGTTACCATTGAATTGAGGGGATTAACATTTAATCCATGTAGGCTGGCACGCCATCATACATGGTTTAAGCCTTATCACAGACATAACGATATAGCTCTATTACATAAGGGGTTGGAGTGCAGCTAAAGTCTTGGTATTTGGTTTGAGTGCAGCAGGCCTTTAATCAGTTGGAATGTGATTTGGATTGTCTTGCTTTTCTTGAAAAGGTGATGTCTCTTATGTGGGTAAATCCTTCATGAATATACCCCTTTACAGATGTACAATGTTGTGGAATTTCAATGCATATATTGGCAGTTTGGATAATTCACAAAATGTGACAATGGGGAGGCAGAAATGTTACCAAATATGATTACTTATGGATGATGGGTCCCCTTTCAGATCAAGGAAATATCAAATTATATGCTGGTATGCCATGCAGGGTAGTTTCCGACAAAAGCGGAGGAGCTCAAGAGGAGGCAGGGAGGATTCTCCTCAAAAGAGTCTTATCCGACTTCCACACAACACTTGGTTCCAAATATTCATAGAATTTCTCTATTCTAAATTTGAAAAAATCTCATCTCGTATCCCTCTATTTTATCACAATACTGAACTGTTTTATCAAGTTCAAAATATTACTGTACTTTTTTGGCCCTTATGTCATCTTCCAAGTCATAAAATCCCGTTCAAGTTCTGTTCATGACTCAGATAGTGAATCTAGCATAGAATATGTTCAAACACAATCACCATTGAGTCCCAACATTCCTCTCACAACCCCTATTGCATCCTCAATGAATGTATCAGGTCTTAACATTGATGTGGGAAATCTGAAGGCTCCAACTTCAAGCACTTGGTCAATCCCAAATATTTCCGTCACTCCAATTCCCCCAAATCCCACTAATACACAAATGCATGTGTCTCAGGGGCCAGAAGGCACACCTCAAATCTCATCAAGCACTAATCCCCATTCAAAATTTCCACATGAGTTCCTCCTCAATCCCGGTCAGAAACCAGCTGCATCCCAGGATCCCTTTGGACAAAGTAAACAGCCAACCTTCAATATCCCCTCAGGATCTCAGGCTCATGTGGTTGATGCAAGGCGGGTTGATGGGGGGCAACAAAAAAGACCATTTGAAAATGTAACTTGGAGTGGTCTGTCGGAGGGAAATCCAGGATTGACGCTTCATCAAAGTAAGTCATTTTAATTTCCGAGTATAAGCATTTCCACTATTTGATATGTTTGTTTAATGGGTTAGATATGGCACCTAAAGGCAAGTCAGTCCGATCTCAGGAGCCAATTGAAGACTGTGAGGATGAACACTCTTCATTAATGTTTTGATGTGTTAACTGATGATTTGCATGGCAGGTGATGAACTTTATGCATCTTCCCCTCTGGTCCATAAAGAGAACGTCACTGGACGTCATCATCCATGTGCCTCCAAACCAAGAACGGGTCATGCCAGTACATCAAGAGAAAAAATTGTGGATGATGAGGATGAGATCATGTCTCCGACTCAAAGTGAAAGAAATGATGAACCAAGGAAGGACAATTTCACACCGCATGAGCAAGGCACTCAATAAAATAGTGATTTCACCCATCCTCAGCTGGGCCTTTCCCAGAGTATGCTTGAACAATCCGAGATCAGACAGCAAAGGAACCAGGCCCGCAAAGCTCACAATGTGGCAAAACGTGCAAGCCAGAAGGAGAAACAAAAATGGCTGAAGGCAGAACTTGCAGAGAATGTCCATGGAATGAGATCAGCGGTACATGCCCATTGCCTGTTCCTGCTCAAAGTTAGGGATAAGGATTTTTCCTCACTACCAGCACCACCCAGCACAGAAGAGCATGAAATTGAAATTCAAGTGGCTGGTCATCTCGGTTATGTCCCTGAGGATGTTTTCAATGAGCCATCAACACAGGTTCAGTCTCAGGGTTTCCAAAGCTACTGCGAAAATGAGCTCCACAAGCTAGGACTAAAGCCATTCACTTGGGACTGGGAGAGCTCATGGCAACATCCGTTCAATGAGCTGATGTCTATGGTGTTTTACCATACATTCCGTCTCGCACTTGTCAGCACCGAGTATCATCAATACTGTTGGAACAAGGATCATAACAACTATGGGCTTGTGGCAGCTTTAATGGAGCGATATTTCACTTATTTGAAAAGAGAATGGAAGTCTATTCAAAAGGATGTGGAGTATTTGGTAAAAAAGAAGGAGAATCAAAAGCTCGCGAAGATTCGTCAAAGGGTTAGTTACTGTATCTCTTCTTCATTGTGGAAAAAGTCTGATGATGATCTACTTGATTATGTGCAGACCTGTGAGGTCCGTCGTGAATGGTGTGATACGGCTAAATTTTCCATTCTAGCATCACAATTCAATGACCCTTGAGTATGCTCAGATACTGAGGAAATACTGGAAAATGGCCGTCAAGTTTACGGCAAAGTGGGATTATGCTGGCGCTCCCAGTTGTTTAATGAATTGGTATTGAAAATGGATAGAGACATAGACTTTTGTAATCAGATTAAAAAAAAGGGTAAAAAAACTATTGATAGATTGCCAGATGATGGTGATATTCCGGAAGGCCTATCATTTCAGGTATTTGATCAAGATTGGCCCAACGGCTGTAGTAAGATGCAGACTATTGCCCTCAAAATACTTGACATGCCAGTTATTAGGCCGAATGGTGATGCTCTGCAATAACTTAGTAATATAAATGTATAGCACATTTACAAATCAAAATCTTGTGAATTATTTGTGCAGGCGTAATACAATCTGATTATTATTTCTTAAAGATGCAACAACTTGCTGAATATGTTAGAATGTAGACAATATGAATTGTAATTTATCACCGTCTCCCTTAGAAATAAGATTCTATTGCTCATTATCATTGAGGAAATATTGAAGAAGTTTGATCCAGCTCATGGTGTTCATAATTGTGGACCTGTGCCAGGGTCAACAGGAGTTATCAGCTTTGTCAAACACAAATTATATAATATCAGTAAGACTCATGCAGTTAATGATTTTTCCTTTTGTTGGACCTATTGGTGATTGGAATGTGGCATTCCCATAAGGAAGGATTCCAGAATAGTAATACAATCAAGGTGAAAGATGAGCTTGAAAGGTACCTTCCGCATGTTGACCTCAACTGAATGAGGAGTGATATAGTGGATGACCTGTAAAGGTCGTTGTTGGCCAATACGATGTAGTCGATCAACAGCCTGAGCCTCAATGGCTGGGTTCCAATTGGGCTCCTGGAAATGTGGATGTCAGGGTGCGAAAATCAGGGGAGAATTTTGGGGGGGCCCTCACCATTAAATAGACTATATTAGCACAAGTTATATTGAGGCCAGTTCCAGCTGCGGCAATGGATGCAATCAGTACTTCACATTCAGGATTGTTGAAGGAATGCTCAAGCGCCTTCTCCTGCGCTTGTGGTGTAATTGTTCCATCAATTCGTGCTGAAAGGATAGAGTGATGGGCAAGTGCAATACCAATTCTACAATAAAAAAAGTCAGATGGATTCAATTGGTAATGGATGCATATTACAATTAACTCACAAATCAAGAAATTGGGTCCATTGGGTATAAACCACCTATTTGGTTGGACCACACTTTGATTGTTTGTTCTTCATTAAGCTTTGTAGGAGGTGTGCAATTTTACTACTCATCATGCATGTTTCCACATCCACAGTAGTTCGTGTGATTGTTGGGGAGTTATCCTGAGTGCTCCTGCCCTTGGGGTCTTCCAAATCCGCCTTGGCAATTGTGTTAAGCATGATGTGATGGTTACAACATATTCGCAGCTTATTAATATTTCTGAAAAACTCTCCTGGTCCTTTGCTTTTGGATGATAGGAATTCTTCGTATAATGTGGAATATTCTTGCTGCATGGTTGGGTTGAGTGGGAGCAGCTCATAATGATTGCTAATAGTGGGGAGGGATTCGAGATGTGTGGTTTTGGTGCGGCGCAAACTTAAATGCCACAATGCCAAATGCAAAATATCATTGCAACCTTTGGAAAGACTACTCAGGATGAATGGTTACCAGTTATCTTGATTGGCGCTCTGGGGTTGAGTGATGAATGATATTATGCCGAAAAGGTCATAAATGGTGTTGTGAATAGGTGTGCCCGTTAAGCATATTCGATGGGATGAAAGGAGGCTATTAATGGCACGGTGAGTGGCAGTGTATTGAGAGCAAATATAGCTATAAGATGTGGCAAGGGTTATTGGATATAAAAGGTAATTTGAATCATTTAAGCTCAGCCACTCACTGTGCTTCATCCAAAATTATACAATGCCAATTGATTTGAAAAATGAATGATGTAGAGGTATTGGTTTGCTTAAGTTCTTGGGTGATAGTATTGTAAGAGGTGATGATGATATCATATTTTAAGATGTCGGCTTTGGATAATGAGTGACGAGTGGGACCATGGTAGATTTTGGCATGCAGCGCTCCAGCCTGAGCATGCTTGGATATTTCAGATTGCCAGTTGGTAATTAAGCGAGGGGGGCAGATGATCATGGTGGGCGTGGAGCGATGGGGGTTTGCAATCATCTGCTCCTTGGAGGTACCAATGAGAGCAAGGGCCTGAATGGCTTTACCTAATCCCATATCATCCGCAAGCAGTCCTCCAAGAGGGGTATTGGTCGAAAGGGATTCAAATGAGCTAACGACCTTGTTTGTAATGATATGCATTGCATTAAAAGTGGATCCTGGGGGTGAGGTGGCCCAAAGGTTACGGGCTGATTGGCCATTGGGGATTTCTTGATCCCAGAGAAAAGCTAGTCCGGTCTTTTGATGAGGGAGGAGGGCGGTTTGAATAATGGCATGGGGCGGGGTCATCATGGGGAGGTCTGATCCACTGGGTAATTGTATCAGTTTTTGCTTGGAAATCAATGATGAAACAGCAGGATATGAAGCAGGCCTTGAGTTTCAAGCGGGAAATGTCGGAGTAAAGAGTCGAAATTGACAATGAGTACGACAGTCATATTCTTTGGGCATTTTAAGCTTGAAATCTTGTGTTCGAAAGCTTTCCATTATGAATAGAATGTTTGGATACCATGTGAAGAACATCAATGCTAGATTGGGTTTCTGAGATGAGGAGGGATCATTTGCATCAGTCATAAATACTCCCTCAACAAATAATATTTAAGTAGGATTGGTTTGGCAATTTTCAATCCATGCCCCACCAGGACCACAGTGCATGAACGTTCTTGGTGCCCCAAGGAATGGTATCAATGTTTGGGAAAGGGTTCCCAGGAGAGAGCCAATAGCACGCTGGTGATTGGGGAGATATACAAATATTTTGTGTTGATTGTGCCATAGGATAATCCAAGAACCTAAGTGGAAATTCTCAGGCTTTAAGGTTATATCACTATTTATTTGAATACAAACATTAATCATCCCAATGCAAAGTGGTTGTGGAGGGGTTGACATGATGGCTATTTTAAATTATTTGGGGACAGTTGGGAATTATATGATTGGGAAGGGGTAGCTAAAGGGAATGAAGAGGAATAAGCGCAAGTGGGGAACTTATATGAGTGGCAGCAACAGGCCCAAAGGGGGATGGCCTATGGTTACATGCATGGTCATTTGGAAGATGGGCCTCTTGGGCTCATAATTTTCATATCCGATTTGGGGCATATATTGTGAGCCTTTGAGATATGACCACATACCCAATAAGGTCACAAAAAGACTCAGAATAATTAGACTTTTAATATAATTATATTAAAATCACTTAAAATAATTATACATTAAAAATAATTAATTAAATATACAAAAAATACCATAAATTGGTATAAAAATTGGTTTAACTTAAAAACCAATGAATCAACATGTAAAATAAATTATACCATTGGATTCCCCATGGAAAAATACACATATACCATTTTTATGGCATATCTGTAAAGTCAATATTTAAGGAATTATAAGGTATGATACCTTATAAAAACCATAAAAACTTATTTATCTCAGAAACTAATGAAACAACATGTGAAATAGATTGTACCAGTGGATTCCCCACAAAAATCCACATATAAAACAATTAATAAGCTAATTCCCAAAATCAATACTTAAGGAATTATCCTGAATATATGCACTTTTTTGGTCAACGCATATATTCAGGGATCATAGCTAATATCTTCTAAATTATACATGCTAGAATGATGAACCAAAAATAAAGTTACCACGTAATTACTGTAAGAGCACAGATATGAACTTTATTTTGCAAATTATAAACAAGGTTAAGACTTATGAGGAAATATTGATAAAAATCAACAGAGCTGTTGACCACTTTGTTGTGAAAGTAGTCCAAACTTAAAAAAAAGTATACAGTTGGATTTTACTAGTTTTTTCGAGAAGAATGACGTAATTTTTATTATTAAATTCAGGGTATAACCCCCTGAAATCAAGGTTTGAAGTATAAAATATTGAATTTCGACAGAAAAGATGAGTTACAAGAAAAATCATCAAAATTAGAGTTTTGATGATGTAATGAAAAGCTCTTGGAAGCATAATAAGGTTATGTCAGGCTATCAGAATTCACTCTCTGAATTGCTGTAGCGTGAAAACCTTAAAAATTATTGAGGATCAAAGTTTGAGCTTAAATTGAGCTGTTATGATCACATACTGTAACCTTAAATTAAGTTTAACAGTCTTAAGAGTGATAAAATTGGTGAATACTATTAGTTTATGATTAAAACTAATAAAATCCACGAAATTTGGGGTTCTTCCAACCCTCTGATGTCATCAAACTTAGAGTTACAGTGATAACTCTAAATAATGGTGTAATAATGATGCAATATGGTTTGATCATGATGTAATCACCCTCAAACCTTAAAATATTGATCAATTCCAGTGGATATGATCAGTACACGTCTACTAGAAGCCTGTTGGACTCTAGGAGGGAGGTATTTACTATAAATAGAGCTCTTTTTACTCTATTTACCCCTCAGACGCATCAAAAACATTAAATCAATTAAATAAAAGGTAATTTCTTTATTCTTTATATATAAAACTCTTATATTATTAAAGACCAAAGACCATCTTAATATTAATCACTATTTTTATGTGATTAAATCAATTATTTAATTGTTTTTGTCATAAATCTCTCTATAAACTCATTTCCACGTAAAATCAAGAAATTTAGTAATTTTCTTTATTTTTTATTGTAAATACAATTTGAAAAAGTTGTATTATATTCTTTTGGCGTAAAATATCTCAATATTATTATTTTAAGTGTTAAAAGTAGGTTATTTCATCTTATTATAATAAGTCCTCTCTTATTATTACTCTTAATAATTCTTAATTAATATAAATAGTATTTATATTAATATATAACTTTAATATTAGTAATATTATTGTTATTAATTGTTTTTTATTTATAAAAAACAGTTTTTTACGCCTTTATTATTTGTTGGTAACAATAATAAAGAGCTTTATAATATATTAATTATTTTATATTAATATATTATTTATAATATTATAATTTCATATAATATTAATTATATTATTATATTTACTTAATAATATAATATTTTTACGCCATAATAATAATATTTCTTTATTATTATTATTATTTTAATCTTATTTATTTCAATTATAAGGACATTCAGAGTACAATAAGTAATAAATTAGTAATTTTTACTTATTGTTTCATAGTCAAACCTTACATTTGGGGGCCTGGCCGTGATATTTACTTAAAAGACCTTTAAAAAGATTCTATTTGGGTTTATCCAATAATAAATTATATTTATAATCATAAAAATTATATAATAATTTTATATTTTATTGATTTTAAAAGCTATTGAGGCATTTGGAAAGCAATTGTACTGTCTTACACGTGGTTTTTCACATCTATAGACTTGCAAGAACTTTCTTTGAGTGACTCTAGTGATTAAAAGAGATATTTTATAAATCAAAAAGAATTTTTATTATAATTTAATTTTATAAGAATCATATTCATTTTTTATTTTATTCTTTAAAAAATAACAATAAAAAAATATATAAAAAATATTAAAAAATATTAAAAACCAATAAAAAAGTTATTTTTATTTATTTTTATTCATTTCTCTATTTATTTCAATTTTTCAAAGATATAAAAGCAATTTCTACGTGGAAAATTGCCATATCTTGCCAAAAATAACACTTATTATAAAAAGACTTATATTTATTTGTCTTTTTTAGTGTTTGAAGATAACCCAACAGAAGACAACCAAACTACTGTTGAGAGATTGGTGGAAGAAACTTGTCAAAGTTCTCCAACACCAGTTATCACCAAAAGAAAGAAAGCTAAGAAATTAGACTTTCCAGGGCCCACCATTCAAGACTCTGAAGGTGAGCACCTCTTTTTAAATTGCCATAAAAGAATTTTATTCTAAAATACTTTTATTTTTTCTTATTCTTTAATTATGACTACCAGAAGAGGTTCCCAATACTCCATCCAATCAGATGGAGCTGGACTCAGAAGTAGAATTGATCCCTCAAAAGGGAAAAGAAAGGGCAATATCCCCAGTAGAACAGAATCCACACAAGGAAGTGCCTTATCCCAAAGGCAAGTCCCAGAAATGCCCATGATATCTGAGCCTGAATTGGAACTAAGTATGAGTAACTCAAATAGGTACAAATCACATTGAGAGGGCTCAAATAGACATCTACATGAGCCAGTACAAGCAGTATTACACAGTATACAAGGACAAAGACTGGGAAATGCTGCCTCAAATACACCAAGGAGTGATGAACTCCTGGCACATCCTGAAAAAGTTCCTCAAAGAGGAGGAGATAGTGAAATACTCCAATGGATGGAATCCACTGTCATCCAAACCTCAAATCAAAAAAATCAAGGATTATCATGCCAAAAAGAGGGAGGCAACCAAGGAAGAAGCCCCAGTAGCTTCTACCAGCAAGCCTCAAGCCAACCCACTTCCCCAAGAAGGGAAGAAGAACAAGAAAAAGCATTGGAGGAAACCATATTCCCCAAGCTACAGAATCCCAAGAATCCAAAAGGATGCCATGGACAATGTTTTCAACATGGCCAGAACCTTGATGGAATTCAAGGACAAGGAAGAGCAAAGAATGAGACAACCTCATTTCCCAAAGAAATAAACTTGTCCAAAGATGTTGTAAATACTTTAACAGAAATTAAAAATAGTATATTACCTCTAAAAAAAATTAAAGACAGTTTATTATCACTACAAGAAATAAATAACAATTTATCTTCTTTAACAAAAATTGTTGTGCAAAACAAGAGAGAAATTGACAACATTAAGTTTATTGTTGAAAAATAAACCAAAGAATTTAATTGACAATACTCAAAAATTAATACAAGGACAACAAGAATTGTATAAATACATAAAAGATATCAAAGATAAGACTTTGACAATCAATTATGATGTGAGTATTGACAATCTTACAGAAAAATTAAATAAATTAAGTATTTCTGTAGAAAAATTTGAAGAAAAGACTTCATCACACCAAAAATTACTTTTGGACCATCTGGAAAAAAGTGATGAAGCAAGAATGCATCTGAAAGATGATATTCAGAGTGAAATAAGGCTTATTACTGAAAAAATGGATAAAATTAATGAGGCTAATTTAAATATGCCAAAGTTATCAACACCATTTTCTCATATAAGAAGCCCTGTTAAAACAAAAGAGGAATTGTCAAATCCTTTCATAACAGACTTGAGTCACCAAGACAATAACCAAGTCTTAATGAAGGAAGCACCTCAATTGAAGGAATGGCCAACATTCACAGGAGAAGGTGAATATGACCACATGTCATTTATTAAAACAATTGACATGTTACAAGAAGACTATGCCATACCAGATGAATTAATCACTGCAAGATTACACTCATTGTTTGAGAAATCTGCAAAAAGATGGTATTATGGCATAAGACAAACAAATGGTAAAAATACCTGGTCTTGGTGGAAACAAGAAATAATCACCAAGTGGGCAAATGATGCCTGGAGGTATAAGATAGAAAATGCATTTGAAAACTCTTTCTTTGACCCTGAGAAAGATAAACCTTTAACTTGGTTCTTAAAACAAGTTGAAAGGCTTAATGCACTGTACCCAGAAATGTCACAGAAGATGGTGCATATGAAAATACTTAAAAAATGTGGAGGGGAACTAGAACATGCCCTAAGAAGCAGGTGCATAGAACCATGCTCCACAGAAGAGTATATAAATGCACTGGAAGATATAGTGACAAGAACAAAAATTGGCAGGACTTGGAAAAAATTGGACATTAAAAGCCCAAAAAAACCATTTATCAAAAAAGATAAATCAAAAGAATCCTTTAAGCCCAATACATCCAACAATAATGAGCAAAGAAAATGCCATAAATGTGGAGGTATTGGACACTTAGCCAATAATTGCCTTAAAAAAGCAAAAATTAATGAAATTGTGGAAACAGAAAACCACAATGACAAAGAAGAGGAATCTGACTCTGAAAAAGAGACAGAAGAGTCAGAAAGCTCTGAAAGTGATGAAATCAATATAATTAATGCACAAATTAATAATATTGATATAATTTATGAAGTACTGGATGTTAATTCAAACTTGCCACAAGTTGGAACATCTGACTCAAACCTGACAAACATACAAGATGCCAAAATGTATAGAACCAAACCTGCAAGAGGAATGGGATATACAGCTGGAAAATCAAGTATAAGTATTGTTATGGTTAATAACCAAGAAGGAAAGGTTAACTTGGACACAGGAGCATATTGCACCTGTGTTGGCAAAAGTTACTTGAAAACCATTGTCCCAGACTGGCAAGAAAACCTTATGCCAATACAAGGTGTCAAATTTAGTAGTGCAAGTGAGAGCATGAAGCCCCTTGGAATAATTGATTTAACACTAATTTTTCCTCATCCCTCACAATGTGTCAGAATCAAAGTAGAGTTTGTAGTAATGGACAACTGTACTAGTAATCATTTCATACTTGGGAATGACTACTTATCAATCTATGGTATAGATATCTTCAACCAAAAGGATAGATATTTTACCATAGGAGATAATAAAAGACAAAAGTTTGGATTCTTAAATAACAAAAAACAAATCACAGTTATTAAGAATGAGGAAAAAATTCCAGAAAAAGAACTTTTTATATCTGAACAACTCAAAGAGGCAGAATTCAATCAAGAATTAACAGAAAAAATGAAAGAAAAATTGATTAACCTCTTATTTAAGTATAAAAATGCCTTTGCAACTGACAAAGAGCCACTAGGTGCCATAATTGGACATGAAGTGGATATAATTCTTAATGTAGAAAAACCTTACCCACCTTTATTAAGAAGACCTGCTTATCCAGCCAGCCCAAGAGCTAGAGAAGCCTTAGAGGTGCACATTAAAGAATTAATGGACCTTGGAGTATTAAGAAAGGTTGGACATAATGAACAAGTAGAAGTTACTACACCTGTCATTATAACTTGGCATAATGGAAAATCAAGGATGGTAGGAGACTCCAGAGCCCTGAATACCTATACCATTCCAGACAGATATCCAATACCCAGAATCCATGAGACATTGACCCAATTGTCACAAGCTAAGTTCATCACAGCTATGGATGCTCTTAAGGGTTTTCATCAAAATTTCTTAACAGACAATGCCAAGAAACTACTAAGAATAATAGTCCATTGTGGAATTTTTGAATACTTAAGAATGCCATTTGGGATAAAAAATGCACCTTCCCATTATCAAAGAATGATGAATACCATATTTCCTGAAGAATTATCAGAAGGATGGTTAATAATCTACATTGATGATATCATAGTTTGCTCAGAAACTTGGGAAAATCACCTGACAAGACTAGAAAGGGTACTACAGAAAATAGTCCAAGTAAATATGAAAATTTCATTGAAAAAATGTCATTTTGCATATAGTGAATTAAAAGCCCTAGGACATGTAGTATCTGGCCTTAGTCTAGGCATAGACAAAAATAAAGTAGCAGCAGTACTACTTAAACCAATGCCTCAAACCAAAAAAGAAATGCAATCATTTCTAGGATTTGCTGGTTACTATAGACAGCATATAAAGGACTTTGCAAAGATTGCTAAATCATTGTATAAGCTATGTGACCAACAAACAGTCTATGAGATGACAGAAGAAAGAGTCAAGGCATATGAAGAATTGAAAAATTCCTTAACAAATGCCCCATTTCTTCTGATGCCAGATTGGAAACTACCCTTCAAACTGTACATTGATGCTTGTGGAGAAGGACTAGGTGCTGCACTTCACCAAACACAAATTATCAATGATAAACCAGTGGAAGGACCAATTTGTTTCATTTCAAGGCAGATAAAGCCAACAGAAGAAAGGTATGGAGCAAGCCAAATGGAATGCTTATGCCTAGTATGGGCTTTAGAAAAACTGCATTATTATTTGGATGGCACAGTATTTGATGTAATCACAGACTGTAATGCTGTGAAATCACTATTAAATATGAAGACTCCAAATAGACATATGCTAAGATGGCAAATTGCTATCCAAGAATATAGAGGAAATATGACTATTGTTCATAAATCTGGAAATATCCATAAAAATGCAGATGGTCTTAGCAGATGGGCTCTAGCAAATACCCCTGACAATCCAGCATGGGTACCGCAAGAAGAGCACCATATAGAAGGAATATGTGTTACAGACATTGGCACAGAATTCTTTAACCAAGTTAAAGAAAGCTATAATACAGACAAAAATTGCCATATCTTAAGCCAACTTCTAATGAAAGACTGCAAAGATCCATCACTTTCATCAAAACTAGATGAAATATGGAAAAAGGCATATGATGAAGGAAGATTCCACCTCCTTGATGGAATCCTTTACCATAGAACAAAACACACATGTGTTATGGCCTTAACAGACAAAACACTAATAAACACTATTTTACATGAGTGTCATGATAGTGTTGCATCTGGACATCTCTCAGAAGATAGGACACTAGAGAGGGTGAAAACCTGCTCTTGGTGGCCAAATTGGAAGAAAGATGTTGCAGAGTACTGCCAAACCTGTGACAGATGCCAAAAAGCCAACAGAGCCACAGGAAAGAAATTTGGAATGATGATCCAAATCCAAGAACCAAAATCCCCATGGGAAATAGTTCATATGGATTGGGTAACAGCCTTACCTCCAGGAGGAGACAGGAGTTATAATGCTTGCCTCGTGTTAGTGGACAGGGAAAACTCCAATGTTCTTACCATGTCACAAAGATGACACAGCTATGGATACAGCCATAATGATATGGAATAAAGTCATTAGCCACACAGGCTTATTCCAAAACATTATAAGTGACAGAGACCCAAAGTTCACTTCAGCATTATGGACAAATCTCCATAACTTGTTTGGGACAAAGCTATCATTCTCAACAGCTTACCATCCCCAAACTGATGGTTTAGCAGAAAGAATGATACAGACCTTAGAGGACATGATCAGAAGATTCTGTGCTTATGGGCTAGAATTCAAAGATTCTGATGGTTTTACCCATGATTGGTGTACACTAATACCAGCACTTGAACTGGCATATAAGACATCAATCCATTCTTCTACTGGCAAAACACCAGCAATGCTAGAGAAAGGTTGGAATCCAAGACTTCCTTATGACACCCTCAAAAAGGACTTAGTGGATATACATCCAACAGCAAGCAGTTTCAAGATAATGCTTGACAAAGCAAGACACCATGCAAACAGATGCATGCAAGATTCTTTTAAATATGCAAAAGAAAGATGGGATAAAAGTCATAAACCACCTGATTTCAAAGTAGGAGACTTGGTTTTAGTATCAACCCTTAATTTCAATAACATAAAAGGCCCAAAGAAATTGAAAGATTCCTTTGCAGGACCATTTATGATAAAAGCACTCCATGGACCCAATGCTGTGCAATTAGAACTCACAGGTGAACTAATGAACAAACACCCAACTTTCCCTGTAAGTCTGATAAAACCTTACAGTTCAAGTGACAAGGAGTTATTTCCACTAAGAAATAAACCCCCACTTGAAATTCCCCCCTTGGAGGAAGGAGAGGAAAAGAAAATAGTAAAAGTCCTTAAAGAAAGAAGGACAAGAAACAAAAAAGAAAGGGAATACCTTGTAAGGTATAGAAATTCAACTCAGGAAGATGAATGGCTACTTGAGAAAGATATAACAAATGCTGATAAGTTACTAAGAAGATTCAGACATGAAAGAAAACCTGAAAAATAAAAAAGTTAAGCATTATTGAGCTTCAAGACTAACAAAGTCTATTGAAGAGGTAGGACAGTGGATGATACCCTAATCACATATATCAGATTGTGGTACAATCTTTTTTGGTGGTAGGGAATGTGAGCCTTTGAGATATGACCACATACCCAATAAGGTCACAAAAAGACTCAGAATAATTAGACTTTTAATATAATTATATTAAAATCACTTAAAATAATTATACATTAAAAATAATTAATTAAATATACAAAAAATACCATAAATTGGTACAAAAATTGGTTTAACTTAAAAACCAATGAATCAACATGTAAAATAAGTTATACCATTGGATTCCCCATGGAAAAATACACATATACCATTTTTATGGCATATCTGTAAAGTCAATATTTAAGGAATTATAAGGTATAATACCTTATAAAAACCATAAAAACTTATTTATCTCAGAAACTAATGAAACAACATGTGAAAGAGATTGTACCAGTGGATTCCCCACAAAAATTCACATATAAAACAATTAATAAGCTAATTCCCAAAATCAATACTTAAGGAATTATCCTGAATATATGCACTTTTTTGGTCAACGCATATATTCAGGGATCATAGCTAATATCTTCTAAACTATACCTGCTAGAATGATGAACCAAAAATAAAGTTACCACGTAATTACTGTAAAAACACAGATATGAGCTTTATTTTGCAAATTATAAACAAGGTTAAGACTTATGAGGAAATATTGATAAAAATCAACAGAGCTGTTGACCACTCTGTTGTGAAAGTAGTCCAAACTTAAAAAAAAGTATACAGTTGGATTCTACTAGTTTATTCGAGAAGAATGTCGTAATTTTTATTATTAAATTCAGGGTATAACCCCCTGAAATCAAGGTTTGAAGTTTAAAATATTGAATTTCAACAGAAAAGATGAGTTACAAGAAAAATCATCAAAATTAGAGTTTTGATGATGTAATGAAAAGCTCTTGGAAGCATAATAAGGTTATGTCAGGCTATCAGAATTCACTCTCTGAATTGCTGTAGCGTAAAAACCTTAAAAATTTTTGAGGATCAAAGTTTGAGCTTAAATTGAGCTGTTATGATCACATACTGTAACCTTAAATTAAGTTTAACAGTCTTAAGAGTGATAAAATTGGTGAATACTATTAGTTTATGATTAAAACTAATAAAATCCACGAAATTTGGGGTTCTGCCAAGCCTCTGATGTCATCAAACTTAGAGTTACAGTGATAACTCTAAATAATGGTGTAATAATGATGCAATATGGTTTGATCATGATGTAATCACCCTCAAACCTTAAAATATTGATCAATTCCAGTGGATATGATCAGTACACGTCTACTAGAAGCCTTTTGGACTCTAGGAGGGAGGTATTTACTATAAATAGAGCTCTTTTTACTCTATTTACCCCTCAGACGCATCAAAAACATTAAATCAATTAAATAAAAGGTAATTTCTTTATTCTTTATATATAAAACTCTTATATTATTAAAGACCAAAGACAATCTTAATATTAATCACTATTTTTATGTGATTAAATCAATTATTTAATTGTTTTTGTCATAAATCTCTCTATAAACTCATTTCCACGTAAAATCAAGAAATTTAGTAATTTTCTTTATTTTTTATTGTAAATACCATTTGAAAAAGTTGTATTATATTCTTTTGGCGTAAAATATCTCAATATTATTATTTTAAGTGTTAAAAGTAGGTTATTTCATCTTATTATAATAATTCCTCTCTTATTATTACTCTTAATAATTCTTAATTAATATAAATAGTATTTATATTAATATATAACTTTAATATTAGTAATATTATTGTTATTAATTGTTTTTTATTTATTAAAAACAGTTTTTTACGCCTTTATTATTTGTTGGTAACAATAATAAAGAGCTTTATAATATATTAATTATTTTATATTAATATATTATTTATAATATTATAATTTCATATAATATTAGTTATATTATTATATTTACTTAATAATATAATATTTTTACGCCATAATAATAATATTTCTTTATTTTATTATTATTTTAATCTTATTTATTTCAATTATAAGGACATTCAGAGTACAATAAGTAATAAATTAGTAATTTTTACTTATTGTTTCATAGTCAAACCTTACATATATCAAGGCAAGGTGGCAAGAATGTGGGTGCACCGATATGACTGCTGGATCTGCAGCAAGTTACAAAAGCTTTGGTGGAACAAGGCTGACATTAGCATATCCGAAATTGGGTGGGTTGTAGCAACTTATTGTGGAGGGGCATATTAGAGGCAGGCGGCCATGTTCGCTGGTGTGACAGCAAAAAATGAGCGTATCTTCCCCAGGTTAATCGCCGGACAGGGACCTAGCGGGCAATGTTGACGGCTTCAAAGGGCAATCTCACTGTGGGGATTTTTGTGTGTGGGCGGGCAAGATATGTTCGGTGGCACGCCACCAAACATGAGCTTGGTTTTGCCTAAAGTTTTTTGCTGACTGATGATGCGCACTGGGATTCCAGGGGGGAATGTGTGGCATGATCCAAGGGGGCTCCGGCCTTGAGCCGTGATCCACATTCACATTCACCCCCATTGCGTTTGAGGCGGGTACTAAACCACCGAGATTGGCATCAGGGTCTTTGCCTCACGCATGTATGAAAGTCTGGCGAAGGAGGCCACCCGCCCAAGGGATTTTTGGGCTGCAAGCCAGGCGCCACAACTTGCGCGGGGCACTTGAGAATGTTCAGAAAATGACCCGGAGTGGGAGATCCCCACACAATCATAGGCCGGGATTATTCTAATGCGAATGAGGCTGAAGCAAATCCACACTTATTGGTCTCAGGTTTCCACGCGCAGCGGGTGAGCGTCTGCAGTCAAGCTGACAACCCGACAAAGAAAATAGCCGGTTGCAAGACTGGCAGTAAAATGTCTTCCAGGCGTGTGAATGTTGCCTGCGTATGACCCGTTGGGTGGTGCATATGAGAAAGCGTGTGGCTGCCCGCCAATGAGCACGCGCGGCCAGTCAAAGTTTGCCCCAATATCACCCACTTACATTAACTTGGATGACACGCGCATCTGTGCCGTAGTTAGGCAGAGCTGTCCAACAAGGTGCATCAAAGGGATGCAGTTGAGATATATGACTCAATGGCTTGATGTGATTGCATTTTAAATAGTTGAACAGCTTTTGCTCTGCCCCGCAGCATACATTTACAAAGGTGTACTGCATACTACAGTGTCGGGTGTACAGATTAGGAAGGTGTAATACTACTTCAGCCTGCATGCATATAGCCAATGTAATCGTTTTCATATACGTATCTCATGTGCCACATGCTCAGAATTGTGTTTCACCCAATTTGCACACGCGAGCTGAGCATTTCATGGTCAAAAGCACCGTGTGGAAGTGCTCAGTCAAGCCATGGTCCGGACCATTTGTGCAATAGTTCATTGTAAGGCTATCACAGGGGCTCTTGGATAGAAACACAAGAGTGGCCTGGCACTCAGCAATCAGGGAACTCACTTGGAAGACTCCAAAGAATAAAGAAATAAAAATAAAGAATAAATTCCTCTAAAAGATATGCAGGTACAAGATGAGATGCAAAAGAGGAAAGGGAAGCCAAATGGCCAAAGAGCCAACCAAGTAAGTCCTTAATCACTGTTTCAACCTGCCAAAAATGAATAATGGAATTAGTAAGGATATGACCACCAAATATCCATTGACAGGCGAAGAAAGAGAAAGAGAAAGGTGCTAAATGACTGACTTAATAATATCAGTATTTGCTTAACTAAAGTGAAAAGAAAATAGAGATAAAATAAAATCAAAATATATTAATTAACTGGGGAAAACCCCCCAGGGTGGAAAGGGTAGCCGGTATATGTGAAGAGTTGGGAGCTTGAGTTCTTCAGGCTGAAAACTGATCTGTATTGATCCTTGAGGCTGTATTGATTCTTTTGGGAATTGATACAGCTGGCTAATGTTGAAATTGAATTGGGTTGAATGAATTTCCCTTGATTGAAAATGAAAATACAGTTCTTGATGGATCCAGACTGTATTGAAATGAATATGGTTGCCAAGATGGATTGAGTGGAGCTTTGACACTTGACAACTTCTTTTTGGCACTGCCTCTTGAATACACTTGAGAATGAATTGACAGTATTCCCTTGGAAGGAATACTTGGAGTGAGATAAACCAATGACTGCTTGATGGTGTCATTGGTCTTTGACGCTGAAACACTTGCTCTTGAGCCTTGATGATTCCTCTGAATGATTGGGTGCCTTGATGACGTGATGAGATGTTAGAATGTTGAAAAGACTATTTGATATTGCCACCATTGAATTGCTGTTGAAAAATGATGCACAATAATGTATAACATCATTTATGGCATATTGGTTGATTGGCAAGAAGATTACGTCCAAAGGTCTTGAGGTGGAAAGGCAGAGGGGAAAAGGATGGATGTGATGGCTTCAGAGCTTGGAAAGGTGTTTCTGGGCCTTTTGGGGTTTTTGGCCACTTTTGGGTTCTGAGCCAAAAACTGGCCCAAAAGGCAGGAAAGTGTCTTTTGGACACTTTGCGTCAAAGTGCGCAAAAATGCGCAAAATGCGCAAAAGTGCGCAAATGCGCAAAGTCCGTAAAAATGCGCAAAAGGCGCAAAAGTGCGCAAATATGCGCAAATGCGCAAAAAGTGCGCAAATGCGCAAAAATGCGCAAAATGCGCAAATGCGCATTATGAGCCCAAATGGCCAAAAACAGCCATTTGGGCCATTTCCCCTGGTTTTGAGGGAAATGACCAGAAATACCCATTTGGGCATAAATTGCCGCTATGGGTGCTGGATTGAGGTGAAGGGCCATGAAGGCCCCAAAACACAAATGGCCATAAATGGGCCATAAGATGATGACGTGGCCATATTGGCCACTGGTGATGGATATGGCCAATTGGCCATAAAAGGACTGTGGCTTGATATGCCATATGGGGATCCAAGGAAGTGAATTGCCATGGTTGTGACAGTACCTCCCACCTTGAAATGGTGAGCTCCTGAGCACCAATACAAGGTGAAGCCTGTTGAGGCTATTGGAAAGATTTTGAGAGAGTGATTCAAGAGGACTAATTAATGTAAAAAATTTGAAAACTGATATTAAGAATTTGACATTTGACGCAGGACTTGCTTGATCTTCTTTTGACATTGGCTTCATGATTTGAATTTAATTTTGAAATGAATGAAAATTTTTGACGTGATAATTGACGTGATAAAAGGAAATTTAAAATGAAAGTAAAATAGAAATAAAGAATGAAAATGAAAATAAGAAAAGAAAAGGGAAAAGAAAGAGAAAAATGAATTGAATCTTGAGGAGGTTCCAATCTTCATCACGGAGGTTGATAACTGATTTTGAAATTGGCCAAGGACCTGGAAAGATAAATTTGATGCCAGGTGCTCACAAAGTGGCCAAGGTGATGTTTTGACAAGATTGTAGGCCCTTCAGGGAAGTGCACACCAGGAGAGGAACTTACTTTTGGTAATTACCACTCCCGCCAGTGCCAAAAAAATAAAACAAAAAATGTTGAAGGAATGAATTTGAATTTGGAATCTTGGAAATGAATTGGAAAGTGAATGGCCCATTGTCCCAAGTGAAAATGGCCATAAGATTGGAAATGAAGTTGAAAGCCCTGCCAGGGATCTGTGTCCAAAATTGCAAAGTGCTCACAGAGTGGCCAAGGTGATGCTTACAACAAAACAGAGTAGAATACCCCTAAAGGTGCATACCAGGAGTGGGACTTACCTTTGGTAATTCCTCTCCCCACCAAGCACCATAATGAATCAAGCTTTTGAGGAATTGGGCCCAGGCTTGTCAGGATATAATGAATGAAAATCTTTGACAAGTTCAGGACAATTCTTGAGGTTTTCGGTTGGTTCCCAAGTGGATCTTTCTGGGTCTTGACTGAAACCTTTCCATTCCACCACATACCATAATTTTCCTCTCTTGAGCTTTGAGTCCAGTATTTGAGAGACTTCCCATTCCTCTTCTTCTTCAATGGTGATTGGAGGAGGAGGCTCTTGATGCCTATTTGGGATTGTTGACGTCTTGACTGGTTCCAAAAGGGAAATGTGGAAAACTGGGTGGATGGATTTCCATTGAGATGGAAGCTTGAGGTGGTAGGCATGAGTGCTGACTTTCTTCAAGATTGGAAAAGGACCCAGCCATCTTTCAGACAGCTTTTTTGGTGGGTCTGGTTGATTTGATGTTCTTGGAAGAAAGCCATACCATGTCACCAGGATTGAAAACAGGTGGACTTGCTCTACTTTTATCTGCATACCTCTTAAACCTGTTTATGGCAACTTCAAGTTCTCTCTTGACATCTTGCTGTACTGATTGGATTTTTGTTGATAACTTTCCAGCCGGAGTGTCTTGAGTGATGTGAACTGAGTCAAAATGAGGATCTCTTCCATAAACAGTGAAAAATGGTGATTGTTTTGTTGAAGAGTGGTCAGAGTTATTGTAGGAAAATTCAGCCAGAGGGAGCCAGGTGTTCCAATCATCTTGATGATAACTGACATACATCCGAAGGTACTGTTCTAGTATCTTATTTACCCTCTCTGTCTGTCCATCAGTTTCTGGATGATAAGCAGTTGACAAGTCTCTTGAAATCTTGAGCTGCTGACAAAGGTTGGTCCAAAAGGAAGAAACAAAAAGAGAACCTCTGTCACTAACAATGCTTGAAGGGAGGCCATGATTTGAGAAAATATTCTTGATGAATAAATGGGCCAAATCTAATGAAGTGATTGAAGCTATTGTTGGAATAAAAACCGCCATTTCTGAGAATCTGTCCACTATGACTAAAATTGAATCAAAGGAATTGGACAGTGGCAATTGAGTGATGAAATCCATTGAAAGACAAATCCAAGGACCACTTGGAATTGGAAGAGGCTTGAGGAGTCCAAACTTCTTGTGATGAATATTTTTGTTTCTTGAAAACTGTTGACAGGATGAGACATAATCCTTGATAAATTGAGTCATGCCGGACCAGTGGAAATCCCGCTTGACAAGCTTGAGGGTCTTCTCTTGGCCAGGGTGTCCAGCTAGAGGAGAGTCATGCCGATTTTGAAGTACATTGAGTTGAATTGTGGGGTCATTTGGGACCACCACCCGATCTTTGAAAAGGAGAAGTTTGGAAGAGGAATCAAGAGAATAATCTTGGACAGATTTACCTTTACCCAAATCTTCAAGGACACTTCTATATTGAGAATCTTGCCACACTGCCTTCTGAATTGAATCAATCAAATTTGAAAATCAATCCACCTTGACTGCAAAAAACTTTGAGGCTTGAATTTCATCTTGCATGATTATCTTCTGATAGTTCATTGGATTCTTGCTGATGAAATCCTCCCCCCTCTCCGGGTAAACGTCGTCCCGACGTGACAAGGCATCTGGAAGGGTGGCCAAGCGGCCAGGGCGGTAGGTGATTGAGAAATGGAATTCAGATAAAAATTCAGCCCAGCGGGCTTGACGGCGAGTGAGAATCTTGGAAGACATAAAATATTGAAGGGATGAATGATCGGTGAGAACTTCAAAAGGGGAAGAAATAGAAAGAAGGAAAGCTCTCCAGCGCTTGAGAGCCCAGACTATGCCAAGGAGTTCCTTGTCATGAATCTCATAATTGAGCTCAGCTGGGAGAAGCTTGCGGCTATCAAATGCAATGGGATGTTTTCCTGAGTCAGAGACCTGACTCAGTACAGCACCCAAGGCATAATCTGATGCATCGGTCTCTACAATGGTGGGTAGAGAGGGATTGAAATGAGAAAGGATTGGAGCAGTGGTGAATGCCTCTTTGAGTTGATGAAACTGTCTAAGAGCTTCCTCATTGAGGGGAAAACGGGAATCTTTCTTGAGGAAACTTGTGAGTGAACTAATTTTCTTTGAATAATTCTTGATGAAACGGCGGTAAAAATTGGCAAAGCCAAGGAATGATTGAAGAGCCTTGAGGTTTCTTGGAGGTGGCCAATTGAGAATTTGCTGGACTTTTGCTTGGTCCATCTTGAGGCCTTCAGAAGAAACTACATAACCAAGATATTCCACACTAGAAACATGAAATAGGCATTTGGACGCCTTAGCAAAGAGGTTATTGGCTCTGAGTCTGGAAAGAACAGTGGACACATGAGTGACTTGTTCTTCCTCAGATTTGGAAAAGACCATAATGTCATCCAAATAAACCACAACATAAACATCAAGAAGATCATAAAAAATATCATTGACGAGATTTTGAAAAGAAGCAGGAGCATTGGTAAGCCCAAATGGCATAACCAAGTACTCATAACTACCATATTTGGTTCTAAAACAAGTCAAATGTTCATCACCTTCCTTGATTCTGAGCAGGTTATATGCACCACGCAAATCAATCTTGGAGAAGATAGAAGAACCATTGAAAACAGTAAGAAGCTGATTCATAGGAGGAACAGGATACTTGTTCTTCCTAGTAACAGAATTGAGCTTGCGGTAATCAACACACAAACGGAGGCCACCATCTTTCTTTTTGACAAAAAGAACAGGTGCTCCTGTAGAAGAGGAGCTTGGCCGGATGAAACCTTTCTCTACATTCTCTGAAATGTAGGCCCTCAGTGTATCTGACTCTTGGTTTGATAAAGAGTAGATCACCCCAACTGGAGGTAGAGACCCCTCCAGCTCAATATGATGATCACAGGCGCGGTGAGGAGGAAGTTTCTCTGCTTTCACCTTGGAAAATACATCCAAATATTGGTGATAAACAGAAGGAACAACCTTCATCACGGTTTCTATTTCTTCTGGCTCTTCCTCTTCATCCCACAACTCCTCCAGGGAGTCATGATAAGATGAAGGAGGAAGGTCCATATTCCCAAAGAAGAGATGAAGAAAAGATACAGAATTATCTTCTCCAACATCTTGAATCTCTTTGAAGACTTCATCTCTAGATGATAGTAATGACTGATGGGAATTAAGGGAAGGAATATGGACAGAAGAAGGAAATGATGGTGTTCTAGAATCACCAACCAGAGCTGCACATGATTTGGCAGAAGAAAAGTCATTACTGAAAGAAATTGAAGGATCATCATAGTCCTTATGATCAGAATTAAAGGTGATCAATCCTTGCCTCCAATCAATAAACGGATTAAAATGATTAAGAAAGTCAAAGCCCAATATGAGGTCTTCTCCCTTGGGAGTATCAATGACTAAAAAGTCCCATTCAAAGCTTGGGAAGGAAGGGAGCTCAACCATATATTTAGTATGGTGAGTCACAAATAAAGAAGGAGACTCAGAGGAGTCAAGAATAATAAGGGGAATCTTCTCCGGGAGTTCTGACATGGTCAAAGAATACTTGTGAACAAACTGCTTTGCAATAAATGAGTTGGTAGCACCAGAATCAATGAGAATACTGTAAAACATATCAGAGAGAGAAGAAAAAACAAAAAATTTAAGAGAATTTTTGACACCAGTATTCAGAATGCACAATTGTGCTCTGGATGGAAAACTGTGAAGACCATTGAACACAACATGATCTTCACTCAGGCTTTTCCCTGGCTGGGAAATTTGCCTGACGGTTGGGTAAGCTTGTTTTGAGGCCTTTTGAAACAGGACTCAAGACTATGCTTCCCACCACAATAGGTACAAAGACCCTCTTTGATTCTTCTTTCTTTTTCAGAGTTCATGAGCTTGAAATCTTTATTCAACAAAGAAGAATGGGGCTTGTCCCTCTTCTGAAAATTCTTCTTCTTCTTTTGACTTGAGCTTGAAGAATTTTGAGGATGAGAAGAACTTGACTTTGAGGCTTCTGGCTTCTTCTCTTGATGATGACCCTTTTCATTTTGCCTCTCATGGTACCTGGTATCAAGTTCCAGGGTAACGTCCATTAAGTCTTGAAGAGAGTCAATTCTTGAAGGATGGGAGGCCAATTGATCCAAAATCCTGGATGGCAATCCCTTCCTGAAATGATGGATGAGAGCTCTTTCACCCCAATCCCCGATTCTTGAGACTAAGCTTCTGAAATCAGCAATGTATAAGGATACATGCCCACCTTCTTTCATTCTTAAAGAATCCAACTCAGCTTCTGCTTTTCTGACTTCATTTGGGTCACCAAATAGAGTGAAGAGTTGAGATTCAAATAAAGGCCAAGAATTGAGAAGGTAATTTGAATCTTGATTGGTGAGATTGGAGAGATAAGGCTCAATCCATTTTGCAGCCCTGCCAATGAGAAATGAATTGGCATAAAGGACCTTCTTTCTGTCTTGAGCGAAGTTTGCCGGATCATTATGAAATATCAATTGACAAGACTGAATGAAACTTCTAACTTTGAAGGGCTGAGTCCCATCAAAGCATTCCGGTGCCTTCATAGATGGAGTCTTGAAGGCTGGTGGTCTTGATGCTTCAGAAGATGAAGCTGCTTGAAGATTGGCCATAATCTGAGTCATTTGCTGCATGATGGCCAATAAAGATGGTTCAGACTGATGAGAGACAGGCTGATTAGACTGGGCTAGAGTTGGCCCTCCAGTTCCTTGGGATGCCTCCACCGGAGCAGGGACACCTTCAGTACCATCAGACTCTTCCTCTTCCACAGAATTCTCCTCCTCCTCTTCCACAGAATTCTCCTCCTCCTCTTCACCATCTTCACCTGGACCTTTGAAAATAGTCCTTGAAGTTCCTGGAAATCCGCCAACTACTCCTGAGAATGAACATGATCTTCTTGGCGCTCTTCCTTCCTTCCTGGATGGTGCTGCTCCTTCCATGCGGGGTCCTCTATCTAATTGGGCCCTCAGTTGAGGAACTGCTGGGGTTCCATCTAGAGGAGCTCTTGGAGTTGGAGTGAGAACAGCTTGAGCTCTGGCCTGAGATCTGGTCTGTCTTGCCGGAGGTGAGTGTTGAACAGGCATGATATCCGGAATGGAATGAAACAATGAATTAAAAATCAAAATTTTCTTGAATTGAAAAGAGTCAACAATCAAATCTTGAGGAAAAAATCAATGAATAAAAATGAAAATCTTCAAGTACGTCAAAAAATCAAAATCAAATGAAGTCTTGAAGTCAAAATCAAATCAATCAAATCAATCAAAATAAAAAATCTTGCAGAATCAATCAATCAAATGAAAATCTTGAAGAAAAATCAATTTATGTCAAAATTCCTGATGTGAAAAATCAGCACAATCAATGAAATCTTCAGGTCAATCAATTTTCTTGAGGTCAAAATCAAATATGTCAAATCAATCAATCAATCAAAATCAAGTGAATTATTCTTTAAAAATCAAAATTCTTGAAGAAAAAACCAATTATGAATCTTGATGTGAATAACGTGTCTGAATATCTTGATGAAAAATTTGAAAATCAAAGAAAATCAAGATGACGCCTGAATTATGAATGAGAATGAAAATTTGATGATTTGAAAAGATTTAAAAAAGAATAACAAAAATAAAAAATGGGTCAGCTTTCAATTTTCAAAATGAAGAATGAATGAAAGAAAATTGAGAGGTGATGACGAATCATTAAGTTCATAAACGTAAAAGAATCATAATTTTGATGAAATGAGTGAATGAAATTATAAAGAAAGAATGAACAGAATGAAAAAGAAATTATGAGTTAATTAATATAATGTCACAGGGGCTCTTGGACAGAAACACAAGAGTGGCCTGGCACTCAGCAATCAGGGAACTCACTTGGAAGACTCCAAAGAATAAAGAAATAAAAATAAAGAATAAATTCCTCTAAAAGATATGCAGGTACAAGATGAGATGCAAAAGAGGAAAGGGAAGCCAAATGGCCAAAGAGCCAACCAAGTAAGTCCTTAATCACTGTTTCAACCTGCCAAAAATGAATAATGGAATTAGTAAGGATATGACCACCAAATATCCATTGACAGGCGAAGAAAGAGAAAGAGAAAGGTGCTAAATGACTGACTTAATAATATCAGTATTTGCTTAACTAAAGTGAAAAGAAAATAGAGATAAAATAAAATCAAAATATATTAATTAACTGGGGAAAACCCCCCAGGGTGGAAAGGGTAGCCGGTATATGTGAAGAGTTGGGAGCTTGAGTTCTTCAGGCTGAAAACTGATCTGTATTGATCCTTGAGGCTGTATTGATTCTTTTGGGAATTGATACAGCTGGCTAATGTTGAAATTGAATTGGGTTGAATGAATTTCCCTTGATTGAAAATGAAAATACAGTTCTTGATGGATCCAGACTGTATTGAAATGAATATGGTTGCCAAGATGGATTGAGTGGAGCTTTGACACTTGACAACTTCTTTTTGGCACTGCCTCTTGAATACACTTGAGAATGAATTGACAGTATTCCCTTGGAAGGAATACTTGGAGTGAGATAAACCAATGACTGCTTGATGGTGTCATTGGTCTTTGACGCTGAAACACTTGCTCTTGAGCCTTGATGATTCCTCTGAATGATTGGGTGCCTTGATGACGTGATGAGATGTTAGAATGTTGAAAAGACTATTTGATATTGCCACCATTGAATTGCTGTTGAAAAATGATGCACAATGATGTATAACATCATTTATGGCATATTGGTTGATTGGCAAGAAGATTACGTCCAAAGGTCTTGAGGTGGAAAGGCAGAGGGGAAAAGGATGGATGTGATGGCTTCAGGGCTTGGAAAGGTGTTTCTGGGCCTTTTGGGGTTTTTGGCCACTTTTGGGTTCTGAGCCAAAAACTGGCCCAAAAGGCAGGAAAGTGTCTTTTGGACACTTTGCGTCAAAGTGCGTAAAAATGCGCAAAATGTGCAAAAGTGCGCAAATATGCGCAAATGCGCAAAGTGCGCAAAAAGTGCGCAAATGCGCAAAAGTGCGCAAAATGCACAAAAATGCGCATTATGAGCCCAAATGGCCAAAAACAGCCATTTGGGCCATTTCCCCTGGTTTTGAGGGAAATGACCAGAAATACCCATTTGGGCATAAATTGCCGCTATGGGTGCTGGATTGAGGTGAAGGGCCATGAAGGCCCCAAAACACAAATGGCCATAAGATGATGACGTGGCCATATTGGCCACTGGTGATGGATATGGCCAATTGGCCATAAAAGGACTGTGGCTTGATATGCCATATGGGGATCCAAGGAAGTGAATTGCCATGGTTGTGACAAAGGCTCAGTTTGGAGCACTTCACCAAAGCATGTGAAATCCTGCACCTGGCTGAAATGTCATCCAATGCTGTGCCAAATGCTCAGATTGTGTGCTTACAAAAATGACCTAGAAATTTCTCAGCATGGTGCATTTGATATTGTTATATCAATAGTTCAATAAGGGTGCAATTAAAATGTTCAGCCACTGAGCATTTCAATTATGACCCAAAAGCAAACCTGAGCAATGGGTCCAGCCAAGATTACACTGTATTCATTTGTCATACAGCCGCCCGACCCCTTGTTCAAACACTATCACCCAGCCATAAGGCCGGTATGCTCGCCGCGGTCACCTGTGACCAAATGCACCATGTGCATTTCTGCATGGGGCACATGTGCATTGCACCCACCATGCAGATTCAACGAGGGCCTCACGACCACCCTCCTGGGTGATCGGGTGGCTATGTAAGGAAACGAAGGGGATTCGACTGAGTTTGACAATTCAATCAATAGCAATACTCAGCCAGAACCCCATTGTTCTTCTGCCTCACGCCAAAATTGAAGCTCAGTTGCAGCATTCGCTGCGACAGGGCTTCAATTTTTCCCACATGCCTGGAAGCTGAACCTTTGTCGGGTGCTGCAACTGCTGCGACTGAGCTTCAATTTTGCCCACACGCCTTGAAGCTGAGCCTGTGTCAGGTGCTGCAACTGCTGCGACTGAGCTTCAATTTTGCCCACACGCCTTGAAGCTGAGCCTGTGTCAGGTGCTGCAACTGCTGCGACTGAGCTTCAATTTTGCCCACACGCCTTGAAGCTGAGCCTTATTTTGGGTGCTGCAACTTCTGCGACTGCTGAGATTGTCTCAGCTTCACCATGGTATAAAAGACCATCTTCAGACGAAAAGCCCTTCACTTTCTTTCTCACCTGCTCCACTTCGCTCCACCTCACCCGCTGTTGTCCTTTTTGTGCGTATTACCCTAGGTCTTCCTGCTTTTCCACTCCACTAACCACTATCCTATCCTTCTGCTTTGTTTTTTTCCCGCTTATACTTCCAGAACCCCTCATCTATCTACTTCGTGTGTTCCATTCAATTAAAGTTTTGTCCAAATTATGTTCCGATATTAATACTGATTCTTCTTCACGACTTCCTTCCAGACTTTTAAAAACTTCCAACTAGAGTGTTTTTAATTTGTTTCCGTTTTAGATTTATATAATTCATCGTACGTCTTCCTTTTCTTTCTCAATTGCTTACTTTCTATTCAGTTACTAACCCCAATTGTTTTGTTTTTAGATGTCATGCACATTATGCACCAAGCGGGGTATCCCCTGCATCCCCTCTTCGACAACAACCGATGCTTGTGATGCTTTCCAACAAGCACACAAGAAATGCTCGTTTGTTGTCCAACCCTTCCGACCACGTGGCCAGACGAGTTCTCGCCCAAGACGCCCTCGCGAGGACTCCTTTGTGGTCGACGATGATGAAACCATTTGCGAGCGTGAATGGACGCCGGGCCCCCAAACAGGCCGACGGGAACAATTCCGGACGATTAGCCCTGTCCCCTCCAGTATTGATTTGTCCACTCCCCCTCCTAGGCCACCATCCAATGGTCACTTCACTCCTTGACCGGAGAGAAGTGATTATCCGGCCAATGAAGGATGGCGATGGCGAGAGGACATTTGAGCTTGGGCCGATCATCACCATGTCTTGTCACCCATGGGATTCAAACGCCAAAGTAAGTTTTATTTCTCCTCCTTATCTCATTTATCTTCACGCAATAATACTGACATTTTTCCATTACTCATAGAGCAAAACCCCCGAATCCCCCCCGACAAGACACTCCCATTCCTAGTTCGCCTTGCAAGCAAACCCTGCGGCAGCCCACTCCACGCCCGAGTGGCACCCGATGGTCGGAGGACTTATTCCGCGGTAAGCAGCCAACTTCCTCTTTTCTCATTTTCACTTTCGCATCAAGTTAACTGACTCTTCCTCCTTTTGTAGAACCCTCCCAGCACGATGAGCCACCTATTCCTGGCCCGAGTCCATCCTCCGAACCACCTGAGGACCTTCCAACTCGTGAGCCAGAACCTGAGGTGGCTCCAACACAATCCACGGAGGAATCTTTTGGTGAGTCCCTATTTCACTCTTTTAACTCTCCTCAACTTTTCCTCACCCCTCCTTCGACCGTCTCCAGCTCGTCCCGGTACTCCCCGCTCGATAATTGTCATTGAGGATACACCGTTTGGATCCCCCCCTCCCCCTCCCCCTTCTTCTTCCCTGACTCCGCAACCTTCCCCTCCACTCCTACCCCGGTTCCTTCCCCGGATCTACCTCCCATTGTCTCCGAGAACCCAACCCCCTCCTCCCCCCTGGTGCCAAGCTCCTCTCATTCCTATGATGACGCTCGCCAGGAATTCACCGACCTGCGCCCGATACTAATGATTCCTCGAGCCATCGTCCACCAACCAATAAACCGAATCTTGTTGAAGCATCGTCGGTTTCTCCACATGATTCCTTTCGTGGATGCAACTCATCAAAATGAGATGCACCAGGAATTCCAGGAGGAACTAAACTCCCTCCTTGGCGAGGCAATGGAGGCTTATCCAAAGGAGTACATCACCGGGATAGTCTCAAAATACTTAGAAAAATAAAAAAATTTAAAAAAAAAATCATTATTTCCTCTATTTATTATTTGTAATACTTTCTTTCATATAAATTTTTTGTATCGAATGATTGTTATTTTCCATTTGTATTACATTCTTTGCTCACGTTAAATTATATTTTCTTCAATGGTTCAAAAATCCTATTGCGTGAGAAAAATTTTTATAAGTGCCCCACCAAAGGTTTGAGATAGTATTTGTTTGTGAGAAAATCTTTTGCCAAAAATGCGCCAATAGTCACCATTCCTGCCTCCTATATTTTCTTCCTCCATTGTTTAGAGCCATATCAAATCTTAACTGTAAAACAGCGGGAGGTTCCCGCATGTGAGCAATTCACTCCAGATTCATGAGACATTGCCATTCCTATGGTCACACGCTATTAATCTTAGTCATGTATTGAATTGTTTAAATTGTCGGGAACCTTCACAAGTGTAAGGATTGGCATGTGAACTGTCGGAAGCCCCCACAGGCGTAAGGATTTTTGATCTTTGTTGGAACCTTCACAAGTGTAAGGATTAGCGTGTGAACTGTCGGAAGCCTCCACAGGCGTAAGTATTTTTGAGCATTATCGGAACCTGCACAAGCGTAAGGATTTGCGTGTGAATTTTCCAAAGCCTGCCCCGGCGTAAGGATTTTTGAGCATTGTCGGAACCTGCACAAGCATAAGGATTCGCGTGTGAATTGTCGGAAGCCTGCACAGGCGTAAGGAATTTTGAGCATTGTTGGAACCTGCACAAGCGTAAGGATTCGCGTGTGAATCGTCGGAAGCCTGCCCCAGCGTGAGGATTTCTTTGAATTGTCGGGAACCTGCACAAGCATAAGGATTCGCGTGTGACACATCGTGATCCTGGACAAGAGCCCCAAACCAGGACATATGTACTGTACGATGGCATGCCACCGTACACAATCCATTTCACCCGTTTTTCATGTGAGCCACCCTATCTCCTGCACTCCAAACCATCCAATCCTGGTGTATATTGTCCTCTGCCTTGCCCCACCATTATTTACCAATCACGCTGCAATTCCAACACACATGCAAATCTCCTCATTCTCTCAATTGGGATGAGATTGTATTACCATCCCTTATTTGATAGCCCGCTCCCTCGCCAATCTCATACTAGCCATGGCTTTTTTGGCACATTTTTTTTGCCAACCTCCTTGAGCATTGCGCGGACATAGCCACTAGTGTCGTGCTTTCGTTGTCCTCTGCTGGATCAGTATAATGAACAAATGTACTACTGGCCCACAATACCTGAATGAGCCCATGACATGCGGATAGATCGATCCAAAAATGCTCATTTGGGAAAATCAATTTTCCCCCTGTACACCGCTTTGCCGCATCTCTTTGAATTTGGCCGGTCCGCTTATCAGCTTGAAACCACCATCCCAAAGCATATAACGATGCATCCTTATCAACATGAGGTGAGTTTTTGAATCCATTCATGGTGAAAGTGATTGCAGAAGCAAACTCGCATGCACCCTGATTCGCGGGAATATCGCCTTCATAGTTGACTTGATCAAAAGACGGAACCCCCAATGACTTGTAGCAATTTTTAATCTTCTGAAATAAATTATCCCCAACATATCGTAAGGATTGACCTAGAATGCAACCCACTGAGCTAAGATTGGCACCTCGGTTCCGCCATTCATCTTTTGCGTTTTCAATTTTCCCAACACTTCCATACAGACCACATTGTTCATTCTTTGTGGTGCATTTGCGCCACCCAATCGCGAACATAAATCCCTCCAGTAATGCCCCATTTGTTGCAATGGGGTTGGTGAATCTCTTTTCATGAAATAAGAATTGCGATAATTCATCCCATTGATTGACCTCGACTTCAATCATTGTTGTGAATGGTCTGAATTCAACAAGGGCAATGAGTAATCTGGTTGAAGAGAAAATTGTCACACGGCCAAAGTGAATGCGTTTGATCTGATTGACATCCACAACACTCCAAATTTCACTTGGGGTCATATTTGCTGATACTGGCATTGATATTTGTGCTGTTGGTCGAGAGGAGGAAAACAACCTGTTCCATCGGGTCATTTTGCCCTCATTTATCTTTTGGGATTTGCCACTATTCCTGAGTGGTTGAGGGATCACTTTGTGTTGAAGCAGACAAGATATCAGATACTGCTTCCTGCCAATTGAAGCTAAGGAGGTTTGAGTCCAGAATGGTGCCCAATGCCCCAGGAACTTTTTTTGGCATACATCCTTTGACTTCCCTGTTGGAGCCCACATGACATTGGCACAATATGAACCGAATAAAGCCAATGTTCTTCCATGGGGCCCAATGAGGGTGCCACATAAATGTGGAAGCATATATACACTGAGATTAAGCGAGCAACTCACACTTTCCCTCCTCACCCCCACACTTTGCCGCCAGTTCCCTTTTACGCTCTCTTCCTTTTTTTGTGAACAGAATGCTTGCAGCGGAAACTGAAATGAACCCAAATGACTACTGATTTATTGATATCACCTAAATTTGATTGTGGTTGATGAATCTTTTTTAATTGCGGCTAAAAAGAAAGATCACACCTGACTTTCGCGAATTCGCGATCTCAAATACCTGAAGCTGAAAATTGCAGTGGATAGTGCATTATTCAATTTGACAGATTGATGTTCCCATGCAATCACTTTCCAATCCTACCATGTGGAATATTGCAAGCACGCGCAAAACCAATATGCAACCTGCTGCGGATCCCCAGGAACATTTGGCCTATTATGGGCTGGCGGGATGTGATAAAAGCGACTTCCCGCAATGCTGCGCGTGTGCTACTCGCGGGCACAACTTCCTGACTCAGCTTGCGTCTTGTCGGAGTCTTTGCAATGATGTATGGAGGCATGCCGCCGTACAATTACTATTGGCATTCATACTGTGGCATCCGGGCAGTAGTGGGATAGGTAGTCACAAATATTAAATTCATAAATAACTTTGGAAAATTAAATTAAAATTTATCTAGTACAAAGCTAATCTAAAACGGGTCAATCCTGGTTGTAAGTTTAGCGGACCTGGGTACAGTCAATGTTACCTCATCACTTGAACCAAGACCGCGCTTCGCCACCCAGGGGTCACCAAAGTCTAATACCAAGCATCGTGCAAATTCAAATCTAAGAGGTACAGTGGGGTTAAAAGAGTCTGATGAGAAGAAACTTTTATTCAATAAATTACATATATACTTATTGGTACGTAGCCACACTGTCTCCACTAGATTTTTACCCTCTGAAAGTTTTGCGGAAATGTCAATTAGTGATAAAGCCCCTTTAACTGAGCTTGTTCTCCAGTCATCTGAGCATACCATCAAACCACAAACGCCTGCCGCACAGAATTCCGCTAATATACCATAGCAAATTCGATTTATTCCGAGATTCTTGTGACACGTCAAAAGATCTTTGATGGCCTCATTTTTTTTGAGCTCGTGAGTTTGCCTTTGATGCCATTAACTTTGACCTTCGTATGTGCACGTACCGTGTTGTACACAATAATCAAATGTATAACTGTATCCATTAGATCCTCCAGGTTCTTGTGTGGCTTTGTGGATATCTCATTGTCCGCGCTGCCACCTTTGATGCTGAGTTGGGTTGCACGTTGCTTCGATTTACTCAAGCAGGAGGCAAGGTATTCAACTGCTCCGCGTTCGAGTCCAAGAGGATCGGTCGAATTTGATGTTGGTGCAACATATGATTTGGGTGCAATCACATCGTATGAGACTAAACTAATGGATTCAAACATAACATTTGCCCAAAAATGTTTAACTGGATTGGCGGGGTAAAGAAGGCTCTGAACCATTTTGAAGAAGGAGTGTTCTGATTTTGGGAGATTATCTGGAGGTTTAGCTGATTCCTTCATCAATTTGAGATTCCAAAAGTTGTGATCAAAAAACGCTTCTGTTTCGGTTGGTTTAAAGAAATCTAACCCTGTATATTGCAATTTACATCACGAGTCAACAGCCAATAATCATGTATCATGCACAAAGATAAAACTCACCTGCCATCTCAAGGTCCTCCAGCCAAGCCGACATTTTAAGCTCTCAGTTACTGATCACCTTAATACCAACAGGAAGGAATGTATGAGCATCCTTTGTTGGTAAATTGTCCCATTGATTTTTGTAAATGTTATTGATATTATCAAGCCCCCTTTTCCATGATTGTTGAGTAATATTGGAATGATAATTCAAAATGCCTTCAAACTCTTCCATGTGGGATAAAAATATTCCTGGAAAATTAGCAGAGGATGACACTTCCGGCTCAGGGTCAGGAATTATATCAGTCATATCTTGCCCCATTGTATCATGTTTAATTGTCTTCCTTTCTTGAAAGGCTTGAATATTTCGAGGAGAGGCGGGAGGGGTTTCATAATGGATTGTTTCATTGAGTATCGGGGGGCTTTCAGTATGTGGAGCTTCATCATGGATTGTTTCATTCAGTATTGGGGGGAGTTCAGTATGCGGAGGTTCATTATCAATATGCTCCACTTCAACATTGATCATTTCATCACCTTGATCCCGAGAATCCTTGGAGGCTTCAAAGGTACGGCGTTTTTTGTTGGTTTTTTTGGTCGCATGTATATTTGGTCTTTTTCCTAATCCTTTGCCTGGAAATCCAATTACGACTCGAGATGCTTCAGGTAGAGATTCTCCCACCTCCACACCTGCCCATATATTGTAAGCAGCTATTTTTATCAATTTTGTTTTGAATTAGTAATGGACTTACGGATCAAATCCATTTTCAGGAGGCTCATGTCTTCAGCAATATTTTGACGCACATAATCAGGAGTTTTACTATCATTTTGAATTTTTTCGAGCCTTGGGATTGTTTGAGAAATGTTGGAGACAAATTGTTCCTTCGATATAATTTCCACCTCCCCACTGAAAATTACATCATCTTGCCCATCATCTTCTGTCGGTGCACAAGGTTCAACAGTCTTTTCCTTCTCATAGCTCTTAAAATTTGGTTTCTGAGAGCTTGGAGGCTGCGCTGAAATAAAGGCTATAACACAATATCAGTTTTTGAGAGATTTGAAATGATCAAGATGGATGCATACTCACATTCTGGAAGAACTGGTGGATCTTGATTATCTTCATGTGACTGGCTCTTGGCTTCAATGCCTAATTCACGACTACTGGCCATATCAGAGATTTCACTTCCACTCTCTGGGGCTGAAGTTGGTCGTTCATTAAATTCAGTTGAATTTCCCGGGGTTTGCGCCATAGCGGAGGTAGTTTATTAAGCAAATAGATGGTGATGAGTGGATTGATAACTTGTTTGAAAATTTTTGAATAAAAAGATCAAAACTGAAGAAAAAAGGTGGAAGTAAAATAATCGCATTTGCAAAATGCAATTTGTCGGGAATTTGAAGGAGGCGATGTTTTGCAAATTATTTCATATGATGAAAATGAAATCACTTCCCTGTGAGACATTGAATAAAGTTGACTAGTGAGAAACCTACTAAAGTCAACTTTTGAACTATTCAACGCTCATGAGGTAAGGACTAAGCAAAGTGTTCATTTGATTGATATGAAATAAAATGGTTTTGTCGGGGAAACAGGAGACACAATTCTTGTCTTAAATAGTCCACTTATTAGGTTTTAATTTGTGAGTCTCATGATTTAAACCCTAACCACAACATGGTGAATATACTGACCAATATCACCTTAGGTCCTGTTGGCAGAGAAGGCCACTCAGCATATTTTGGCAATTGCGTTCATTGTGTACGCCAACCAGCCACCGTACTGTACACTATGGATGTAATACAGAAGCGTGAGGAGGGTAAGCGTTGTCAGAGGCATGTCGGGAGGGCACTACATGAGCGTAAGGATGGTAAGCGTTGTCGGAGGCATGTCGGGAGGGCACTACATGAGCGTAAGGATGGTAAGCAGTGTCGGAGGCATGTCGGGAGGGCACTACATGAGCGTAAGGATGGTAAGCCGTGTCGGGAGGGAGGGTAAGCGTTGTCGGAGGCATGTCGGGAGGGCACTACATAAGCATTGTCAGAGGCTTGTCGGGAGGGCACTACATGAGTGTAAGGATGGTAAGCGTTGTTGGAGGCATGTCGGGAGGGCACTACATGAGCGTAAGGATGGTAAGCAGTGTCGGAGGCATGTCGGGAGGGCGCTACACAAGCGTAAGGATGGTAAGCTGTGCCAGAGGCATGTCGGGAGGGCACTACACAAGCGTAAGGATGGTAAGATGTGTTGGAGGCATGTTGGGAGGGCACTACACAAGCGTAAGGATGGTAAGGGGGGGTGTGAAAGCGTAAGGAGTGGTGAGGACGGAGATGGGGGGGCAGTGTCGGAGTCTCATCTGGATGGAGGGCGGTGCGGGTGCGTAAGCATGCTAAGCGTCGGGGAAGCGGAAGCCAATGAGGTGAAATTACACAAACGTTGCACATAGTGTTGAAATGGGTTTGGGCTTTGAGTGACATTCTCATGTGACACATGTGACGATTGACATTGTCTTGACGCTGACGTGACGTGATCCACTAAATCCAGTGACTATAAAGTGACACTAATGCAACTGAAGCACGATTTTATACTGACCGCCGTGCGATGTGAAGTCAATCGCCGACGATTGACGCGAGATTCGCCCTGGTGAATGTTGAGACCTGATACATTCATCAATTATGCAATGGGGGTTGTTAGGGGAATGTTGGGAATCATTGGTGGCTGGGTTGGAACATATTATTTGCTAGATTCACTATCCAAGTCATGAACAGATTGTGAATGGGATCTACATAGGCCAGAAGATGACATAAGGGGTAAAAAGCTACAGTAATGTTTTGAACTTGATAAAAAAGCTCCGCATTATGATAAATTTAGTGATCTTAGATGAAATATTTCCAACATATAATAGTCAGTTTTAATGAATGGTGGGAACAAAGTCTTGTGTGGAAGTCTGATAAAACAATTTTTAGGAGAATTCAAAAAGTGTAATCTTGTGCTCCTCTGCTTTTGTCAGAAACAAAAGTGCATGGCTAACCAGCATTTAATGTGACATTTCATTTATCTGAAAGGAAACCCTTTGTACGTAAATAATCAGATTCAATAAAAATTCTAAAACTGCTTTCATTCTCCCTCCTTATTGTCACATTTTGTGTATTATCCAAACTACCATTGGACACAAAAAATTCACAGGAATTCTATATTTTATAATGGTATATCTCAGAAGGATTTACCAACAAAGGATCCCTCACCTTTTCAAGAAAGGAAAGACATTCCAAGTCAAATTCTAACCAATTAAACTCCCCCCTGAATTCAAACCAAATACCAATAACTCAGCTCCACTTCAAACCATTATGCAGTAGAGTTATATAATTATATCTGGAATAAGGCTTAAACTATTTATGATTCCATGCCAGCATACAAGGTTTGAATGTCAATCCCCTCAATTGAATAGTTACACATCACTCTTGGACCCCCTCAATGGGCAAATCCACTTTATCTCCATGTGTAAATAAACTAGAATATGTATTAGGATTGAGGGGAAAGGCATTTCACCCAAGTAGACTCCTAAAAAATTCCCTGATCAAGATGTAATACCTTACACTTTATTGCATAAAGCTGAACCACAATTAAAAATGAGATAAAATGATCCCTTGGCTCAAATTGTCAGCCTGTGACTCAAATCCAGAGCACAAGCATGACAGCCAAAATACCATAAACCAATGGTATAGCCAAGATACCACCAAAACATGGAGCTGAGCCAAATCAGCTCAAAAGGTATCAAAGGAAAGAGGAAACTCACCCCTTTCTGAAAATATAAGTCCCATCACCATAGGACAAAGAATAACAAAGTGTTTCCTGCTCAAAGTTATTGCTGAGCATAAACCTTAATTTTCACCTCTCATCTAAAATCCAGAAGGAGAGGCTTAACCCCATCAAATGGGTATTCAAAATGAATCTTTAAGCCATGGCTATCCAATGGTACTAATCAAACTGAGCTAGCACCAGCATTACTTGAGTTATGGCCAAATTCAGGCCAAATAAGGGTGAACAAAACATTCACCTCTCATCTAACATTTGCAGTTTTAGAGTGAGATACCTCAAGTGGGGTCTTTTTGGAAAGAGCACAATCAGGGCTTCCTCATGGTGTCATCTATTTCCCCATAGCTCAACTAGAGCAATAGGTATGGGGCAAATAAGCTCAATACAGCGTTTTGCCCAAACCACGTGAATGTACAAAAATCTTGTACATGGGATAATTTTGCCATATTTAAAAATACCCATATCAAATGAGGTACCATTGTGTAGAGCACATAACGGGCTACACACTGAACCAATTTTGGGGTTGATATCTCATGAATTGCCAAAGGTATGGCTGTTTTAAGGTCAGATTCCCACCTGCTGTCATATACAGCCTTACCATGGGATAATGTCCCATAATCATGAATATGAGGTGTCAAATAGCCAAAGAAGCTTGTTTTTACTTCAATAAATCATATTTCAGTCAATACTGGGGTCCCATACAGTTTATGCACAGCATTCTACACGTCATACACATCAGAATCAGGCTGTGAGGTCCCCAGATGAAAGTTTTCACCCTGTATTGGGGAATACTGCCCAGATGTGGTTTCAAAACCACATCTGAGCCCAATAAAGGCTTTACAGGTCTTTGCAAACCACAAGCCTGTCTCAGAGAGAGAAAAAACCTTCACTTCCTCTACGTGAAAAGGTCTAGCACCCTTTCCCCCCCATTTCAGGATAAAAAGGAGGCTTTTCACAGCCAGAATTGCTTTCCTCATCCTGCTCTTTCATTCCTACGTAGTACAACTGTCAAAAACAGTTATACTCTTGGAAAGTAATCAGGTATACTCTTAATTTAGAAGTATTGTAGTCTTTATTATTGTAATCCAACAGGTAAAGCTGCACCCAGGGCTTTCAACAGTGCTCACCACCACTATTGCAAAATAGTAAAGCCCTTATTATCAATAAATATCTTTATTTTATCACTCTAATTCCGTGTCACAGTCAAATTTAAAGCTGTAACTAGCCTAATTCCTGCTTCTACATAGACTCATCCTGACATTTTGGGGGCCTGGCCATGTTTTTTGACCATTTTGGACCTTATAAGTGAGTTTTTTACTTCTTTTCTTGATTTTCTGACACTTTTTTTATCTTTAAAGGTGTGATTATTTCTTATAAATTTATCATTATACTCATATTAAAAATAGTACTTGTCACATGGCTAATAACCACAAGACCCTTATTTTTGGCATGTTTTGTATATAAAAACACTTTTAGCCATTAATACAGTCTTAATTTTTAATTAAATTAAGGCACCTCATACTGATAAACCAACAGTTGAGGCATGGTTGGGCAGATTGTTAACTCAATTACCCTCTTAAATACCACCTTTTGACAGTTTATACTTGCTAATTACAAGTTATTCTGTAAGATATTGGTATAAAAACAGTATACCAAATATCAGTAAGCTGTATTTCTGACGTGAAATTGTTAATTCAATTACACTGCAGTTATACAAGGGCATATTGTAGTAATATACAAGCCCAGAGGCCATTCTTAAACGGGAAAATAGCATTTTAAGAAGTCTTAACTGACATTAAGCCCTCTTTTTCCTGTTTTATTTCAGTGGAAGATAACTTCATACCATTAGAAAGCCAGTCACAGGCCAACACACCAGTGACACCCTCAGAACCAGAGGGCAGCAAAGGCCAAGGAAAGAGGCACAGCAAAGGCCTGATAACAGCAAATAAGTGGACACCCATTGCCACACAGAAGAGTAGAAAACCACTAAATTCTGCTTCAATACAAGGTAAACCAAGCTTGATAACTTGTGGGGAAAATTACTATAATTAACCCAATTGTAACCTCTAGAGGTAAATTGCCCAAATCAGAAGACAACAAATTTGTACAAGGCACAGTCAAAGGTAAATACCTTAAGAACATAAAGCTTTTGACTGCTTGCAAACACTAACATGTCACCTGTACACCTCAGAGATCTTGGCTTCCAAAGGAACCAGCCAGAGGACAGAGAAGGCTTGTCCAAAACCAGAAGACCTCAAAGAGGACACCTTGAACACAGTAGTGGATTGCAAAACAATGAGGGAGATAATATCAACCCTGACATTCACACTCCAATTCAATGCAAATCTCAAACCAGAGGACTGGAAAGACATGGATCAAGTTCTTCAGCTCCACCAACTCCTCAAGGACCTATTCCAATGGAGCATGGACAACAAGAGGTTCAACCTGGCATCTCACTGGGAAGAACTTGGAGCAAGTTGCCAGAAGATCTGTCTCAAAGATATAGACTTCAAAGATCTTATGATAATCACCAAAGATTGGAATCCTACCAGACATTTCAGACTCCTGGAGGCAAGGGCACAGAGGATAAGGGAGAATCAAGCCACTATCCAAGCTATAGAAGAACAGTTAGCCCAGACAGGGCCTACTCAGATTCCTTTAGGCTCACAAGGAGCAGGCCAAATCAGCTCTCCAGTAGCTTCACACCATTCAGACACCAACAGATCAATTACCAAGAGTCACCACTCTTCAAAATTCCAGGAGGATTCCAGGAGAAGAAAAGGATACAAGGGTAAAAACAAGACCTCTTTCTGCCTTTGGCTGAAAGAATCAGACCCCATGATCCAGAAGTTGTTGGATTTGGTGAAAGAAGTGCACAAGAACCAGAGTTAGTTGTAGACCACTCTAGAATCAGTAGTCCTAGTAATAGAACCATTACCCCCACTCAGACTGAACATAACATTGTCACATCTGAGAGTAAAATCAGCAGTGATACACTGTGGTTACAAATGTCCCAATATGCTGAGCAATCTGCAAAACAGTTTTCAGAACTTGAAGCTAGCCATGAGAGCATGAAGAAATTAACAGCCTCCATGGATAAAATAATTAAGAATATTCAAGAAGGACATGCTCAATTGAGCAAATCCTCTGGAGAAACCAACCAAAGACTGGTTCTAGCCTTTGAAGAACAACACCACAGCAGAAGGGACAGGGATTTTCTGGACCAAGACATAAACAAATTGTTTAATGTCTACCATAACTTGAAGCCCCCACCACAAGGCTAAGTTATGGAAAATCCATATCAACCAGATAACATCAAACAAGATGCCATGTTGATGAATAAGGCAAGATCTCCATCACAATACCAGGATGGAGATGTCATGTCTTATTCAGAGAAGGAAGCCTTGAAAAATCTTCCTGAGGCCTCAAGCTCGCCCAAGATCTCTGGAACAGGAGAATATGATCATATGGAGCTCATAGATTATATCCATGGGATCTTCATTGATGTACCAAGCATACCAGATTACTGGATTACTGATAGACTGAATACAGAATTTAAAGGTCATGCTAGTATATGGTACACAGAAATGATAGAAATCCAAGGCAGAAGAAACTGGCCATGCTGGAAGAGTGAAATCATCCAAAAGTACAGTAATGGTACTTGGATATGGCAAAAGACCATGTCATTGGAAAATGACAAATACTCTGTGGACAAAGATCGATATGAGTGGTGTCTTAGACAGTCTAAAAGACTTAAAGCCATTGATTCTCAGGTGAAAATCCAAATGAGGAATCACAAACTTCTGACACAACTGCCAGGAGAACTAGAGCATGCAGTAAAATGCAGATGCAACTAAAATTGCACTCTAGATGACATTTCTAATATCTTACAAGACATAAGAAAAAGAACTAATATAGGGAAATTCACCCCACATAAGAGCAGTGGTTTCAAAGAGAAACAACCTTTCAGGGTGGAGTTTAAAGACAAACCCAAAGAAAGAGTGGGAGAAGTGGAAAAGAAGAAAAATTCTTGTCACAATTGTGGTTCAACAGACCACTATGCCAACAACTGCCCAAAGGCAAAGAAAAAAGTCTATGCCATTGAGAAAGTCCCAGAGGAGGAATCCCCAACAGAGGATTCTGAATCAGACTCCATGGGTGATGCCATCAGAGAACCATCTGATGATGACCAAGACCAAAGAGAAGAATTTCTAGTAGAATACCAAGAGGAAACCCCACTAGAAATTCAGGAAATACAGTTGGAAGCATGCATGCCACAGGATACTGCCAATAAAAACTTGTGCAAACACACACAAGATGCGCAAACATTCCTGGTTACACCAACCAAAGGAATGGCATATATACATGGAACAGCCACTAAAATGACTGTATGTATTGAAAATTCTCAGCATCCATTGATCATTGATAGTGGGGCACACTGCTCCATAGTGGCCACAAATTATCTAGATAACCATTTCCCAAATTGGGAAACACAGCTCTTGCCCACCAAGGCAAAGATCTTTAAAAGTGCCTCAGGAAAGATGACTTCCATTGATACAATTATCAAAGAGATAATTATACCCCACAGGAAGGGTAATATCAGAATCAACCCAGAGTTTTTAGTGCTTGACGATTCCCACATCCAAGGGTTTTTACTGGGAACACACCAGGGCGAATCTCGCGTCAATCGTCGGCGATTGACTTCACGTCGCACCGCGGTCAGTATAAAATCTTGCTTCAGTCACGTTAGTGTCACTTTATAGTCACTGGATTTAGTGGGTCACGTCACGTCAGCGTCAAGACAACGTCAATCGTCTCACATGTGTCACATGAGAATGTCACTCAAAGCCCAAACCCATTTCAACACTATGCGCAACGTTCGTGTAATTTCACCTCATTGGCTTCCGCCTCCCCGACGCTTAGCATGCTTACGCACCCGCACCGCCCTCCATCCGGATGAGACTCCGACACTGCCCGCCCCTCTCCGTCCTCACCACTCCTTACGCTTTCACACCCCCGCCCCTACCATCCTCACGCTTGTGTAATACCCTCCCGACATGCCTCCGACACCACTGATGACCCTTACGCTTGTGTAGTGCCCTCCCGACATGCCTCCGACACAGCTTACCATCCTTACGCTCATGTAGTGCCCTCCCGACATGCCTCCGACAACAGTTACCCTCCCTCCCGACATTCTCCCGACACTGCTTACCATCCTTACGCTCATGTAGTGCCCTCCCGACATGCCTCCGACAACAGTTACCCTCCCTCCCGACATTCTCCCGACACTGCTTACCATCCTTACGCTCATGTAGTGCCCTCCCGACATGCCTCCGACAACAGTTACCCTCCCTCCCGACATTCTCCCGACACTGCTTACCATCCTTACGCTCATGTAGTGCCCTCCCGACATGCCTCCGACAACGCTTACCATCCTTAAGCTTCCGTACTACATCCATAGTGTGTACGGTGGCTTGTTGGCGTACACAATGGATGCCATCGCCGAAATATGCTGAGTGGCCTTCTCTGCCAACAGGACCTCAGGGGAAATTGGTCAGTATATTCACAATGTTGTGGCTAGGGTTTAAATCATGAGACTCACAAATTAAAACCTAATAAGTGGACTATTTAAGACAAGAATTGTGTCTCCTGTTTCGCCGACAAAACCATTTTATTTCATATCAATCAAATGAACACTTTGCTTAGTCCTTACCTCATGAGCATTGAATAGTTCAAAAGTTGACTTTAGTAGGTTTCTCACTAGTCAACTTTATTCAATGTCTCACAGGGAAGTGATTTCATTTGCATGATATGAAATAATTTGCAAAACATCGCCTCCTTCAATTTCCCGACAAATTGCATTTGCACCTTTTTTCTTGAATTTGGATCTTTTATCAAAAAATTTTCAAACAAGTTAGCAATCAACTCGTCACCATCTATTTGCTTAATAAACTACCTCCGCTATGGCCCGAACCCCGGGAAATTCAACAGAATTCAATGAACGACCAACTTCAGCCCCAGAGAGTGGAAGTGAAATCTCTGATATCGCCAGTAGTCGTGAATTAGGCATTGAAGTAGAGAGCCAGTCACATGAAGATAATCAAGATCCACCAGTTCTTCCGGAATGTGAGTATGCATCCATCTTTAATATTTCAAATCTCTCAAAACCTGATATTGTGTCATAGCCTTTATTTCAGGGCAGCCTCCAAGCTCTCAGAAACCAAATTTTAAAAGTTATGAGAAGGAAAAGACTGTTGAACCTTGTGCACCGACAGAAGATGATGGGCAAAATGATGTAATTTTCAGTGGGGAGGTGGAAATTATATCCAAGGAACAATTTGTCTCCAACATTGCTCAAACAATCCCAAGGCTCGAAAAAATCCAAAATGATAGTAAAATTCCTGATTATGTGCGTCAAAAGATTGCTGAAGCCATGAGCCTGCTCAAAATGGATTTGAACCGTAAGTCCATTACTAATTCAAAACAAAATTGATAAAAATAGCTGCTTACAATATATGGGCAGGTGTGGAGGTGGGAGAATCTCTACCTGAAGGATCTCGAGTCGTAATTGGATTTCCAGGCAAAGGATTAGGAAAAAGACCAAATATACATGCGACCAAAAAAACAAACAAAAAACGCCGTACCTTTGAAGCCGCAAACGATTCTCGCGATCAAGGTGATGAAATTATCAATGTTGAAGGGGACCATATTGATAATGAACCTCCGCATACTGAACCCCCCCCAATACTCAATGAAACAATCCATGATGAAGCTCCACATACTGAAAGTCCCCCGATACCCAATGAAACAATGCATGATGCAACCCCTCCCGCCTCTCCTCGGAATATTCAAGCCTTTCAAGAAAGGGAAACAATTAAACATGATACAATGGGACGAGATATGACTGATATAATTCCCGACGCTGAGCCCGAAGTGTCATCCGCTGCGAATTTTCAAGGAATATTTTTATCCCGCATGGAAGAGTTTGCAGGCGTTTTGAATTATCATTCCAATATTACTCAACAATCATGGAAAAGGGGGCTTGATAATATCAATAGGATTTACAAAAATAGATGGGACAATTTACCAACAAAGGATGCTCATACATTCCTGCCCGTTGGTATTAAGGTGATCAGTAACCGAGATCTTAAAATGTCGGCTTGGCTGCAGGACCTTGAGATGGCAGGTGAGTTTTTTTTTATCTTTGTGCATGATACTTGATTATTGGCTGTTGACTGGTGATATAAATTGCAATATACAGGGTTAGATTTTTTTAAGCCAACCGAAACAGAAGCGTTTTTTGATCACAACATTTGGAATCTCAAATTGATGAAGGAATCAGCTAAACCTCCAGATAATCTCGCAAAATCTGAACACTCCTTCTTCAAAATGGTTCAGAGCCTTCTTTACCCCGCCAATCCAGTTAAACATTTTTGGGCAAATGTTATGTTTGAATCCATTAGTTTAGTCTCATACAATGTGATTGCACCCAAACCATATGTTGCACCAACATCAAATTCAACCGATCCTCTTGGACTCGAACGGGGAGCAGTTGAATACCTTGCCTCCTGCTTGAGTAAATCGAAGCAACGTGCAACCCAACTCAGCATTGAAGGTGGCGGGGCTGACAATGAGATATCCACAAAGCCGCACAAGAACCTGGAGGATCTAATGGATACAGTTATCCATTTGATGATTGCATACAACATGGTACGTGCACATACAAAGGTCGAAGTTAATGGCATCAAAGGCAAACTCACAAACTCAAAAAAGAATGAGGCCATCAAAGATCTTTTGGCGTGTCACAAGAATCTTGGAATCAATCGAATTTGCTATGGTATATTAGCGGCATTCTGTGCGGCGGGGGTTCGTGGTTTGATGGTATGCTCAGATGACTGGAGAACAAGCTCAGTTAAAGGGGCTTTAGCACTAATTGACATTTCCGCAAAACTTTCAGAGGGTAAAAATCTAGTGGAGCCAGTGTGGCTACGTACTAATAAGTATATATGTAATTTACTGAATAAAAGTTTCTTCTCATCAGAGTCTTTTAACCCCACTGTACCTCTTAGATTTGATTTTGCACGATGCTTAGTATTAGACTTTGGTGATGCCTGGGTGGCGAATCGCGGGCTTGGTTCAAGTGATGAGGTCACCTTGACGGTACCCAGGTCAGCTAAACTCACAACCAGGATTGACCCGTTTTAGATTAGCTTTGTACTAGATAGATTGTAATTTAATTTTGCAAAGTGATTTATGAATTTAATAATCATGACTTCCTATCCTACTACTGCCCGGATGCCACAGTCTGAGTACCAATAGTAATTGTATGGCGGCATGCCTCCGTACATCATTGCAAAGACTCCGACAAGACGCAAGCTGAGTCAGGCATTTTGCCCGCGAGTAGCACATGCGGGGGCATTGCAGGAAGTCGCGTTTATCACTTCCCGCCAGCCCATAATAGGCAAAAGGTTCCTGTGTCTTTCAAGAGGAGTGGGATAACTAGGGATCCGCAGCAGGATGCATATTGCATTTGCGTGTGCTTGCAATATTCCAAATTGCTGGATTGGAAAGTGATTGCATGGGAACATCAATGTGTAAAATTGAATAATGCACTATCCACTGCAATTTTCAGGTTCAGGTATTTGAGATCGTGAATTTGCCAAGGTCAGGCGTGAGCTTTCTTTTTAGCCGCAATTAAAAAAGATTCATCCATCGCAATCCAATTTAGGTGATATTAAGAAATCAGTAATCATTCGGTTTCATTTCATTTTCTGCTGAAAGCATGCCATTCACGAAAAAAGGAAAAGAGCGTAAAAGGGAACTCGCGAGAAAGCGTCGGGCTGAGGAAGGAAAGTGTGAGTTACTCGCTTAATCTCAGTGTATATATATAGATATATATATATGCTTCCACATTTATGTGGCACCCTCATTGGGCCCCACTGAAGAACATGGGCTTTAGTCGGTTCAGATTGTGCCAATGTCATGTGGGCTCCAACAGGGAAGTCAAAGGATGTGTGCCGAAGAAAGCTCCTTGGCAGTATCTGATATCTTGTGTGCTTCAACACATAGTGATCCCGCAACCACTCGGGAATAGTAGCAGATCCCAAAAGACAAATGAGCGCAAAACGACCCGAATGAATAGGTTTTTTTCCTCCTCTCGCCCAACAGCACAAATATCAATGCCAGTATCAGCAAATATCACCCCAAGTGAAATTCGGAGGGTTGTGGATGTCAATCAGATCAAACGCATTCACTTTGGCCGTGTGGCAATTTTCTCTTCAACCGGATTACTCATTGCCCTTGTTGAATTCCGACCATTCACAACAATGAGTGAAGTCGAGGTCAATCAATGGGATGAATTATCACAATTCTTATTTCGCGAAAAGAGGTTCACTGACCCTATTGCAACAAATGGAGCATTACTGGAGGGATTTATGTTCGCGATTGGGTGGCGCAAATGCACCACGAAGAATGAACAATTTGGTCTGTATGGTAGTGCTGGCAAAATTGAAAATGCAAAAGATGAATGGCGGGACCGAGGTGCCAATCTTAGCTCGGTGGGTCGCATTCTAGGTCAATCCTTACGATATGTTGGGGATAATTTATTTCAGAAGATTCAAAATTGCTACAACTCATTGGGGGTTCCGTCTTTTGATCAAGTCAACTATGAAGGCGATATTCCGGCAAATCAGGGTGCATTCGAGTTTGCTTCCGCACTCACTTTCACCATGAATGGATTCAAAAACGCACCTCATGTTGATAAGGATGCATCGCTGTATGCTTCGGGATGGTGGTTTCAAGCTGATAAGCGGACCGGCCAAATTCAAAGAGATGCGTCAAAGCGGTGTACAGGGGGAAAATTGATTTTCCCAAATGAGCATTTTTGGATTGATCTATCCACATGTCATGGGCTCATTCAGGTAGTGTGGGCCAGTAGTACATTTGTTCATTATACTGATCCAGCACAGGACAACGAAAGCACGACACTAGTGGGTATGTCCGCACAATGCTCAAGCAGGTTAGCAAAAACAATGCGGCAAAAAAGCAATGGCTATTATGAGATTGGCAAGAGAGCGGGCTATCAAATCAGGGATGGTAATACAATCTCATGCCGATTCAAAGAATGAGGAGATTTGCAAGTGGGTTGGGTAAGTAATGGTGAGGTAAGGCAGAGGACAATATACACCAGGATTGGATGGATTCGAGTGCGGGAGATGGGGTGTCTCACATGAAAAAGGGGTGAAGTGGATTATGTACGGTGGCATGCCATCGTACATCGGTCCTGGTTTGTTGCTATTGTCCAGGAAGCCAATGCTTCACACGCGAATCCTCATGCTTGTGCAGGTTCTGACAATGCTAAAAGTTCCTTACGCCTATGCGGGGGGCCATCGCTACACACGCCAATCCTTATGCCTGTGCAGGCTCCCGAAAGTTTACACGCCAATCCTTACGCCTTTACAGGCTTTCGACGATTCACACGCCAATTCTTACGCTTGTGAAGCTTCCCCACAATGCTGAAATTTTCTTTAGCCTGTGCAGGATCCCAAGAATTCACACGCCAATTCTTACGCCTGTGCAGGCTCCCAACAATTCACACGCTAATCCTTATGCTTGGGGAGGGTCCCAAAAGTGCTAAAATTCCTTACGCCTGTACAGGCTTCCGACGATTCACACTCCAATCCTTACGCATGGGAGGGTTGCCAGCAATGCTGACAAATTCTTACGCCTGTGCAGGCTCCCAACAATTCACACGCCAATCCTTATGCCTGTGCAGGCTCCCAACAATTCACACGCCAATCCTTATGCCTGTGCAGGCTCCCAACAATTCACACGCCAATCCTTACGCCTGTGCAGCCTCCCGACAAGTCACACGCCAATCCTTACGCTTGTGAAGGTTCTAGCCAATTTAAACAATTCAATACATGAGTAAGACTAATAGCGTGTGACCATAGGAAAGGCCATGTTTCACGAATCTGGACTCGATTGCTCACATACGGGAACCTCCCGCTTTTTTACAGTTAAGAATGGGTATGGCTCTAAACCATGGGAGAAGAAAATATAGGAGAGGATAACGGCAACTATTGGGGCATTTTGAGAAAAAGAGGGTCACACAAACAAATACTCACTCAAACCTTTGGTAGGGCACTTATAAAACGTTTTCTCATGCAATAGGATATTTGAACCATTGAACAAAATATAACTTAACGTGAGCAAAGAATGTAATAGAAATGGAAAATAACAATCATTCAATACAAAAAATTTATATGAAAGAAAGTATTACAAATAATAAATAGAGGAAATAATGATTTTTTTTTTAAATTTTTTTATTTTTCTAAGTATTTCGAGACTATCCCGGTGATGTCCTCCTTTGGATAAGCCTCCATTGCCTTGCCAAGGAGGGAGTTTAGTTCCTCCCGGAATTCCCGGTGCATCTCATTTCGATGAGTTGCATCCACGAAAGGAATCATGTGGAGCAAGCGACGATGCTCCAACAAGATTCGGTTGATCGAATCGTGGACGATGGCTCGAGGAATCATTAGGGTCGGTCGCAGGTCGGTGAATTCCTGGCAAGCGTCATCGTGAGAATGAGACGAGCTTGGCACCGGGGGGGAGGAGGCGTTGGGGTTCTCGGGGGCACTGGAAGGGATCTCTGGGGAGGGAACCGGGGTTGGAGTGGAAGGGGAAGATGGTGGAGTCGGTGAAGAAGAAGGGGGAGGGGGAGGGGGAGGGGGATGGGGTGATCCCACGGGCGTATCGTCGATGATGATGATCGAGCGAGGAGTGGCGGGACGATCTGGAGACGGTCGAAGAAAAAATGAGGAAAGGTGAATATGGATCGAAGAGAAAGAAGGGGTGACTTACCACAAGGTTCCTCCGTGGATTGCGTAGGAGCCACCTCAGGTTCTGGCTCACAAGTCGTATCGTCCTCAGGTGGTTGGGACGATGGACTCGGGCCAGGAATAGGTGGCTCTTCGGTTCGGGAGGGTTCTAAAAAAGGAGTAAGAGTCAGTTCACTCGACTCGAAAGTGAAAGTGAAAATGAAATGAAACTTTGGCTGCTTACCACGGAATAATTCCTCAGACCATCGGGTGCCACTCGGGCCTGGAGTGGGTTGCCGGGGGGTTTGCTCGCGAGGCAAACTGGGAACGGGAGAGTCGTGTCGGGGGGGATTCGGGGGGTTTGGTTCTATGAGTAATGGAAAAAAGTCAGTATTATTGCGTGAAGAGAAATGAGATAAAGAGGAGAAATAAAACTTACTTTGGCGTTTGAATCCCATCGGTGACAAGACATGGTGACGATCAGCCCAAGCTCGAATGTCCTCTCGCCATCGCCATCCTTCATCGGCCGGATAATCACTTCGCTCCGGTCGAGGAGTGAAGTGACCATCGGATGGTGGCCTAGGAGGGGGAGTGGACAAATCGATACTGGAGGGGACAGGGCTAATCGTCCGGAATCGTTCCCGTTGGCCTGTTTGGGGGCCCGGCGTCCATTCACGCTCGGAAATGGTTTCATCATCGTCGACCACAAAGGAGTCCTCGCGAGGGCGTCTTGGGCGAGAACTCGTCTGGCCTCGTGGGCGGAAGGGGCGGACAACGAACGAACATTTCTTGTGTGCTTGTCGGCAAGCATCACAAGCGTCGTTCGTCGTCGAGGAGCGAATGCAGGGGATACCCCGCTTGGTGCATAACGTGCACGACATCTAAAAACAAAACAAAACAGGTTAGTAACTGAATAGAAAGTAAGCAATCAAGAAAGAAAAGGAAGACATACGATGATTTATATAAATTTAAAACGGAATCAATATAAAAACGCTCTAGTCGGAAGTTTTTAAAAGTCTGGAAGGAAGTCGTGAAGAAAGAAAAATATTAATATCGGTACATAATGTTGACTAAAGTTTAATTGGAGAAAACGTACAAAGTAGATAGAAGTGGGGTTCTGAAAGTATTAGCAGGAAAAACAAAAAGCGAGCAGGAAGGGGAGTGGGGTTAGTCGAGTGCGAAAGAAAAGACTGGAAAGGCAGGAAGACAAGGGGGAATACGCACAAGAAGGACAAACGCGGGTGAGGTTGAGCGAAGTGGAGCGGGTGAGAAAGAAAGTGAAGTGCGTGTCGTGTGAAGATGGTCTTTTATACCAAGGGGAAGCTGAGACGATCTCAGCAGTTGCAGCACCCGCAAAAGTCTCAGCTTCAAGGCGTGTGGGCAAAATTGAAGCTGAGTCTCAGCGAATGCTGCAACTGAGAAGTGAAATGCTCGCGTGAGGCAGAAGAACAATGGGGGTCTGGCTGAGTATTTCAATTTATTGAATTGTCAAGCTGAGTATTGCAATTTATTGAATTGTCATGCTGAGTCAAATCCCCTTTGTTTCCTTAAATTGCCACCCGATCACCCAGGAGGGTGGTCGTGAGGCCCTTATTGATTGTGCATTGTGGGTGCAATGCACAAGTGACCGCGGCAAGATCACCGGCCTTATGGCCTGGTGATAGTCTTTGAACAAAGGGGGGGGCTGTAAGACAAGTGAATACAGCGTGAGCTTGCCTCGACCCATTGCTCAGGTTTGCTTTCGGGTCATAATTGAAATGCTCAGTGGCTGAACATTTTAATTGCACAGTAATTGAACAATTGATATAACAATATCAAATGCACCGCTGAGTATTGCAATTTATTGAATTGTCAAGCTCAGTCACATCCCCTTTGTTTCCTTAAATAGTCACCCGATCACCCAGGAGGGTGGTCGTGAGGCCCATGTTGAATGTGCATTGGGGGTGCAATGCACAAGTGACCCATGCAGAAAAGCACCCGGTGCATTTGGTCACAAGTGACCGCGGCGAGATTACCGGCCATATGGCCTGGTAATAGTATGTGAACAAAGGGGGGGGCTGTAAGACAAGTGAATACAGCGTGAGCTTGCCTCGACCCATTGCTCAGGTTTGCTTTCGGGTCATAATTGAAATTCTCAGTGGCTGAACATTGGAATTGCACAGTGATTGAACTATAGATATAACAATATCAAATGCACCATGCTGAGCCATTGCTCAGTCGTTTTTGTATGCGCGCACTCTGAGCATTTGGCACAGCATCGGATGACATTTCAGCCAGGTGCAGCATTTCACACGCTTTGGTGAAGTGCTCCAAACTGAGCCTTCCAATGAACTATTGCAAAAGAGTTCATTCCATGGCTTTACTGAGCACTTTCTCACGGTGCGTTTGACCATGACATGCTCAGCTTGCGTGTGCAAATCGGGTGAAACGCAATGCTGAGCATGTGGCACATGAGCTACGTAAATGCAAACGATCGGAAGGTGCATGCACATTTGCTAGATGGATGCAGGCTCAAGTAGTATTACACCTTCCTGATCTGTACAGTACAGTCGACACTGTAGTACGCAGTACACCTTTGTAAATGTACTGCGGGGCAGAGCAAAAAGCTGTTCAACAATGTAACATGCAATAACGTCAAGCCATCGAGTCATATCTCTCACCTGCATCCCTTTGATGCACCTTGTTGGACAGCTCTGCCTAACTACGGCACAGATGCGCATGTAATCCAAATTAATGTAAGTGGGTCTTAATGGGATGACTTAATATTTGGGTCTAACACAAAGAGTTGATTCACTCCGGTGCCATTGTTGGGGCAAACAATGACTGGCCCGCTTGTTCATTGTTGGGCAGCCACACGCTTTCATACGCACCCCCGATGGGTCATACACAGGCAACTTTCACACGCCTGAAAGACATTTTACTGCCAGTCTTCCAGCTGCCTATTTTCTTGGTCGGGTTGTCAGCTTGACTGCAGACGCTCACCCGCTTGCGCGTGGAAACCTGAGGCCAATCAGTGTGGATTCGCTTCAGCCTCATCCACATTAGAATAACAATCCCAGCCTATGATTGCTGAGGCTGGTCATGTTCGCGTGGGTATCTCCCACCGCGGGTCATTTTCTTCACGTTCTCACACGCCCCGCGCAAGTTGTGGCACCTGGCTTGCAGCCAAAAAATTCCTCGGGCGTGTGGCCTCTTTCTCCGGAGTTCTGTACGCGCGTGAGGCAAAGAGGCCAATGCCAATCTCGGTGGATTAGTACTCGCCTCAAACGCCATAGGGGTGAATGTATATGTGGATCACGGCTCACGGCTGGCGCCCCCTTTGATCATCCCAGACATTCCCCCCTGAACGCCCAGTATGCATCAGTCAGCAAAAAACTTCAGGCCAAACCAAAGTCATGTTCGGTGGCATGCCACCGAACATATCTCACCCGCCCACACACAAACATCCCCACAGTGAGATTGCCCTTTGAAACTGCCAACATTGCCCAGTAGGTCCCTGTGAATAATTAACCTGGGGAGGATACGCTCATTGTTCGCTGTCACACCAGCGAACATGACTGCATGCCTCTAATATGCCCTCCACAATAAGCTGCTACAACCCACCCAATTTCGGATGTGCTAATGTCAGCCTTGTTCCACCAAAGGTTTCGTAACTCGCTGCAGATCCAGCAGTCAAATGGTGCACCCACATTTTGGCCACCTTGCCTTGATATATGCCCCAAACCGGATATGAAAATTATGAGCCCAAGAGGCCCACCTCCATCAAGACCATGCACGTAACCACAGGCCATCCCCCTTTTGGCCTGTTGCTGCCACTCATATAAGTTCCCCACCTGCGCTTATTCCTCTTCATTCCCTTTAGCTAACCCTTCCCGATCATATAATTCCCAACTGTCCCCAAATAATTCAAAATAGCCATCATGTCAACCCCTTCACAACCACTTTGCATTGGGATGATTAATATTCGTATTCAAATAAATAGTGATATAACCTTAAAGCCTGAGAATTCCCACTTAGGTTCTTGGATTATCCTATGGCACAATCAACACAACATATTCGTATATCTCCCCAATCACCAGCATGCTATTGGCTCTCTCCCGGGAACCCTTTCCCAAACGTTGATACCATTCCTTGGGGCACCCAAAACGTTCATGCACTGTGGTCCTGGTGGGGCATGGATTGAAAATTGCCAATCCAATCCTACTCAAATATTATTCGTTGAGGGAGTATTTATGACTGATGCCAATGATCCCTCCTCATCTCAGAAACCCAATCTAGCATTGATGTTCTTCACATGGTATCCAAACGTTCTATTCATAATGGAAAGCTTTCGAACACAAGATTTCAAGCTTAAAATGCCCAAAGAATATGACTGTACTACTCATTGTCAATGTCAACTCTTTACTCCGACATTTCCCGCTTCAAACTCGACGCCTGCTTCATATCCTGCTGTTTCATCATTGATTTCCAAGCAAAAACTGATACAATTACCCAGTGGATCAGACCTCCCCATGATGACCCCGCCCCATGCCATTATTCAAACCCCCCTCCTCCCTCATCAAAAGACCGGACTAGCTTTTCTCTGGGATCGAGAAATCCCCAATGGCCAATCAGCCCGTAACCTTTGGGCAACCTCACCCCCAGGATCCACTTTTAATGCCAGGCACATCATTACAAACAAGGTCGTTAGCTCATTTGAATCCCTTTCGACCAATACCCCTCTTGGAGGACTGCTTGCGGATGATATGGGATTAGGTAAAACCATTCAGGCCATTGCTCTAATTGGTACCTCCAAGGAGCGGATGATTGCAAACCCCCATCGCTCCACGCCCACCATGATCATCTGCCCCCCTCGCTTAATTACCAACTGGCAATCAGAAATATCCAAGCATGCTCAGGCTGGAGCACTGCATGCCAAAATCTACCATGGTCCCACTCGTCACTCATTATCCCAAGCCGACATCTTAAAATATGATATCATCATCACTTCTTACAATACTATCACCCAAGAATTTAAGCAAACCAATCCCTCTACATCATTCATTTTTCAAATCAATTGGCATCGTATAATCTTGGATGAAGCACAGTGAGTGGCTGAGCTTAAATGATTCAAATTACCTTTTATATCCAATAACCCTTGCCCCCTCTTATAGCTATATTCGCTCTCAATACACTGCCACTCACCGTGCCATTAATAGCCTCCTTTCATCCCGTCGAATATGTTTAACGGGCACACCTATTCACAACACCATTTATGACCTTTTGGGCATAATATCCTTCATCACTCAACCCCAGAGCGCCGATCAAGATAACTGGTCACCATTCATCCTGAGTAGTCTTTCAAAAGGTTGCAATGATATTTTGCATTTGGCATTGCGGCATTTAAGTTTGCGCCGCACCAAAACCACACATCTCGAATCTCTCCCCACTATTAGCCATCATTATGAGCTGCTCCCACTCAACCCGACCATGCAGCAAGAATATTCCACATTATATGAAGAATTCCTATCATCCAAAAGCAAAGGACCAGGAGAGTTTTTCAGAAATATTAATAAGCTGCGAATATGTTGTAACCATCACATCATGCTTAACACAATTGCGGAGGCGGAGCTGGAAGACCCCAAGGGCAGGAGCACTCAGGATAACTCCCCAAGAATCACACGAACTATTGTGGATGTGGAAACATGCATGATGAGTAGTAAAATTGCACACCTCCTACAAAGCTTAATGAAGAACAAACAAACAAGGTGTGGTCCAACGAAATCGGTGGTTTATACCCAATGGACCCAATTTCTAGATTTGTGCGTTAATTCTAATATGCATCCATTACCAATTGACTCCATCTGACTTTTTTATATTGTAGAATTGGTATTGCTCTTGCCCATCACTCTATCCTTTCAGCACGAATTGATGGAACAATTACACCACGAGCGCAGGACAAGGCGCTTGAGAATTTCTTCAATAATCCTGAATGTGAAGTACTCATTGCATCCATTGCCGCGGCTGGAACTGGCCTCAATATAACTTGTGCTAATGTAGTCTATTTAATGGTGAGGGGCCCCCCAAAATTCTCCCCTGATTTTCGGACCCTGACATCCACATTTCCAGGAGCCCAATTGGAACCCAGCCATTGAGGCTCAGGCTGTTGATCGTCTACATCGTATTGGCCAACAACGACCTGTACAGGTCATCCACTATATCACTCCTCATTCAGTTGAGGTCAACATGCGGAAGGTACCTTTCAAGCTCATCTTTTACTTGATTGTATTACTATTCTGAAATCATTCCTTATGGGAATGCCATATTCCAATTACCAATAGGTCCAAGAAAAGAAAAAATCATTAACTGCGTGAGCCTTACTGATATTATATAATTTGTGATTGACAAAGTTGATAACTCCTGTTGACTCTGGCACAGGTCCACAATTATGAACACCATGAGCTGGATCGAACTTCTTCAATATTTCCTCAATGAAAATGAGCAATAGAGTATTATTGCAAGGGAGACGGTGATACATTTCAATTCATATTGTCTATATTCTAACATATTTAGCAAGTTGTTGCATCCTTAAGAGATAATAATCAGATTTTATTACACCTGCACAAATAATTCACAAAATTTTAATTTGTCACAGTGCTATACCGTGACCAATTACTAAGTTATTGCAGAGCATCACCATTAGGCCTAATAACTGGCATGTCAAGTATCTTGAGGGCGCTAGTCTGCATCTTACTACAGCCTTTGAGCCAATCTTGATCAAATACCTGAAATGATAGGCCTTCCGGAATATCACCATCATCTGTCGATCGTAATTCTGGCAATCTATCAATAGTTTTTTTACCCTTTTTTTTAATCCGATTACAAAACTCTATGTCTCTATCCATTTTCAATACCAAATCATTAAATAACTGGGAGCGCCAGCGTAATCCCACTTTGCGGTAAACTTGATGGCCATTTTCCAGTACCTCCTCAGTATCTGAGCATACTCGAGGGTCATTGAATTGTGATGCTAGGATGGGAAATTTAGCCGTATCACACCATTCACGACGGCGCTCACAGGTCTGCACATAATCAAGTAGATCATCATCAGACTTGGTCCACAATGAAGAAGAGATACAGTAACTAACTCTTTGACGAATCTTTGCGAGCTTTTGATTCTCTTTCTTTTTTACCAAATACTCGGCATCCTTTTGAATAGACTTCCATTCTCTTTTCAAATAAGTGAAATATTGCTCCATTAAAGCCGCCACGACCCCATAGTTGTTATGATCCTTGTTCCAACAGTAGTGATGATACTCAGTGCTGACAAGTGCGAGACGGAATGTACGGTAAAACACCATAGACATCAGCTCGTTGAACGGATGTTGCCATGAACTCTCCCAGTCCCAAGTGAATCGCTTTAGTCCTAGCTTGTGGAGCTCATTTTCGCAGTAGCTTTGGAAACCCTGAGACTGAACCTGTGTTGATGGCTCATTGAACACATCCTCGGGGACATAACCGAGATGACCAGCCACTTGAATTGCAATTTCACGCTCTTCTGTGCTGGGTGGTGTTGGTAGTGAGGAAAAATCCTTATCCCTAACTTTGAGTAGGAACAGGCAATGTGCGTGTACTGCTGATCTCATTCCATGGACATTCTCTGGAAGTTCTGCCTTCAGCCATTTTTGTTGCTCCTTCTGGCTTGCACGTTTCGCCACATTGTGAGCTTTGCGGGCCTGGTTCCTTTGCTGTCTGACCTCGGATTGTTCAAGCATACTCTGGGCGAGGCCCAGCTGAGGATGGGTGAACTCACTATTTGATTGAGTGCCTTGCTCATGCGCTGTGAAATTGTCCCTCCTTGGTTCATCATTTCTTTCACTTTGAGTCGGAGACATGTTCTCATCCTCATCATCCACCATTGTTTCTCTTGATGTACTGGCATGACCCGTTCTTGGTTTGGAGGCATATGGATGATGACGTCCACTGACTTTCTCTTTATGGACCAGAGGTGAAGACGCATAAAGTTCATCCCCTGCTATGCAAATCATCAGTTAACACATTAAAACATTAATGAAGACTGGTCATCCTCACGATCTTCAATTGGCTCCTGAGATCGGACTGACTTGCCTTTAGGTGCCATATCTAACCCATGAAACAAACATATCAAATCATGAATAAGTTTCTACTCCAAAATTCAAATGACTTACTTTGATGAAGCGTCAATACTGGATTTCCCTCCGACAGACCGCTCCAAGTTACATTTTCCAAAGGTCTTTTTCGTCGCCCCCCATCCACGCGCCTTTCATCACCCACATGAACCTGCGATCCTGATGGAATATTGAGGGTTGGCTGTTTACTTTGGCCAAAGGGATCCTGGGATGCGACTGGACTCCGACCGGGATTAAGGAGGAACTCACGTGGAAATTTTGATTGGGGATTAGCGTGTGAGGAGATTTGAGGTGTGCCTTCTGGCCCCTGAGAGACATGAATTTGTGTATTAGTGGGATTCGGGGGAATTGGAGTGACGGAAATATTTGGGATCGACCAAGTGCTTGAAGTTGGAGCCTTTGGATTGCCCACATCAATGTTAAGACCTGATACATTCATTGAGGATGCGATAGGGGTTGTGAGAGGAATGTTGGGGCTCAATGGTGACTGTGTTTGAACATATTCTATGCTAGATTCACTATTTGAGTCATGAACAGAACCTGAACGGGATTTATGTGACTTGAAAGATGACATAAGGGCCGAAAAAGTACAGTAATATTTTTAACTAGATAAAACACCTCAGTATTATGATAAAATAGAGTGATATGAGATGAAATCTTTTCAAATTTAGAATAGAGAAATTCTATGAATAGTTGGAACTAAGTGTTGTGTGGAAGTCGGATAAGACTCTTTTGAGGAGAATCCTCCCTGCCTCCTCTTGAGCTCCTCCGCTTTTGTCGGAAACCACCCTGCACGGCCTACCAGCATATAATGTGATATTTCCTTGATCTGAAAGGGGACCCATCATCCATAGGTAATCATATTTGGTAACATTTCCGCCTCCCCATTGTCACATTTTGTGAATTATCCAAACTGCCAATATATGCATTGAAATTCCCCAACATTGTACATCTGTAAAGGGGTATATTCATGAAGGATTTACCCACAAAAGAGACATCACCTTTTCACGAAAGGCAAGACAATCCAAATCACATTCCAACTGATTCAAAGCCCGCCGTACTCAAACCAAATACCAAGACTTTAGCTGCACTCCAACCCCTTATGTAATAGAGTTATATAGTTATGTCTGTAATAAGGTTTAAACCATGTACGATGGCGTGCCAGCGTACATGGATTAAATGTTAATCCCCTCAATTCAATGGTAACACTTCACTAATGGAACCCCCTCAATGGTCAAACCCGCACTATCACAATGTGTAAATAAACTAGAATATGTATGAGCATTGAGCAGCATGGCATTTTACCCAATTAAACGCCTAACCAATTCCGCCATCCAGATGAGACATGTTAAACTTTATCCACTGCAGCTCATGCTCCATTACAAATGGGATAAAATCCTCAGCTGGCTCAAATCATCTCCCGCTTCATAAATAATCACTGAATTTTATTTCCAATTAATAACACTCCTAAACACTTTCACATCAACCATAGATATTTATACACAAACCAACCGTACTCCCAATTCCTGCAACAATGACAACCCGGCCATATTCCTCAATGCGTATATGCATGTGTCAACACTGCTCAACTCAAACACATTCTTCCCCTGAGGGTGATAGGCAAGGAGTTGCCTTCACACCTTTCCAATATAAACAGCACATTAAAAAGCTCAAATCAACCATTGCACCCAAATCCCTTCCAAACATCCCTACTTCTGCATCAGGATCTGGGTGCCCACAAATTCTATTGGATCAAATCTTCCCAGCTGATTATTCACGTTTGACCCAAAGCACTTTCTCAACTCCTGCGGGTCTCAATTCAACTGCACAGAAACCATATAGTGGCAGTCAAACCCTTCCCCCACAAGACCTAGGAATGATAATATCTGCCATTCTATCATTAAGGTATAATTTACCCCGCAGGGCTTCACGCATACTCAACCCCGCCCTGAACCTGCTGATCAAGTCCAGTATCTCAAGCTCAGCTGGTCCCCCCGCTCCTGCATTCCATATACCTCAAGATCTGAGTACCATATTTGAACATCTCCAATTGGAGCCAGTGATTCAAAACTATATATGTTGTCCTCAATGTTTCTCTCTTAATGGCCTTACTGAATCAGTCACAACTGACCAACCCCACTGTCAACGCCATAATGACCCAAATGATCATGATCCCCCTTGCACACAATCATTAGGCAAATTCATCTATTCATCTGAACCCCAAACCCAAAACACAACCAACATGAAGCAAAAATTTATACCAACAAAACATTTCATTTATCAACCATTCAAAAATTGGCTTGCCAGATTCCTCCAGCGGGCTGGAATTATGGACATTCTGCATCAACATCAACAATCCCAAACTCCCGAAGATTCCCCAAAACGTGACGTCTGGGATGGATTGGTCTGGAGACGCTTCACTGGCACTAGAAATATCCATGACCCCCCATTCATGTCCATTCCTGGTGCATTGGCCTTCTCCATATATGTGGACTGGTTTAATGCACATGGAAAGTCAACCCGGTTGGCTAGCATTGGACCTATCATGCTTATTTGTCTTAATCTCCCCCCAAGTGAAAGATTGAAGCCCGAGAATGTCTATGTTGCAGGAATCATCCCTGGTCCGAAGGAGCCAACTGCGCTTCAATTGAATTATCTATTAATGCCACTCATCAACGAGCTCAAAGAGCTATGGCAAGGTTACCATTTTGCACCCACCTCAACAGGTCCATCAGGATCCTTTATCCGTGTTGCCATCCTCACAGCCATTGCGGATGTGGTTGCCATGCGCAAGCTTACTGGATTTATTTCCCATTCAGGAAACCACTTGTGTAATTTTTGCACCATTCACAAAGCTCAAATTGAAGAAATTGGTCCTCAATTTCACTACACGCGCTCATACCAAAGTCATAAATCAACCATTGCCAAATGGCTTCGGGCAACCCCACAACAAAGACAAGCAATTTTCTCTGAGTATGGAGTGCGATATTCAATTTTGGAAGACCTTCCGTATTGGGATGCAACCAGAATGGTTAATCTTGACATAATGCATAATTTAATACTTGGAATTTTGAAGGATCATGCAACTTTCAAATTGTGCATTCCAGAGGCGAAATCAAAAATTTACTTCAGGTCCCGCAGGAAATCCAATGACACCAACAGTTCAGACTCAGATTCCATGACCTCCAACAGCTCTCTTGATAAAATCACATTGAGAGAGGCCCGCTCCCTGAGAAGAGACGCAGCAAAAATAATAAATGAGCCACTCCCCACTACTTCCACCCGAAAAAACTACTTCCCAATGCCCACCCCTAACACAGAACATCCATCTAGTGGTTCTGCGGAGATTCCTTCATTTGATGCCGATTACATCCCCACTTCTGAAATACCCTCTGAATTGGATATCACTGCACTGAGTGATCACCAGATCAAGGGTGAGGCTCTTGAGCATCTCCGACAAATCATATCTGAGACCATAATTCCCTCATCATGGACAAGAGTTCCCCGCAAAATGGGTTCCCCCTCTCATGGTAGCTTAAAAGCCGCTGAATGGGCTCTCTTATATAAGGTCTATATTCCATTTCTAATGCTCAGTCAACAGATGTCATTAGATGCACACCAATCTGCCAACACTCAAAGAAAAATGGGTCAGTCAGAAGAACTTGCAAATGAACTAGCCAAGAATACATTCCATTTGATTAGTGCTATCAACATTGCCACAAGCTGGACTGTTTCAATAGATGATGCGACTGCATTTGCTGAACATTGGAAAAAATTCCGCCTTTCCAATCAACACCTGTTCCCAAAACAGAAAAGTAAACCAAATCATCATTTTGCTGATCATATTCCCGAACTCTTCCAACGTTGGGGCCCAGCACAAGCCTCAGCCACATGGGGTTATGAGCGCTTGATTGGAGTATTTGCAAAGATGCCAACAAATAACAAGATATGTAAGTCAATTAATAAGATCAATATATTCACATTGATTAAACACCTGAACTGAATAAGACTAACTTTTTGCAACTCTGAATAGATGATATAGATAAAACCTTACTTCAACATATCTGTCGATGTTCCAACCTTTCCGTTCTCCTGAAATCCCCATCTGTGCCATGTGAAATAAAACAGCTTTTCGAATCACAGCCACCTGCCGTGTTCAATCACCATAAATATAACAAGCCATCCCGCCATGACCAACAAAATTATGATTGCCTGGTTGAGTACTTACAGACTTTTCATGCAACAAGGGAAATAGTTGATTGGATCAGCTTAGACACTACCGTGCAATCCACAAGTCCTCCCACTTCAAGGATTGTCTCACCTTGGTATTTTCCAGTTTCAAACATTAATATTGGGAACAATATATTTTCAACTGAATCCAAAAATATCAGCAACAGTGTGATATGTTTTCTGAGGGGCAACTCACGACAATTTGGTATTATTGATAGCATTTTCAAAGTCTCTGAGCCATCTAGCATACTGAACAATAACTTTCTGATTTTAAAACCTTTGAAGATTGATGTGAATTTCCTACCAGATTGGCCGCATCTGAATATTTATAAAGCTGTTGGTTTTGATGATGGACACTTGATTATATCTGAAGAAGAAATAGAAGGTAACTGTGGATTGTATGATAACAAAGCTCTGTCATGTGGACTGCTTGTAATGATAAAGCCGTTATTTCATGATATTTAGTCTACTAAAATGCAAATCTCTCAGATTCATTAGCAATTTTGCTAGTGAAATAATTGCCTCAAAATTTAGTGACAGAGACATGCCATTGTGACAAGCAAAGCCCATTATTTCACATTGCCACAAAGAACTTACTATTTTGACATTGGGTACAGTGTGAATAAGCCAAGTCCAATGATCAAATGACCCATACACTCACCTTTCACAGCATCCAAGATTTCTAACTGCGCCATCATCATGTTGGAAGCGGAATCGGCTTTTGCGTACCCACACCCGCATGTGCACCCGCACGCGCCAATGCACACGCACACGCACCCGCACACGCCAATGCACACGCAAACCCACCCGCACACGCCAATGCACACGCAAACGCACCCGCCCCCACGCATGCACACGCACACTTCATGGATGACCTGGTGAAGTCAAACCCCCCGCCTACATCAAGACTGGCTGAAGGACATCTTTGATGTGTGTGTGTGCAAACAGGCGGGTCTGGTGTAATTTTTACCAATCATCGGACGGTTGTGGGATGATCAGGCGGTGAGGAATCTGAGTTGAAGGCACAGGGGAACCAATATTATTGGATGTCACAGGATTTGGTGTAAGACCAGAGTGTGACGTGTGCTCGACGTTCGCTTGATTTTCGCTTGACGTGAGCTCGACTTTTATCCTGCTTGACGTTTGCTTGACGTGAAGTCAATCGCCGACGATTGACACGAGATTCGCCCCGGTGACAGACTACCAGAGGAGGTATGGCATAGATATTTACGACAGTAAAAATAGGCACATTACCATTTGTACCAACAAGGAAAAGAAATTTTCACTTGATATATACCATATATCTTCTCAAGATCCACTAGCAGAACTTCTGAATGGATTCAGAGAGGGGCAGTTTAGCACTACCCTCACCAGTAAACAAAAATTCAGTTTACTGAAGATGCTGAGAAAGAACAGACCAGCGTTTGCCATTGGTGAAGAACCATTAGGCAAGATCAAAGGCCATGATATAAAACTATATCTGGATGTGGAAAGACCTTATCCACCCATGCTTAGGAGACCTCCTTATCCAGCAAGCCTGGAAACCAGGAAAGAAATTGAGAAACATATCAATGAACCCTTGGACATGGATGTCATCAGGAAGATTGGTTGTAATGAATTAGTGGAAATAACCATTGCTGTCCTAATCACCTGGCATGATGGCAAGTCTAGACTGTGTGGACACTTCAGAGCTCTGAATAACTACACTAAAGCAGACAGGTACCCTATACCCAGGATACCTCATGCCTTGGACAAAATGGCAAAAACCAAATACATAACAAAGATGGATTGTATGAAAGGCTTCCATCAGAATGGATTTAAACCAAACTCCATGAAATTACTCAGAATAGTATGACATATGGGCATAGATGAGTACACCAGGATGCCATTTGGCATCAAAAATGCAGCAGCCCACACCAAAGGATGATGGACACTGTAAGGGTTATCTATGAAACTCTTGATAATAGTAGCAATATCAAGAGTACTATGACTGTCCTCAATAGAAATACATAATATAACAAAATATTATAACCACAAATTTAAATATAATTATTAAAAATAATTATATAAAAAAATAAATTTAATTATTATGATAGAAAATATAACAATAAGAAAATATAATAATTATAATAAGGTATAGTTATTCTATTATTGTTATAGTCACTGACAATTATAACAATAAGAAGTGTAAAGCTCTTAATGAGACAATTACACATGTAAAATATGAATATTAACCACTTATAAATAATATAAATATTATTCTTGAAACAATTAAAACACACACTGTGCTGACATATTTCTTATAGAAAAAAATTCAATATAAAAAAACTAATACTAGATGAAAAAATATAAAACTTTAGAAAAAACTTACTGATAATATTTATTTGATACAACAAGTAAAACAACAACAATTATTATATTAAATAATAATCATAAGTGAAAAACACACCAAAAATCAATATTTTTAAAGATAAAACAAATTTTTATAATAAAAGTTCTGATTAAAGAGTTTTAGGAGGAATTTGTGGATTTTGAAAAGATATTTAAGATGATAATTTTACATAATAAAATGTATTATTGGTGATTACAACAATAATCTGAATCCTATGATTTCAAGTCTTTAATTTTGACTAATAAAGAATAAAATAGCTTAAGAATTAGTTTAATAGTAAGATTTTATATTTAATAAAACTTTACCTGTTTAAATTTCTAATATGATTGGATTGATAATTAATGATGGATAAAAACAGTGATGAAAAGACTCTTTTTATGTCTTCAGAACAGCTATCATGAGTCATAATGAATATAGAGGGAGTGCTCAGGTCAACACTGAAATACAATGCTTAAAAATAAAGTTCTTAACTTAAGGTAGCTTATTTTTAATTCCAATTTAAAGTTATCAGTGTTATTATTAACTCCATGTAGCTTTAATCGTCATTTAAACTAATTATTTTAAGTTTTTAATATAAATAAACTTATTTATATTAAAGTTCATCACATGAGCAACTGAAAAAGAGAGTTCCAAGCAGAAATCTCTTAAACTCAATTTTTAATTAATTTTCAAAGAAATTATAATTTTCTTTAAGCTTTAATTAAAAGAGTAAATTTACAGACTAAATACCCAGGAAAGTTATTTATAAAAGATACTTAAAATTTAATTTATATATAGATAATACTAAATTGTAAGCTGTGTGAATTTTCAAGCAAATCCATTAAGAATTGAATTTTTAATGAATTTTTGAATTTATTGCTATTTTTCCACGTAAAATAGCAATACACACCAAACCTTAACTTTTGATAAGGTTTTAATGCTTGTAACCTTAAAGGTTTAAGCTTATTTAAGCTTTTTAAGCTTAATTAAGTTTTGAAAGTTCTTAAAACCTTAAATTCAAGCCTGTATATTGGGATTTAACCTTTGGCAGCTTGAAATTCCTGTCTAAATTTGGATAAAACCAGTTTAAACTTTAATGTTGGATCAAAGTCTAATCATAAAGTTTAAATAGGGTTGAACAACCTCCAATACAGGTGGAAAACCTTAATTGAATCCTTGCAGATCCAAAAATTTGGGGAACCCAGCTCTATTTGGTCTTTTTCCTTTGTCCCACCTTTCTGCGTGGATTTTGCCATTTTATTTATTTAAATCCTGTCAGCTGCAGTCTATGTTGAAGCAGTAATTAGGCGATTTACAACTAGAACTATGACTGTGACACATGGAAATCATTCTAAAAGAAGAGTTTTAATATAATATAATAGCTTATAATATAATAATGGGGTTCTACTATTGAAAAAAAGTGGTGGTGAGCGCTAATGAGAACCCTGCATGCAGTCTTACCAGTTGGATTACTATAATAAGAACTAAAATAATTAAAATTATAATTATACCCTGATTATTACCCAAGAGTAAAATTTTTTTGGACGGTTTACTACATGGGATATTCAAGAGCAGGATGAGGAAACAATTCTGGCGGTGAAAAGCCTCCTTTTTATGCTGAAATGGGGTGGAAAGGTTGCTAGACCTTTCCACGTAGCGGAAGTGAAGATTTTTCAGCCTCTAGTACTGGCTTGTGGTTTGCAAAACGCCTGTATAGCCTGTATTGGGCTCAGATGTGGTTTTGAAACCACATCTGGGCAGTTTTCACCAATACAGGGCAAACATTTTCATCTGGGGACCTCACAGCCTGATTCTGACGTGTATGGCGTGTAGAATGCTGTACAGAAGCTGTATGGGACCCCAGTATTGACTGACATATGAGGCATTGAAGTAAAAACAAGCTTCTTCGTCTATTTGCCACCTCATATTCATGGTATGGGATATTATCACATGGTAAGGCTGTATATGACAGCAGGTGGGAATCCGACCTTAAAACAGCAATAAATTTGTCAATTCTTGTGATATCAACCTCAAAATTGGTTCAGTGTGTAGCCCTGTATGTGCTCTACACAGTGTTACCTCATTTGATATGGGTATCATTCAATATGGCAAAGTTATCCTATGTACATGATTGTTGCACATTTGCATGGTATAGGCAAAAAGCTGTATTGAGCTTATTTGCCCCATAACTTTTGTTCTAGTTGAGCTATGGGGAAATGGATGGCACCATCACATATCCCTGATTGTGCTCCTTCCAAAAAGACCCCACTTCAAGTATCTCACACTAAACCTGTAGAAGTTAGATGAGAGGTGAATGTTTTGTTCACCCTTATTTGGTCTGAAATTGACCATAACTCCAGTAATACTGATGCTAGCTCAGTTTGGCTGGTACCATTTGATAGCCCTAGCTTAGAGCTTCATTTCGAGTACCCATCCAATGGGGTTAAGCCTCTCCTTCTAGATTTCAGATGAGGGGTGAAAATTAAGGTTTATGCTCAGCAATAACTTTGAGCAGGAATAACTTTGTTATTTCTTGTCCTATGTTGATGGTACTTATATTTTCAAAAAGAGGTGAGTTTCATCTTTCTTTTGATACCTTCTGAGCTAATTTGGATCAGCTCCATGTTTTGGTGGTATCTTGGCTATACCATTGGTTTATGGTATTTTGGCTGTCATGCTTTTGCTCTGGTTTTGGGTCACAGGCTGACAAAGCCATACTACGGCCTTAAACCCTTTTAAATTGAGCTCACACAGGATTTTCATTCTGTATGGAAAATCCTTAGCCAATTCAGTGAATATACAGAACACCTCAATTTTAACTAAAGTTTTGGTAAGCTTGCACAAACCTTATGCAACTTTAAATTTAAGCTTATTTAAGCTTAAATTTAACAATTTTGAAAAATGTTAACAAGGTTACATTAGTACTGTGAGTTTCCCAAATCTTCCAATAACATAAGAAATAATTGTTTTTGGGCATAACACCTTATTGATGTACCCTAGGTTATTTTTGGTTTAGAATCCAAAAATGACATAATATTTATAACTTTGTTTATCCAAAAAAAATTTATACTTATTGTTTGTTATTTTTTAGTTTAAATTCGATTGAAAATTCCATTGAAGACAAATTCAACTGTGTATGAAGTTATTTGTGGCCTTATGGGTATGTTATACATACCTCATGTCAGGATGAAGCTATGATAAAGGTCTAAATAGGCTAGTTACAACTTTAACTATGTTTGTGACATGGTAAAAATTGTTAAAAAAGATTTATAACAGTTGAAGATGATTTGATTTAAGATTAAAAGGGCTTGACTATATATAATATAGTGGTGGTGAGCGCTATTGAAAGGCCTGGGTGCAGCTTTATCTGTTGGGTTACAATAATAAAAGACTAAAATAATTAAGATTTATAATTATAGCTGATTATCAACCAAGAGTAAAACTGTTTTTGACATTTTACTACCCAGGTTATTGAAGAGCAGGATGAGGAGACAATTCTGGCTGTGAAAAGCCTCCCTTTTATCATGAAATGGGGTGGAAAGGGTGCTAGACCTCTCCACGTAGAGGAAGTGAAGATTTTTCACTCTCTAGTACTGGCTTGTGGTTTGCAAACAGCCTGTACAACCTGTATTGGGCTCAGATGTGGTTTTGGAACCACATCTGGGCAGTTTTCACCAATACAGGGTGAAAACTTTCATCTGGGGACCTCACAGCCTGATTCTGATGTGTATGACGTGTAGAATGCTGTACAGAAGCTGTATGGGACCCCAGTATAGACTGACATATTAGTTTTTGAAGTAAAGACAAGCTTCTTTGTCTATGTGACACCTCATATTCATGGTTATGGGATATTATCCCATGGTAAGGCTGTATTGGTCAGAATGTGGGATTTTGACCTTAAAACAGCTATAGCTTTGTCAGTTCTCTAGATATTAACCTCAAAACTGAACCAGTGCGTAGTTCTGTATGTGGTCTACACAATGGTACCTTATTTGATATGGCTATCATTGAATATGGCAAAGTTATGCGATGTACTAGATTTTTGTACATATGCCTGTTTTGCGCAAAAAGCTGTATTGAGCTTGTTTGCCCCATAACCTCTGCTGTAGTTGAGATATGGGGAAGTGGATGACACCATCAGATATCCCTGATTGTTCTATTTCCAAAAAGACCCCACTTCAAGTATCTCACACTAAATCTGTAGAAGTTAGATGAGAGGTGAATGTTTTGTTCACCCTTATTTGGCCTGAAATTGACCATAACTCAGGTAATATTGGTGCTAGCTCAGTTTGGCTGGTACCATTGGATAGCCCTGGCATACGGCTTCAATTTGAGCACCAATTTAATGGGGTTAAACCTCTCCTTCTAGATTTTAGATGAGAGGTGAAAGTTAAGGTTTATGCTCAGCAATAACTTTGAGCAGGAATAACTTTGTTATTCTTTGTCCTATGGTGATGGGACTTATATTTTCAGAAAATGGTGAGTTTACTCTTTTTTTTTTGATACCTTTTGAGCTGATTTGGCTCAGCTCCATGCTTTGGTGGTATCTGGGCGATACCATTGGTTTTTGGTATTTTGGCTGTCATGCTTGTGCTCTGGTTTTGAGTCAGAGGCTGACACCTCACATGCTCACATTCCCTACCACCAAAAAAAATTGTACCACAATTTTTCTTTTCTAGTATACCCCCAAGTTTTTGGGGGGTATAAGCCATCAGCTTCTTATGAATATTTCCAGCTTTATGTACTATGGTCATATTGCCTCTATGCTCCTGTATAGCAATCTGCCATCTTAACATGTGTATGTTTGGAGTTTTGTAAGATGTGACTATGAAACTGATGATAATATTAATATTAATCAACAGTACTATGTCTGTTCTTATGAAATATAATAATAAAATATTATTATAACCACAATTAAATAATTAAACAATTATTTATTTCACCTGTTAAGAACTACTAGTGATTTTAACAGTGAGCAAGTAATTGTCTACAAGAATCAATTACAAGAAGAATTTAATAATAAAAACTTCTTTTATTAAAATAATAAAATTATTTTAATATATAATTATCTTTTGCAAGAATAATTATAATGATAATTCTTGAAGAAAACTAATTTTAAGAAAAAAACTTTAAGAATTAAAAGTAAATCACTCACTAATATTCCAAAGAGCTTATTGAAAGATAAGGTAGAGAGATTTGACGTAGAATTGTGGATTTAGAGGATCAAAATTAATTTATAAGTGTATTACAACAATATATAGTTGATTTCTATGACCTCAAGTCTTTCTGATTGATTCTGAAATAATAAAACACTTAAGAAAAGTTTTAACTAATACTTACTTGTTGGTAATATTGATATAAATGCTTAATAAGATGATGATTCTTGGGAAAAACAGCAAGAAGAGGCTTCTTTTAAGTCAAAAACAGCTCACAGAGGCGTGCCATGGAGCAAAATGAAAAACCAGTGAGTGAGAAAACAATAAACCTTTTTGGATTATTGATTGCATCATCTGTTGTCACGTAAGATTATCATAATTACTTAATTGATGCTTTTACGTGACTACCAACCCCAATATGGTTAAGAATAAAAGGAGTAACATCTGTAAATCTTCTTTTATTCTAAAATAATCATTGATTTCTCAAAGTTATCAATGTTATTGCCAATTTCATCACAGGTTGTAATTACTGTGAATTTTTGAAGATTCAGTGTTTCACGTAGAATGGTCAAAAATGGACTGTAAGTAAAACTTTTAATTTTACTAGTAAAACCATAATTCTTGTTGGTTGTACCATAGATAATACAGTTCTTCATTGGTCCTGAAAGTTTCAGGAAGATTCATTAATAATTGTATTTTGAATGAATTTTTGAAGTTTTTACCTCATTTCTATGTAGAATTGCAAATAGCAGTATTTTGCTGGTTGCTATGAGGTAAATCAATGAATATGGATCCCAAAAGGGTTTTAGTTACTCTTTTAGGGTCTAGTCATGGAAATTCATCAAGAATTGACGTGGCTACAGGAGTCTAAGTAGCTCATTACCTCCTTGGCACGTCAAAATAGCAGGTTATTTGCTATTTTTCTTATGATTACAGTAGGTGTAACTTGGTAACCAAGTTCCCAAAGAGTTTTAGTTTACCAATTGGGCCAAGATGAGCCATGGATCCATGCTCTGGAGCTATCCACTCCTCTGAGGCCTCAGGAGTTGGGTACCCTGGCTCTCTTTGATGTCTTTTGTCCCCCTTGCTTATTTTTTATGTCAAAATAGTAATTTAAGCTTAAAGTAAGATATCCACTATGGGTGTACCAAAAGTCCATGTAAGAATACCATGATATTAAGTGCTCAAAACATGCATAACACTATTCTTAGTGTATATGTAACATGGGATTTCTCACTTTCCCATTATTTTGGCTAAAAATCAAGAAAAACAAAATTTCTCACGGATCTTTTATGTGGTATTAATGATGTGGTATTGAAGTATTTTCCATTTTACCACCTCAAATACTGAAATTGAGCTTATTCACTCTATGGAGCTACCCTAGGTGAATTTTTGTGTAGAATCCAAATCTGGTATTAAATCCATGGATTTACTTACTCAATAAAAAGTTATTCATCTTTTCTGAAATTGAAAATGATGAATTTTGGATATATGCATGACTTATGAGTTTTGCATAATTCAAAATTTCTTTTTAAGATAATTGTGGCCTATTTGGGTATGTAAAATATACCTCAAGGCTCACATTCCCTCCCACCAAAAAATAAAATTGTACTACAATTTTAGTAGTGATAAAAGAATCACCAGGGCGAATCTTGCGTCAATCGTTGGCGATTGACTTCACGTCGCACCGCTGTCAGTATAAAATCTTGCTTCAGTCGCGTTAGTGTCACTTTATAGTCACTGGATTTAGTGGGTCACGTCACGTCAGCGTCAAGACAACGTCAATCGTCACATGTGTCACATGCGAATGTCACTCAAAGCCCAAACCCATTTCAACACTATTCACAATGTTCGGGTAATTTCACCTCATTGGCTTCCGCATCCCCACCTAATCCGCCCCGATGCTTCGCATGCTTACGAGCCCGCACCACCCTCCAGATGAGACTCCGACACTGCCCCCCCATCTCCGTCCTCACCACTCCTTACGCTTTCACACCCCCGCCCATACCATCTTTATGCTCACGTGGTGCACTCCCAACATGCTCCCGACATCACTTATCCTTACGCTCGCTCAAGTGCCCTCCCGATATGCTCCCGACACTGCTTACGATCATTATGCTCGCGGAGTGCACTCCCGACATGCTCCCGACATCACTTATCCTTACGCTCGCTCAAGTGCCCTCCCGACATGCTCCCGACACTGCTTATCCTTACGCTTGTGTAGCGCCCTCCCAACATGCTCCCGAAACTGCTTATCCTTACGCTTGTGTAGTGCACTCCCGACACTGCTTACCATCCTTACGCTCGCGGAGTGCACTCCCGACATGCTCCCGACACCACTTATCCTTACGCTTGTGTAGTGCCCTCCTGACACCACTTATCCTTACGCTTGTGTGGTGCCCTCACGACATGCTCCCGAAACCACCTATCCTTACGCTCGCGGAGTGCCTCTCAACATGCTCCCGACACGACATATCCTTACACTTCCGTACTACATCCATAGTGTACGGTGGCTTGTTGGCGTACACGATGAAGGCAATCCCCGAAATATGCTGAGTGGCCTTCTCTCCCAACAGGACCTAAGGGGAAATTGGTCAGTATATTCACAATGTTGTGGTTAGGGTTTAAATCATGAGACTCACAAATTAAAACCTAATAAGTGGACTATTTAAGACAAGAATTGTGTCTCCTATTTTGCCGACAAAACCATTTTATTTCATATCAATCAAATGAACACTTTGCTTAGTCCTTACCTCATGAGCGTTGAATAGTTCAAAAGTTGACTTTAGTAGGTTTCTCACTAGTCAACTTTATTCAATGTCTCACAGGGAAGTGATTTCATTTGCATGATATGAAATAATTTGCAAAACATCGCCTCCTTCAATTTCCAGACAAATCGCATTTTGCAAATGAGATTATTTTACTTCCACCTTTTTTCTTCAGTTTTGATCTTTTTATTCAAAAATTTTCAAACAAGTTATCAATCCACTCGTCACCATCTATTTGCTTAATAAACTACCTCCGCCATGGCCCGAACCCCGGGAAATTCACATGAATTCAATGAACAACCAACTTCAGCCCCAGAGAGTGGAAGTGAAATCTCTGATATCGCCAGTAGTCGTGAATTAGGCATTGAAGTAGAGAGCCAGTCACATGAAGATAATCAAGATCCACCAGTTCTTCCGGAATGTGAGTATGTATCCATCTTGAATATTTCAAATCTCTCAAAACCTGATATTGTGTCATAGCCTTTATTTCAGGGCAGCCTCCAAGCTCTCAGAAACCGAATTTTAAAAGTTATGAGAAGGAAAAGACTGTTGAACCTTGTGCACCGACAGAAGATGATGGGCAAGATGATGTAATTTTCAGTGGGGAGGTGGAAATTATATCCAAGGAACAATTTGTCTCCAACATTGCTCAAACAATCCCAAGGCTCGAAAAAATCCAAAATGATAGTAAAATTCCTGATTATGTGCGTCAAAAGATTGCTGAAGCCATGAGCCTGCTCAAAATGGATTTGAACCGTAAGTCCATTACTAATTCAAAACAAAATTGATAAAAATAGCTGCTTACAATATATGGGCAGGTGTGGAGGTGGGAGAATCTCTACCTGAAGGATCTCGAGTCGTAATTGGATTTCCAGGCAAAGGATTAGGAAAAAGACCAAATATACATGCGACCAAAAAAACAAACAAAAAACGCCGTACCTTTGAAGCCGCAAACGATTCTCGTGATCAAGGTCATGAAATTATCAATGTTGAAGGGGACCATGTTGATAATCAACCTCCGCATACTGAACCCCCCCCAATACTCAATGAAACAATCCATGATCAAGCTCCACATACTGAAAGCCCCCCGATACCCAATGAAACAATGCATGATGCAACCCCTCCCGCCTCTCCTTGGAATATTCAAGCCTTTCAAGAAAGGGAAACAATTAAACATGATACAATGGGATGAGATATGACTGATATAATTCCCGACGCTGAGCCCGAAGTGTCATCCGCTGCGAATTTTCAAGGAATATTTTTATCCCGCATGGAAGAGTTTGCAGGCATTTTGAATTATCATTCCAACATTTCTCAACAATCATGGAAAAGGGGGCTTGATAATATCAATAGGATTTACAAAAATAGATGGGACAATTTACCAACAAAGGATGCTCATACATTCCTGCCCATTGGTATTAAGGTGATCAGTAACCGAGAGCTTAAAATGTCGGCTTGGCTGGAGGACCTTGAGATGGCAGGTGAGTTTTTTTTTATCTTTGTGCATGATACTTGATTATTGGCTGTTGACTGGTGATATAAATTGCAATATACAGGGTTAGATTTTTTTAAGCCAACCGAAACAGAAGCGTTTTTTGATCACAACATTTGGAATCTCAAATTGATGAAGGAATCAGCTAAACCTCCAGATAATCTCCCAAAATCAGAACACTCCTTCTTCAAAATGGTTCAGAGCCTTCTTTACCCCACAAATCCAGTTAAACATTTTTGGGCAAATGTTATGTTTGAATCCATTAGTTTAGTCTCATACAATGTGGTTGCACCCAAACCATATGTTGCACCAACATCAAATTCGACCGATCCTCTTGGACTCAAACGCGGAGCAGTTGAATACCTGGCCTCCTGCTTGAGTAAATCAAAGCAACGTGCAACCCAACTCAGCATTGAAGGTGGCGGGGCTGACAATGAGATATCCACAAAGCCGCACAAGAACCTGGAGGATCTAATGGATACAGTTATCCATTTGATAATTGCGTACAACATGGTACGTGCACATACAAAGGTCGAAGTTAATGGCATCAAAGGCAAACTCACGAACTCAAAAAGAAATGAGGCCATCAAAGATCTTTTGGCGTGTCACAAGAATCTCGGAATAAATCGAATTTGCTATGGTATATTAGCGGCATTCTGTGCGGCGGGGGTTCGTGGTTTGATGGTATGCTCAGATGACTGGAGAACAAGCTCAGTTAAAGGGGCTTTATCACTAATTGACATTTCCGCAAAACTTTCAGAGGGTAAAAATCTAGTGGAGCCAGTGTGGCTACGTACTAATAAGTATATATGTAGTTTACTGAATAAAAGTTTCTTCTCATCAGAGTCTTTCAACCCCACTGTACCTCTTAGATTTGAATTTGCACGATGCTTAGTATTAGACTTTGGTGATGCCTGGGTGGCGAAACGCGGTCTTGGTTCAAGTGATGAGGTCACCTTGACGGTACCCAGGTCAGCAAAGCTCACAACCAGGATTGACCCGTTTTAGATTAGCTTTGTACTAGATAGATTGTAATTGAATTTTGCAAAGTTATTTATGAATTTAATAATCATGACTTCCTATCCTACTACTGCCCGGATGCCACAGTCTGAGTACCAATAGTAATTGTACGGCGGCATGCCTCCGTACATCATTGCAAAGACTCCGACAAGACGCAAGCTGAGTCAGGCGTTGTGCCCGCGAGTAGCACATGCGGGGGCATTGCGGGAGGTCGCGTTTATCCCTTCCCGCCAGCCCATAATAGGCCAAATGTTCCTGTGTCTTTCAAGAGGACTAGGCTAGCTAGGGATCCGCAGCAGGATGCAAATTGCATTTGCATGTGCTTGCAAGATTCCAAATGGTTGGATTGGAAAGTGATTGCATGGGAACATCAATGTGTAAAATTGAATAATGCACTATCCACTGCAATTTTCAGGTTCAGGTATTTGAGATCGTGAATTTGCCAAGGTCAGGCGTGAGCTTTCTTTTTACCGCAATTAAAAAAGATTCATCCACCGCAATCCAATTTAGGTGATATTAAGAAATCAGTAATCATTTGGTTTCATTTCAATTTCTGCTGAAAGCATGCCATTCACCAAAAAAGGAAAAGAGCGTAAAAGGGAACTCGCGAGAAAGCGTCGGGCTGAGGAAGGAAAGTGTGAGTTACTCGCTTAATCTCAGTGTATATATGCTTCCACATTTATGTGGCACACTCATTGGGCCCCACGGAAGAACATTGGCTTTAGTCGGTTCAGATTGTGCCAATGTCATGATGTCATGTGGGCTCCAACAGAGAAGTTCAAGGATGTGTGCCGAAGAAAGCTCCTTGGCAGTATCTGATATCTTGTGTGCTTCAACACATAGTGATCCCTCAACCACTCGGGAATAGTAGCAGATCCCAAAAGACAAATGAGCGCAAAACGAGCCGAATGAATAGGTTGTTTTCCTCCTCTCGCCCAACAGCACAAATATCAATGCCAGTATCAGCAAATATGACCCCCAGTGAAATTCGGAGGGTTGTGGATGTCAATCAGATCAAACGCATTCACTTTGGCCGTGTGGCAATTTTCTCTTCAACCGGATTACTCATTGCCCTTGTCGAATTCCGACCATTCACAACAATGAGTGAAGTCGAGGTCAATCAATGGGATGAATTATCACAATTCCTATTTCGCAAAAAGAGTTTCACCGACCCTATTGCAACAAATGGAGCATTACTGGAGGGATTTATGTTCGCGATTGGGTGGCGCAAATGCACCACGAAGAATGAACAATTTGGTCTGTATGGAAGTGCTGGCAAAATTGAAAATGCAAAAGATGAATGGCGGAACCGAGGTGCCAATCTTAGCTCGGTGGGTTGCATTCTAGGTCAATCCTTACGATATGTTGGGGATAATTTATTTCAGAAGATTCAAAATTCCTACAATTCATTGGGGGTTCCGTCTTTTGATCAAGTCAACTATGAAGGCAATATTCCGGCAAATCAGGGTGCATTCGAGTTCGCTTCCGCACTCACTTTCACCATGAATGGATTCAAAAACGCACCTCATGTTGATAAGGATGCATTGCAGTATGCTTCGGGATGGTGGTTTCAAGCTGATAAGCGGACCGGCCAAATTCAAAGAGATGCGTCAAAGCGGTGTACAGGGGGAAAATTGATTTTCCCAAATGAGCATTTTTGGATTGATCTATCCGCATGTCATGGGCTCATTCAGGTAGTGTGGGCCAGTAGTACATTTGTTCATTATACTGATCCAGCACAGGACAACGAAAGCACGACACTAGTGGGTATGTCCGCACAATGCTCAAGCAGGTTAGCAAAAACAATTCGGCAAAAAAACCATGGCTATTATGAGATTGGCAAGAGAGCGGGCTATCAAATCAGGGATGGTAATACAATCTCATGCCAATTCAAAGAATGAGGAGTTTTTCATGTGTGTTGGGTAAGTAATGGTGGGGTAAGGCAGAGGACAAAATACACCAGGATTGGATGGATTCGAGTGCGGGAGATGGGGTGTCTCACATGAAAAAGGGGTGAAGTGGATTATGTACGGTGGCATGCCATCGTACATCTGTCCTGGTTTGTTGCTATTGTCCAGGATGCGAATGCTTCACACGCAAAACCTTATGCTTGTGCAGGTTCTGCCAATGCTAAAAGTTCCTTACGCCTATGCAGGGTGCCGACGCTACACACGCCAATCCTTACGCCTGTGCAGGCTCCCAAAAATTTACACGCCAATCCTGACGCTTGTGAAGGTTCCCAAAAATGGTAAAAATTCATTACGCCTGTACAGGCTTCTGGCGATTCACACGCAAATCCTTACGCTTGTGAAGGTTCCCCACAATGCTGAAAATTTCTTGGCCTGTGCAGGATCCCAAGAATTCACATGCCAATTCTTACGCCTTTGCAGGCTCCCAACAATTCACACGCCAATTCTTACGCCTGTGCAGGCTCCCAAGAATTCACACGCCAATCCTTACGCCTGTGCAGGCTCCCAACAATTGACACGCCAATCCTTACACCTGTGCAGGCTCCAGACAAGTCACACGCCAATCCTTACGCTTGTGAGGGTTCCAGACAATTTAAACAATTCAATACATGAGTAAGATTAATAGCGTGTGACCATAGGAAAGGCCATGTTTCACGAATCTGAACTGGATTGCTCACATACGGGAACCTCCCGCTTTTTTACAGTTAAGAATGGATATGGCTCTAAACCATGGAAGAAGAAAATATAGGAGAGGATAACGCCAACTATTGGCGCATTTTGAGAAAAAGAGGTTCACAAAAACAAATACTCACTCAAACGCTTGGTGGGGCACTTACAAAAATAATTCTCACGCAATCAGGGTTTTTCTCTAAGGAGGAAATAAGTAATTTTTACGTGAACAAAGAATGTAATAGAATTTGAACATAATAATAATTGATTACAAATGATAATTTATTTAAAAGAAAGTATTACAAATGATAAAAAGTGGAAATAATGGGATTTTTTTTTTTGAATTTTTATTTTTCGAGGAATTTGGAGACTATCCCGGTTATGTCCTCCTTTGGATAAGCCTCCAGTGCCTGGGCAAGGAGGCAGTTTAGTTCGTCCCGGAATTCCCGGTGCATCTCGTTTCGATGAGTTGCATCCACGAAAGGAATCATGTGGAGCAAGCGACGATGCTCCAACAAGATTCGGTTGATCGAATCGTGGACGATGGCTCGAGGAATCATTAGGGTCGGTCGCAGGTCGGTGAATTCCTGGCGAGCTTCATCGTGGGAATGAGAGGAGGCGTTGGGGTTCTCAGGGGCACTGGAAGGGATCTCTGGGGAGGGGGGGGGAATGGAAGGGGAAGGTGGGCAAGTCGTGTAAGAAGAAGGGGGAGGGGGGATCCGACGGGCATATCGTCGATGATGATGATCGAGCGAGGAGTGGCGGGACGATCTGGAGACGGTCGAAGAAAAAATGAGGAAAAGGGTATATGGATCGAAGAGAGAAAGAAGGGGTGACTTACCATAAGCTTCCTCCGTGGATTGCGTAGGAGCCACCTCGGGTTCTGGCTCACGAGTCGTATCGTCCTCAGGTTGTTGGGACGTTGGACTCGGGGCAAGAAATAGGTGGCTCTTCCGTTCAGGAGGGTTCTAGAAAAGGAGTAAGAGTCAGTTCACTCGACTCGAAAGTGAAAGTGAAAATGAAATGAAACTTTGGCTGCTTACCGCGGAATAATTCCTCAGACCATCGGGTGCCACTTGGGCCTGGAGTGGGTTGCCGGGGGGTTTGCTCGCGAGGCAAACTAGGCACGGGAGATTCTTGTCGGGGGGGATTCGGGGGGTTTTGTTCTATGAGAAATGGAAAAAAGTCAGTATTATTGCGTGAAGAGAAATGAGATAAGGAGGAGAAAGAAAACTTACTTTGGCGTTTGAATCCCATCGGTGACAAGACATGGTGACGATCAGCCCAAGTTCGAATGTCCTCTCGCCATCGCCATCCTTCATCGGCCGGATAATCACTTCGCTGGGGTCAAGGAGTGAAGTGACCATCGGATGGTGGCCTAGGAGGGGGAGTGGACAAATCGATACTGGAGGGGACAGGGCTGATCGTCCGGAATCGTTCCCGTTGGCCTGTTTGGGGGCCCGGCGTCCATTCACGCTCAGAAATGGTTTCATCATCGTCGACCACAAAGGAGTCCTCGCGAGGGCGTCTTGGGCGGGAACTCCTCTGGCCTCGTGGTCGGAAGGGGAGGACAACGAATGAACATTTCTTGTGTGCTTGTCAGCAAGCATCACAAGCGTCGTTCGTCGTCGAGGAGCGAATGCAGGGGATACCCCGCTTGGTGCATAAAGTGCACGACATCTAAAAACAAAACAATTGAGGTTAGTAACTGCATACAAAGTAAACAATCAAGAGAAAAAATGAAGACGTACGATGAATTATAAATTTAAATCGGAAACAAAATAAGAACGCTTTAGTCCGAAGGTTTTAAAAGTCTGGAAAAGAGTCGTGAAGAAAAATAACTATTAATATCGGTATGTAATGTCGACAAAAGTTTAAAAAAGAGGTAACGCACGAGGTGGATAGAGGTGAGGTTCTGAACGGATCAGAAGAATAAACAAACAGGCAAAAGGAAGGGAAGTGGGTTTAGTGGAGTGCGAAAGACAAAAATAGAAAGGCAGGAAGACGAAGGGGAATACGCACAAGATGGACAAATGCGGGTGAGGTTGAACAAAGTGGAGCGGGTGAGAAAGAAAGTGAAGTGCGTGTCGTGTGAAGATGGTCTTTTATACCATGGTGAAGCTGAGACGATCTCAGAAGTTGCAGCACCCGCAAAAGTCTCAGCTTCAAGGCGTGTGGGCAAAATTGAAGCTGAGTCTCAGCAAATGCTGCAACTGAGAAGTGAAATGCTCGCGTGAGGCAGAAGAACAATGGGGGTCTGGCTGAGTATTGCAATTTATTGAATTTTCAAGCTGAGTCAAATCCCCTTTGTTTCCTTAAATTGCCACCCGATCACCCAGGAGGGTGGTCGTGAGGCCCTTATTGATTGTGCATTGTGGGTGCAATGCACAAGTGACTGCGGCAAGATCACCAGCTTTATGGCCTGGTGATAGTCTTTGAACAAAGGGGGGGGCTGTAAGACAAGTGAATACAGCGTGATCTTGCCTCGACCCATTGCTCAGGTTTGCTTTCGGGTCATAATTGAAATGCTCAGTCACCAGGGCGAATCTCGCGTCAATCGTCGGCGATTGACTTCACGTCGCACCGCGGTCAGTATAAAATCTTGCTTCAGTCGCGTTAGTGTCACTTTATAGTCACTGGATTTAGTGGGTCACGTCACGTCAGCGTCAAGACAACGTCAATCGTCACATGTGTCACATGAGAATGTCACTCAAAGCCCAAACCCATTTCAACACTATGCGCAACGTTTGTGTAATTTCACCTCATTGGCTTCCGCCTCCCCGACGCTTAGCATGCTTACGCACCCGCACCGCCCTCCATCCGGATGAGACTCCGACACTGCCCGCCCCTCTCCGTCCTCACCACTCGCTACGCTTTCACACCCACGCCCCTACCATCCTCACGCTTGTGTAGTACCCTCCCGACATGCCTCCGACAACGCTTACCATCCTTACGCTCATGTAGTGCCCTCCCAACATGCCTCCGACACCACTGATGACCCTTCCGCTTGTGTAGTGCCCTCCCGACATGCCTCCGACACAGCTTACCATCCTTACGCTCATGTAGTGCCCTCCCGACATGCCTCCGAGAACAGTTACCCTCCCTCCCGACATTCTCCCGACACTGCTTACCATCCTTACGCTCATGTAGTGCCCTCCCGACATGCCTCCGACAACAGTTACCCTCCCTCCCGACATTCTCCCGACACTGCTTACCATCCTTACGCTCATGTAGTGCCCTCCCGACATGCCTCCGACAACAGTTACCCTCCCTCCCGACATTCTCCCGACACAGCTTACCATCCTTACGCTCATGTAGTGCCCTCCTGACATGCCTCCGACAACAGTTACCCTCCCTCCCGACATTCTCCCGACACAGCTTACCATCCTTACGCTCATGTAGTGCCCTCCCGACATGCCTCCGACAACAGTTACCCTCCCTCCCGACATTCTCCCGACACTGCTTACCATCCTTACGCTCATGTAGTGCCCTCCCGACATGCCTCCGACAACGCTTACCCTCCTCACGCTTCCGTATTACATTCATAGTGTACAGTATGGTGGCTTGTTGGCGTACACGATGAACGCAATTGCCGAAATATGCTGAGTGGCCTTCTCTGCCAACAGGACCTAAGGGGATATTGGTCAGTATATTCACCATGTTGTGGTTAGGGTTTAAATCATGAGACTCACAAATTAAAACCTAATAAGTGGACTATTTAAGACAAGAATTGTGTCTCCTGTTTCGCCGACAAAACCATTTTATTTCATGTCAATCAAATGAACACTTTGCTTAGTCCTTACCTCATGAGCATCAAATAGTTCAAAAGTTGACTTTAGTAGGTTTCTCACTAGTCAACTTTATTCAATGTCTCACAGGGAAGTGATTTCATTTGCATGATATGAAATAATTTGCAAAACATCGCCTCCTTCAATTTCCCGCCAAATCGCATTTTGCAAATGCGATTATTTTACTTCCACCTATTTTCTTCAATTTGGATCTTTTTATTCAAAATTTTCAAACAAGTTATCAATTAACTCGTCACCATCTATTTGCTTACTAAACTACCTCCGCGATGGCCCAAACCCCGGGAAATTCAACGGAATTTAATGAACGACCAACTTCAGCCCCAGAGAGTGGAAGTGAAATCTCTGATATGGCCAGTAGTCGTGAATTAGGCATTGAAGCAGAGAGCCAGTGACATGAAGATAATCAAGATCCACCAGCTCTTCCAGAATGTGAGTATACATCCATCTTGAGTATTTCTAATCTCTCAAAACCTGATATTGTGTCATAGCCTTTATTTCAGGTCAACCGCCAAGCTCTCAGAAACCGAATTTTAAAAGTTATGAGAAGGAAAAGACTGTTGAACCTTGTGCACCAACAGAAGATGATGGGCAAGATGATGTAATTTTCAGTGGGGAGGTGGAAATTATATCCAAGGAACAATTTGTCTCCAACATTGCTCAAACAATCCCAAGGCTCGAAAAAATCAAAAATGATAGTAAAATTCCTGATTATGTGTGTCAAAAGATTGCTGAAGCCATGAGCCTGCTCAAAATGGATTTGAACCGTAAGTCCATTACTAATTCAAAACAAAATTGATAAAAATAGCTGCTTACAATATATGGGCAGGTGTGGAGGTGGGAGAATCTCTACCTGAAGGATCTCGAGTTGTAATTGGATTTCCAGGCAAAGGATTAGGAAAAAGACCAAATATACATGCGACCAAAAAAACAAACAAAAAACGCCGTACCTTTGAAGCCGCAAACGATTCTCGCGATCAAGGTGATGAAATTATCAATGTTGAAGGGGACCATATTGATAATGAACCTCCGCATACTGAACCCTCCCCAATACTCAATGAAACAATCCATGATGAAGCTCCACATACAGAAAGTCCCCCGATACCCAATGAAACAATGCATGATGCAACCCCTCCCGCCTCTCCTTGGAATATTCAAGCCTTTCAAGAAAGGGAAACAATTAAACGTGATACAATGGGACGAGATATGACTGATATAATTCCCGACGCTGAGCCCGAAGTGTCATCCGCTGCGAATTTTCAAGGAATATTTTTATCCCGCATGGAAGAGTTTGCAGGCGTTTTGAATTATCATTCCAATATTACTCAACAATCATGGAAAAGGGGGCTTGATAATATCAATAGGATTTACAAAAATAGATGGGACAATTTACCAACAAAGGATGCTCATACATTCCTGCCCGTTGGTATTAAGGTGATCAGTAACCGAGATCTTAAAATGTCGGCTTGGCTGCAGGACCTTGAGATGGCAGGTGAGTTTTTTTTTATCTTTGTGCATGATACTTGATTATTGGCTGTTGACTGGTGATATAAATTGCAATATACAGGGTTAGATTTTTTTAAGCCAACCGAAACAGAAGCGTTTTTTGATCACAACATTTGGAATCTCAAATTGATGAAGGAATCAGCTAAACCTCCAGATAATCTCGCAAAATCTGAACACTCCTTCTTCAAAATGGTTCAGAGCCTTCTTTACCCCGCCAATCCAGTTAAACATTTTTGGGCAAATGTTATGTTTGAATCCATTAGTTTAGTCTCATACGATGTGATTGCACCCAAACCATATGTTGCACCAACATCAAATTCGACCGATCCTCTTGGACTCGAACGGGGAGCAGTTGAATACCTTGCCTCCTGCTTGAGTAAATCGAAGCAACGTGCAACCCAACTCAGCATTGAAGGTGGCAGGGCTGACAATGAGATATCCACAAAGCCGCACAAGAACCTGGAGGATCTAATGGATACAGTTATCCATTTGATGATTGCATACAACATGGTACGTGCACATACAAAGGTCGAAGTCAATGGCATCAAAGGCAAACTCACGAACTCAAAAAAAAATGAGGCCATCAAAGATCTTTTGGCGTGTCACAAGAATCTCGGAATAAATCGAATTTGCTATGGTATATTAGCGGCATTCTGTGCGGCGGGGGTTTGTGGTTTGATGGTATGCTCAGATGACTGGAGAACAAGCTCAGTTAAAGGGGCTTTAGCACTAATTGACATTTCCGCAAAACTTTCAGAGGGTAAAAATCTAGTGGAGCCAGTGTGGCTACGTACTAATAAGTATATATGTAATTTACTGAATAAAAGTTTCTTCTCATCAGAGTCTTTTAACCCCACTGTACCTCTTAGATTTGATTTTGCACAATGCTTAGTATTAGACTTTGGTGATGCCTGGGTGGCGAATCGCGGGCTTGGTTCAAGTGATGAGGTCACCTTGACGGTACCCAGGTCTGCTAAGCTTACAACTAGGATTGACCCATTTTAGATTAGATTTGTACTAGATAGATTGTAATTAAATTTTGCAAAGTTATTTATGAATTTAATAATCATGACTTCCTATCCTACTACTGCCCGGATGCCACAGTCTGAGTACCAATAGTAATTGTACGGCGGCATGCCTCCGTACATCATTGCAAAGACTCCGACAAGACGCAAGCTGAGTCAGGCGATGTGCCCGCGAGTAGCACACCCGGGTGCATTGCGGGAAGTCGCGTTTATCACTTCCCGCCAGCCCATAATAGGCCAAATGTTCCTGTGTCTTTCAAGAGGACTAGGATAGCTAGGGATCCGCAGCAGGATGCATATTGCATTTGAGTGTGCTTGCAATATTCCAAATGGTTGGATTGGAAAGTGATTGCATGGGAACATCAATGTGGAAAATTGAATAATGCACTATCCACTGCAATTTTCAGGTTCAGGTATTTGAGATCGTGAATTTGCCAAGGTCAGGCGTGAGCTTTCTTTTTAGCCGCAATTAAAAAAGATTCATCCACCGCAATCCAATTTAGGTGATATTAAGAAATCAGTAATCATTCGGTTTCATTTCATTTTCTGCTGAAAGCATGCCATTCACGAAAAAAGGAAAAGAGCGTAAAAGGGAACTCGCGAGAAAGCGTCGGGCTGAGGAAGGAAAGTGTGAGTTACTCGCTTAATCTCAGTGCATATATATAGATATATATATATGCTTCCACATTTATGTGGCACCCTCATTGGGCCCCACTGAAGAACATGGGCTTTAGTCGGTTCAGATTGTGCCAATGTCATGTGGGCTCCAACAGGGAAGTCAAAGGATGTGTGCCGAAGAAAGCTCCTTGGCAGTATCTGATATCGTGTGTGCTTCAACATGTAGTGATCCCTCAACCACTCGGGAATAGTAGCAGATCCCAAAAGACAAATGAGCGCAAAACGACCCGAATGAATAGGTTGTTTTCCTCCTCTCGCCCAACAGCACAAATATCAATGCCAGTATCAGCAAATATCACCCCAAGTGAAATTCGGAGGGTTGTGGATGTCAATCAGATCAAACGCATTCACTTTGGGCGTGTGGCAATTTTCTCTTCAACCGGATTACTCATTGCCCTTGTCGAATTCCGACCATTCACAACAATGAGTGAAGTCGAGGTCAATCAATGGGATGAATTATCACAATTCCTATTTCGCAAAAAGAGTTTCACCGACCCTATTGCAACAAATGGAGCATTACTGGAGGGATTTATGTTCGCGATTGGGTGGCGCAAATGCACCACGAAGAATGAACAATTTGGTCTGTATGGTAGTGCTGGCAAAATTGAAAATGCAAAAGATGAATGGCGGGACCGAGGTGCCAATCTTAGCTCGGTGGGTCGCATTCTAGGTCAATCCTTACGATATGTTGGGGATAATTTATTTCAGAAGATTCAAAATTGCTACAACTCATTGGGGGTTCCGTCTTTTGATCAAGTCAACTATGAAGGCAATATTCCGGCAAATCAGGGTGCATTCGAGTTCGCTTCCGCACTCACTTTCACCATGAATGGATTCAAAAACGCACCTCATGTTGATAAGGATGCATCGCTGTATGCTTCGGGATGGTGGTTTCAAGCTGATAAGCGGACCGGCCAAATTCAAAGAGATGCGTCAAAGTGGTGTACAGGGGGAAAATTGATTTTCCCAAATGAGCATTTTTGGATTGATCTATCCGCATGTCATGGGCTCATTCAGGTAGTGTGGGCCAGTAGTACATTTGTTCATTATACTGATCCAGCACAGGACAACGAAAGCACGACACTAGTGGGTATGTCCGCACAATGCTCAAGCAGGTTAGCAAAAACAATGCTGCAAAAAAGCAATGGCTATTATGAGATTGGCGAGAGAGCGGGCTATCAAATCAGGGATGGTAATACAATCTCATGCCGATTCAAAGAATGAGGAGATTTGCAAGTGGGTTGGGTAAGTAATGGTGAGGTAAGGCAGAGGACAATATACACCAGGATTGGATGGATTTGAGTGCGGGAGATGGGGTGTCTCACATGAAAAAGGGGTGAAGTGGATTATGTACGGTGGCATGCCATCGTACATCTGTCCTGGTTTGTTGCTATTGTTCAGGATGCCAATGCTTCACACGCGAATCCTCATGCTTGTGCAGGTTCTGACAATGCTGAAAGTTCCTTACGCCTATGCGGGGTGCCAACGCTACACACGCCAATCCTTGGGCCTGTGCAGGCTCCCGAAAATTTACACGCCAATTCTTACGCCTTTACAGGCTTTCAACGATTCACACGCCAATTCTTACGCTTGTGAAGCTTCCCCACAATGCTGAAATTTTCTTTAGCCTGTGCAGGATCCCAAGAATTCACACGCCAATTCTTACGCCTGTGCAGGCTCCCAACAATTCACACGCCCATCCTTATGCTTGGGGAGGGTCCCAAAAGTGCTAAAATTCCTTACGCCTGTACAGGCTTCCGACGATTCACACGCCAATCCTTACGCTTGGGAAGTTTGCCAACAATGCTGACAAATTCTTACGCCTGTGCAGGCTCCCAACAATTCACACGCCAATCCTTATGCCTGTGCAGGCTCCCAACAATTCACACGCCAATCCTTACGCCTGTGCAGCCTCCCAACAAGTCACACGCCAATCCTTACGCTTGTGAAGGTTCTAGACAATTTAAACAATTCAATACATGAGTAAGACTAATAGCGTGTGACCATAGGAAAGGCCATGTTTCACGAATCTGGACTCAATTGCTCACATACGGGAACCTCCCGCTTTTTTACAGTTAGGAATGGGTATGGCTCTAAACCATGGAAGAAGAAAATATACGAGAGGATAACGGCAACTATTGGCGCATTTTGAGAAAAAGAGGTTCACGAAAACAAATACTCACTCAAACTCTTGGTGGGGCACTTACAAAAATAATTCTCACGCAATCAGGGTTTTTCTCTAAGGAGGAAATAAGTAATTTTTACGTGAACAAAGAATGTAATAGAATTTGAACATAACAAGAATTGAAGACAAATATTTTATTCAAAAGAAAGTATTACAAAAAATAAAAAGAGGAAATAATGGGATTTTTTTTTTTTAATTTTTTATTTTTCGAGGAATTTGGAGACTATCCCGGTTATGTCCTCCTTTGGATAAGCCTCCAGTGCCTGGGCAAGGAGGCGGTTTAGTTCGTCCCGGAAGTCCCGGTGCATCTCATTTCGATGAGTTGCATCCACGAAAGGAATCATGTGGAGCAAGCGACGATGCTCCAACAAGATTCGGTTGATCGAATCGTGGACGATTGCTCGAGGAATCATTAGGGTCGGTCGCAGGTCGGTGAATTCCTGGCGAGCGTCATCGTGGGAATGAGACGAGCTTGGCACCGGGGGGGAGGAGGCGTTGGGGTTCTCGGGGGCACTGGAAGGGATCTCTGGGGAGGGAACCGGGGTTGGAGTGGAGGGGGGGGGAATGGAAGGGGAAGGTGGGCGAGTCGGGTAAGAAGAAGGGGGAGGGGGAGGGGGATGGGGAACTGGGGATCCCACGGGCGTATCGTCGATGATGATTATCGAGCGAGGAGTGGCGGGACGATCCGGAGACGGTTGAAAAAATGGTGAGGAAAAGTTGAGAAGAGTGAAGAAGGAGAAGTGGTGACTTACCAAAAGGTTCCTCCGTGGATTGCGTAGGAGCCACCTCAGGTTCTGGCTCACGAGTCGTATCGTCCTCAGGTGGTTGGGACGATGGACTCGGGCCAGGAATAGGTGGCTCTTCGGTTCGGGAGGGTTCTAAAAAAGGAGTAAGTGTCAGTTCACTCGACTCGAAAGTGAAAGTGAAAATGAAATGAAACTTTGGCTGCTTACCACGGAATAATTCCTCAGACCATCGGGTGCCACTCGTGCCTGGAGTGGGTTGCCGGGGGGTTTGCTCGCGAGGCAAACTGGGAACGGGAGAGTCTTGTCGGGGGGGATTCGGGCGGTTTGGTTCTATGAGTAATGGAAAAAAGTTAGTATTATTGCATGAAGATAAATGAGATAAGGAGGAGAAAGAAAACTTACTTTGGCGTTTGAATCCCAGCGGTGACAAGACATGGTGACGATCAGCCCAAGCTCGAATGTCCTCTCGCCATCGCCATCCTTCATCGGCCGGATAATCACTTCGCTCCGGTCGAGGAGTGAAGTGACCATCGGATGGTGGCCTAGGAGGGGGAGTGGACAAATCGATACTGGAGGGGACAGGGCTAATCGTCCGGAATCGTTCCCGTTGGCCTGTTTGGGGGCCCGGCGTCCATTCACGCTCGGAAATGGTTTCATCATCGTCGACCACAAAGGAGTCCTCGCGAGGGCGTCTTGGGCGAGAACTCGTCTGGCCTTGTGGTCGGAAGGGGCGGACAACGAACGAACATTTCTTGTGTGCTTGTCGGCAAGCATCACAAGCGTCGTTCGTCGTCGAGGAACGAATGCAGGGGATACCCCGCTTGGTGCATAACGTGCACGACATCTAAAAACAAAACAAAACAGGTTAGTAACTGAATAGAAAGTAAGCAATCAAGAAAGAAAAGGAAGACATACGATGATTTATATAAATATAAAACGGAATCAAATTAAAGACGCTCTAGTCGGAAGTTTTTAAAAGTCTGGAAGGAAGTTGTGAAGAAAGAAAAATATTAATATCGGTACATAATGTTGACTAAAGTTTAATTGGAGAAAACGTACAAAGTAGATAGAAGTGGGGTTCTGAAAGTATTAGCAGGAAAAACAAAAAGCGAGCAGGAAGGGGAGTGGGGTTAGTCGAGTGCGAAAGAAAAGACTGGAAAGGCAGGAAGACGAGGGGGAATACGCACAAGAAGGACAAACGCGGGTGAGGTTGAACGAAGTGGAGCGGGTGAGAAAGAAAGTGAAGTGCGTGTCGTGTGAAGATGGTCTTTTATACCAAGGTGAAGCTGAGACGATCTCAGCAGTTGCAGCACCCGCAAAAGTCTCAGCTTCAAGGCGTGTGGGCAAAATTGAAGCTGAGTCTCAGCGAATGCTGCAACTGAGAGGTGAAATGCTCGCGTGAGGCAGAAGAACAATGGGGGTCTGGCTGAGTATTGCAATTTATTGAATTGTCAAGCTGAGTATTGCAATTTATTGAATTGTCATGCTGAGTCAAATCCCCTTTGTTTCCTTAAATTGCCACCCGATCACCCAGGAGGGTGGTCGTGAGGCCCTTATTGATTGTGCATTGTGGGTGCAATGCACAAGTGACCGCGGAAAGATCACTGGCCTTATGGCCTGGTGATAGTCTTTGAACAAAGGGGGGGGCTGTAAGACAAGTGAATACAGCGTGAGCTTGCCTTGACCCATTGCTCAGGTTTGCTTTTGGGTCATAATTGAAATGCTCAGTGGCTGAACATTTTAATTGCACAGTAATTGAACAATTGATATAACAATATCAAATGCACCGCTGAGTATTGCAATTTATTGAATTGTCAAGCTCAGTCACATCCCCTTTGTTTCCTTAAATAGTCACCCGATCACCCAGGAGGGTGGTCGTGAGGCCCATGTTGAATGTGCATTGGGGGTGCAATGCACAAGTGACCCATGCAGAAAAGCACCCGGTGCATTTGGTCACAAGTGACCACGGCGAGATTACCAGCCATATGGCCTGGTAATAGTATGTGAACAAAGGGGGGGCTGTAAGACAAGTGAATACAGCGTGAGCTTGCCTCAACCCATTGCTCAGGTTTGCTTTCGGGTCATAATTGAAATGCTCAGTGGCTGAACATTGGAATTGCACAGTGATTGAGCTATAGATATAACAATATCAAATGCACCATGCTGAGCCATTGCTCAGTCGTTTTTGTATGCGCGCACTCTGAGCATTTGGCACAGCATCGGATGACATTTCAGCAAGGTGCAGCATTTCACACGCTTTGGTGAAGTGCTCCAAACTGAGCCTTCCAGTGAGCTATTGCAGAATTAGTTCATTCCATGGCTTTACTGAGCACTTTCACACGGTGCTTTTGACCATGACATGGTCAGCTTGCGTGTGCAAATCGGGTGAAACGCAATGCTGAGCATGTGGCACATGAGCTACGTAAATGCAAACAATCGGAAGGTGCATGCACATTTGCTATATGCATGCAGGCTCAAGTAGTATTACACCTTCCTGATCTGTACAGTACAGTCGACACTGTAGTACGCAGTACACCTTTGTAAATGTGTACTGCGGGGCAGAGCAAAAAGCTGTTCAACAATGTAACATGCAATCACGTCAAGCCATCGAGTCATATCTCTCACCTGCATCCCTTTGATGCACCTTGTTGGACAGCTCTGCCTAACTACGGCACAGATGCGCATGTAATCCAAGTTAATGTAAGTGGGTCATAATGGGATGACTTAATATTTGGGTCATACACAAAGAGTTGATTCACTCCGGTGCCATGGTTGGGGCAAACAATGACTAGCCCGCTTGTTCATTGTCGGGCAGCCACACGCTTTCATACGCACCCCCGATGGGTCATACGCAGGCAACTTTCACACGCTTGGAACACATTTTACTGCCAGTCTTCCAGCTGCGTATTTTCTTGCTCGGGTTGTCAGCTTGACTGCAGACGCTCACCCGCTTGCGCGTGGAAACCTGAGGCCAATCAGTGTGGATTTGCTTCAGCCTCATCCACATTAGATTAACAATCCCAGCCTATGATTGCTGAGGCTCGTCATGTTGGCGTGGTTATCTCCCACCGCGGGTCATTTTCTTTACGTTCTCACACGCCCCGCGCAAGTTGTGGCACCTGGCTTGCAGCCAAAAAATCCCTTGGGCATGTGGGCTCTTTCTCCGGAGTTCTGTACGCGCGTGAGGCAAAGACCTGGATGCCAATCTCGGTGGATTAGTACTCGCCTCAAACGCCATAGGGGTGAATGTATATGTGGATCACGGCTCACGGCTGGCGCCCCCTTTGATCATCCCACACATTCCCCCTGAAAGCCCAGTATGCATCAGTCAGCAAAAAACTTCAGGCCAAACCAAAGTCATGTTCGGTGGCATGCCACCGAACATATCTCACCCGCCCACACACAAACATCCCCACAGTGAGATTGCCTTTTGAAACTGCCAACATTGCCCAGTAGGACCCTGTGAATAATTAACCTGGGGAGGATACGCTCATTGTTCGCTGTCACACCAGCGAACATGACTGCATGCCTCTAATATGCCCTCCACAATAAGTTGCTACAGCCCACCCAATTTTGGATTTGCTAATGTCAACTTGGTTCCACCAAAGGTTTCGTAACTTGTTGCAGATCCAGCAGTCATGTCGGTGCACCCACATTTTGGCCACCTTGCCTTGATATATGCCCCAAATCGGATATGAAAATTATGAGCCCAAGAGGCCCACCTCCATCAAGACCATGCACGTAACCACAGGCCATCCCCCTTTTGGCCTGTTGCTGCCACTCATATAAGTTCCCCACCTGCGCTTATTCCTCTTCATTCCCTTTAGCTAACCCTTCCCGATCATATAATTTGCAACTGTCCCCAAATAATTTAAAATAGCCATCATGTCAACCCCTTCACAACCACTTTGCATTGGGATGATTAATATTTGTATTCAAATAAATAGTGATATAACCTTAAAGCCTGAGAATTCCCACTTAGGTTCTTGGATTATCCTATGGCACAATCAACACAACATATTTGTATATCTCCCCAATCACCAGCATGCTATTGGCTCTCTCCCGGGAACCCTTTCCCAAACGTTGATACCATTCCTTGGGGCACCCAAAACGTTCATGCACTGTGGTCCTGGTGGGGCATGGATTGAAAATTGCCAATCCAATCCTACTCAAATATTATTCGTTGAGGGAGTATTTATGACTGATGCCAATGATCCCTCCTCATCTCAGAAACCCAATCTAGCATTGATGTTCTTCACATGGTATCCAAACGTTCTATTCATAATGGAAAGCTTTCGAACACAAGATTTCAAGCTTAAAATGCCCAAAGAATATGACTGTACTACTCATTGTCAATGTCAACTCTTTACTCCGACATTTCCCGCTTCAAACTTGACGCCTGCTTCATATCCTGCTGTTTCATCGTTGATTTCCAAGCAAAAACTGATACAATTACCCAGTGGATCAGACCTCCCCATGATGACCCCGCCCCATTCCATTATTCAAACCCCCCTCCTCCCTCATCAAAAGACCGGACTAGCTTTTCTCTGGGATCGAGAAATCCCCAATGGCCAATCAGCCCGTAACCTTTGGGCCACCTCACCCCCAGGATCCACTTTTAATGCCAGGCACATCATTAAAAACAAGGTCGTTAGCTCATTTGAATCCCTTTCGACCAATACCCCTCTTGGAGGACTGCTTGCGGATGATATGGGATTAGGTAAAACCATTCAGGCCATTGCTCTAATTGGTACCTCCAAGGAGCGGATGATTGCAAACCCCCATTGCTCCACGCCCACCATGATCATCTGCCCCCCTCGCTTAATTACCAACTGGCAATCAGAAATATCCAAGCATGCTCAGGCTGGAGCACTGCATGCCAAAATCTACCATGGTCCCACTCGTCACTCATTATCCCAAGCCAACATCTTAAAATATGATATCATCATCACTTCTTACAATACTATCACCCAAGAATTTAAGCAAACCAATCCCTCTACATCATTCATTTTTCAAATCAATTGGCATCGTATAATCTTGGATGAAGCACAGTGAGTGGCTGAGCTTAAATGATTCAAATTACCTTTTATATCCAATAACCCTTGCCCCCTCTTATAGCTATATTCGCTCTCAATACACTGCCACTCACCGTGCCATTAATAGCCTCCTTTCATCCCGTTGAATATGTTTAACGGGCACACCTATTCACAACACCATTTATGACCTTTTGGGCATAATATCCTTCATCACTCAACCCCAGAGCGCCGATCAAGATAATTGGTCACCATTCATCCTGAGTAGTCTTTCAAAAGGTTGCAATGATATTTTGCATTTGGCATTGCGGCATTTAAGTTTGCGCCGCACCAAAACCACACATCTCGAATCTCTCCCCACTATTAGCCATCATTATGAGCTGCTCCCACTCAACCCAACCATGCAGCAAGAATATTCCACATTATATGAAGAATTTCTATCATCCAAAAGCAAAGGACCAGGAGAGTTTTTCAGAAATATTAATAAGCTGCGAATATGTTGTAGCCATCACATCATGCTTAACACAATTGCGGAGGCGGAGCTGGAAGACCCCGAGGGCAGGAGCACTCAGGATAACTCCCCAAGAATCACACGAACTATTGTGGATGTGGAAACATGCATGATGAGTAGTAAAATTGCACACCTCCTACAAATCTTAATGAAGAACAAACAAACAAGGTGTGGTCCAACGAAATCGGTGGTTTATACCCAATGGACCCAATTTCTAGATTTGTGCGTTAATTCTAATATGCATCCATTACCAATTGACTCCATCTGACTTTTTTATATTGTAGAATTGGTATTGCTCTTGCCCATCACTCTATCCTTTCAGCACGAATTGATGGAACAATTACACCACGAGCGCAGGACAAGGCGCTTGAGAATTTCTTCAATAATCCTGAATTTGAAGTACTGATTGCATCCATTGCCGCGGCTGGAACTGGCCTCAATATAACTTGTGCTAATATAGTCTATTTAATGGTGAGGGGCCCCCCAAAATTCTCCCCTGATTTTCGGACCCTGACATCCACATTTCCAGGAGCCTAATTGGAACCCAGCCATTGAGGCTCAGGCTGTTGATCGTCTACATCGTATTGGCCAACAACGACCTGTACAGGTCATCCACTATATCACTCCTCATTCAGTTGAGGTCAACATGCGGAAGGTACCTTTCAACCTCATCTTTCACTTGATTGTATTACTATTCTGAAATCCTTCCTTATGGGAATGCCATATTCCAATCACCAATAGGTCCAAGAAAAGAAAAAATCATTAACTGCGTGAGCCTTACTGATATTATATAATTTGTGATTGACAAAGTTGATAACTCCTGTTGACTCTGGCACAGGTCCACAATTATGAACACCATGAGCTGGATCGAACTTCTTCAATATTTCCTCAATGAAAATGAGCAATAGAGTATTATTGCAAGGGAGACGGTGATACATTTCAATTCATATTGTCTATATTCTAACATATTTATACACCTGCACAAATAATTCACAAAATTTTAATTTGTCACAGTGCTATACCGTGACAAATTACTAAGTTATTGCAGAGCATCACCATTAGGCCTAATAACTGGCATGTCAAGTATCTTGAGGGCGCTAGTCTGCATCTTACTACAGCCTTTGAGCCAATCTTGATCAAATACCTGAAATGATAGGCCTTCCGGAATATCACCATCATCTGTCGATCGTAATTCTGGCAATCTATCAATAGTTTTTTTACCCTTTTTTTTAATCCGATTACAAAACTCTATGTCTCTATCCATTTTCAATACCAAATCATTAAATAACTGGGAGCGCCAGCGTAATCCCACTTTGCGGTAAACTTGACGGCCATTTTCCAGTACCTCCTCAGTATCTGAGCATACTCAAGGGTCATTGAATTGTGATGCTAGAATGGGAAATTTAGCCGTATCACACCATTCACGACGGCGCTCACAGGTCTGCACATAATCAAGTAGATCATCATCAGACTTGGTCCACAATGAAGAAGAGATACAGTAACTAACTCTTTGACGAATCTTTGCGAGCTTTTGATTCTCCTTCTTTTTTACCAAATACTCCGCATCCTTTTGAATAGACTTCCATTCTCTTTTCAAATAAGTGAAATATCGCTCCATTAAAGCCGCCACGACCCCATAGTTGTTATGATCCTTGTTCCAACAGTAGTGATGATACTCAGTGCTGACAAGTGCGAGACGGAATGTACGGTAAAACACCATAGACATCACCTCGTTGAACGGATGTTGCCATGAGCTCTCCCAGTCCCAAGTGAATCGCTTTAGTCCTAGCTTGTGCAGCTCATTTTCGCAGTAGCTTTGGAAACCCTGAGACTGAACCTGTGTTGATGGCTCATTGAACACATCCTCGGGGACATATCCGAGATGACCAGCCACTTGAATTGCAATTTCACGCTCTTCTGTGCTGGGTGGTGCTGGTAGTGAGGAAAAATCCTTATCCCTAACTTTGAGTAGGAACAGGCAATGTGCGTGTACTGCTGATCTCATTCCATGGACATTCTCTGGAAGTTCTGCCTTCAGCCATTTTTGTTGCTCCTTCTGGCTTGCACGTTTCGCCACATTGTGAGCTTTGCGGGCCTGGTTCCTTTGCTGTCTGACCTCGGATTGTTCAAGCATACTCTGGGCGAGGCCCAGCTGAGGATGGGTGAACTCACTATTTGATTGAGTGCCTTGCTCATGCGCTGTGAAATTGTCCCTCCTTGGTTCATCATTTCTTTCACTTTGAGTCGGAGACATGTTCTCATCCTCATCATCCACCATTGTTGCTCTTGATGTACTGGCATGACCCGTTCTTGGTTTGGAGGCATATGGATGATGACGTCCAGTGACTTTCTCTTTATGGACCAGAGGTGAAGACGCATAAAGTTCATCCCCTGCTATGCAAATCATCAGTTAACACATCAAAACATTAATGAAGACTGGTCATCCTCACGATCTTCAATTGGCTCCTGAGATCGGACTGACTTGCCTTTAGGTGCCATATCTAACCCATGAAACAAACATATCAAATTGTGAATAAGTTTCTACTCCAAAATTCAAATGACTTACTTTGATGAAGCGTCAATACTGGATTTCCCTCCGACAGACCGCTCCAAGATACATTTTCCAAAGATCTTTTTCGTTGTCCCCCATCCACGTGCCTTTCATGAACCACATGAACCTGCGATCCTGATGGAATATTGAGGGTTGGCTGTTTACTTTGGCCAAAGGGATCCTGGGATGCGACTGGATTCCGATCGGGATTAAGGAGGAACTCACGTGGAAATTTTGATTGGGGATTAGCATGTGAGGAGATTTGAGGTGTGCCTTCTGGCCCCTCAGACACATGAATTTGTGTATTAGTGGGATTTGGGGGAATTGGAGTGACGGAAATATTTGGGATTGACCAAGTGCTTGAAGTTGGAGCCTTTGGATTGCCCACATCAATGTTAAGACCTGATACATTCATTGAGGATGCGATAGGGGTTGTGAGAGGAATGTTGGGACTCAATGGTGACTGTGTTTGAACATATTCTATGCTAGATTCACTATTTGAGTCATGAACAGAACCTGAACGGGATTTAAGTGACTTGAAAGATGACATAAGGGCTGAAAAAGTACAGTAATATTTTTAACTAGATAAAACACCTCAGTATTATGATAAAATAGAGTGATATGAGATGAAATCTTTTCAAATTTAGAATAGAGAAATTCTATGAATAGTTGGAACTAAGTGTTGTGTGGAAGTCAGATAAGACTCTTTTGAGGAGAATCCTCCCTGCCTCCTCTTGAGCTCCTCCGCTTTTGTCGGAAACCACCCTGCACGGCCTACCAGCATATAATGTGGTATTTCCTTGATCTCAAAGGGGACCCATCATTCATAAGTAATCATATTCAGTACCATTTATGCCTCCCCATTGTCACATTTTGTGAACTATCCAAACTGCCCATATATGCATTGAAATTCCACAACATTGTACATCTGTAAAGGGGTATATTCATGAAGGATTTACCCACAAAAGAGACATCACCTTTTCCCGAAAGGCAAGACAATCCAAATCACATTCCAACTGATTCAAAGCCCGCCGCACTCAAACCAAATACCAAGACTTTAGCTGCACTCCAACCCCTTATGTAATAGAGTTATATAGTTATGTCTGTAATAAGGTTTAAACCATGTACAATGGCGTGCCAGCGTACATGGATTAAATGTTAATCCCCTCAATTCAATGGTAACACTTCACTAATGGAACCCCCTCAATGGTCAAACCCGCACTATCACAATGTGTAAATAAACTAGAATATGTATGAGCATTGAGCAGCATGGCATTTTACCCAATTAAACGCCTAACCAATTCCGCCATCCAGATGAGACATGTTAAACTTTATCCACTGCAGCTCATGCTCCATTACAAATGGGATAAAATCCTCAGCTGGCTCAAATCATCTCCCCCTTCATAAATAATCACTGAATTTTATTTCCAATTAATAACACTCCTAAACACTTTCACATCAACCATAGATATTTATACACAAACCAACCGTACTCCCAATTCCTGCAGCAATGAGAACCCGGCCATATTCCTCAATGCGTATATGCATGTGTCAACACTGCTCAACTCAAACACACTCTTCCCCTGAGGGTGATAGGCAAGGAGTTGCCTTCACACCTTTCCAATATAAACAGCACATTAAAAAGCTCAAATCAACCATTGCACCCAAATCTCTTCCAAACATCCCTACTTCTGCATCAGGATCTGGGTGCCCACAAATTCTATTGGATCAAATCTTCCCAGCTGATTATTCACGTTTGACCCAAAGCACTTTCCCAACTCCAGCGGGTCTCAATTCAACTGCACAGAAACCATATAGTGGCAGTCAAACCCTTCCCCCACAAGACCTAGGAATGATAATATCTGCCATTCTATCATTAAGGTATAATTTACCCCGCAGGCCTTCACGCATACTCAACCCCGCCCTGAACCTGCTGATCAAGTCCAGTATCTCAAGCTCAGCTGGTCCCCCCGCTCCTGCATTCCATATACCTCAAGATCTGAGTACCATATTTGAACATCTCCAATTGGAGCCAGTGATTCAAAACTATATATGTTGTCCTCAATGTTTCTCTCTTAATGGCCTTACTGAATCAGTCACAACTGACCAACCCCACTGTCAACGCCATAATGACCCAAATGATCATGATCCCCCTTGCACACAATCATTAGGCAAATTCATCTATTCATCTGAACCCCACACCCAAAACACAACCAACATGAAGCAAAAATTTATACCAACAAAACATTTCATTTATCAACCATTCAAAAATTGGCTTGCCAGATTTCTCCAGCGGGCTGGAATTATGGACATTCTGCATCAACATCAACAATCCCAAACTCCCGAAGATTCCCCAAAACGTGACATCTGGGATGGATTGGTCTGGAGACGCTTCACTGGCACTAGAAATATCCATGACCCCCCATTCATGTCCATTCCTGGTGCATTGGCCTTCTCCATATATGTGGACTGGTTTAATGCACATGGAAAGTCAACCCGGTTGGCTAGCATTGGACCTATCATGCTTATTTGTCTTAATCTCCCCCCAAGTGAAAGATTGAAGCCCGAGAATGTCTATGTTGCAGGAATCATCCCTGGTCCGAAGGAGCCAACTGCGCTTCAATTGAATTATCTATTAATGCCACTCATCAACGAGCTCAAAGAGCTATGGCAAGGTTACCATTTTGCACCCACCTCAACAGGTCCATCAGGATCCTTTATCCGTGTTGCCATCCTCAGCCATTGCGGATGTGGTTGCCATGCGCAAGCTTACTGGATTTATTTCCCATTCAGGAAACCACTTTTGTAATTTTTGCACCATTCACAAAGCTCAAATTGAAGAAATTGGTCCTCAATTTCACTACACGCGCTCATACCAAAGTCATAAATCAACCATTGCCAAATGGCTTCGGGCAACCCCACAACAAAGACAAGCAATTTTCTCTGAGTATGGAGTGCGATATTCAATTTTGGAAGACCTTCCGTATTGGGATGCAACCAGAATGGTTAATCTTGACATAATGCAGAATTTAATACTTGGAATTTTGAAGGATCATGCAACTTTCAAATTGTGCATTCCAGAGGCGAAATCAAAAATTTACTTCAGGTCCCGCAGGAAATCCAATGACACCAACAGTTCAGACTCAGATTCCATGACCTCCAACAGCTCTCTTGATAAAATCACATTGAGAGAGGCCCGCTCCCTGAGAAGAGACGCAGCAAAAATAATAAATGAGCCACTCCCCACTACTTCCACCCGGAAAAACTACTTCCCAATGCCCACCCTTCACACAGAACATCCATCTAGTGGTTCTGCGGAGATTCCTTCATTTGATGCCGATTACATCCCCACTTCTGAAATACCCTCTGAATTGGATATCACTGCACTGAGCGATCACCAGATCAAGGGTGAGGCTCTTGAGCATCTCCGACAAATCATATCTGAGACCATAATTCCCTCATCATGGACAAGAGTTCCCCGCAAAATGGGTTCCCCCTCTCATGGTAGCTTAAAAGCCGCTGAATGGGCTCTCTTATATAAGGTCTATATTCCATTTCTAATGCTCAGTCAACAGATGTCATTAGATGCACACCAATCCGCCAACACACAAAGAAAAATGGGTCAGTCAGAAGAACTTGCAAATGAACTAGCCAAGAATACATTCCATTTGATTAGTGCTATCAACATTGCCACAAGCTGGACTGTTTCAATAGATGATGCGACTGCATTTGCTGAACATTGGAAAAAATTCCGCCTTTCCAATCAACACCTGTTCCCAAAACAGAAAAGTAAACCAAATCATCATTTTGCTGATCATATTCCCGAACTCTTCCAATGTTGGGGCCCAGCACAAGCCTCAGCCACATGGGGTTATGAGCGCTTGATTGGAGTATTTGCAAAGATGCCAAGAAATAACAAGATATGTACGTCAATTAATAAGATCAATATATTCACATTGATGAAACACCTGAACTGAATAAGACTAACTTTTTGCAACTCTGAATAGATGATATAGATAAAACCTTACTTCAACATATCTGTCGATGTTCCAACCTTTCCGTTCTCCTGAAATCCCCATCTGTGCCATGTGAAATAAAACAGCTTTTCGAATCACAGCCACCTGCCGTGTTCAATCACCATAAATATAACAAGCCATCCCGCCATGACCAACAAAATTATGCTTGCCTGGTTGAGTACTTACAGAATTTTCATTCCACAAGGGAAGTAGTTGATTGGATCAGCTTAGACACTACCATGCAATCCACAAGTCCTCCCACTTCAAGGATTGTCTCACCTTGGTATTTTCCAGTTTCAAACATTAATATTGGGAACAATATATTTTCAACTGAATCCAAAAATATCAGCAACAGTGTGATATGTTTTCTGAGGGGCAACTCACGACAATTTGGTATTATTGATAGCATTTTCAAAGTCTCTGAGCCATCTAGCATACTGAATAATAACTTTCTGATTTTAAAAACTTTGAAGATTGATGTGAATTTCCTACCAGATTGGCCGTATCTCAATATTTATAAAGCTGTTGGTTTTGATGATGGACACTTGATTATATCAGAAGAAGAAATAGAAGGTAACTGTGGATTGTATGATAACAAAGCTCTGTCATTTGGACTGCTTGTAATGATAAAGCCGTTATTTCATGATATTTAGTCTACAAAAATGCAAATCTCTCAGATTCATTAGCAATTTTGCTAGTGAAATCATTGCCTCAAAATTTAGTGACAGAGACATGCCATTGTGACAAGCAAAGCCCATTATTTCACATTGCCACAAAGAACTTACTATTTTGACATTGGGTACAGTGTGAATAAGCCAAGTCCAATGATCAAATGACCCACACACTCACCTTTCATAGCATCCAAAATTTCTAACTGCGCCATCATCATGTTGGAAGCGGAATCGGCTTTTGTGTACCCACACCCGCATGTGCACCCGCACGCGCCAATGCACACGCACACCCACCCGCACACGCCAATGCACACGCAAACCCACCCGCACACGCCAATGCACACGCCCACCCACCCGCACCCGCACACGCCAATGCACACGCAAACCCACCCGCACACGCCAATGCACACGCAAACGCGCCCGCACACGCCAATGCACACGCAAACGCGCCCGCACACGCCAATGCACACGCACACTTCATGGATGACCTGGTGAAGTCAAACCCCCCGCCTACATCAAAACTGGCTGAAGGACATCTTTGATGTGTGTGTGTGCAAACAGGCGGGTCTGGTGTAATTTTTACCAATCATCGGACGGTTGTGGGATGATCAGGTGGTGAGTAATCTGAGTTGAAGGCACAGGGGAACCAATATTAGTGGATGTCACAGGATTTGGTGTAAGACCAGAGTGTGACGTGTGCTTGACGTTCGCTTGATTTTTGCTTGACGTGAGCTCGACTTTTATCCTGCTTGACGTGAAGTCAATCGCTGACGATTGACACGAGATTCGCCCCGGTGTCTCCTTGGTACTGTCCTCACTCATGTGTCCCATATAGGGGCAGTAATGGCATTCCTGCAGGATCAGAGAGATGTGGACCCTGTCTACCACTGTGAGTGCACTTGTGTGTTTTTCTCTGTGGTAGAGCAGGCCATCTGTACGGAAGAACTTGTTATCCTTATAGGCCCTTAACCAGGGCTCTTCCAGCTGGGATTGCAGTTCTGGGCTCCTGTACCTTTGTTGAGGGAGTTGTAGTAATATGCCACACTATTTGTGTTTGGTATAAGACTTTAGTATTGCACTGAAAACTTCATTGTGCAGCTCTGAGGAGCTTATTCCCAATATGGGAGTTTCTGCTCCCTCTGAATCAGTGTTTCCACTGTCAAGCGTACCACTTTCTGGTGCCCATTCAGAAAATCTGAAGTTCTTCCTCCTATCTATTTCCATGAAATTCATAGGGATCTTGGCTGCAACTTCAGGGTCATAAGCTGGATTGCTCTTGAAATTATCCAGTGGCCATCTGCTATGGCCATCTGCATTGGCATGACTTTTACCTTCTTTGTATATGATGGTCATGTTCCCTCTATACTCCTGGATGGCTATTTGCCATCTCAGCATGTGTCTATTTGTAGTCTTCATGTTCAGTAAAGACTTCAAGGCTGTGAAGTCTGTGTAGACTTCAAAGACTGCACCCTCCAGATAGGAATGGAGTTTTTCTAGAGCCCAGACTAGACATAGACATTCAGTCTGGGTAACCCCATACCTGGCTTCCAAATCTTTCAGCTGCCTAGAGATGTAACATATTACTCCCTCTCTTGGTTCACCATTTACTGTTTGTCTTTGGTGAAGGGCTGCTCCCAAGCCTTGGCTACATGCTGCATCTATGTATAACTTGAATGGTAGTTCAAAGTTGGGTAAGATGAGTACAGGTGCATTTGTGAGTTCATATTTGATCCTTTCATATGCATCCCTTCTTTCCTTGGTGATTTCAAAAACTACATATTTTGAACACAACTTGTATAAACTACTAGTTATGTCGGCAAAATTCTTGATGTGGTTTCTATAGTAGCTAGCAAACACAAGGAAAGATTGCATCTCTTTGATGCTCTTTGGTACTGGCGTTTTCAGTAATGCTGCTAATTTATTCTGGTTAATTGCTAGACTAAGACCTGAGACTTTATGTCCTAGAGCCAGTAGCTCTTGTTGGCCAAAATTACACGTTTTCAGTGAAATTTTCACATTGATGGGGGTACACTTTCTTAGCACTCTTTCTATGTAATGTACATGGTCTTCCCATGTCTCTGAGTATATGAAGATATCATAAATATATACCACCATCCAGCCTTCCAATATTTCTTCTTAAAATATGGTGTCCATCATCCTTTGGAAGTGAGCTGGTGCATTCTTGATGCCAAATGGCATTCTGGTGTACTCATATATGCCCATATGACATATGATTCTGAGTAATTTCATGGAGTTTGGTACAACTCCATTCTGGTGGAAGCCTTTCATAAAATCAATTTTGGTTATGTATCTGGCTTTTGCCAGTTTGTCTAACACATGAGGTATCCTGTGTCAGGCTGAGTCTATGATAAGAGTAATAAAGTGTATTTAAAACTTTTAACTATGACTGTGACACGGTATATAAAGGTTAAAAAGGTTTTATAAGAGTTGAAGATGGTTTTAATTTAATAATAAAAGGGCTTTACTATAGTGTATTTAGTGGTGGTGAGCGCTGTTGAAAGCCCTGGGTGCAGCTTTACCTGTTGGGTTACAATAATAAAGACTACAATTATTAAGATTATAATAATACCTGATTATTACCCAAGAGTAAAACTGTTTTTGACAGTTTACTACGTAGGGTATTCAAGAGCAGGATGAGGAAAGGTCTTTGGCTGTGAAAAGCCCTCCTTTTATCCTGAAATTGGGGTGGAAAGGCTACTAGATCTTTCCACGTAGAGGAAGTGAAGATTTTTCACTCTCTAGGACAGGCTTGTGGTTTTCAAACAGCCTGTATACCCTGTATTGGGCTCAGATGTGGTTTTGAAACCACATCTGGGCAGTTTTCACCAATACAGGGTGAAAATTTTCATCTGGGGACCTCACAGCCTGATTCTGACGTGTATGACGCGTAGAATGCTGTACAGAAGCTGTATGGGACCCCAGTATTGACTTACATATGAGGTATTGAAGTAAAAACATGCTTCTTCGTCTATTTGACACCTCACATTCATGGTTATGGGGTGTTATCCCATGGTAAGGCTGTATATGACAGCTGGTGGGATTTTGACCTTAAAATGGTCATAACTCTGTCAGTGTTTGAGATATCAAGCTCAAAGTTGGTTCATTGAATAGCTCTATATGAGCTCTACACAATGGTACCCAACTTGGCATGGTTATCATTAAATATGACAAAGTTATCCCATGTACAAGTATTTTTGTACATTGGCGTGGTTTGGGCAAAAAGCTGTATCAAGCTTGTTTGGCCAATAACTTCTGTTGTAGTTGAGTTATGGGGAAATGGATGGCACCATCAGATAGCCCTGATTGTGCTCTTTCCAAAAAGACCCCACTTTAAGTATCTCACACTAAAACTGTAAAAGTTAGATGAGAGGTGAATGTTTTGTTCACCCTTATTTGGTCTGAATTTGACCATAACTCAAGTAATACTGGTGCTAGCTCAGTTTGGCTGGTACCATTGGATAGCCCTGGCTTAGAGCTTCATTTTGAATACCCATTTGATGGGGTTAAGCCTCTCCTTCTAGATTTTAGATGAGAGGTGAAAATTAAGGTTTATGCTCAGCAATGACTTTGAGCAGGAATAACTTTGTTATTTCTTGTCCTATGGTGATGGGACTTGTATTTTCAGAAAGAGGTGAGTTTCCTCTTTCTTTTGATACCTTTTGAGCTAATTTGGCTCAGTTCCATGTTTTGGTGGTATCTTGGCTATACCATTGATTTATGGTGTATTGGCTGTCATGCTTGTGCTCTGGTTTTGAGTCACAGGTTGACATCCTGGGTATGGGGTACCTGTCAGCTTTTGATGTAGTTATTCAGAGCTCTGAAATCTCCACACAGCCTAGACTTGCCATCATGCCAGGTGATCAGGACAGGAGTGGTAATTTCCACTATCTCATTGTGTCCAATCTTTCTGATGACATCCATTTCCGGGAGTTCATTGATATGTTTTTCAATTTCCTTCATGGCTTCCAGGCTTTCTGGATAAGGAGGTCTCCTATAGTTCTATATAATCGCCTTTGATCTTGCCTAATGGTTCTTCACCAATGGCAAATGCTGGTCTGTTCTTTCTCAGCATCCTCAGTAAACTTAGTTTTTGTTTACTGGTGAGGGTAGTGCTAAACTGTCCCTCTCTGAATTCATTCAGAAGTTCTTCTGGTGGATCTTGAGAAGATATATGGTATATATCAAGTGAAAATTTCTTTTTCTTGTTGGTACCAATGGTAATGTGGCTTTTTTTACTGTTGTAAATGTCTATGCCATACATCCTCTGGTAGTCTGTTCCCAGTAAGAGCCCTTGGATGTGGGCATCATCAAGCACTACAAACTCTGGGTTGATTCTGATATTACCCTTCCTGTGGGGTATAATTATCTCTTTGATAATTGTACCAATGGAAGTCATCTTCCCTGAGGCACTTTTAAAGTTCTTTGCCTTGGTGGGCAAGAGCTGTGTCTCCCAATTTGGGAAATGGTTATCCAGATAATTTCTGGCCACTATGGAGCAGTGTGCCCCACCATCAATCATCAATGGATGTTGAGCATTGTCAATACATACATTCATTTTAGTGTCTGTTCCATGTATATATGCCATTCCTTTGGTTGGTCTAACCAGGAATGTTTGTGCATCTGGTGTGTGTTTGCACAAGTTTTTATTGGCAGTATCCTGTGGCATGCCTGCTTCCAGCTGTATGTGCTGAATTTCTAGTGGGTTTTCCCCTTTCTATTCTACTGAAAATTCTTCTCTTGGGTCTTGGTCATCATCAGATGGTTCTCTGATAGCATCACCCATGGAGTCTGATTCAGAATCCAGTGTTGGGGATTCCTCCTCTGGGACTTTCTCAATGGCATAGACTTTTTTCTTTGCTTTTGGGCAGTTGTTGGCATAGTGGTCTGTTGAACCACAATTGTGGCGAGAATTTTTCTTCTTTGCCACTTCTTCCACTCTTTCTTTGGGTTTGTCTTTAAAATCCACCCTGAAAGGTTGTTTCTCTTTGAAACCACTGCTCTTATATGGGGTGAATTTACTATATTAGTTCTTTTCCTTATGTCTTGTAAGGTATTACCAATGTCATCTAGAGTGTAATTTTGGTTGCATCTGCATTTTACTGCATGCTCTAGTTCTCCTGGCAGTTGTTTCAGAAGTTTGTGATTCCTCATTTGGATGTTCATCTGAGGATCAATGGCTTTAAGTCTTTTAGACTTTCTAAGACACCACTAATATGGATCTTTGTCCACAGAGTATTTGTCATTTCCCAATGACATGATCTTTTGCAATATCCAAGTACCATTACTGTACTTTTGATGATTTTACTCTTCCACCATGGCCAGTTTCTTCTGCCATGGATTTCTTTCATTTCTGTGTACCATATACTAGCATGACATTTAAATGCTGTATTCAGTCTAGCAGTAATCCAGTAATCTGGTATGCTTGGTACATCAATGAAGAGCCCATCAATAGAATCTATGAGCTCCATATGATCATATTCTCCTGTTCCAGAGAATTTGGGCCAGCTTGAGGCCTCAGGAAGCTGTTTCAAGGCTTCCTTCCCTGAATAAGACATGCCATCTCCATCCTGGTATTGTTATGGAGATCTTGCCTTATTCATCAACATGGCATCTGGTTTGATGTCATCTGGTTAATATGAATTTTCCATAACTTGGCCTTGTGGTTGGGGCTTTAAGTTATGGTAGACATTAAACAATTTGTTTATGTCTTGGTCCAGAAAATCCCTGTCCCTTCTGCTGTGGTGTTGTTCTTCAAACACTAGATTCAGTCTTTTGTTGGTTTCTTCAGAGGCTTTGCTCAATTGAGCATGTCCTTCTTGAATATTCTTAATTATTTTATCCATGGAGGCTGTTAATTTCTTCATCCTCTCATGGCTAGCTTCAAGTTCTGAAAACTGTTTTGCATATTTCTCAGCATATTGGGACATTTGTATCCACAGTGTATCACTGTTGATGTTACTCTCAGATGTGACAATGTTATGTTCAGTCTGAGTAGGGGTAATGTTTCTATTACTAGAACTATTGATTCTAGAGTGGTTTACAGCTACTTCTGGTTCTTGTGCACTTCTTTCACAAAATCCAACAACTTCTGGATCATGGGGTCTGATTCTTTCTGCTTTTGGCTGAAAGAGGTCTTGTTTTTCCCCTTGTATCCTTTTCTTCTCCTGGAAACCTCCTGGAATTGTGAAGAGTGGTGACTCTTGGTCATTGATCTGTTGGTGTCTGAATAGTGTGAAGCCACTGGAGAGCTGATTTGGCCTGCTCCTTGTGAGCCTAAAGGAATCTGATTAGGCCCTGTCTGGGTTAACTGTTCTTCTATAGCTTGGATAGTGGCTTGATTCTCCCTTATCCTCTGTGCCCTTGCCTCCAGGAGTCTGAACTGTTTGGTAGGATTCCAACTTTTGGTGATTATCATAAGGTCTTTGAAGTCTATCTCTTTGAGACAGATCTTCTGGCAACTTGCTCCAAGTTCTGCCCAGTGAGATGCCAGGTTGAACCTCTTGTTGTCCATGCTCCATTGGAATAGGTCCTTGAGGAGTTGGTGGAGCTGGAGAACTTCATCCATGTCTTTCCATTCCTCTGGTTTGAGGTCTCCATTGAATTGGAGTGTGAATGGCAGGGTTGATATTTTCTCCCTCATTGTTTTGCCATCCACTACTGTGTCCAAGGTGTCCTCTTTCAGGTCTTCTGGTTCTGGACAAGCCTTCTCTGTCCTCTGGCTGGTTCCTATGGAAGCCAAGATCTCTGAGGTTTACAGGTGACATGTTAGTGTTTGCAAGCAGTCAAAAACTTTATTTTCTTAGGGTATTTACCTTTGACTTTGCCTTGTACAAATTTGTTGTCTGCTGATTTGGGCAATTTACCTTTAGAGGTTACAACTGGGTTAATTATAGTAATTTTCCCTGTACAAGTTATCAAGCTTGGTTTACCTTGTATTGAATCAGAATTTTGTGGTTTTCTACTCTTCTGTGTGGCAATGGGTGTATACCTCTTTGCTGTTATCAGGCCTTCACTGTGCCTCTTTCCTTTGCCTTTGCTGTCCTCTGGTTCTGAAGGTGTCACCGTTGTATTGGGCTGTGACTGGCTTTCTAGTGGTATGAAGTTATCTTCCACTGAAATAAAACAGGAAAAATAGGGCTTAATGTCAGTTAAGACTTCTTAAAATGCTATTTGCATGTCTAAGAATGGCCTCTGGGCTTGTATATTACTACAATATGCCCTTGTATAATGACAGTGTAATTGAATTAACAATTTCACGTCAGAAATACAGCTTACTGATATTTGGTAAACTGTTTGTATACCAATATCCCACAGAATAAATTTTAATTAGCAAGTATAAACTGTCAAAAAGTGGTATGTAAGAGGGTAATTGAGTTAACAATCTGCCCAACCACGCCTCAACTGGTGGTTTATCAGTATGAGGTGTCTTAATTTAATTAAAAATTAAGACTGTATTAATGGCTAAAAGTGTTTTTATATACAGAACACACCAAAAATATGGGTCTTGTGGTTATTAGCCATGTGACAAGTACTCTTTTTAGTATGAGTAGAATGATAAATATATAATAAATATATATTTTTACGAATGAATCACGCCTAAAAAGATAAAACAAGTGTCCGAAAATAAAGAAAATAAGTAAAAAACTCACTTATAAGGTCCAAAATGGTCAAAAAACATGGCCAGGCCCCCAAAATGTCAGGATGAGTCTATGTATAAGCAATAATTGGGCTAGTTACAGCTTTAACTTTGAATGTGACACAGAATGAAAGTGATAAATTAAGGGTATTTATTGATAATTAGGGCTTATAGATGAAATAAAAGGGCTTTACTATTTTGCAATAGTGGTGGTGGGCGCTGTTGAAAGCCCTGGGTGTAGCATTACCTGTTGGATTACAATAATAAAGACTACAATACTTCTAAATTAAGAGTATACCTGATTACTTTCCAACAGTATAACTGTTTTTGACAGTTGTATTACTTAGGAATTCAAGAGCAGGATGAGGAATGCGATTCTGGCTGTGAAAAGCCTCCTTGTTATCCTGAAATGGGGTGGAAATGGTGCTAGACCTTTCCACATAGAGGAAGTGAAGATTTTTTCACTCTCTGAGACAGGATTTTGGTTTGAATAGACCTGTATATCCTGTATTGGGCTCAGATGTGGTTTTGAAACCACATCTGGGCAGTTTTCACCAATACAGGGTGAAAATTTTCATCTGGGGACCTCACAGCCTGATTCTGATGTGTATGATGCATAGAATGCTGTGCAGAAACTGTATGGGACCCCATAATTGACTGACATATGGGGTATTTAATTGAAAACAAGCTTCTTTGTCTATTTAATACCTCATATTCATGATTATGGGACATTATCCCATGGTAAGGCTGTATATGACAGCAGGTGGGAATCTGACCTTAAAACAGCCATAACTTTGTCAATTCTTGAGATATCAACCTCAAGGTTGGCTCAATGTGTAGCCCTTTATGTGATCTACACAATGGTACCTCATTTGATATGGGTATCATTAAATATGGAAAATTTATCCCATGTACAAGATTTTTGTACATTTGCGTGGTTTGGGCAAAAAGCTGTATTCATCTTATTTGCCCCATAACCTTTGTTCTAGTTGAGCTAAGGTGAAATGGATCACACCATTAGATAGCCCTGATTGTGCTCTTTCCAAAAAGACCCCACTTTAGGTCTTTCACGTTAAAACTGAAAAGGTTAGATGAGAGGTGAGTGTTTTGTTCACCCTTATTTGGCCTGAATTTGGCCATAACTCAAGTAATACTGGTGCTAGCTCAGTTTGGCTAGTACCATTGGATAGCCCTGGCCTCGAGCGCCATATTGAAGACCCATTTGATGGGGTTAAGCCTCTCCTTCTGTATTTTAGATGAGAGGTGAAAATTAAGGTTTATGCTCAACATTAACTTTGAGCAGGAATAACTTTGTTATCCTTTGTCCTATGGTGATGGGACTTATATTTTAAGAAAGGGGCGAGTTTCCTCTTTCTTTTGCTACATTTTGATCTGATTTGGCTCAGCTCCATGTTTTTGTGGTATCTTGGCTATACCATTGGTTTATGGTATTTTGGCTGTCATGCTTGTGCTCTGGTTTTGAGTCACAGGCTGACAACTGCACAGAAACCATGCAGTGGCAGTCAAAACCTTCCCCCATAAGATCTTGGAATGATAATATCTGCCATTCTATTATTAAGGTATAATATTCTCCACAGGGAATCATGCATTCTCAACCCCGCCCTGAACCTGCTGATCAAGTCCAGTATCTCAAGCTCAGGTGGTCCCCCCACTCCTGCATTCCATATACCTCAAGATCTCAGTAGCATATTTGAACATCTCCAAATGGAGCCAGTGATTCAAAGCTATATATGTTTTCCTCAATGTTTCTTTCATAATGGCCTGACTGAATCTGTCACAACTGAACAACCCCACTGTCAACGCCATAATGACCCAAATGATTATGATCCCCCTTGCACACAATCATGAGGAAAATTCATCAATTCATTTGAACCCCACATACAAAACACAAACAACATCAAAAGAAAATAATACCAACAAAATACTTCATTTATCAACCATTCAAACATTGGCTTGGCATATTTCTCCAGCGGGCTGGAATTATGGATATTCTGCATCAACATCAACAATCCCAAACTCCCAAAGGTTCCCTCAAATGTGACATCTGGGATGGATTGGTCTGAAGACACTTCACTGGAACTAGAAATATTCACGACCCCCCATTCAGGTCCATTCCTGGTGCATTGGCCTTCTCTATTTATGTGGACTGGTTTAATGCACATGGAAAGTCAACCCGGTTGGCCAGCATTGGACCTATCATGCTCATTTGTCTTAATCTCCCCCCAAGTGAAAGATTGAAGCCAGAGAATGTCTATGTTTCAGGAATCATCCCTGGCTCAAAAGAGCCAACTGCCCTTCAATTGAATTACCTATTAATTCCACTCATCAAGGAGCTCAAAGAGCTCTGGCAAGGTTACCATTTTCACCCACCTCAACAGGTCCTTCAAGATCCTTTATCCATTTTGCCATTCTCATGGCCATTGCAGATGTGGTTGCCATGTGCAAGCTTACTGGATTTACTTCTCATTCAGGAAACCACTTTTGTAATTTTTGCACTATTCACAAAGCTCAAATTGAAGAAATTGGTCCTCAATTTCACTACATGGCCTCATACCAAAATCATAAATCAACCATTGCGAAATGGCTTTGGGCATCCCCACAACAAAGACAAGCAATATTTTCTGAGTATGAAGTGTGATATACAATTTTGGAAGACCTTCCGTATTGGGATGAAACCAAAATGGTTAATATTGACATAATGCATAATTTAATACTGGGAATTTTGAAGGATCATGCAGCTTTCAAATTGTGCATTACAGAGTCCAAATCAAAAATTTACTTCAGGTCCTGCAGGAAATCCAATGACACCAACACTTCAGACTCAGATTCCATGACCTCCAACAGCTCTCTTGATAAAATCACATTGACAGAGGCCCGCTCCCCAAGAAGAGACACAGAAAAAAGAATAAATGAGTCACTCCCCACTCCTTCCACCCAAAAAAACTACCTCCCAATGCTCACCCCTTACACACAACATCCATCTAGTGGTTCTGGGGAGATTCCTTCATTTGATGCTGATTACATCCCCTCTGAATTGGATATCAGTGCACTGAGTGATCACCAGATCAAGGGTGAGGCTCTGGACCATCTCAGAAAAATCATATCTGATACCATAATTCCTTTGTCATGGACAAGAGTACCCTGCAAAATGGGTTCCCCCTCTCATGGTAGTTTAAAAGCCGCTGAATGGGCTCTCTTATACAAGGTCTATATTCCATTTTTAATGCTCAGTCAACAGATGTTGTTAGATGAACACAAATTCACCAACACACAAAGAAAAATGGGTCAATCAGAAGAACTTGCAAATGAACTAACCAAGAATAAATTCTCTTTGATTGGTGCTATCAACATTTCCACAAGTTGGACTGTTTCAACGGATAATGCAAATGCATTTTCTGAAAATTGGAAAAAATCCTGCCTTTCCAATCAACACCTGTTCCCAAAACAGAAAAGTAAACCAATTCATAATTTCTCTGATCATATTCTCAAACCCTTCCAATGTTGGGGTCCAGCACAAGCCTCAGCCACATGAGGTTATGAGTGCTTTATTGGAGTATTTGCAAAGATGCCAAGAAATAACAAAATATGCACATCAATTAATAAGATCAATATATTCACATTGATCAAACACATGAACTGAAAAAGACCAGCTTCTTGCAACTCTGAATAGATGATTTAGATAAAACCTTACTTCAACATATCATTCAATGTTCCAACCTTTCTGTTCTCCTGAAATTCCCATCCGCCCCATGTGAAATAGAACAACTTTTTGAATGACATCCGCCTTCCCCGTTCAATCACTAAAAACATGACAAACCATCCCGCCATTACCAAGAAAATTATGATTTCCTGGTTTAGTACTTACAGAATTTTCATTCCACAAGGGAAATAGTTGAATGGATAAGCTTAAACACTACCATACAATCCACAAGTCATCTCACTTCAAGGATTGTCTCACCTTGGTATTTTCCAGTTTCAAACATTAATATTGGGAACAATATACTTTCAACTGAATCCAAAAATGTCAGCAACAGTTTGATATGTTTTCTGAAGGGCAACTCACGTCATTTTGGTGTTACTAATAGCATCTTTAAAGTCTCTGAGCTATCTTGCATGCTGAACAATAACTTTCTAATATTAAAAACTTTGAAGGTTGATGTGAGTTTCTTACCAGATTGGCCGCATCTCAATATTTATAAAGCTGTTGGTTTTGATGATGGAAAATTTATTATATCTGAAGAGGAAATAGAAGGTAAATGTGGATTGTATGATAACAAAGTTATGTCATGTGAACTGCTTGTAATGATAAAACTGTTATTTCATGATACTTAGTCTACAAAAATGCAAATCTCTCAGATTCATTACGGATTTTTCTAGTGAAATTACTGTCTCAAAATTTGGTGACATGAGACATGCCATTGTGAAAAGCAAAGCCCATTATTTCACATTTCCACAAAGAAATTACTATTTTGACATTGGGTACAGTGTGAACAAGCCAATTTCAATAATCAAATGTCCCACAGACTCACCTATCACAGCATCCAAAATGTCCAACTGCACCATCATCATGTTGGAAGGGGAATTGGCCCTTACGCACCTGCCCCCACACAGGCAGACGCACATTCACACGCTCATGCACCTGCCCCCACGCATGCACACACCAATGCACCCACAGTATTTTGCGGCGGGCTTTACCAGTGTCATCCACAAAATGACAATCCCACAGAGGCGGAGTCCTTTCATGGATGACCTGGTGAGGTCAAACCCCCTCCCCTCTACATCAAGACTGGCTGAAGGACCTTGTTGATGTGTGCGTGTGGAAACAGGCGGGTTTTGTGTAAATCTCACCAACTTTCGGATGGTTGAGGAAGAATCCGGTGGTGAGGAATCTCAGATGAAGGCACAGGGGAACAAATATTGGTGGATGTCACAGGATTTGGTGTAAGACCAGAGTTTGACATGTGCTCAACGTTTGCTTGACTTTTATCCTGCTTGATGTGAAGTCAACTGCCGACGATTGACACAAGATTCGGCCTGGTGCCTGTATTGGTAAAAACTGCCCACATGTGGTTTCAAAACCACATCTGAGCCCAATACAGGCTATACAGGTATTTTGCAAACCAAAAGCCTGTCCTGAAGAGTTAAAACCCTTCACTTTCTCTATGTGAAAAGGTCTAGCAGCCTTTTCCCCCATTTCAGGATAAAAGGAGGGCTTTTCACTGCCAGAAAAGGAATCCCCATCCTGCTCTTGAATTCCTACATAGTACAACTTTCAAAAACAGCTATACTCTTGGAAAATAATCAGGTTATACTATAAACTTTATTATTGTAGTCTTTTATTGTTGTAACCCAACAGATAAAGCTGCACCCAGGGCTTTCAACAGCACTCACCACCACAAATTCTCATTAGTAAAGCCCTTTTTATTTATAATTGAACCTTTTTTAATACTTTTTATCCGTGTCACAGTCATATTTAAAGTTGTAAATAGCCTTATCACTTCTTTATCATAGACTCATCCTGACAGTTTTCATATTCCTTTTTCCTTTTTCCATTAACCACTTTCCCCCCGTCATTAAGGAAGTAATTTTCAATTTCTTTGAGTTATATTGTTGTCTTCAGTCAATCTGTTCAAATTTTCTTTTCATTCATTTGGACTTGGGATATATCCCAGATTGAAGGCTGCCAATCTTTTGAGATCTAAAATTGATTAAAAATGGCTATACAATGGTATAACATTGCAATAATTGGTCAACTTTGACATGTGGGGCCTTTTCTTGCATCCAGTCCTGAATATGCATATCTTCACGCTTTCAAATGAGGGGTATTGTCCCCATAGTTCTTGAAGAAATGGACCCAAAAAACATTTGGGGTCATTTTGGGTTAAGTTTGTTCTTTCGGGTCCCTGCAATTCTTTTGCAAAAATTTGAATTTAGGGGCCTTTTGGCAAGCTTGAGGCTCCTATGGTTTACCACCAGCTGTCGTTGGGGGCTATTGCAGTCCCCCTGGACCCAAATTTTCTGGTGTTCTTGGGGGTCCAAAAAACCAAAATGGGCCATTTTGACCCATTGATAATGGTCAAGGGCAATTGAAAATAGCTACCTCCCCAGAGTCGAAGGGGTGCATTAGATTTCTGATTTGATTCCATAAATGAAGTTATGTCCTCAGAACATTTATTACCTTTAGGATTGATATTCATATCTGACTGAAATGACCCTTTTTCTTCCATAACTCTAGAAATCAGTTCCAAGCTGACTTAAATAACTGAATCTTCCCCTTCTGTGCCACCACCATCTATCCTTTGTAGGTATGTAGTCTTCAGTCAATTGGGTTCCCCTGGCTCATGGCTTCCTCAGGAAGCTCTGACCCGTTTCAAAAATATGATTGGTACAAGGCAGTTGAAATCTGGGCTCCCCCTTGTACTGGGTAGTTGATCAAGTTTAAAAGGTTTTTCCAACACTTTACGCCTAGATCTTCAAAGTCCCATTATTTTTTTGCTGGGAAGAAGCCATGTAAACATCCAGGGGTGCCACTTTCAAACTTCAAGATACATTTTTGGAGAAAGAAGGTTGGGCCTTTTGGGAATGAGTTCCCGGTCACTGATGGTACTTCACATTATTCCAGCTGTAAGTGTTGTCATTTTCTTATTTAAATTGATACTGATAGCTTGATTTAGTGACTGGATCCAGGAAGAGGGAGGTTCCAAGATTTACTAATGTTGAAGGGCCGATTCCCACTGGTGGTAGGCCTATTTGCTCTATTTCAGAGGTCCCCATCTCCAGAATCACCAATCAAGGTGTGATGAAGCAAATAAGAGGAATTTTGCTTCAAAAGCCAATCCAGATGTTGAAGGAAGTGAGAAATTGGACAGTTAAGAAGCTGAGGTGATAGATCCATTAGTTGACCACTCTTCAAGTATTTCACCTACCCAACCTTCAACCATGTAATTCCCAGTACCCCAAGAAACTTCAAAACTGTCTTTCCCTCTGTCCCCTCTTCAGTTCCTGTTCCTTCACCTCAATCCTCCACTGCCAGGTGTGAGCCTTAGAGGTATTTTCATATCCCCAAAAGACCACAAATAAGAAAATAAGATATAAATATAAATAAAATAAATTTATTGATATTATTAAAATAAAAATTAAAGTATAAATACAAATTTATATATAGAAATAAAAATTTAATTATAATTTGAAATAAAAAATTACATTAAATTTTGAAATTGTGAAAATGCATTTTTACTTGAAAAAATTAAGTAAAAATGAATTTTCAATAAAATCAATGAAATTAAAATATTTTTTATAAAAGCTAAAGAAAATATATTCTAACTTTTTATCCAATAAATAAAATTATGAAAATTACTTCACCATTGGATTCCTCATAAAAAATAAGGTGGGGTCACCTCTGGGTAAATCTTCTGTAAATCAACTCTAAATAAGCTTAAATTAAGTTTTTAGTATTTTGCTGTCCAAAAGGTGAAAATCCTCAAAGCCTTAATTAAATTCAGACCACTTGTGGTGTTAACCATCAATTTTTGTATTAAAATTGAGGTGTTGTGTGTAGTTTAAAGTTTATGAGGAATTGAAGTATTTTCCATTTAAATGTCAAAATGTGCACATGTATTACATAGGTGAGCTGTAGTTTACATATGAGGTGTCAATTATTACATTTTTGTACTGTAAAACCTCAATTTGATTGTATGTGTAAAGTACAAGTGTAGTACATGATGAGGAATTAAAGAAAAAATCAATTGGAAAGATTAATTCTGGGGGGGAAAAGAACTCTAGCTCCAAGGGGGAGCTAGACTCCCAAAGCCCTTGCTGAAAGGTGTGGGATGTCAAAATATATGCAAAATTTCATCACTTTTGGCCTGGAACTGAGTCACAGGGTCTGTGACTCAATTGAGGATGAGGTTTTGATACCAACCAGGGCAGTTTTAACTGTTGCCAAGAGGGTAAAACTACTCTTAAGTTACAACAATCTTAGTAAATACAGTTTGAAATGGTCTCTATGACTCTTACACACATTGCGACATGTTTTGAAGGCTCTAGACCAGGTATTACTATAGTAATGGCTGATTTAAGGGTCTAAAATGGCTTAAACCAGCCCTTTTTGGTCTAAACCAGGGTTCAATGATGCCATAATTGGCTTTTCTGTTTTCAGACTGTTTTTCACGACTAACAAGAGTGAATTTTCCTTTTGGAGAATTAATGGCTATAAAAGAATTTCTTCTTTGCCCCACTTTTCTCTTCATGTTAGAATCTTTTCCTCTTATAATTATTTTAAACACTGTTAAACCAATCAATAAGAGATTCCAACCACCCTTTTAATATATTTTTAAACCTTATAACCACGTGAAAAAATCATTATAATCATTATTTGTAACTCTTATAATCATTTTTACCCCTTGAACCACCCCAAAAGTGAATTAAAGCATCTTTCATCACTGTTAGCTTTGTCACTTTGCTTCCACATTCACTCTGGTCACTTTTGGGTGTGTTTTCTCTTTAAATATATTTCTAAAGAATTTTTTCTTTGATTAATTTCTTGAAGTTCTTTTCTAAATTAATTCCAATTGAAATTGCTCATGAAGAAATTTCTTTCGTAGCCTTAAATATCTCTTGTAGAGTATTTTTGGATAAATCTTTATTGTTTGTAAAACAATAAATCTTCATAATATTCTTTCTTTATATGTATAAGGTTAAAAAAATACGTTTGGCGTGTTCTCTCTTAAAAATACTATTTCTTGCTATTTTTAATTAAATTTCACCTTATACAAATTTTGAGGACAGGGAAAGTACTTGATTATTAATCAAATTTTCATATCCACACCTTAAATTTGGGGGCCCAGCCATGATATTTTACCTGTGACATAATTTCTTCCTCTTTTTAAATCTTTTTTCTTATATTGAAAAATTTAAAAACATATAAAAAATACTTATAATTCAAAAAATCCATAAAAAATAATTTTTTTCATATTATAAGTGAGGCTTTATTTTTCCATTTCTCTCTTGAAAAAATCATTTTTTTACTTAATCAATTGGCTTTTTCATTAATCTTAGTGTCTGAAGATGTGGTAAGACAAGAAAATATTGAAACAGCCTCAACAGTAACAAGCATTATTCCTGAAAGTACTGTGAATTCTGACCATAATAGTGCAGTTATTATAACTCAGAATAATCAACTTGAACCAATTTACTCTGAGTTAATTAACTTGGATATAATTAATACCCTTCAGAAAGCAAAGAATTTGGGAAATAGTAATTTTTTGAAATAAACGTACTATTTTAAGCTTTTTAATCATAAAATATGCCTTCAACCAGATGAGGAGCCAGCTATAACCCCTCAAGCAGGTCCCAAAAGGTCATAGACATGATTATGGAAGAAGCCAATCAGTTACATAAGGACAAGGGTCAGATGATGACCTCTGAATTGATAAATTATGTCATTCTGAAGCTGATAATACTATTTTACCTTCAAACAGAGCTGAAACTGCCACAAAACGCCTCAGTGGACATCTACAAAGCCAGCCGGAAGGCTTACAACAATTCATTGAAGCACAAAGAGTACCAGATCCTTGCAGATCTGTGGAAAAACTGCATGAATTCTTACCTAAATGTGAGAAAATTTCTGGGCCATCCCAACACTTCCAAGTTACTCAATGAATGGCATCCATTTATGGAAAAGAAGGACGTGATGATTTTAACAGAAGAATGGAGGAAAAACAACCCTCCACCACCCAAGCAAGTGCCAAAAACAGCCCCAATAGCCAGAAGCAGCAATTCCAACATGAAAAGCAGCCACAAGCTCAAAACAAGGGCAAAGGCAAGGCACCAGCCACAAAATCCTGCAGCCAAGGCTACAGGATGCCATGGAAAATGTATTCCAAATGTCCAGAAGAATGATGGAATTACAGAAAAGGAGTAAGCCAGATTAAAATATCAGAAATTATCTCTGATATCTTTGATTCTATCCCAGAGTTGTATGAACCTATAAATGATGTAAAAACTCATGTTTCTGATGAAAATTCATCCATTTGTAACAATCTTAAAACAAACAAGTTAAGTCTGAGCCAAATAAATGAAACACTTATGTGTTTTGAGAAAGTCTTAACAACAATAAGAACTTCTAATAATGAAAATTCTCTTGGCAATAAGATAAATGAACAATCTTCCATTATTCAAAAATTAACAGACAAATATTCTAAATTTAATATTAATTACATAATTAAAACTAGAACAAAACAAGCCATACGGACTATCAAAGAGGAGAATAAAAGTGTTCTTGAGAATATTTTAAAATCATTTACTGAAGTAAAGACATATATAATTGTGTTGGAAAAGTGTTTTGAAACCTCACAAGAGGAAATAGCAAAATTAACACTGATGTTGAATCAGATCACCTCTGATAATAATAGACAAACAGAACTATGGCAAGAATTAACGCAAACAGAAGATAATCATAAAACTAATGTAATAAATTCAATACAAAGTTTACAACATGAACTCAGGAATTCCCAAAGGTGTAACAATAGTAAAATGAATGATATTGAACAATTACTTCACACCTTACCAAGAATGTCTACACCTTTGAATCAGAATGAGGGCACACAAATTCCAAATCCACAAGTCTTTGAGGTTGAAAACTCACAGTTAAAAAATGAATTTTCCCCTTCTTTTCATAACTGTGAACCATCAATGGGCCAAGCACTCCTGAAAGAAGTACCAAAACTTAAAGAATGGCCTCACTTCAGTGGTGAAGGAGAATATGATCATATGGAATTCATCAGAGGTATTGACATGATTAAAGAAGATTTTGAATTACCAGACAGATTGGTAACAGCAAGATTTAACACCTTGTTTACCAGATCAGCTCACAGAGGGTATATCAAATTAAGACAAGCACATGGACACCAAAATTTGACTTGGTGGAAAGCCCAAATTATCAACACATGGGCCAAAGATGCTTGGAGGTTTAAAGTGGAAACAGCCTTTGACTCTTAAAAATTTGATGCTGATGAGACAAAGCTTTACCATGGTTTTGCCAACAGAAAGACAGATTAACAGCATTGTATCCTGACATGTCAGAATTTATGATCCAGAGAAAGATTCTGAGACAATGTGGAGGTGACTTAGAGCATTCTATCAAAAGCAGGACTACTGAGCAATCTTCAGCAGAAGATATTATTAATATATTAGAAGAAGTAACCACCAGAACCAGTATTGGTTCTAGGAGGGTGAATCTCAAAACAAGATTTAATACACCTTGGAAAGATTCTGTGGACAAAAATTCCAAAGGAAATTCTAATAATGTTAAGTATAAATCTGCAGATATAATCAGAAAGTGCCATATTTGCCAAAACACCACCGACTTAGTCAATACATGTCCAAAGAGGGGGGAAATCAATGAAATTCACATTGAAAAAGTATAGACAATATCACTGCCATTTTTGACATCATGGAATCTTATTCCCACTTACCACAGTTAATCAATGGTCAACTTGATTTGTCGAAAATTCAAGATGCACAACTTATGAAAGCCAAACCAAACAGGGGAAATGTTTATACAGCTGGTAGATCCTGTATAACAGAAGTGGTAATTGACAACAATGCCACTAAACCTTTACTTTACCCAGGAGCCTTCTGCTCTTGTGTTGGCAAATCTTTTCTTAAGACTTTTGTACCAAATTTTGAAGATCAATTGTTACCAATTGATGGAATAAAAATCAATAGTGCAAATAAACCAATGAAAGCATTGGGAATCTTTGATACAAATGTCATATTTCAACATATTAATGGAGATTTAAGAATCACTGTTGAATTTGTTGTTATCAAAAATTGCTCTAGTACCCATTTTATATTGGGAAATGACTATTTGATCATGTATGGGATAGACTTACATAACAACAAAGACAGATACTTTACTATTGAAGACAATAACTGTCAAAAACTTTCCTTTTTACAATTTAAAAGACAAATTACGGTAAGTAAAGTAGCACCAGTCAGCTTAGAGTTGGAAACATTCAAATTTGAACAGTTAAATGAAGCTGAAATAAGCCTTCATTTGACTGATAGTCAGGAAAATGAACTTTCTTCCCTTTTATATGACCACAAAGAAGCATTTAAATCAGACAAAGACCCTTTGGGAGAAATTATTGGCCATGAAGTTGACATCAGCCTTAATATTGAGAGACCTTATCCACCACTCTTAAGAAGACCTTCATATCCAGCAAGTCCCAATTCAAGAGAAGCTCTAGAAATTCATATTAAAGAACTTCTAGACCTTGATGTAATAAGAAAGATTGGCAATAATGAGGAAGTAGAAATAACTACACCAGTCATAGTGTCATGGCATAATGGAAGATCTAGAATGGTTGGGGACTTTAGAGCTCTGACCACTTACACTGTTCCAGACAGGTATCCAATACTAAAAATCCAAATTTCCCTTACCCAGATATCTCAAGCAGTGTATATAACCACTATGGATGCCCTTAAATGATTTCATCAAAATGTGGTGACAGCAAGGGCAAGAAAATACTTAAGAATCATTGGTCATTGTGGAGTATATGAATATTTGAGGATGCCTTTTGGTATCAAGAATGCACCTTTGCACTTCCAAAGAATGATAAATGAAGTCTTCCCTGAAGAGCTTTCAGAGGGATGGTTAATCATTTACATCATTGACCTTATTGTCTGTTCCAAAACTTGGGAAGAACATATGTACAGATTATCCATAGTTTTGACAAAAATCCAATCTGTGAACATGAAAATTTCTTTAAAGAAATGCCATTTTGGGTTTAGAGAACTTAAAGAACTGGGACATGTAGTATCTTGTTTATCCCTTGGAATTGACAAATGCAAGTTTGCAACCTTATTTCTGAAACCCATGCCTCAGAACAAGAAAGAAATTCAGTCATTTTTGGGTTTTGCAGGATATTACAGGCAACATATTAAAGATTTTGCATCCATAGCAAGACCTCTTGATAAATTATGTGACAAAGACACAGTATTTGAAGTGACTGTTGACAGAGTCAAAGCCTTTGTGTGAGCCTTTGAGGTAATTTCATATACCCAAAAGACCACAAATACAAAATTAACATATAAATATAAATAAAATAAATTTATTTATATTATTAAAATGAAAATCAAAATATAAATATAAAATTATATTCAAAATAAAAAATTTGATTACAATTTAAAAATAAAATTACATTGAATTTTGGAATTATAAAAATACATTTATACTTGAAAAAATTAAGTAAAAATGAAATTTTAACAAAATTGTAAAAAAATAAATAAATTGGGAAAAAAGTTAAATAAAACTTATTATAACTTTTTATCCAATAAATAAACATACAACAATTATTTCACCATTGAATTCCTCATAAAAAATCAGGTGGTGTCACCTCTGAATGAAATTCTTGTAACTCAACTCTAAATAAGCTTAAATTAAGTTTTTAATATTTTAAATACAAAAGTTGAAAATCCTCAAAACTTTAATTTAATTCACACCACATGTGGTGTTAACCATCAATTTTTGTGTTAAAATTGAGGTGTTGTGTTTAGTTTAGAAGTTATGAGGAATTGAAGTATTTTCAATTGAATTTAATTGAAATGTCAAAATGTGCACGTGTATTGCATAAGTGAACTTTGATTTACATATGAGGTATCAATTATTACTGTATTGTACTGTACAATTCAATTGAATTACATATGTAAATTATAAGTATAATGCATGATGAGGAATTAAAGGAAAAATAAATTGGAAAGATTAAATTTGGGGGGGAAGAACTCCAGCTCTAAGGGGGAGCTAGACCCCCAAAATCCTTGCTGACAGGCATGTGGTGTCAAAATTCACGCAAATGTTCATCACTTTTGGCCTGGAATTGAGTTACAGGGTCTGTGGACTCAATTGATGATGAGGTTTTGATACCAACTGGGGTAGTTTTAGCTGTTGCCAAGAGGGTAAAACTACCCTTAAGATAAAACAATCATAGTAAAAACAGCTTTAACTGGTTTCTACACCTCCTACACACATTCTGACGTGGTTTGAAGGCTCTAGACCAGGTATTGCTATAGTAATGGCTGATTTAAGAGTCTAAAATGGCTAAAAATGGCTTAAACCATTCCTTTTTGGTCTAAACTAGGGTTCAATGATGCCATAATTGGCTTTTCTGTTGTCAGACTGTTTTTTACGACTTACAAGAGTAAATTTTACTTTTTGAGTAAGAGAATTGATGGCTATAAAAGAATGTCTTCTTTGCCCCACTTTTCTCTTCATGTTAGAATCTTTTCCTTTTATAATTAGTTTAAACATTGTTAAACCAATCAATAAAAGATTCCAACCACCATTTTTAAATCATTTTAATCCTTTTAACCACGTGAAAAAATCATTATAATCATTGTTTGTAACTCTTATAATCATTTTTACCCCTGAACCACCCCAAAAGTGAATTAAAGCATCTTTCATCACTGTAAACTTTGTCACTCTGTTTCCAAATTCACTCTGGTCACTTTTGGGCATGTTTTCTCTTTAATATTCTTTCTAAAGACTTTTTTCTTTAATTAATTGCATGCATTTTTTTGCTAAATTAATTCCAATTGAAATTGCTCTTGAAGAAATTTCTTTTGTAGCCTTAAATATCTCTTGTAGAGTATTTTTGGATAAATTTTTATTGTTGGTAAAACAATAAATCTTTATAATATTATTGTTTTATACTAATAGAGTTATTAACAATAGAATTGGCGTGTTTTTTCTTAAAAATAATATTCCTTACTATTTTTAATTGATTTTTACCTTATACAAATTTTGAGGACAGGAAAAGTACTTGATTTTCAATCAAAGTTTCATATCCACACCTTACATTTGGGGGCCCAGCCATGATATTTTACCTGTGACATATTTTTTTACTCTTTTTAAATTCTTTTTCTTATATTGAAAAATTTAAAAACATATAAAAAATACTTATAATTCAAAAAATCCATAAAAGATAATTTTTTTTCATATTATAAGTAAGGCTTATACTTTTATTTCTTTTTTGAAATAAGCTTTTTTTTACTTAATTGATTGGCTTTTTTCATTAACTTTAGTGTCTGAAAGTGTGGTAAGACAAGAAAACATTGAAATAGCCTCAACAGTAACCAGCATTATTCCTGCAAGTACTGTTAATTCTGATCATAATAGTACTATTATTGTGACTCAGAATAATCAACCAGAGCCAATTTCTTCTGAATTAGTCAACTTGGAAATAAGTAATACTCTTCAGAAAGCTAAAGATTTGGCCAATAGTAAGTTTTTTGACATAAAATTACTATTTTAAGCCTTTTTAACAATAATTATGCCTTCAAGCAGGTAAGGAGCCAGCTATAACCCCTCAAGAAGCTCCCAGAAAGGTAATAGACGTGATTATGGCAGACGCCAATCAGGTGCAGAAGGAAAAGGGTCAGTTGATGACTGCCAAACAACTAAAATTGGTCATTCTGAAGCTGATAATACCATTTTACCTTCAAAAAGAGCTGAAACCGCCACAACAAGCCTCTGTGGACATATACAAAGCCAGCCTCAGTGCATACAACAATGCACTCCAGTTCAAGGAGTACTAGATCCTTGCAGACCTGTGGAAGAATTGCATTAATTCTTACCTGACAGTGAGAAAATTCCTGCGCCATCCCAATACTTGCAAATTGCTCAATGGATGGCATCCATTGATGGAGAAGAAAAACATGATGCTTTTGACACTAGAATGGAGGAAAAACAACCCTCCACCACCCAAACCAGTGCCAAAAACAGCCCCAGTGGCCAGCAGCAGCAATTCCAACGTGAAAAAGCAGCCACAAACTTCAAACATGGGCAAAGGGACGGCACCAGCCCCAAAACCTTACAGCCAGGGCTACAGAATCCCAAATATTCAACAGGATGCCATGGAAAATTTATTTCAGATGACCAGAACCATAATGGAATTAAAAAAGAAGGAGGAAGCCAGATTAAAATATCAAAAATAGTTTCTGATACTTTTAATTATATTCCAGAGTTGTATAAAGCTATTTATTACGTAAAAAGTCATGTTTCTGATATATATACATCAATTTGTGACAATCTTGAAACAAATAACTTGAGTCTGAGCCAAATAAATGATACACTTAAATGCTTTGAAAGAGATTTAAGAACAATCAAAACTTTCAATAGTGATAATTCTTTTCGCATTAAGATAAATGAACAATCTGCCATTATTAAAGAATTAACAGACAAATATTCTAAATTCAATATTGATGACATAATTGAAACAAGAATAAAACAAGCCATAAGCACTATCAAAGAAAATAATAAAAAATCTCTTGATGATATTTCAAAATCATTTGCTGAAGTAAAGACAAAAACAGTTGCCTTGAAAAAGCATTTTGATACCTCAAGAGAGGAAATATCAAAATTAACAATATAGTTAAATGAAGTTATATCTGATAATACTAAACAAACAAAATTATGGAATGAGCTTACATATAAAGAGGATGATCATAAAAAGAATGTCATAGACTCTATACAAAGCTTACAACATGAGATAAGAAATTCACAAAGGTGTAATAACAGTAAAATGAATGATATTGAAGAACTGCTAAACACTTTACCAAGAATGTCTACACCTCTGAATCAAGATGAAGATGCAAGAACTCCCAATACACAAGTATTGGATATTGAAAATTCACAGTTAAAAAATGAATTTTCTACTTCATTTCATAACTTAGAACCATCAATGGGCCAAGCACTCCTTAAAGAAGTTCCAAAACTTAAAGAATGGCCTCACTTCAGTGGTGAAGGAGAGTATGACCATATGGAATTCATTAGAGGTATTGACATGATCAAAGAGGATTTTGAATTACCAGACAGATTGGTAACAGCCAGATTTAACACCTTGTTTACCAGATCAGCTCACAGATGGTACATAAAAATAAGACAAGCACATGGACACCAAAGTTGGACTTGGTGGAAAACCCCCATCATTAAAAAATGGGCAAATGATGCTTGGAGGTTTCAAGTTGAAACATCCTTTGAATCTGCCAAATTTAATGCTGATAAGGACAAATCTTTACCATGGTTTTGCCAACAAAAAGACAGATTAACAGCATTATATCCTGAAATGTCAGAATTTATGATCCATAGAAAAATTCTGAGATAATGTGGAGGTGACTTAGAGCATGCTATCAAAAGCAGGACTACTGAACAATCTCCAGCAGAGGATATTATAAATATATTAGAAGAAGTAACCACCAGAACCAAAATTGGTTCTAGTAGGGTGAATCTCAAAACAAAGCTTAATACACCTTGGAAAGATTCTGTGGACAAAAACCCCAAAGAAAATTCTAATAATATGAAGTATAAATTTGCAGATACAGTCAGAAAGTGCCATATTTGCCAAAGCACCACCCATTTAGCCAATACATGTCCAAAGAAGGGAAAAATCAATGAAATTGATATTGAAAAGGAACCTGATGTTGAAAAAGATGACATAATTGAAGACAATTCAGATGATAAGTCATCAATATTTTCTGAATCTTCAAAAGATATAGAAAATATCAGTGCAACTTTTGACATCATGGAATCTTATTCCCACTTTCCACAATTGAGCAATGGTCAACTTGATTTATCAAAAGTTCAAGATGCACAACTTATGAAAACAAAACCAAACAGGGGAAAAGGTTATACAGCTGGTAACTCCTGTATAACAGAAGTTGTGATTGACAACAAGCCCACCAAACGTTTGCTTGACCCAGGAGCCTTCTGCTCTTGTGTTGGAAAAACTTTTCTTAAGACTTGTGTACCAAATTTTAAAGACCAATTGTTACCAATTGATGGTATAAAATTCAACAGTGCAAGTAATCCAATGAAAGCATTAGGAATCTTTGAGACCAATGTCATATTCCCACACATAAATGGGAATTTAAGAATCACAGTTGAATTTGTTGTTATGGAAAATTGCTTCAGTACCCATTTTATATTGGGAAATGACTCTTTAATCATGTATGGGATAGATCTGCATAATAAAAAAGACAGATACTTTACTATTGGAGACAATAAGCGCCAAAAATTTGGCTTTTTACCATTTAAAAGACAAATTACAGTAAATAAAGTATCACCAGTCAACTTAGAGCTAGAGAGATTCAAGTCTGAGCAGTTAAATGAGGCTGAAATAAGTCTTCATCTGACTGATAAACAGGAAAATAAACTTTCTTCCCTTTTGTATGACCACAGAGGAGCATTTGCTTCAGACAAAGAACCTCTAGGAGCAATTATTGGTCATGAAGTTGACATCATTCCTAACATTGAGAGACCTCATCCACCACTCTTAACAAGACCTGCATATCCAGCAAGTCCAAAATCAAGAGAAGCTCTAGAAATTCATATCAAAGAACTTCTGGACCTTGGTGTAATAAGAAAAGTGGGCCACAATGAATAAGTAGAAATAACTACACCAGTCATAGTGGCATGGCATAATGGAAAATTTAGAATGGTTGGGGACTTTAGAGCTCTGAACACTTACACTGTTCCAGACAGATAACCAATACCAAAAATCCAAATTGCCCTTACTGAAATATCTCAAGCAGTGTATATAACCACTATGGATGCCCTTAAAGGATTCCATCAAAATGTGGTGACACCAAGAGCAAGAAAATACTTGAGAATTATTTTTCATTGTGGAGTGTATGAATACTTGAGGATGCCCTTTGGTATCAAAAATGCACCTTCACACTTCCAAAGAATGATGAATGAAATCTTCCCTGAAGAACTCTCAGAGGGATGGTTAATCATTTACATTGATGACATTATTATCTGTTCCAAGACTTGGGAGGAGCACATGTACAGATTGTCCAGAGATTTGACAAAAATTCAATCAGTAAACATGAAAATCTCCTTGAAGAAATGTCATTTTGGATTTAAAGAACTTAAAGCACTAGGACATGTTGTATCTGGTTTGTCCCTTGGAATTGACAAAAACAAAGTTGCAGCAGTATTGCTAAAACCCATGCCTCAAAATAAGAAGGAAATTCAGTCATTCTTAGGTTTTTCAGGATATTACAGGCAACACATTGAAGATTTTGCATCCATAGCAAGACCACTTTATAAATTGTGTGACAAAGACACAGTATTTGAAATGACTGTTGACAGAGTCAAAGCTTTTGAGTCTCTAAGAAAAGCCTTGACCACTTCTCCACTCTTACTGATGCCAGACTTTAAATTACCTTTCAAACTGTATATTGATGCATCAGGGGATGGACTGGGTGCTGCACTTCACCAAGTTCAGATCATAAATGTTAAACCTGTAGAAGGACCCATATGTTTCATATCCAGGCAAATCAAACCAACTGAAGCCAGATATGGAGAAAGTCAAATGGAATGTCTATGCCTTGTCTGGGCCTTGGAGAAATTGAACTACTTCTCAGAGGGATGTGTTTTTGAGGTAATAACAGATTGTACAGCTGTCAAATCGCTTCTAAACATGAAAACACCCAACAGACATATGCTCAGATGGCAAATAGCCATACAAGAATACAGAGTCAATATGACTATTGCTCATAAGGATGGGAATATTCATAAGAATGCAGATGGACTAAGCAGATGGCCATTACCAAATAATATTGATAATCCTGCTTATGTGCCAGAAGAAGCTTCACCACAAATTCCAATAGAAGGAATAAGTGTTACAGACTTGAACACCACCTTCTTTGAAGAAGTCAAAAGTAGTTACACTCAAGATAAGAATTGTAGCATCTTATGACAATTACTTAGCAAAGACTGTAAAGACAACTCTCTAATATATGCCTTGGATGAAGTATGGAAAAAAATCTTATGATGAAGGAAGATTTCACCTACTGGATGGTCTAATTTACCACAGAGCCAAGCACACATGTGTCATGACAGTTGTAGACAGGTAATTAATCAATCTTGTACTGACAGAATGCCATGATAGTCCCTTTTCAGGACATCTGTCTGAAGACAGAACAAGAGAAAAAGTAAAGACCTGCATATGGTGGCCAATGTGGCACAAAGATGTTGCAGAGTATTGCAAAACCTGTGACAGATGTCAAAAGGCAAATAAATCCACTGGCAAGAGACTTGGAAATATGATAAAAATCCAAGAACCAAGCAGACCTTGGGAAATTTTCCATATGGATTGGGTAAGTGGCCTACCACCAGGAGGTGACAGAAGCTATAATTCTTGCCTAGTAATTGTAGACAGATTCAGTAAAACTCCAATCTTTTTACCATGTCACAAGGATGATACAGCCATGGATACAGCTCTTCTGATATGGAATAGAGTAGTGTCATGGACTGGGATATTTAAAAATATCATTATTGATAGGGATCCCAAATTCACTTCAGCACTATGGACAAATCTTCACCAAGTATTTGGCACTAAACTGTCTTTCTCTACAGCCTACCACCCACAAACTGATGGCCTGGCTGAAAGGATGATCCAAACCTTAGAGGATATGGTGAGATGATTTTGTGTATATGGCCTTGAATTCAAAGATTGTGATGGATTTACCCATGATTGGTGTACTCTGTTGCCAGCACTGGAATTAGCATATAAAACATCAATCCATGCCTGTACCAATTAAACTCCTGCTATTCTAGAAAAAGGATGGAACCCCAAGTTACCCCAAGATTCCTTGAGGAAAGATTTAATTGAAATACGTCCCACAGCTGATAGCTTCAAAGGAATGCTAGACAAAGCTAGAAAGAATGCAGTAAGGTGCATGGAGGACTCTTTGTCATATTCTAAAGACAAATGGGATAAATCACATGCAACTCCAGATTTCAAAGTGGGGGACCTAGTTCTTGTATCCACCACTAACTTCAATAACATCAAAGGATGCAAAAAGCTGAAAGACTCCTTTGCAGGACCTTTTGTGATTAAGGCCCTCCATAGAGAAAATGCTGTTGAAGTAGAGTTATCTGAAGAACTTAGCAATAAGCATCCTACATTTCCAGTGAGCTTGATAAAGCCATATAAATCTAGTGATGCTGAGAAATTGCCCTTGAGAAATAAGATTCCCCAAGTTATACCTCCTATTGAGACATCTGGTACTAAGAAATTTATCAAAGCTCTTAAAGAAAGAAAATTAAGAACCAAGAAAGTAAGGGAATACCTTGTTAGGTACAGTGACCCAACTTGTGAAGATGAATGGTTAGAAGAAAAAGATATACCAGAAGCTACCAAACTCCTCAGGAGATTCAGACACACTAGAAACACCAATATTACAAAGTAATATCCTTTTTTAGGGGGAGGGAATGTGAGCCTTAGAGGTAATTTCATATACCCAAAAGACCACAAATACAAAATTAACATATAAATATAAAAAAAATAAATTTATTCATATTATTAAAATGAAAATCAAAATATAAATATAAAATTATATTCAAAATAAAAAATTTAATTACAATTTAAAAATAAAATTACATTAAATTTTGGAATTATAAAAATACATTTATACTTGAAAAAATTAAGTAAAAATGAAACTTTAACAAAATTATAAAAAAATAAATAAATTTGGAAAAAATTTAAATAAAAATTATTATAACTTTTTATCCAATAAATAAACATATAAAAATTATTTCACCATTAGATTCCTCATAAAAAATCAGGTGGTGTCACCTCTGAGTGAAATTCTTGTAACTCAACTCTAAATAAGCTTAAATTAAGTTTTTAGTATTTTCAATACAAAAGTTTAAAATCCTCAAAAATTTAATTTAATTCACACCACATGTGGTGTTAACAATCAATTTTTGTGTTAAAACTGAGGTATTGTGTTTAGTTTAGAAGTTATTAGGAATTGAAGTATTTTCAATTGAATTTAATTGGAATGTCAAAATGTGTGCATGTATTACATAAGTGAACTTTGATTTACATATGAGGTATCAATTATTACTGTATTGTACTGTACAATTGAATTGAATTACATATGTAAATTATAAGTATAATGTATGATGAGGAATTGAAGGAAAAATAAATTGGAAAGATTAAATTTGGGGGGGAAAGACCTCCAGCTCTAAGGGGGAGCTAGACCCCCAAAATCCTTGCTGACAGGCATGTGGTGTCAAACTTCACGCAAAGGTTCATCACTTTTGGCCTGAAATTGAGTTACAGGGGCTGTGGACTCAATTGATGATGATGTTTTGATACCAACTGGGGTAGGTTTAGCTGTTCCCAAGAGGGTAAAACTACCCTGAAGATAAAACAGTCATAGTAAAAAGAGTTTTAGCTGTTTTCTACACCTCTTACACACATTCTGATGTGTTTTGAAAGCTCTAGACCAGGTATTGCTATAGTAATGGCTGATTTAAGAGTCTAAAATGGCTAAAAATGGCTTAAACCATCCCTTTTTGGTCTAAACTAGGGTTCAATGATGCCATAATTGGCTTTTCTGTTGTCAGACTGTCTTTTACGACTTACAAGAGTAAATTTTACTTTTTTAGTAAGAGAATTGATGGCTATAAAAGAATGTCTTCTTTGCCTCACTTTTCTCTTCATGTTAGAATCTTTTCCTTTTATAATTAGTTTAAACATTGTTAAACCAATCAAGAAAAGATTCCAACCACCATTTTTAAATCATTTTAATCCTTTTAGCTACGTGAAAAAATCATTATAATCATTGTTTGTAACTCTTATAATCATTTTTACCCCTGAACCACCCCAAAAGTGAATTAAAGCATCTTTCATCACTGTAAACTTTGTCACTCTGTTTCCAAATTCACTCTGGTCAATTTTGGGCATGTTTTCTCTTTAATATTCTTTTTAAAGACTTTGTTCTTTAATTGATTGCATGCAGCTCTTTGCTCAATTAATTCCAATTGAAATTGCTCTTGAAGAAATTTCTTTTGTAGTGTTAAATATCTCTTGTAGAGTATTTTTAGATAACGTTTTATTGTTGGTAAAACAATAAATCTTAATAATATTATTGTTTTATACTAAGAAAGGTATAAGCAATAGAATTGGTGTGTTTTCTCTTAAAAATAATATTTCCTACTATTATTAATTGATTTCTACCTTATACAAATTTTGAGGACAGGAAAAGTACTTTATTTTTAATCAAAGTTTCATATCCACACCTTACACTTTGAATCTTTGAGACAAGCCTTGACCACTACTCCACTCTTACTGATGCCAGATTTCAAGCTTCCCATCAAGCTTTATATTGATGCATCAGGAGATGTGCTTGGTGCTGCACTTCATCAAGTCCAGATTATACATGATAAACCTGAGGAGGGACCCATATGCTTCATATCCAGGCAGATCAAACCAACTGAAGCCAGATATGGAGCCAGCCAAATGGGGTGCTTTTGCCTTTTCTGGGTCTTGGAAAAGCTAAACTACTTTTTGAAAGGATGTGTTTTTGAATTAATAACAGATTTTACTGCTGTTACGTCACTTTTAAACATGAATACTCCTACTAGGCATATTCTCAAATGGCAAATAGCCATACAAGAGTATAGGGGCAATATAACCATTGTATATAAGTATGGGAGTATTCATAAAAATGCAGATGGACTGAGGAGATGGCGATTACCAAATGATATGTATAATCCTGCTTATGTTCCAGAGGAAGCTTCCCCACGAATCCCCATAGAAGGAATCAGTGTTACAGACCTGAACACCACTTTCTTTGAGGAGGTAAGAAACAGTTATACTCAGGACAAAAATTGTAGCATTTTGTGCCAATTAATTACTAAGGACTGTAAAGACAATTCTTTGATACATGCCTCAGATGAGATATGGAGAAAATCATATGATGAAGGAAGATTCCACTTACTGGATGGTATAATTTACCACAGACCTAAGAATAAATGAGTAATGGCAGCTGTGGACAGCTCCTTAATCAATGTTGTACTTAAAGAATGCCATGGCAGCACTTTCTCAGGACATCTGTCTGAGGACAAAACAAGAGAAAAAGTAAAAATCTGCATATGGTGGCCAATGTGGCAGAAATCTGTTGCAGAATATTTCAAAACCTGTGACAGATGTCAAAAGGAAGAAAATCTACTGGCAAAAGACTTGGACATATGATCAAGTGCAAAGAACCAAGCAGACCTTGGGAAGTTGTCCATATGGATTGGGTAACTGGCCTGCCACCAGGGGGTGACAGAAGTTATAATGCTTTCCTAGTGATTGTTGACAGATTAAGTAAGACTACAATCTTTCTACCATGTCACAAGGATGATCCACCCATGGATAAAGCTCTCCTGATATGGAATAGAGTAGTATCATGGACTGACATATTCCGAAACATCATTAGTGACAGAGATCCTAAATTCACCTCAGCACTATGTACAAATATTCACCAACTATTTGGGACAAAATTATCCTTCTCTACAGCCTACCACCCACAAGCTGATGGTTTGGCTGAAAGGATGATACAGACCTTAGAAAATATGGTAAGACAATTTTGTGCATATGGCCTTGAATTTAAAGATTGTGATGGATTTACCCATGAGTGGTGTACTCTTTTACCAGCACTAGAATTGGCATATAAGACATCTATTTATTCCAGTACCAATCAAACTCCTGCTATTCTAGAGAAAGGATGGAATCCCAAATTACCTCAAGATTCCTTGAGGTTAGAATTGGTTGAAATACATACTACAGCGTCTAGCTTCAAAGGAATGCTAAACAAAGCTAGAAAGCATTCAGTGAGGTGCATGGAAGACCCTTTTGCATATGCTAAGGAAAAATGGGACAAATCACATGCCACTCCAGATTTCAAAGTGGGAGATTTAGTACTTGTATCCACCACTAACTTCAATAACATCAAAGGATGCAAAAAGCTCAAAGATTCCTTTGCAGGACCTTTTTTCATCAAGGCCCTCCATGAAGAAAATGTTTTTGAAGTAGAACTATCTGAAGAACTTAGCAATAAGCATCCTACATTTCCAGTGAGCTTGATGAAGCCATGTAAATCTAGTGATGCTGAAAGATTTCCTGTGAGTAATAAAGTTCCCCAAGCTATACCTTCTATTTAATCATCTGGCATTAAGAAGATTACCAAAGTTCTCAAAGAATGAAAGTTGAGAAACAATAAAGTAAGGGAATATCTTGTTAGGTACAGTGGCCCAACTTGTGAAGATGAATGGTTAGCAGAAAAGGACATACCTGAAGCTACTAAGCTTCTCAGAAGGCTTAGACACACTAGATATAACAATATTACAAAGTAATATCCTGTTTTAGGGGGAGGGAATGTGAGCCTTAGAGGTATTTCCATATACCCAAAAGACCACAAATAACAAAATAAGATATAAATATAAATAAAATAAATTGATTTATATCATCAAATAAAAAATTAAAATATAAATACAAATTTATATATAAAAATCAAAATTTAATTATAATTTAAAATAAAAAATTAAATTAAATTTTGAACTTGTGAAAATGCATTTTTACTTGAAACAATTAGGTAAAAATGAGTTTTTCATAACATAAATGAAATTGAAATATTTTTAGTAAAAGTTTACATAAAATATATTCTATATTTTTATACAATATATAAACTTAAGAAAATTGCTTCACCATTGGATTCCTCATCAAAAATAAGGTGGGGTCACATCTGGGTAAACTTTCTGTAACTCAATTCTAAATAATCTTAAGTTGAGTTTTTAGTATTTTTCCTTACAAAAGTTGAAAATACTCAAAACCTTAAGTCAGTTCACACCACATGGGGTGTGAACCATCAATTTTTGTGTTAAAATTGAGGTGTTGTGTGTACTTTGGAAGTGATGAGGAATTGAAGTATTTTCCATTGAAATGTCAAAATGTGTGCGTGTATTACATAAGTGAACTGTAATTTACATACGAGGTATCAATCATTACAGTTGTGTACTTTAAAAACTCGATCGAGTTGTATGTGTAAATTACAAGTGTAGTACATGATGAGGAATTAAAGAAAAAATAAATTGGAAAGATTAATTCTGGGGGGAAAGGAACTCTAGCTCCAAGGGGGAGCCAGACCCCCAAGATCCTTGCTGACAGGAATGGAATGTCAAGGTCCACACAAAATTCAATACCTTTTGGCCTGAAATTGAGTCACAGACCCTGTGACTCAATTGATGATGAGGTTTTGATACCAACCAGGGCAGTTTTGACTGTTGCCAAGAGGGTAAAACTACCCTTAGGTTAAACGAATTTTAGTAAAAAAAGTTTCCAATGGTTTCTACGACTCATACCCACATTCTGATGTGTTTTGAAGGCTCTAGACCAGGTATTACTATACTAAGGGCCGATTTAAGGGTCTAAAAAGGGCTAAAACCGGCCCTTGTTTGGTCTAAACCAGGGTTCAATGATTCCATAATTGGATTTTCTTCTGTCAGAGGCTGTTCCATGAGTGACAAGAATAAACTTTACTTTTGGAGTAAGAAGATTGATGGCTATAAAATAATGTCTTCTTTGCCCCACTTTTCTCTTCATGTTGGAATCTTTTCCTTTTATAATTAGTTTAAACACTGTTAAACCAATCAATAAAAGATTCCAACCACCCTTTTCATATCTTTTTAAACCTTTTCACCACGTGAGAAAATTATTATAATCATTTTTTGTAACTCTTATAATAATTTTTACTCCTTGAACCACCCCAAAAGTGAATTAAAGCATCTTTCATCACTGTTAGCTTTGTCACTTTGTTTCCAAATTCACTCTGGTAACTTTTGGGCGTGTTTTCTCTTTAAATATATTTTCAAACACTTTTAACTTTAATTAATTGCTTGAAGCTCTTTTCTCAATTAATTCCAATCGAAATTGCTGTTGAAAAAATTTCTTTTGTAGCCTTAGATATTGCTTGTAGAGTATTTTTGGATAAATCTTCATTGTTGGTAAAACAATAAATATTCATAATAGGATTGTTTTATACTTATAAAGTTAAAAACGATGAATTTGGTGTGTTTTCTCTTAAAAATACTATTTTTAAGGGTGTTGGTAAAAGCACGTAAGCAAATTGGTAAAAACACGTAACAGCTTATGTGTTTTGGCCATAAATTGGTAAAACCACGTAAGGGGTGCCCTGGGCCCATTTTTAATTCAAAATGAAACACAATTGGGCGTGTATTGGGCCAAAACATGCCCAAAGAGGTTTTTCCCCCACAAAACCTCTCTAACTCCAAATTGTTTCAGATTTTTTTCCCAGCCCCCCCCCCCCAAAAAAGACAAGCCCAAACACCCAAATAATCCACATTATCCCCACCCCAAACCATTGTTTTTTTTGGAAAAACAACATTACCAAAGCCATTTTGCAAAGCTTTTCACACTTTTTTTTCTTTTTTCCCCCCAAAGACTGCATTTTCCACCACAACAACCTGCTTTCAAGCCTGTCAATTTTCAATTTTTTACCTTCCCTCATCTATTAATCCCGCATTTAAACCACTTCTGTTCATTTTTCACACCTTTTTTCACCTCTTTTTCATATTTCAGAAGGTTCTTACCCCATCCCAAAACCCCCAATTCCCCCTTTTTTTCACTTTTATACATATTTTTCATTAAAAAATGCTTCAACCCCCACTGAAGGTGAATTTCAGACCCTTGAGCTTCTTTCGCAACATGTGAATAATGTTTCCAGGGCTCAGGTGTATGCTGTGTCCACCTTGAGGTCCAATATGACCCACAACCAAATTGAAATATGTTGTGACAGGTCTGGCACCCTAAATCCCAACAAAAGCCCCTCCAAAACAGTCACTTCAAGAAAGCTTGACTGTCCTTCTAGACTTTATGCCAGGAAATATGCCAAGAGTACCACTTGGACTCTTAAAGTCAAAATCCTGAACATAGCCATGATGCCACTGAAAATATCATGGCACATCTTGCTTTCAGGAAATTCAATGAGCAAGAGACATCCCAAATTGCTCAAATGTCTGAATCACTGCTCATGCCAAGGCAAATTCACGCCCAATTATGCATCCAGAGGCAGTCTGACAGGCCTGTAATCCTTCAAGACATTTACAACCAAGTCAAGAAAATCAAGAAAGACAAACTGCAAGGCAGAAGGTCCATTGCTGCTCTTATTGACACTCTCAAAGAAGAAAATTTTGTTTGGTCCTCTGCAAGGGATTCTAAGGGACACATTACCTCCTTGTTTTTTACTCATCCCCTGGGCATAAAACTTCTTCATGGCTTTCCTCATGTCATTCTTATGGATTGTACTTATAAAACCAATAAGTACAAAATGCCCCTTTTTTGTATTGTTGGATTCAGATCAACCAATAAGACCTTTTCTGGGGCTTGTTGTTTGATGAAGAATTAAAATGAACCTTCATATACTTGGGCATTAAATCAATACATAGAAAAGGTCCTCAACAACACCAATCTTGTTCCCCTTCCAGCTATTGTTATTGACAGGGATCTGGCCTTGAAAAACTCTATTAAGAAGCTCTTCCCAGACTCCAAAGTCATGCTATGCATTTGGCACATCAAAAAGGATGTATCTGCTCATTGCATGAAGAAAATTGTTCATGGAACTGATTTTGAAAATTTCATGGGCCTTTGGAATCAATTAATATACTTCTTCACTTTTTTTCACTTTTTTTCTTATTATTGTCTTTATTAATGACTTTGGGATTCATTTCTCAGCTTATGTATTCATCTACTGAAAATTCTTTCAAAGACAGCTGGAAGAAGCTTCAAAAGCAAGTCAAAAATCCTGAGGTCTTGCAATATTTGTAAAAGATGTGGCTTCCTCTAAAGGAGTATTATGTGCCAGCCTGGACCAGCCACCATTGCCACCTGGGTGTGGGCTCCACCTCCAGAGTTGAAGGTGCCCATTCCATGGTTAAACTTTGGCTCCAAAGGTCCACTGGTACTATCCTGGAGGTAGTCAGGGCTCTCCACATGGCATTCATAAAACAGTTTATTGAAATAATCAACAGAATCTCCAAAGAAATGATTGTCCATGTCAAGAATTTGCCTCCACACATCTGTGCCCTCAATGGCAAGGTGTCTCATTATGCTCTTCATATGGCCTTTGAAAATTTCAAAACAAAATTTCCTCCAAATGAAAAATGCACCAACAAATACAACAATTATGAAGGCATTCCTTGCAAGCATAAGAGCCAAAAGGCATTTTCCAAGCGCCAAAGGCTTGAATTATCAGACTTCCATCCTCAATGGCATTTGAACTTGCCTGTGAGGGTTTTTTGATTTCTTATTAACTGGTTTTATTTGTCATATTCTTCTCAGGCTGGCTTTCAAGGTGATGATCAAAGTGTTGAAAAAGAAAGAAAGAATGAAGCCAAGGAAATATTTGAAGACATTGGGGAAGACCTGTTTCAAAGACGGATGGCAGAAATCACTCGAATACTTCAGCATTTTCAAGATGTTTTGACTGGAAAAGTCCCATTTGATCAAATTCCCAAGAGTCAAGAGGATGATCAAAATTATGAAGACCCTCTAGAATGCAAGAATATCCGTGGAAGACCCCAAGGAGCCAAGAATAAAATCAAAAATCAAAACAAAAGAGAACCTTCAAGATTTGAAATTGTTGAAAGTCAATCCAACAAAAGACAAAGACCCCTCTCGAAAGTGACCAGTACAACAACATCAAGATCCCAGTCAAATGTCCCCTCTCCAATTATGGAAGTGGACCCATCTGAAGATTTGGAAGATTCTGAGGACTCATTATCTAAATCCATCAGTTCATCAGATTCACTACCCTCAGCAACTGAATTAAATAAATCATAAGTAACCCTTAGAAGGTTCAGAATATTGCCAATTGGAAGCAAAACCTCACAAAGAAAATCACACAAGCCTGCCATTAGTTTGAATATCTATGATGCAATTGACTTGAGCTGTGAGCATTGTCAAAGCAATTATCACACAAGTGATGAATGCTCCAAGCTGTTTGTGAGTTTCTTATTATTTTTAATGTAATTTTCTGTTGTTTATTTTGATGTTTATTAATTTTTTGAACTTATTTCATCAGATAACTGGCTCAGAAGATTTGCCCAAGTTTATATTGAAATACACCTTCAAGGCCATCAATGTCCAGGGTGATGGAAACTGTGGCTACAGAACAGTATCCCACTTCATTTAAAAGACTCAAGATCAATGGGCTGATGTCAGAGGTGACTTGGATGAAGGAATTCACCAAAATCAAGACCTTTATGAAGCCATGAACACCTTAATTCCCTCAGTATCCTCTTATTTGGAAAGAATTGGATGGTATGAAGATGTTGGCCAGGCTCCAAAAAGCAAGTGGATGTCCATTCCTGACATGGGTGATCCAATTTCAAATAAGTATAAAAGACCAGTTTTCTTTTATTCCACAGCCCAATCTTTTTCTTTTTTCTCTTATTTCAGTCTTCCAAATGATAATATCCCCATTTTCATCTGCTTCTTTAGTAGTTGTGCTCATTTTGTTCCTTTGGACATCATCATTTCTAAAGTTTATTCAGTCCCCCCCATTACTGTGAGCTGGTAGATTCATGCCCAAACACAAGCCCTGGGGTTGGCTGATCAATTTAAGAAAAATAGAATGTTGTATTTGTCCAATCTTCCTCCCCCCTCTCAGAAAAAACCCACTATTTTGGAGGTTAATTCTGATTGAAACATTTTTGTATATACAGTTTATGCCAATTATCCCCCTCCTCAGTCATATTTATTGCTTAAATCCCACCTCAGCCTCCTTTTTTATCAAACATGTGGAACTTTTGTACTTGAAAATAGTCATATTACACACAAGAAAAAAAACACTCATTGCGCCTTCACTTGTTGTCCCACCAAAAAAAATTTCCCAATTCATGAGCTTCTGCTTCTTTATTGTCCAGATTGAAGCCTTTAATTTAAAAAAAATGAAGGAAATTCATAAGTGGGAAGTTATTAAATTGACTTTTTAAAAATAGGCATATTACAATGATGGGAAAAAACATTTGAAAAAAACCCTTTTTGCGCCTTCACTTGTCCCACCCAAAAAATTTCCCAAAATTTTGGGATTCTGGTGCTTTTTTCTTCACATTGAACCCTTCATTTTTAAAAAAAATGAAGGAAATTCATAAGTGGGAAGATTTTAAATGAATTTTTGAAAAAAATATGCCATTTTGGCATATTGGCCGAATTGGTGAAATTTGGAAAAAAAATTGAAAAAATTTGTGCTTATTGACATGCAAAGTCGGGAAAGATATGGCAAAAAAAAATTAAAAAAATGCTCAAAACTGAGCCTGAGGAATTTCTTTTGAAAAATAAGGTCACTTACGTGTTTTTACCATAAACTTCCGTGTTTTTACCATAAATTGGTAAAAACACGTAAGGGCTTATGTCTGTTTACCAACCCCCATTTTTAATTATATTTCACCTGATACAAACTTTGAGGACAGGAAAAGTACTTGATTTTTAATCAAAGTTTCATATCCACACCTTACACCAGGCCTGTCCTAGCTTTACCAATGAAGTTATCCTTCATTCCACAGTGCAGGCCATCACTAGACCTCATCTCCAAACAAATGAACGCTGTGGCCAGTATCACCAGAAGAAAAGAATGTCAGTCATCTTTTCCATTTCTAGCTGCTCAATTGTTTCAAAGCAGGCATTGGCCTATCCAGGTTACAGGCGAGTATCCAAATGTGGTGAATGAAGGTCAAGATTCTATGGCCCTGTTGTTGAGAAGATTTGATAGAAATAGTAGGGAGGTAATTATGTATTCCAATTATAGAATGATTCCTGGAACTTGTTCTGAAGATATTTCTGCCAGGTTTTACTGGTATGAAGATGAATTGATAATAAATTTACAAAGTACCTTTGATGATTTTGGTAAACATACCTATTTGATTGCCATTTTTTGTATTTTTTTTGTCTTTTATCCCCACTCTTATTGATAAAAAATAAAAATGGAACCTTCTAGAACATGATATGGGAGGGGATGCTGCTTCCTTTATGAAGAAAAAAAGTAAAACAAGAATTATAAAATTAAAGCATCAAGAAATAAAATAATAAAATTAAGAGCAAAAGGAAGTACAGAAGAAGGAATGAAAGAAACTTCTGTGAGGTGTCCTTTTTGAGGTTAGTTACTTTATTTTTGCCATAAATTTCCTGAAAGATAAAAACCAAGCATTTTGCTCTCACAGATTGGACAAGGTGTTGTTTTACAAGAAGTAGAAGCCCTCAGAGATTCATAGTAGGGGATGGGGCTTACTTTTTTAACTTCCACTCCCTACCAAGCACCATAAAAGAACAGAGAAAGCTTTTGCCATAAAATGACTTGATTTAAAGAATGTCTTGAATGATAACTAATGGCATAATTAAGAAAAGAAACAAAAAGAAAATCATTTTGGCCATACCTTGAAAAAATGGCAAAAGGGGCCTATGGCCCTTGGCCCAACCCCTTATATTGTGGGGGTTTTGGCCTAAATATCATTTTTGGGCCATTTAGGCCCTCTACCGCCCATGGTCTGAGGTCTGTGGGCACATTAGGCCCCTTTTGGCCCAAATCTAATGAGGCCAAAAGGGGCCAAGGGCCAGCTCATTAGCCCCCAAGGCCAGGTGGGCCCACCTGAGCCAGTTTTGGCCTCAAAACCCAACCAACCCAGAAATGGCCAAAACCACCTTAGGACCTGAAATTGGCCGAGAGCCACAAGTTGCCAAAATTCAGCCCATGGCCTCTGGCAGTAACCAGAGGAGGCCAGCTCAGCTCCAAGCAAGGATTCCCCTCAAATTCAGGGGAAGACTTTTCCTTCCTCAATGCACCCTGCACTCAAGGATCCAGGAGTGGTGCATATATGGTATAACATACTATTATGCACCATTTTTGCTCAGAAATCCAATGGTGAAGTTTTCAGGACCAAGTTACGTGATTCCAAATCAAGTCCCCAGTCTATCACCAATTTTGAAGGAGGTTTTTTCAGCTATTCAGTCTGGCAATTCCCTGGTGTCTACCAGAAGACCATTCAAGGACCCCAAACACCTGGCCCTGCAGGAGTTGGGCCGTCAATTCTCTTCAGTACTATAATAACGGCAATTCTCAGAGTTAATCAATCATTTCAATCATTTTCAAGGCATCAAGTATTCAGCATTCCTTGGACAACTAAATTAGTCCATACAGGTAGTAATCAAGCATCCTGTATGGTCTTGGCCCATTTGGGCCAATTCATATTCCACTGTAGGAAATCAGTCACACAGTTCAGTTCCAAAGATGGCCATAGATGTATTGGTCTAATTCAGACAATAAAGCCGGTTGACTCACCTTCCAGGATCAGCCTTTCAGCTTTTCACATATACTGGCCACCTTTCATCACCTGGGGATGTTTTACCCAGTTAATTGATATATTAGATTCATATTTATCCTTATTTTATTTTATTTAATTAAATTAAATACTGATAATCTTAATTCAGTTATTTGCACCTTTCTTCTTTGCCTGTCAGTCAATATTGGTGGTCATATCCTTTACTAATTCCATTGCTCTTTCTTGCAGGTTGAAACAGTGAATTGAGGATTCATTTGTTTGGCTCTTTGGCTTTTGGCTTTCTTATTATCTTTGCCATTGGCTTCCTGTTCTCTTATCTTTTTGGAAACTTTTCTTTACTCTTTTTCTTCTTTAAAATTAATTTATTCCTTCGCATCTCTTTATGCTTTAGAGCCCTCCAAGTGAGTTCTTGATTTCTGAGTGCCAGGCCACTCTTGCTTCCATAAGAGCCCCTCTGACATTATATTAATTAACTCATAATTTCTTTTCATTCTTTACATTCATTCTCTTTATCATTCTGGTTGACTCATTTCATCAAAATTATGACCCTTTAATGTTTTATGAACTTTATGATCTTTTGTCACCTCTCAATTTTCTCTCATTTATCCTCATTTTGAAAATTGAAAGCTGACCCAATTTTATCTTTGTTTCTCTTTTTAAATCTTATCTCAAATCATCAAATTTATGTTCATTAATAATTCATGCGTAATCTCATTTTTCATTTGATTTTTCAAATTGGTCATCACAATTGTTCAGACACACTCTTCATATCAAGATTCATTTTAAATTATTCTTCAAGAAATTTTGATTCTAAGGAATATTTCACTTGATTTGATTTGATTGATTGATTTGACATATAATTGATATTGACTTCAAGAAAATTGGTTGACCTGAAGATCTTGTTGATTTTGCTGATCTTCACATCAATAATTTTGACATAGATTGACTTTTCCTCATGAATTTTTATTGATTGATTTTCTGCAATATTTTTGATTTTGATTGATTTGACTTATTGACTTATTGACTTGAATATTTCATCTGGATGTTGATTTATTGACTTACCTCAAGATTTCATTTTTGATTCATTGATTGTTTCTTCAAGACATTAACTTTGATTTTGATTTTGACTTCAAGTTTCCGCTTGATTTTCCTCAAGCTTTTCATGTTCAAATTTTTGACTTCATTAAATTCAATTCATTCATATTCCTGAAATCATGCCTTTTCAACATTCACCTCCTGCAAGAAAGACAATATCTCAGGATAGAGCTCAAGCTGTTCCTACTCCAACTCCAAGAGCTCCTCTTGGTGGCACCCCAGCAGTTCCCCAGCTGAGGGACCAATTAGATAGAGGACCCTATATGGAAGGAGGAGCACCATCCAGGAAGGAAGGAAGAGGGCCAAGAAGATCAACCTCAGTCTCAGGAGTAGTTGGTGGATTCCCAGGACTTTCAAGGACCACTCTAAAAGGTCCAGGGGAAGATGATAAAGAGGAGGAGGAGACTTTTGTGGAAGAGGAAGAGTCTGATGGTACTAAAGGTGTCCCTGCTTCTGTGGGGGCATCCCAAGGTACTGGAGGACCAACTCTAGCCCAGTCTGATAAGCCTGTCTCTCATCAGTCTGAACCATCCTTATTGGAAATTATGCAGCAGATTACTCGAAGTATGTCCAATCTTCAAGAAGATTCAGTTTCTTAGTCATCAAGACCACCAGCCTACAAGACTCCATCTATGAAGGCACAAGAATTCTTTGATAGGACTCAGGCCTTCAAAGTCAGAAGCGTTATTCACTCCTGCCGATTAATCTGTCATAATTATCTGGCAAGCTTCTCTCAAGACAGAAAGAAGATTCTCTATGCCACTTAATTTCTCATTGGCAGGGCTGCAAAATGGATTGGGCCTCACCTTTACAATCTCACCAATCAAGATCCAAATTACCTTCTCAATTCATGGACCTTATTTGAATCTCAAATCTTCACCTTATTTGGGGACCCAAATGAATTCAGAAAATCTGAAGCAGAAGTGGATTCTCTAAGAATGAAAGAAGGTGGCCATGTTTCTTTAGAAATAGCCAATTTCAGAAATTTGGTTTCAACAATTGGACATTGGGGTGAAAGGGCTCTTATTCATCATTTCAGGAAGGGATTGCCATCCATGATTTTGGATCAATTGGCCTCCCATCCTTCAAGAATTGACTCTCTTCAAGACTTAATGGATGTTACCTTGGAGCTTGATACCAGGTACCATGAGAGGAAAAAAGAGAAGAGTAATCATCAAGAGAAGAAGCCTGAAGCCTCAATGTCAAATTCTTCTCATCCTCAAAATTCTTCAGGCACAAGTCAAAAGAAGAAGAAGAATTTTCAGAAGAGGGACAAGCCCCATTCTTCTTTGTTGAATAAAGACTTCAAGTTAATGAATTTTGAAAAAGAAAGAAGAATCAAATAGGGTCTATGAGCCTTTTGTGGTGGGAAGCATAGTCTTGAGTCCTGTTTCAAAAGGCCTCAGAGCAAGATTGCCCAGCCATCAGGCAATTTTACAAGCCAGCGAAAAGCCTGAGTAAAGATCATGTTGTGTTTAATGGTCTTCACTGTTTTCCATCCAGAGAACAATTGTGCATTCTGAATACTGGTGTCAGGAATTCTCTTAATTTCTTTGTATTTTCTTCTCTTTCTGATGTTTTTTACAGTATTCTCATTGATTCTGGTGCTACCAACTCATTTATTGAAAAGCAGTTTGTTCACAAGTATTCATTGACTATGTCAGAACTCCCAGAGAAGATTCCTCTTATCATTTTGGACTCCTCTGAGTCCCCTTCCTTATTTGTGATTCACCATACTAAATATATGGTTGAGCTTCCTTCATTCCCAAGCTTTGAATGGGACATTTTAGTCATTGATACTCCCAAGGGAGAAGACCTCATATTGGGCTTTGATTTTCTCAATCATTTTAGTCCATCTATTGATTTGAGGCAAGGGCTGATCACCTTTAATTCTGCTTATAAGGACTATTATGATCCTTCAAAATCTTTCAGTAATGACTTTTATTCTGCCAAATCATGTGCAGATCTGGTTGGTGATTCTAGAACACCATCATTTCCATCTTCTGTTCATATTCCTTCCCTTAATTCCCATCAGTCATTGTTATCCTCTAGAGATTAAGTCTTCAAAGAGATTCAAGATTTTAGAGAAGATAGTTCTGTATCTTCACTTCATCTCTTCTTTGGGAATATGGACCTTCCTCCTTCATCTTATCATGACTCCCTGGAGGAGTCATGGAATGAAGATTAAGAGCCAGAAGAAATAGGAACCATGATGAAGGTTGTTCCTTCTGTTTATCACTAGTATTTGGATGTATTCTCCAAGGTTAAAGTAGATAAACTTCCTCCTCACCATACCTGTGATCATCATATTGAGCTGGAGGGGTCTCTACCTCCAGCTGGGGTGATCTACTCTTTATCAAACCAAGAGTCAGATACACTCAGGGCCAACATTTCAGAGAATTTAGAGAAAGGTTTCATCCGCCCAAGCTCCTCTTCAACAGGAGCACCTGTCCTCTCTGTCAAAAAGAAAGCTGGTGGCCTCAGCTTGTGTATTGATTCCCGCAAACTCAAGGCTGTTACAAGGAAGAACAAGTATCCAGTTCCTCCTATGAATAAGCTTCTTACTGTATCTAATGGTTCTTTCATTCTCTCCAAGATTGGTCTGTGTGGTGCATATAAACTGCTCAGAATCAAGGAGGGTGATGAACACTTTACATCTTTTGGAACTAAATATGGAAGTTATGAGGACTTGGTTATTCCATTTGGGCTCACTAATGCTTCTGCCTCTTTTTAAAATCTTGTCAATGATATTTTCCAAGATCTTCTTGATGTTTTTTTTGTGGTTTATTTTAATAAAATTATGTTCTTTTCCAAATATGAGGAATAACATGTCACTCATTCCTCCACTGTTCTTACCAGACTTAGAGCCAATAACCTCTTTGCTAAGGCTTCTAAGTGCCTATTTCATGTTAATAGTGTTGAGTATCTAGGTTATGTTGTTCTTCTGAAGGCCTAAAGATGGACCAAGAGAAAGTCCAGCAAATTCTTAATTGGCCACCTCCAAGAAACCTCAAGGCTCTTCAATAATTCCTTGGCTTTGCCAACTTTTACCCCCGTTTCATCAAGAATTATTCAAAGAAAATCAGTTCACTCACCAGTTTCCTCAAGAAAGATTCCTGTTTCCCCCTCATTGAGGAAGCTCTTAGTCATTGTCACCAACTCAAAGAGGCTTCCACCACCACTTCAATCCTTCTCTACCCACCATTGTGGAGACCAATCCATCCAATTATGCCTTGGGTGCTGTACTGATTCAGGTCTCTGACTCAGGAAAACATCCCATTGCATTAAACAGCAGCAATCCTATTCCAGAAGAGCTCAACTATGAGATTCATGACAAGGAACTCCTTGGCATAGTCTGGGCTCTCAAGCGCTGGAGGATTTTCCTTCCTTCCCTTGCTTCGTCTTTTGAAGTTCTCACTTATCATTCTTCACTTCAATACTTCATGTTTTCAAAAGTCCTTACTCACCTTCAAGCCCGCTGGGATGAATTCCTCTCCAAATTTCACTTCTCAATCACTTACCACCCTGGACACCTAGTTACTCTTCTGGACGCTTTACCATTTTGGGACAATGTTTATCTGGAGAGGGGGGAGGATTTCATCAGCAAGAATCCAATGAACTTTCAACAGCTCATCAAGCAGGATGAAGTCCAACCTTCAAGATATTTTGCATTCAAGGTGATATCTTTTTCAAATTTGATTGATTCAATTCAGAAGGCTCTATGGCAAGATTCTCAGTACAGAAGTATTCTTCAAGAATTGGGTAAAGGTAAATCTGTTCAATATTATTCTCTTATTCAAATATTGGGTGGTGGTCCCAAATGACCCCACAATTCAGCTCAGCATCCTTCAAAATTGACATGATTCTCCTCTAGCTGGACACCCTGGCCAAGAGAAGACTCTCAAACATGTCAAGCGGGATTTACACTGGTCCGGAATGACTCAATTCATCAAGGATTATGTCTCATCCTGTCAACAGTGTTCAAGAAACAAGAATATCCATCACAAAAAGTTTGGACTCCTCAAACCTCTTCCAACTCCAACTGGTCCTTGGATTTGTCTTTCAATGGACTTCATCACTCAACTGCCACTGTCCAATTCTGGTCATAGTGGACAGGTTCTCAAAAATTGCAGTTTTTATTCCCACAATGTCTTCAATCACTTCACTGGATTGGGCCCATTTATTCATCAAGAATATCTTTTCAAAGCATGGCCTTGCTTCAAGCATTTTCAGTGATAGAGGCTCACTTTTTGTTTCATCTTTTTGGACCAATCTTTGTGAGCAGCTCAAGATTTCAAGAGATCTGTCAACTGCTTACCACCCAAAACCTGATGGACAGACGGAGAGGGTAAATCAGATGCTAGAAGAGTACCTTTGGATGTATTTCAGTTATCATCAAGATGATTGGAACACCTGGCTCTCTCTGGCTGAATTTGCCTACAATGACTCTGACCACTCTTCAACAAAACAATCACCATTTCTACTGTTTATGGAAGAGATCCTCATTTTGACTCAGTTCACATTACTCAAGATACTGCTTCTGGAAAGTTATCAACAAAAATCCAATTGGTACAGAAAGATGTCAAGAGAGAGCTTGAAGTTGCCATAAACAGGTTTAAGAGGTACGCAGATAAACGTAGAGCAAGTCCATGTGTTTTCAATCCACGTGACATGGTATGGCTCTCTTCCAAGAACATCAAATCAGCCAGACGCACCAAAAAGCTGTCTGAAATATGTTTGGGTCTTTTTCCAATCTTGAAGAAAATTAGTACCCATGCTTACCACCTCAATCTTCCATCTCAATGTAAATTAATCAATCCAGTCTTCCATATTTCCCTCCTTGAACCAGTCAAGACATCAACAATCCCAAAGCCGCATCAAGAGCCTCCTCCCCCAATCATCATTGAAGAAGAAGAGGAATGGGAAGTCTCTCAAATATTGGATTCAAAGTTCAAGAGAAGAAAATTATGGTATGTGGTGGAATGGAAAGCTTTCAGTCAAGACCAAGAAAGATCCACTTGGGAACCCGCCAAAAACCTCAGGAATTTCCCCGAACTTGTCAAGGATTTTCATTCTTTATATCCTGACAAGCCAGGCCACAATTCTCCAAGAGCTTGATTTTTATGGTGCTTGGTGGGGAGAGGAATTTCTAAAAGTAAGTCCCACTCCTGGAACACACCTTGAGGGGTATCCTACTCTTTTCTCTTGTAAGAATCACCTTGGCCACTCTGTGAGCACTTTGCAATTTTGGACACAGATTTTTGGCCTGGTGTTCAACATCAAAATCCAAGCTATGGCCATTTCCACTTGAGGAAATGGACCATTCTTCTTATTAATACTTTTTTCCAAGTTATTACCTTTCAATACATTCTTTCGTACATCTCCCTTAATTTATGGCACTGGCAGGAGTGCTAATTATCAAAAATAAGTTCCTCTCATGGTGTGCACTTTCCTTAGGGGTCTACAATTCAAAACATCACCTTGGCCATTTAAAAACAACTTTCAATATCCGTGGTTAAGATTGGAATCCCCCTCAAGATTCTCTTTCCTTTTATTTTTTCTTTTTTCTTGTTTTCAAGCTTCTTTGTTATCCTTCTTTCTTTATATTTTCTTCAAAATTTTCTTTCTTATAATTCTTAATGCCCAAATCCTTATGCCAATTGAATTTTTCAAAAGTCCCAAAGCCAAATTTCAAGAGAAGACAAAGTCAACCTCATCTCATATGCCAACCTCTTTATCAGTCTGAAAATTGTTTTTGAAGATTCAATACCTCTGGAATCCTTATGTCCAATCCATCTCAACAGCCTCAACACGCTTGTATCTTATCTTGGTGCTCAGGAGCTCACCATTCAAGGTAGGGGGATACTGTCACAACCAAAAATTATCACCCCCCCCAATGGGTGTTGCAGAAATTCTAGCCTGGACCCAGTTTATGGTCAGTTGGCCATATAATGTGTTTATGACCAACTGTGCCCTCTTGGCCATATCCTGCCTTCATTGGCCTTATTGGCCAATTCTCCACCTCACCAACCCCCAGGACATTATCCTTGTTTTTGGGCCTGGGGGGTCTTTTCAGTCTTCCGGGGGCCTGTGGCCCTTGTCCCAACCCCTTATATTATGGGGTTTTGGCCTAAATGTCATTTTTGGGCCATTTAGGCCCTCTATGGCCCATGGTCTGCGGTCTGTGGGCACATTAGGCCCCTTTTGGCCCAAATCCAATGAGGTCAAAAGGGGCCAAGGGGCAGCTCATTAGCCCCCAAGGCCAGGTGGGCCCACCTGAGCCAGTTTTGGCCTCAAACCCCAACCAACCCAGAAATGGCCAAAACCATCTTAGGACCTGAAATTGGCCAAGAGCCACAATTTAGCCCATGGCCTCTGGCAGTCACCAGAGGCCACCAGCTCAGCTCCAAGAAAGGATTCTCCTCAAACTCAGTGGAATACCTTTCCTTCCTCAATGCACCCTGCACTCAAGGAGCCAGGAGTGGTGCATATATGGTATAATATACCATTATGCACCATTTTTGCTCAGCAATTCAATGGTGACATTTTTGGGACCAAATTACATGATTGGACAATTTTTCAGCTATTCAGTCTGGCAATTCCCTGGTGGCTACCAGAAGACCATTCAAGGACCCCAACCACCTGGCCCTGCAGGAGTTGGGTAGACAATTCTCATCAGTAATATTCTAAGGGCAATTCTCAGAGGTTATCAATGATTTTAATAATTGTTAAGGCATCAAGTACTCAGCATTCCTTGGACAACTCAATTGGTCCATACAGGTAGTAATCAAGCATCCTGTATGGCCTTGGCCCATTTGGGCCAATTCATATTCCACTTTGGGAAATCAGTCACACAGCTTGATTCTCAAGATGGCCAGAGCTATATTGGTCTAATTCAGACAATACAGCCGGGTGACTCACCTTCAAGGATCAGCCTTTCAGCTTTTCAGATATACTGGCCACCTTTCATCACCTGGGGACTTTTTCCCCAGTTAATTAATATATTGGATTTATCTTTATCCTTATTTTCTTTCATTTCATTGAAGTAAATACTGATAATCTTAAGTCACTCATTTTCACCTTTCTTCTTTGCCTGTCAGTGGATATTGGTGGTCATATCCTTTACTAATTCCATTGTTCTTTCTGGCAGGTTGAAACAGTGAATTGAGGATTCATTTGGTTGGGTCTTTGCCTTTTGGCTTTCTTATTATCTTGGCCATTGGCTTCCTTTTCTCTTATCTTTTGGCACACTCTTCCTTACTCTTGTTCTTCTTTAAAAGGAATTTATTCCTTCTTATGTCTTTATTCTTTAGAGCCCTCCAAGTGAGCTCTTGATTTGTGAGTTCCAGGACACTCTTGCTTCCATAAGAGCCCCTGTGACACCAAGGTGATTCTTACAATGAATTTGGGTATGATACCCCCTTAAAGGTGCAATCCATGAGAGGAACTTACTTTCATAAACTCCAGTCCCCATGAAGAACTGTAAAATTATACTCTTAAGGTATTTGGGCAAGGCTTGTCAGGATACATAGTGTGGAAGTCCTGAACAAGTTTTGAAGCTGCTTCCCAGGTTATTCCTTCTGTGTCTGCTCTGAATCCTTTACACTCTAAAATATGCCATAATTTACGTCTTTTTTGTTGAGATTCCAGTACCTGAGCCATTTCCCATTCCTCTTGGTCTTCTACTATGACTAGTGGTGGTGGCAATTAATTTTGGTTTGGGATAGTTGATTTCTTGACTGATTCTAACAAGGCCACATGGAATACAGGGTGAACTGACGTCCATTTATGAGGCAACTTGAGGTGATATGCAGGAATTCAAACCTTCTTCAAGACTTCAATGAACTCCAGCAATCTTTCTGGGAGCTTTTTTGGTGGGTCATAAAGTCATGATATTCTTTGAGGCTATCCATAATTTGTCCTATTTTGGAAATTGGGTGGAATTGTCCTATCTCTGTATGCATAATTCTTAAAACTTCTTATTGCTGACTCTGATTATTCTTTGACAGATTGCTTTACTGATTGGAGTTTTGGGATGGCTTGAGAAAGGTGAATTGAATAAAATTTGGTATCTCTCCCATAAATTGTAAAAAAGGGTGATTGTTTTGTTGATGAGTTTTCTGCATTATTGTTTTCAAATTCAGCTAGAGGGAGCCAGATGTGCCAATCATCCCCATGGTAACTGATATAAACTTTCCATCTGTTTGGAGGTTAAAGGCAGTTGAATGATCTCTTGATAGGCTGAGCTGCTGACCTAATTTGGTCCATAGTGTTGAAAAAACAAGGAACCTCTATCACTGACAATTCTGACTGGGATTCCATTCTTGGAGAATACATGGCTAATGAAGATTTGAGCTACCTCCAGGGCAGTAATTGCTTTAGAAGCTGGAATGAATGCTGCCATTTATAAGAATCTGTCTACAGCTACGAAAATTGAATCAATGATGCTGGACAGGGTAAATTGAGTGACAAAGTCCATTGATAATAAATTTCAAGTACCAGATGTAATATGAAGAGGCTTGAGTAATCCACACTTCTTGTGGTGAATGTTCTTGTTTCTTGAGCATTGCTGACATGAGGACACATATTCCTGTATGATTTCATTCATTCCAGCCTAATGAAAATCCTCTTGATGATCTCAAGGTTGTTTTCCCGTCCAGGATGGCCCGCAAACAGTGAGTCATGAATCTTTCAAGGAGTATCTAATTTAACTTAATGATTTCTTGGGATAGATACTCTATCTTTGAATAATAACACCTTCACTTGAGGTTCAAGGGAATAATCTGAAACTGATTCACCTCTTTCTAGTTTCTTGAGTATTTCTTTATGGTCATTGTCTTTCCATAATTCATTTTGAATTTGGTCAACTAATGTGGTATTCCATACTTTAATGGCCCAGTTTCAAGTGAAATCTCATTTATAAGGCTATATAATTGAAGAAATAACAAAGAAAAATCAATAACTAATTAACTATAATAGAGGAATTCAGCAATAAAATGGATTCAAATTAATCAATATGTATAAACCCATAAGCAAATCCTGGAAGAATGGTCCATTTGATTACAAGAATAGCAATAAAATAAGGAAAAGAAAATGACAAGATAGCAGAAATGTTAAAGTTACCAATGAAAGGGGGTAGTGTAACACTCAAGTTACCCAAGCTCTGCTCAACCATTGGATTACTCAGCAATGCAGCTATTAAACTGAGGACAGTTCAATAAGGAATAAATTAAAACTGTATTAATAAACAGTCACAAGACAGAAAGAAAGAGAAAGCAATCAATTTGTGCAAAGAAAATCCATCAAAAACCTTAAATTACACAGCATATCTGTGGAAACACAAGAACAGCCACCTGATAAGCCAGTAAATATAAATTGAAAGCAGAATTAAGTTAGATAAAGAACAGAAGAAACTCATACAGGACAAATAGAATCCCCACAATACACAGCATTCTCCACCTACAGTTCAAACAATGCACAGACCTATGGTGCAATAACTGTACAAAATCATCTCATACCACCAAAAATTGTGCAACAAACCAAACAAATGGTGCAATACCTGGAAGATATGACGCCATCTCAAAATTACTCACCAACTCAATACCCTCAAGGCTGTGCATAATAATATTAAAGTTTGAGTAAAATATAAATAAAGCTTCAGAAATGGTGCAATATAGCAAACATATGGTGCAATATCTTGATCAAATGACACCATCTCAAAATTCCTCACCACCAAAAACATCTCAGATTACATAATCATACATAAATTGGTGCAACAAACCAAACAAATGGTATCTCACCACTATAAAAAATTATTATCCCAGCCAAAAGAAGTGAAAAAGTCTAAGTCCCTTGTTTTTGAGTGCCTCTATGGAGGGCCCAAAGAATATAAATAAAGGACCTCTCTCCCTCATTTTTTCCTCTTTTCCCCATGAATCCAATTAGTTCTATACCAAGAAGGAGAATAACTATTCATCCCTTACTAGTAGGATAACCTAGTTATTATATTAAAGTATTATAGACTTATAAGTTTAATTCATAGTGATTTCTAATTAATAGTAGCTAACAGAAGGTCTACTCAATATTATTAATCCACCCTATGTTTAAACTATTAGTTTTATAATTCTAATACTATCAATAATACTCATAATATTGAGTTTATCCCAATAACCTTTGCATTATAAAGGAAGAATAGTCTTATTATATATTCATATTAAAAAAACCAACCTTACAACTATATATTATTATATATAAAACACCCTACCTTCATATTATATTATATCATTTATATATTTAACAAACATCCTCTCTATATTGAACAATATCTTACCAATAAGTTATTAAAGGTCTTATTATTATATTATATTAACAATTACCCTCTCAAACCATTAAGTATTATAACATATTTAACATCAAATTGAACTTACCCCTTAAAATATATATTATTACTATTATATTAAATCAACCTCTTATACTATTAAGGTTTTACCCTTAAAATCATCTTATATTATTATTTGAAAGCTATATTTTATATTTTTTTAACTTATAAGTTACTTACCTGATTATTGAATAGGTCTGATAGAGACTGCTGAAAAGTCTTCTCTAGTTGTAAAGCCACAATCTTAAATATTAATTTGTGAGCTCTGTAGGGAGATTGTTTATTATATTCAGAGGGGAAGCTAAAACACCATTAGCACCCTTGGCTACAGGATTATTTCAGAAATTCAAAACTGTTTACCTGTGATTTCCCCCTCAAGAACTGCCTTATCGAATCCCACACCAAAAGGAGTTCCACACTAAGTCTGACAAAATTCACACCTTAATTGAGAAAATCTTTATTCTTAAATTTCATCCTTCTTGGGAACTTGATAAAACCTTTGATGTGAGCCTTGGAGGTATTTTCATATACCCAAAAGACCACAAATAACAAAATAAGATATAAATTCAAATAAAATAAATTTATTTATATTATCAAAATAAAAATTAAAATATAAATACAAATCTATATATGAAAACAAAAATTCAATTATAATTGAAAATAAAAAATTACATTAAATTTTAAAATTGTGAAAATGCATTTTTACTTGAAAAAATTAAGGAAAAATGAATTTTTAATAAAATCAATGAAATTAAAATATTTTTGGTAAAATGTTACATGAAATATATTCTATCTTTTTATCCAATATATAAACTTAAGAAAATTTCTTCACCATTGGATTCCTCATAAAAAGTAAGGTGGGGTTACCTCTGGGTAAAATTTCTGTAACTCAACTCTAAATAAGCTTAATTTAAGTTTTTAGTATTTTCTTTACAAATGTTGAAAATCCTCAAAACCTCAATTTAATTGACACCACATGTGGTGTCAACCATCAATTTTTGTGTTAAAATTGAGGTGTTGTGTGTAGTTTAGAAGCTATGAGGAATCAAAGTATTTTCAATTGAAATGTCAAAATGTGTGCGTTTATTACATAAGTGAACTGTAATTTACATATATGGTATTAATTATTACAGCTGTGTACTGTAAAATTTCAATTGAATTGCATGTGTAAATTAAAAATGTATTACATGATTAGGAATTAAAGAAAAAATAAATTGGAAAGATTAAATCTGGGGGGAAAAGGAACTCTAGCTCTAAGGGGGAGCCAGACGCCCAAAGTCCTTTCTGACAGGTGTGGTCTGTCAAAATCCAAGCAAAGGTTCATCACTTTTTGCCTGGAATTGAGTCACAGGGTCTGTGACTCAATTGATGCTGAGATTTTGATACCAACCAGGGCAGTTTTAACTGTTGCCAAGAGGGTAAAACTACCCTGAAGTTAAAACAATCTTAGTAAAAACAGCTTTAACTGGCTTATACGACCCTTACACACATTCGGACATGTTTTGAAGGCTCTGGATCAGGTATTACTATATTAATGGCTGAGTTAAGGGTCTAAAATGGCTAAAACAAGCCCTTTTTTGGTCTAAACCAGGTTTCAATGATGCCATAATTAGATTTTCTGTCGTCAGAGTGTTTTCCACGACCGACAGGAGTAAAGTTTACTTTTGGAGTAAAAAAATTGATGGCTATAAAAGAATGCCTTCTTTGCCCCACTTTTCTCTTCATGTTAGAACATTTTCCTTTTATAATTAGTTTAAACACTGTTAAACCAATCAAGAAAAGATTCCAACCACCTTTTTTAAATCATTTTAAACCTTTTAACCACGTGAAAAGATCATTATAATCATTGTTTGTAACTCATATAATAATTTTTACCCCTTGAACCACCCCACAAGTGAATTAAAGCATCTTTCATCACTGTTAACTTTGTCACTTTGTTTCCAAATTCACTCTGGTCACTTTTGGGAATGTTTTCTCTTTAAATATATTTCAAAGGACTTTGTTCTTTAATTAATTTCTTGCAGTTCTTTGCTCAATTAATTTCAATTGAAACTGCCCTTGAAGAAATTTCTTTTGTAGCCTTAAATATCTGATGTAGAGTATTTTTGGATAAATTTTTATTGTTGGTAAAACAATAAATCTTTATAATATTATTGTTTTCTTTGTATAAAGTTAAAAGAAATAAAATTGGCATGCACTTTTAAGTATATTTTACCTTATTCCAATTTTTAGGAAAGGAAAAGTACTTGATTTTTAATCAAAGTTTCATATCCACACCTTACATTTGAGCATTCTTGCTGATGAAGTCCACCCCCCTCTCTGGGTACATGTTGTTTCAAAATGACTAGGCATCTGCTAAGGTGGCCAGTCTTCCTTGGACATAAGTGATAGTTAAATTAAACTCAAAACAAACTCAGCACAGAAGGATTGAAAAAGAGTAAGAAACTTGGAAGAAATGAAATACTGAAGATAGGAATGGTCTTTAAAGACTTCAAAGGCTTTGGGGAGAGAAAGCGGCAAAGCTCTCCAGTGCCTGGGAGCCCAAGCTATTCCAAGGAGTTCCTTGTCTTAAATTTCATAGTTGCGTTCAGCTGGGAGAAGCTTGCAACTATCAAATTCAATGCAATTCTTTCCTGAGTCATTCACCTGACTCAGAACATTACCCAAGGCTTAATCAGAAGCATCAGTCTCTGGAATATTTGGCAGAGGAGGATTGAAATGAGAGAGAATACAAGAAGTGGTGAGGGCTTCTTTGAATATTTGAAACTGGCTAAGAGCCTCCTCATTGAAGATAAAGGAGAATCTCTTTCAAGGAGGGAAGTGAAAGCAGTCATTTTTTGGAATAATTCTTAATTAAACAGAAACAAAAGCTGGAAAATCCAAGAAAGGATTTAAGGGTCTTGACTTTCTTGGGTTGAGGCCAATGAAGGAGTTTTTATACCTTTGAATAATCCTTATTGAGGCCATCATTTGAAACAACATACCCCAAGTATTCCACACTTGAGGAATGGAATACACACTTTGAGGCTTTATAAAAAAGATTATTTTCTGTCAATCTTTGGAGGAAAGAGGCCACAAGTTTGAAATGTTACTCCTCAGAACTATAAAAGACCATAATATCATCTAAGTAGACTACTAGAAAAATATCCAAAAAATCTGCAAAGCTATCATTCAAAATACTTTTTAATGTAGAAGACACATTGGTGAAGCTAAATGGTATAACAAAACAATCACAAGTACCTTATTTGGTTCTGAAGTTAGCTAAGTGCTCATTCCTCTCTTTAATTCTCAGTAGATTATAAGAACCATGCAGATCTATCTCAGAGAACATAGTGGAACCTGTAAAGAGGCTAAGAATTTTGTACATTGGAGGAACAGGATATCTTTTTTTCCTAGTTAAAGCATTTAACTTTTGTTAGTCAACACAAATAAAAGTCAACCATCCTTTTTCTTTACAAAAAGGACAGGTGCTCCTAATGAAGAGGAGCTTTTCCATATGAAAGCCTTCCCTACATTCTCTGAAATTGGGGCCTCTAGTGTTTCTGAAACATTGTTTGATAGAGAGTAGATAACACCAACTGGAGGTAGAGACCCTTTCAGTTCTATATGATTATCAAAGGTGTGGTGGGGAAGAATTTTCTCTTCTTTCACCTTGGAAAATAAATCTAGATATTGGTTATAAGCAGGAGGGACAATCTTCAAAACCATTTCAATTTCTTCTGGATCTCCCTCCTCAACCCACTGATCCTCCAGGGAGGCATTGAAGTATAAAGGAGAAAGGTCAATATCTCCTGGAAAGAGCTGGAGTGAAAATATGGCAACATCTTCTCCAACATATTTTATATCTTTAAAGACTTCACCCCTTGATAGAAGTAATGACTGAGAGGGGATGATGGGAGGAATAGGAACAGAAGAGGAAATTGAAGGTGTCTTAAGCTCACCAACAAGAGAAAGCTGTTCACAGTAGTGGAAAACTCATTAATAGTAAGAGGAATAGTACCACTAGAATCCTTATGACTGGAATCACAGGAGATCAATCCATTTTCCATCAATACTGAAATCAGAATGGTAAAGGAAATCATAGCCCAATATTTTTCTCTTGCCTTGAGGGGATCTATGATAAGAAAGTCCCATTAAAAACTTGGAAAGGAAGGAAATTAAATAAAACGCTTTGTTTAATGAGTTATGAACAAGGAAGTGGACTCATTTGAATCCAAAATTACAATGTGAATGTTTTCAGAGAGCTCTGAAATACTTAATGAGTACTTAAGAACAAAATTCTGTAAAATGGAAGACTTTTAAAACCAGAACAAGTGGAAATACAATGAAAAGTATCAGAGACAGAAGAGAAAAGAAGAAACGTCAAAGATTTATTGACACTAGTATTAAGATTGCACAATTTTTCTCTTTAAGGAAATGAGTGAGAACCATTGAACACATCATGATTCCCCTGAAGTATTTTCCCTTCTTTCCAGGAAAGCCTCTTGATGACCCAGGCTTGTTTGGAAGTCTCTTGTAGAATTTTTGAATCGGGTTCTTCCCACCACAATAAGTGCATAAACCTTCTTTAATCCTCCTCTCATTTTTCAGAACCAATTGATTTTTTGTCCTTATTGAGCAGAGTAGCATGAGGCTCATCCTTAAGACCATTTAAATTCTTCCCCTTCTTATTCTTCTTGTGATGAGGCTTCTTCAAAGATGAATCTTGAGGAGGCCTGAGGGAATTTGATCCAGTTACTGGAGCCTTCTTCTCTTCATGACTACCATTTTCCTTTTTCCTCTCATGGTACCTGGTTTCTAACTCCAAGGTCATGTCCATGAGCTCTTGAATGCTATCAAAATTACCATGGTGATAAGCCAATTGGTCCAATAGCCTTGATACCAAGCCTCTCCTATAAAAATAAATATACTCCCTTTTCCCCCAATCCCCAATTCTTTAAAGTAAGATTATGAAATCAGAAATTAATAAAGAGACATGACCACTTTCCTTCATCCTCAAATTTTCCAACTATTGCTCATCTTTCCTTACTTCATTTGGATAATCAAACAGAGTGATTGGTTGGGTTTCAAACAATTTCTAGTTATTCAGGAGGTAGAAAAGGTCTTCATTGGATATATTTGAGAGATTTGGTTCAATCCATTTTCCAGCTCTACCAGTGAGAAAAGAGTTTTAGTAAATAACTTTCTTCCTTTCAGAGAATAAATTTTCTGGGTCATTATGGAAGATTGATTGAAATCATTGGATAAATCCTCTCAATTTATGGGCTTGAGTACCATCTTAAGGATCAGGTGGCTTCATTGATGTATTCTTGAATTATGGGGCTCTGGAATTCTCCCTTGGGGAAATTTCTTGGGTGAGCTGTGCCATGAAATGAGACATCTGGTCCATCATTTTGAGGAAATTTTGTCCAGCTTGAGTGACAAGAGGTTGAGGAGCATCAGGGGAACTTGCCAAGGCAGCTTCCAGTTCATTCCCCTCAGATCCTTCCTCTTCCATAGACTACTTCCTCTCTTCATCTTCAGCTTCCCCCAATCTGCTCCTAGGCCCTTGAAAAATGCCAGGGTAGCCACCCAAAATGACAGAGAATGATCTTGATCCTCTTTAATTCACTCCTCCTCTTCTAGAGGGTGCTTCTCCTTGCATTTTGGTCCTATGTCCAAACTTTTACTGAGTTTATGAACTGATTTTGTTTTTTCAAGAGGATCCCTTCCTGTAAGATTCAGAACCGCTTGAATTCTTTGGCACCTAATATTCTTGGCTGGGGTGGCTATGCTGAACAGGAATTCTGAGAAATATAAATGAAATTGACTTGATAGTAATTTGAAAACAAGAATGAGGCTTGACCAAATCATATGAAATGAGAATTTTTGATGAAAATTGAGGAATAAATCAACAGTCTTCAAGGGAAATCAATGTGAAAATATTGAGAATTTAAAGTGACAAAGCTAAAATCTTATAAATTAATCAAGCTTCTTGAGGAGTATAAAGTAAATTTCAATCATTCGATAAATCAATTCAGTCAATTATCAATTCAATTCAAAACTAATATAAACAAGTATTGGAGAATTCAATCAATCAATAAATTAATTTATAAATAAATCAATGGGTCAATTAATAAATCAATCAATATATCAATAAATCAATTAACAAATGTATTCAAAATCAAAATCATTCTCTTGATGCATGAAAATCAATCATTCAATCAAAATAAATTATTGAAGATCAATCAGTTATGTTGTGAAATTCAAACTCAATCAATAATCAATCCCAATCCAATAAAATCCTGAATTTCTGAATCAATTATCTCAAGGACTCTTAATCAATTAACCAATAAAGTGAAAAATTTGATAATACCTCAATATAAAACAAAAAAATTCAATTGATTTGGAATTGATAATAGAGTGAAATGGTCACAAAATATGAAAATGAGAACGTTCAATTTTCATATGAATGAATTTAATGATATGAAAATTGATTAGAATCATAAAATCATAAAATCATGAAGAGATCATAATTGATGAATGATATAAATGAATATAAAATCAATGAAAATAAAGAAGCAATTGTGAGTTAATTAATATAATGTCACATGGGCTCTTCTAATTGAAGAGGTCCTGCAACTCAATAAGCTGGAATTTAAATATGCAGGGCTCAGATTGAATAATAATGAATACACTTATAAGTGTAATAAGAAATGATATTGCTAATGAAACTAAATATAAGAAAGAAGTCAACAATAATAATAACAGTAATGAATGAAAGATCCAACCACTAGCAAGTCCAATTCCACTGTTTCAACCTGTCAGAAAGAAATAAGAGGGTTAATAAGGATATGTCCACAACAACTCTACTGAACAGGTGAGGAAATACAAAGACCAACTTAATACCAATAAATCATATAACTCAACAGTAAGAGTAAGAATATTTATTAAATAAGAAATCAAATATATTAATTAACTGGGCAAAATCCTCAGAGGGGAGAAAGAGGTGCTGGTATATGTGAGAATCCACCAGCCCCAATACAAAGAGTGATTTTTCTTGAGAGGAGTCATTTAATGAATCAACTTGTATAAGAAAGTCCTTGTATGGATTTACAGGGGCTGTAAAAGAGTTTTCTTGAAGTTGGGTGATCTTACAGTTTCATACTTGTGAATCCAGAACTGTAGTTTGAGAATCTAACCTTTAAAAGTGTTTACAGGCTGTATCAATGAGCCAGGCTGTATGCATGTTTCAGAAAGAATATTTTATGAAATTTCTTAATGATACACACACTGGATTGCTTATTTGATGAGTTTCAGGTTGAATAACCTTATCCCTGGATATTGCATGTGAGAATGCAAGATAAAACATATGCAAAAGTGACTAGAGTCAATTTGGAAACAAAGTGACAAAGATAACCATTATGAAAGATGCTTCAATTCACATTGGGGTGGTTCAAGGGCAAAAAGTATTATAAGAGTTACAAAAAATCATCATAATTATTCTTTCCACAGCTAAAAGGGTTAAAATGATTTGAAAAGGATGTTTGAAATCTCCCATTTATTTTTTAGCAGTGTTGAAAATATTTTTAAATGGAAAAGATTCTAACATGAAGGGAAAATTTGGGAAAAGAAGAAATTGTTTTATATTCACCAATTTTCTTACTCAAAATAGTAAACTTTTCTCCAATCAGTCGTAGGAAACACATTAACAACATAAAATCCGCTTGTGGCATCATTAAAACCTGGGTTAGACAAAAAAATGGCTGTCTTTACCCATTTTAGTCCCTTAGGTCAGCCATTGCTATACTAATACTTGATCTCAACCCTTCAAAAAATGTAAGAATTTTTGTAAGGCACCTCAAAACCATTTCAAACTTCTTTTACAAAGATTAGTTCAACTTAGGGGTAGTAACTCCCTCTTAGAAACAGCTAAAACTGCCCTGGTTGGTTTTAAATCCTCAAAATCAATTTAGTCACAGACCCTGTGACTCAATTCCAAGCCAAAATTGATGAAATTTTGCATGAAGTTTTGCACCTCATGCCTGTCAAAAAGTCATTTGGTGGAATCTGGCACCCTTGGAGCCAAGATTCCTTTTCCCCCAAAAAAAATTAATCTTTCCAAATTATATTTTATTGAATTCCTTATCATGTAATATATTATAGTTTTACTTATTTAATTTACTTAAATTTACAGTACACAACTGTAATTATTGATTCCACATATGTAAATCCAAGTTCAATTATGTAATTCACATGCACATTTTGACATTTTAATTGAAAATACTTCACTTCTGCATAACCTCTAGACTACACACCACACCTCAATTTTAACACAAAAATTTATGGTTTACACCACATGTGGTGTTAATTAAATTAGGTTTTTGATTGTTTTTAGATTTTTATATAGAAAATACTAAAATCTGAATTGAAGATTATTTAGAGTTGAGTTACAGAATTCTCACTCAGAGATGACTCCACCTGGTTTTTTATCAGGAATCCAATGTTAAAATGATTCATATAAGATTTTTTATTGGAAAAAAAACTAAAAAAATTTCTATTAACTCTTTTTCCAAAAACATTGTTAATTTTAATATTTTTGATGAAAATTTATTTTTGCTTAATTTTTTCAAGCAAAAATATGTTTTCAAATTCTGAAATTTCAATGTAATTTTAACATTGAATTATCATGGAAATTTTATTTTTGTACTGAGATTTCATTTTCATATTTTGATTTTGTTTTAATAATAAAAACTAATTGATTTATTTTTAATTATAACTTAATTTTAATCTTTTTGGTCTTTTGGGTATATGAAAGTACCTCTAAGGCTCATAGAAACCTTACTACCACATGAAGTAAAAAAAGCTATATCACTTAGGAGTATATTTTTCCAAGAGCCAAAAAAATGATCATACTCATAAACAGTTCATTTATCCTATTCATATGGGGGAATATCTTACTAAAACTGATGAAAATAGCCAATTGCAAAGCTTTAAGGATTGATTTGAAGAGGATCATTTATAAATGGATTTCCCTTCTTATACATCCAAAAGAAAAGAAACAGAATACAATTCCAGAGAGCCTCAGAATCTGAATAAAGTTAGCATTGATTAATCAGTATATGTTAGTTAAATAAAATAACTCACCCAATTAAGAATTGAAAGGGAATTAAATGAAAACTTTTATCCCTTGAAGGGGAATTCTCTGTGGAAGCTCATAATAGCTTGAATCTTGAAAGAGTGGTAATCTAATATTTAAAAAACTCAAATATAACAGGAACCACACCGGACATGTGTTCATAAACCATACAATAAACTCACCAAATGTAATAGGAATTGTTCTCCCTGCAAAATAATATGAAGATGAAGCAGTATTGGTCTTTTGAATGGAAATAGAGAAAGAAGCTGAAGATGAACAGAAATTTCTCCTTACTGAAGAATTTTCTTTGGAAGGATATACAAATTGCCAATGTCTTGAAAATGAAAACTTTCTGCATCACCTTAATGATCATTTTAGGGACAAATATTAATTTTTGAAACAACATATCAAGTATCTCAAGCATATGAGCACACCTAAGAAGAATAAATTAGAGAAAACAAAAGATAAAATTAGCAAAAAGAAGAATAATACTAAGGAAGAAAAAGAATATTTTTGGATTACTCAGAATAAAAAGCTATTCCCAACCTTGAAAGCCCATTCTGCAAGGCAGTATCAAATTTCAATACAAAATTAGTGTTGGAAAGAAAACAAGATTGAAAATTCAAACATTAATCCTGAGTATTTGGGTAAGAGAGAAGATTGTCAAGATCAATATTTCAATAAAGAAAGAGTAAATGAGCTTACGGATAAGAAGGCAAAGTTGAAGGATAATTTGTACACTACATCTGTTAGCTTTCAATGGATATTTACTGTAATTGTAATGTTTCCTTTATTTAAGTCTTAGGTAATCAATGATAGTTTTTTGGTCTCAAATATTCAAAAAAATCAATAATAATAAAACATCCACCAAAGAATTAGGGTGGGTGTCTATTTCTTGAATGCATCCTTTATAATTTAAGTTCTTTCGATGAAATTCATGGGAATTTCTATTAACTCTATAATTCTATTCTTGTCAATATTAACTATAATAAGTAATAATATCAATGAACTTGAAAATAGCACCCAAGGTAACAAAACACCGAATTGGAACCAAGAATATATATTTGAAAGAGCTGAAGAAGTCGAACAATAAAAAATTTATTTGAAAAGATACAAATATAGCTAAACAAAACATATAGACTCAAAACACACATAGCTAAAGGGAAATACCCAGTCACCCCCCTTGCTTACAAACAAAGCAACAAATAAAGCAAGATCAGATAACAATAATAATAAAACTTTCTAAGAGCAGTATGAATAATATTAAAGACAAAAACAATGAGGAATAAAAAAAGTACTATAGTTATCTTATGGTTTTTGATAGCTCAAACTATTATATATTGTAGTAATAAATAAAGATAGAATATATAATCAAGGCTATAACCTTCCATTTGAAACCTAAATTAAAATATTTCTTTGTAAAATTAATTTTCTTTTTCAAAATTTATTTTGGATATGAAAAATTCTATAATAAAAGAGACACAACATCCTCTTTTTACTAGGGATTCGGGGAGAAAAGACCTTCTTTTATCTTTACAATCGAGAAAATTTCTTTCCCCACAGTTTCTCCCTCAAGATCTTTTCATATTCAAGTCTATGAGAACTCTGTATATTGTT